>JAECXR010000051.1:412500-1012500 GCA_018153035.1 Drosophila pseudoananassae pseudoananassae
ACTGTGTTTCCCTGCATTCCGGCACGCGCTGCAAACTTTCCCCCAAAGGGTTTCTCGGCAGTCCCCGAACTAATATCAAATTGATAGCTTTTAAATTTGATTTCGCGTCTTATCACCGAACGCTTAGTTTTCCCGATTTTTGGGGGCAAAATCAAGAGGGACGTGGTGTCTTCCCCATGACACCACCATGCCACTCCACCATGCCACCTCGCTATGCATTAAACATGAATCGGAGCGCAGGCAAAGCGTTCGATGTTGGCAAGTGCAACGTGGCGTATACTTGTTGTGTTTTCCGCATAGAAAATACATTGAAAATCCACCGGCACCACAAGAGCTCTGGCCTTGACTAGACTCTCCACAATATCGTGCATAGATAGAGCCATCAATCCCTCCACTCATCCATACATCCATGTATCCAACTAACCATCAGCTAGCCAAGAACCATAGGCTTCAGTCACACACTGCCCGACAACTAATATCGAGAACTCTTGAGCTGAGCGCCTCAGGAAAATGTTATCACAGTCTGCATCCGGCGGAGGCAGTGGCACGAAGCTGTGGGAGTCCTCCAATCCACCTCCACCCTCCCGCATGCGCTGCATATGCAACTCGGCTCGGTTCCGCTTTTTTCCCACTCGGCGTTCAGATGCTCGTCGGCATTTGGCGCGTGCAGTTCACCCGGACGGAATCGAGAATTCCCGCAGTCAATTTTCATAAAAAGTGTCAAATTTTATCGCGTTTTAAATACGCAGAAAATAAAAACATTCGGATTATTGGACAATCGGTAGCTGCTTAAAAATTAAGGATTTATTGTTTTTAAAACCCTGTGTCTTTAATTTTATTCAAGATTAAGTTTTTTGAGTGGTTTTATATGATAAATAAATATACAGATTAGAATTATACATTACAACTGTTTGTGTTTAAATAAAAGTGTTCTTTTTCCAAAAAAATAGTTAAAGTTAAAGTCCTTCTAAACCAAAACTCTATACCGATTGTTATTTTTCAAAATATATCTTTTTATTTTAAAATCAATCTAAATTTTTAACGTTTGCTGAACTACTCAAGATATTTATTTCCTATTCTAGTTATCTATTTTTAAACCAGTAGTTCCGTTTCAATCCTTTTCTGTCCGTGTAGCAACGCGAGCTTAAGGCGATATGTGAGGCGCACTTGCGCAGTGTTACGAGCTCCAAATTAGTGATAGACGCTGTACGAGGGTCACTTTAGTGATAAGACGGTGGCTTTAACTTCCGCCAGTGGTGTGTTTATTATCGTTAATACTTTTATAGTCTCGAACAATCGTCAAAGAAGTATCCATCTGGTGAGAAGTGCGTGAAATATCCGTCGTTGAAATGCGTTCTTCGGGAGTGCTGCCGGTCCTGTGGCTCCAGCTTCTCGGCCTGGTGCTTCTTTTTGGAGGAGGAGAGTCCGTCTATTGTCCGGCCGGATGCAATTGCCTGGAGCGCACCGTACGCTGCATTCGCGCCAAGCTGTCCGCCGTGCCCCAAGTGCCGCAGGACACCCAAGTGCTGTGAGTATTATCCTAATTTATGGGATGGTCTACAGGAAAAAAAAGGAGGCTTGAATTTAGAAGGTTTCGAGTTCTATAGATATTTCTTTAATAACTATTTAAAAGATACTAAAATTTTAAGTAAAGCATGAAACTACTAGCTGGTTTTCTTTGTAAAGTTCTCAAGGCATTTTAATTATTATTTGTATCTTCATCTAAATAAGAAGACTAAGCCTTACAAATTCTGTCAGACTCTGGTTGGAGAACCAGACTTTCTGTTTACTTTCGCCAAGTGTATCTACATAAATCACCGCAGGAGTTGGCTTGCAAATCCATAAATTAGTTTTTAATGTTTTTTGTGCACGCAGCGAAAAGTTGACAGCGTTAATTTGACGCCACCCCAGGCCCTTTCTCATGGCTTTCTGCTCCGGGGTACTCTGGATTCTACGGATTCTCCGGCTGTGGCTTTGCGTTGTGTTGACTCAATTAAACGGATGTCTAACCAGCAGAGAGCTGACTGGGATTTGTGTATTTATCACTCTGCTGCGTCGCGAGTCGCACTATTTGCATGCATGTGCAATATTTCTGACGTTGCATTTATTTTGCGAAATGTCAGCAGTTTTCGCATGAATTTCGGGAACCGCATCCCAGCCCAGTCCTCGGGTCCGTAGCCTGCAGATTCGTGGGGCCGGATAGCTTGGCAAATGTTTGTGGAGCATATGCATATTTATGTAGGCCGTGGCATGCCCCAAAACGGAGACAACTGGGTGGAGCGGAAGGCATGCGACGTGAAGCAGCTGCCACTACCGCCAAAGGCAGTCGCAGAGGAGCTGCCGCACAAAGATTTTACGTGGCATTTACGGGGAATTCAATTTTCATGGGGATGAGCGGAAGAAGACTGGGGATTGGCAGGAATAAGGCTGCAGATTTTCAAACTCTTGACAGGTGCAAAATGCATCCTTACGGCGGAGAATGTCAACGTATTTGAATTCCTAAGAGGATACATTTTCCAGTTGATATTATTGCTCTTTTAAGAGTCATAAATGGTTAGCGGTAGAATATGATATCCAATGCATGATATGCTATAGGGACTCTTTGCAGCAAATCCTTGAATACGAATTCATTTATCTCATTTGCATTTACTCGTAATCCTTCTCTCGTGAACACTTCTTTGGCAAATCCCACATTCTCGACGCAACAGCAATTCCTCAAGCGGAAAAAAGCAAAATGTTTGCCTGCATACCGAAACAACACCATTTGGCAGTACTTAAATTAATCTTCATTTTAAATAAGGTGATGGCTGCATAATTTATCATGCCTCTCTAGAAAGCAACAGTGGCAGTTGAACAAAAATAAAACAATAGGAAAAATAGCAAAATAAAGGCACTAACAGAGAGAGAGAGTGCATTCAGGAACTTTTCCATTTTGATTCGCATTTCATTTGTTTTGTAGCCGACCCGTTGCACACTTTTAATTAATTTGTTTCATTTATTACTGTATGTCTGAGAGTGCCACATGTTTTGCACTATTTTGTACCATTTTGCCTTTGTTCCACCTCCTCCAGTTAGCAGCAGTTCTCCATTCTGTCATAATATTCCGCAAATGTTTCTCAGAACATCAAAAAATTCGAAAATTGTAGTATTTTTCGGTCCAGAGACAAGCATTTTATGGCTCACACATGTCTCTCATATTTAGCAAATTGTTTTATTTTGGTTTTGGGAAATATTTTGTTTACGAAGACAGTTCCATGTTTGAAATATTTATACGAAAATTGGGGGAATATATTACCCGGAGGTATATTAGTTTTGATTAAAGATCCAATATTTCATGATCTAATTGAAAAGGCAGAGGAAAGTTTTCTTAAGAGAAACTTTTAAACTATTTTGTAAAAAGCCGTTCAGTAAATTCTTTCACATTTTAGCCACTCTTCAGTTTCGGCCCTTATTCAATTTTCTGCTACCGACCTGCTCAGGGCTCTAAGCCACATTTCACTTCTTTAAAACGTTCCATCCATCAGCCATAAAGTCTTCTCGGCAGCCATTGAAAGTTCCTTTCGGTGGGCGGAATTCATAAAAAAATACTGCACTACTCACCCACCTCTTACCTCTGACCCCCTCTGAACTCTCCTCGAACAAAGGCCAAACGTTTTTCGGCCCGTCCCGTGTGTATTTAAACTTGCAACTAAATGGAAGTCGAAACTGTGTAACATACGGCGGCCGGCTGCCTACATCATTCATCTTGCCACGCCCCCACATGGCAGGCGGAAAAGAAGGGGGTGTGGAGCTTTTTTTAATACCCCATCCCCTATGTGTGGGCTAAATAAATGCACTTGATTTCATTTCATGATGATGCATTTTTAGCTGACCTCCCATAAAGCACACATTTCATCTTGCTCCGCCGTGGAGGCAGTTGCTTTGTCATTATTCCCTGAATAGTGCACATATCTCTCGGTGGATTTACTGGATATCCTATCTTGATATGAGCACTGGAAAAAAAATGGACAATAATAGGGGTTTAAAGGGGTGTCTTTTATAGGAAAATAAAATATAACTTTATCCAGACAAAGTTTTTAAATTAAAGGAAGTATTATACCTTTAATTTCAAGAGATGTTCCTAAAGGACCTTAAGATTTTCTTTAAGTATATCTTAGCTAGCAAGATGAGCACATAAAATCCAGATGGAGCCAAGGCACACGAACTGAATTTGTGGCTTCTCCTGCCCCAGGCCCTCCTATCTGACCTCTTTGGAGTCTCTGCCACAAATGTGATATCTAATAACTCGGTGGGCATTATGCACATATGATAGATACCACATATATCACATAATGCCTCGCCTCGACTTGCCACTCTGCCCTCTGGTGTGTCAAAACAAAAGTCGCCACACGTTGCATGCATGGCATATTAAAAAGTTTGATTAGCGTCCAGTTCGCTGACTCTGCCACGCCCATCCTCTTGCTACGCCCACTCGGGCAATATGTTCTCGCTTTGGTTCCATAAAAATAGTTTTTTTTTTTTGGAAGAATCAACTATTTTATAAAAGTATTTTGCTTGCAAAAATGTTTCATCTACCTCACACATACCCCCCTCTTTCTGGGACTCTAGGCCCCCTATACCCAACTCTTTCTAGGAGAATCTCTTTCATCTCGTTGGGTGCATTTATGCGTGAGAAATGCCTTGTATTTTGTAGCCGGTCGTCGTCGTCATAGTCGGCGTCTCCATATCCTTGTTCCTGTTTCTGCTCCAGTTCCCCTAACCCCCAGCCCCCTGTTCTACTCCCGTTTCCCTTCCTGTTCCTATGTTGTTATTAAATATGCATAAATTTCCTTTTTGCACAGCCAGCAGCAGCAGGCAGTCGTTATTGTTGCTTTCGGAATTTTGCATTTACATTTGCTGTTTATTTGTCGGTGGAAATATTGAAATTGTTACCAATGCCATGGATAGTCCCGTCCAGTCCAGTCCTCTTCTGGCCAGGACAATGTGGAGGGGGGCTTGTGCTATGTGTTTCCGGCCCAGGATCTCCCGGCTCTCTCCGGATTCTCGGGGCTCAGGTGCGGATGAATGGCCAGGAGCTGGGGTTATATCTGTCCGATGCACCCACCTCTCCACTGGATGGGGATAATTACGGCAGTCGGCGAGTTGTCTGGCAAAGATGCTGCCCCATCCAGTGATTTGTGGCTATTTAATTTTCGAGTATTTAATTTCAGTTCCTGCACTCATGCATTTTGATGAGGCTAGGAATAAATAATATTAATAACCATTTTCATTTCCTCGACAAGGCGATTTGTTTTCAAAGAGAAACTGACTAAAATATTGGACGCACATATCCATATTTCTTTAATTTATTTTCACAAACAAAAAATTTAATCCAAACACTATATTAAAAGACATATGAATCTGGATTAAAAGTGTCATGGCAGATTGTATTAGTTTAAAAATAATCCAAACACAAATGTAGTTAAGCGGTATTAACACAAAGATTCGTGAATTTAATTACCTTTTGCTACATACCATTTATGGAAGCGTTTAGCTTTGATTTATTTACTTAAAAATGCATTTATTTATTTCTATAACACCATTGGGAGGATTAATTTTTCACAACAATAATTCAAAGTGATTATATACCCCTGCATTTATGTAGCACATAACAGATGGCTAGCTTATTTATTTTGATGTAGATTATCAAACAATTAAGACAAGTCTTTTAGATTAATCTTTTTTTCTTTCGCCCACGAATTAAAAAAGATTTTAGACGCAGATTGGTCCAGAATAGATATACAAATCGTTCAAGGTACTCTGCTCAAGGATCGGAGGAATAATGGCAAAGATATGACCTTCGCTTGGGGCCAAAATGTTCAACCATGCATTTTCCAATTTTTTGAAAGGGACCCCCTGGAAAAATTGAAAAAAAATCGATCCAAAAATTTGTTGGGGGATTTTCATGCAGATTGGTGGAGAATCCATCTACAAATCGTTTAAGGTAATCCTCTCAAGGATCGGAGGAATATTGGCAAAGATATGGCCTTCGCTTGGGGCCATAATGACCATCCACGCATTTTCCAATTTTTTGAAGGGGACCCCCTGAAAAATTGAAAAAAAATCGATCCAAAAATTTGTTGGGGGATTTTCATGCAGATTGGTGGAGAATCCATCTACAAATCGTTTAAGGTAATCCTCTCAAGGATCGGAGGAATATTGGCAAAGATATGGCCTTCGCTTGGGGCCAAAATGTCCAACCCTGCATTATTCAATTTTTTGAAGGGGACCCCCTGAAAAATGGAAAAAAATCGATTCAAAAATTTGTTGGGGGATTTTAATGCAGATTGGTGGAGAATCGATCTACAAATCGTTTAAGGTAATCCTCTCAAGGATCGGAGGAATATTGGCAAAGATATGGCCTTCGCTTGGGGCCAAAATGTCCAACCCTGCATTTTTCAATTTTTTGAAGGGGACCCCCTGAAAAATGGAAAAAAAATCGATTCAAAAATTTGTTGGGGGATTTTAATGCAGATTGGTGGAGAATCGATCTACAAATCGTTTAAGGTAATCCTCTCAAGGATCGGAGGAATATTGGCAAAGATATGGCCTTCGCTTGGGGCCAAAATGTCCAACCCTGCATTTTCCAATTTTTTGAAGGGGACCCCCTGGAAAAATTGAAAAAAAATCGGTCCAAAAATTTGTTGGGGGATTTTAATGCAGATTGGTGGAGAATCGATCTACAAATCGTTTAAGGTAATCCTCTCAAGTATCGGAGGAATATTGGCAAAGATATGGCCTTCGCTTGGGGCCAAAATGTCCAACCCTGCATTTTTCAATTTTTTGAAGGGGACAAAAAGGGGAAGGGGAAAAAAATCGATTCAAAAATTTGTTGTGGGATTTTGATGCAGATTGGTGGAGAATCGATCTATAAATCGTTTAAGGTAATCCTCTCAAGGATCGAAGGAATATTGGCAAAGATATGGCCTTCGCTTGGGGCCAAAATGTCCAACCCTGCATTTTTCAATTTTTTGAATGGGACCCCCTGGAAAAATTGAAAAAAAATCGATCCAAAAATTTGTTGGGGGATTTTAATGCAGATTGGTGGAGAATCGATCTACAAATCGTTTAAGGTAATCCTCTCAAGGATCGGAGGAATATTGGCAAAGATATGGCCTTCGCTTGGGGCCAATATGTCCAACCCTGCATTTTTCAATTTTTTGAAGGGGACCCCCTGAAAAATGGAAAAAAAATCGATTCAAAAATTTGTTGTGGGATTTTGATGCAGATTGGTGGAGAATCGATCTACAAATCGTTTAAGGTAATTCTCTCAAGGATCGAAGGAATATTGGCAAAGATATGGCCTTCGCTTGGGGCCAAAATGTCCAACCCTGCATTTTTCAATTTTTTGAAGGGGACCCCCTGAAAAATGGAAAAAAAATCGATTCAAAAATTTGTTGGGGGATTTTAATGCAGATTGGTGGAGAATCGATCTACAAATCGTTTAAGGTAATTCTCTCAAGGATCGGAGGAATATTGGCAAAGATATGGCGCTTGTTTGGGGCCAAAATGTTCAACCATGCATTTTCCAATTTTTTGAAGGGGAATTTTTTTTTGTGGTGAATATTAATAAAGTTATCCGCCTTCGCGAATAGACATATAGATGTACCTACTAATTCTGACTCAGTGGATATTCCATTCAATCAAATAGTTTAAAATCGCCCTAATGGATTCCCCATCTTTCGCTGGAGGAACAACTTAGTGCTCTCCAGCCATCCATCAATGTGTCCACGTTTGTCTAACGACAAATCCACTAAATGCATTTCCAATTCAATTACCAATCAATCAAAGAGCATACAAACTTCGCACTCGTCTCCTCTTCGCGCTGTCTGCCGCCTCGCGCCCCATGCCCACCTCCGACAATAGCCCCACTTCCACCCACTTTTGTGAAATATAATATTATTGTTGTTAAGGTTTTTGCCCTCTGGTTTGACTTTTCAATTGTTGCCATATTTCCAGCCGAAAAAAAGGATGAAAATCGAAAATTTTGCCCACTCGCATGAAATACGAAACATGAAAATAAAATTAAATTGCATATGTGGGGAGGGGAGGCCTTTTGAAAAACGTAATATGATTTGTAATTATGCAAATGAAGCGGTAGACCAGCATTCGGTGGCCCACTCAACGTGGGCGTTACCTTTCGAGGACGATTAAAGTTTCGCAACTTTCAAAGGATAATACCTAAAGGGTGAAGTTTTTGCCAATCGCACGGCGTATGCATTTTTAATTCACTGTCAAATGCAGATGGAGGAATGTAATCGAGAAATGTGAAAATGTGGAGGGAGATTGGCATCGAGTGGCATCTTTAATGCATATAGATTCCAAATAGCAGATCGGATTTTTCGATTCCCTACAGGCTGCAGGGGTCTGGAGGACTGCGTTTCTCCCTTTGACGGAGAAAAATTCTCTATTGATTTCGCCTCTCGATTCCTTCTCCAATCCGTCACGGCGAGCAATTTGCATTTAAAGTTTGCTCTTTTTTTTTTGCCAATTTCTTTGCTTTAATGCTACAAAGTGCCACTTGCTTCATTTGCCAGCAGCAGCTCCTCTGCGCCACGCCCACATGCCAAAACGCCCACACGCTTTGTCATTTCGCATGCTCGTTAGTGCAGAGCAAAGAATGCAAAGTAGCAAGATAGGAAGATGCAACAACAGCAACGGCAACATCATCACTACACAAACACTTGCCACAATTTATAAGCAAAGTTATTTTGCCATCGAGGAGAAGGAATAGGGCGGAGAAGGGTGCCAGGGGCCAGTGGCAGGGGGGCAGCGATTGCAACCGGCAACATGTCAAAGTGGAGCAATCGGCATGTGCAACGGACACAGAAGACAGAACAAGCCACTGAAAACAGGATGTCTAGAAAGCTGAACAAGATAAATTGCCAGGACAGGGAGAGTCTTTTTTTCGTTGGGTTGTGCTTTTTTGTTCAGTGTAGAAGACGGTCAAGCATAAGAAGCATGTAGCCTCGAAGGAAAAGCAAAAGCAAAGCTCGACCAGAAGCAGCAGCGGCAGCCCATAAGTATGCTATGGCAACGGAGCGAAGCCAAAAGCAAAGGAATAAGAGCTGCAAATAAAAAGCGGAAGCCGAGGACTGAATGCAGCATCTTTCTCCAGACCTCCAGGTGAGACCTGCAGCTTCAAGTCATCGTGTGGGCCGGACCAGAGTCAACAACAGACATCGAGCAGCCCAAAACGAAAAAAGTAAGAAAGGAACAGTTTAAGGAACGAAACCATGCTTTGCAATGCACTCACCAATTAGTAAGGTATTGGCAGAAAAATATCATTTTTAAATTCCCAAGAAGGACTAAGAATACTACAAAAAATATATATAGGTATATCTAATATATAGGGTATATCTGGCAAGTTAACCCTTGTTAGGGTATAAACCAAAAAAACCAAAAAAAAAAATATCAAAAAGCAACAGCAGTCCAAGCAAGTCCAGGACAAGTGGCAGACTACGTAACCGACAACCATACAGCCGGGGAGCGGAACTGCGTCCAGACAGATGCATAATAATGTTAATGTAAATGCTGGGGACCGAAAGGATCTCAAGGAGACTGTGAAGAGCATTACCGGGGCGTATGCGTAATATGCTAGCAAATTTGAAGCTATTCTGGCAAATGTGAGTGGCAAGCCAATTCACAAAATTAACATCAACTATACGCAGGAAGAACTTGGGATTTAAAGCCTTTTAAAGAGCCAGTCTTGACATATAAAGGAGCTGAAACAACTATATCATATCCAGTTTGTGCAGCATAAATCCCAGTCGTATCTAAAATGGGAAACTGCATCAGCAGTGGCTTTGGGTAATGTTCGCCTTTTATACGCATATTAAACCATTTCCACTTGAATGGCGAACTGATTTCATTGCATTTTTATATCGCATATACATATATTGTATGTGTGGGCGTGGTGTGGCTCCTGTTATCCTTTTTTTCGGCTTCTCGAATAAAAGCCCTACTGGCAGTGCTCCATGCTCCATGCTCGACATATAAATCTGCTGTATAATTGAATTTCACACGTTGTGAAGGAGCAAAAAAAAATAATGCCAAAATGCTGCACAAAACGGGGCAAAAATAACAAAAAAGCACAACCGGCGGCAGCGAAAGTTTAAATAAAATTTATTTCAACAAAAATACACACACGTCGGTGGGAAAATGTGCAAGGACTGAGCTGCCTGCAAAATGTGAGAATTATTTGAAAGGGCAAAGGGCGGAAGGCGGAGGACGAAGGACTCCTCCAGGTGGCCACTTTTAACCATGAAGGTGTTGCCTGGCCAGGCGGCAAGCAGCTTAAGAAGGGCCATGACGAGGGCTGTGAGGGGAGGGGGTGACAGGACTTCTGACTGAGGGAGTCCTGAAATTGCATGTGTGGAAAGTGCACTTGTGAGACATTTACACCTGTAGGGATGTCGATGGAGCGCTGGGTTCTGATCCGGCAGCTCCTGGATGAGCTGCAGCACTTACAGGATGAGGATGTGGGCGAGCTAAAGGAGCAGTCGAGGCACAACACATTAGCAGCCGAAGAAAACTGAAAAGTGTCGCTCGAAAGAGTGTTTTTCCGGCAAAAAGAGCCGTTTACACGAGTGAGGAACTGCAACTTTCAGAGCTTCAAAATGTACTGGAAACAAAACATTAAAGTCATGGAACCCTTTTGCTTCAAAAAGAATAATATTAAGGTATACATTCGTCCTTCAACTTGCTTAGAATTAAATGAAAGTATTACCTCCTCATCGTTGCCTTTGTTGAAATAAAATGCCGAATCAATGTCCATTCTTGAGGAGGCATTCTTTACTTGTCCAGAACGAAACCTGAGGTGGCCAGAAAAAATTTGTAGCTTGGGCATTCCTGCTTCTGGAAGGCTTCTTTTTATTTTGGTGCTGAGGGCTTTTCTCCTTCTGTGCTGGCGGCAGTCTTCCTTTTGATTTTCTTTTGCTGTCAGGAGTTTTCTTTCGGTGGCAGCCCAAAAGTATGCACTGCAAGTTTAGATTCCTCTCTTGTTCTTCCAGCACTCATCCTGTTCCTGCTTCTTTTCCCCCAAGTGTGAGAGTGTGTGTGGCTCGGAAGTGAATTTTCTGCACGTGGCTTAATTTTTGCTGCCTGTTCTGGCCAAGTCTGGCGTGTCAGGCAGTCAGCAATCTTTATCCAGCCTCTCCTCGCTTCACTCTCCTTCACTCCACTCCTTCAGGACCTCTTCAGCCCACCGCCCTTGAGTGGGGCGCCTTTCATTCTTTTCTTGCGGATTTCGCTCAAGGATTGCATTTAACGCAGGAACAGGAAGGAAGGAAATGCCATGTCGACGCTAAAACTGGGTTAGCTTACATAACGACAACATTAACGACAACGTTTTCCTTCCGGGGAGGGGGTTGCATGGCGGGTGGCATGGCGGCGCGGTGAAGCCATGCAGGATGGCAGGATTCGCTTCATGCTCCGCCGCTTATTGGACATAATTACTGAATATAACAATTCTGTGGTGGCCTCCAGGCACTTAAAAAAAGAATGAATATCTAATCTAAGGATATAATTTTTTTAAAGGAGTTAAAGCTGAAAAATATTTAAAAACCTTGCCTATTGCACCTCAAAATGTAATAAGAATTAAGCTTAAAACACTGTATTTTTTTTCAAGTGCCGCAACTTGCCATTTAGCTTGCCACTTGTGCGTAACGGCAGCGTCAGATAAGTGCAACAAAGCCGGGGCCAGCAGCGGATGCAGCCGGGAGTCGCCGCAAAGCCAGGCCACATATCAATTCCGTGTGAGCGGACAAAATGTTCTTGCTGCAGTTCTAGTTCCGGAATGTCCTGTTCTGTTCCGGGCTTAGGATCCGGGGTCAATGGTGGGGGCGATAGAGTCCTTTATCGTTTACACTTGGCCAAAGGCGGATCAGGACGCAGTCCACTTGGCGGCACAGATTCCGCACTAAATCCTTAAAGTTGCTTGACTTGAACTGAAGGGCTCAAGCCGAGCAAAAGTTTCGTCCTTTGTCAGTTGGGGAAACAATGTTAATTGCTTGGCAGTTTACTTTCTGTTGAACTGTTGAACTTTTCCGGCGCAGGTGAAACCCATTAAGTGTGATCTATTGGCCCCAAATCTGGCCTAGTCAAGCAATTACGTGGAAGAGTTTTTAGATATTGTCCCCCAGATACTGACAAAGGACATTCCGGAGTAGTTGCAGTTCCGTAAGCCATGATCCTTTGTCGAAAATCCTTTGTTGTTCCAAATTCGGAGCCAAACAAAACGTTTTATGCATGCACACTCCTAGCCAATTACGCAAAGTGCTCTAAGTATCTCAAACAGTCCTAACTGGACACAATTACATTAACAGTTTAGTACAAACACACACAGGCTGGCTAAACTGCAGATGCAGATACAGATACACGGACAGCTGCAGATACAGATACAGATACAGACACAGTAGCTAGAAGTGAGCCGAATTTGGACCAAGCAAACAGAACGAAAATTAAATCAAAGCTGTAGAGGCTCGAAAATAAGCTCCGGAAAGGAGTCCTGGGTAACGGTAACTAACTGCACTTTAACCCAGGGACCCAGTCACCCTTCCTTCGACCCTTCAGCCCCTTAACCCGTCAACCTTAACCCTCTGACAAAGTGACTGCCTGACTGACAGCTGAACCCCCAACGTCCTCTTCAGTTCACAAATAAACAATGTCAAGAGCCGAGAGGAGGTCCTGCCGTGAGGCGGGCGTCGGTAGGCGGGTGCCTTTTGTTTAATAATAACAAAATGTCACTGGGCACAAAAATAAACGGCAGGGGGAAACTCTGAACGGCTGAAGGATTACATTACACACACATACACCGAGATTCCAAAAAGAGGCACAGCAATTGTCATGAGTCCTTCTGACTATCGTCAGTCGGGGAAATCACCTGGGCAACCCAACCGTGTGTGTCCTGGCATGCAAGGATGATGCTTGCTTCTTGCCACCTGCTCTCCTTGCTCCTTGCCACTTGCTATCCTTGCAGGCACTTTTATTCATTGTTGTTGCTGATGCTGCTTCAGTGTTGCTGCTGTTGTTATACTGCCGAGCATGTTGCTGCTGCTATTTCTGCTGCCTTTGCTTTTGCGTGTTTGTAAGCCATGTTATTACAATAATGTGCAATCTGAGCCAGGTTAGAGGAATGAAAAAAAATAGTTTCGAAATATAAAATTATTTTATTTCATGATAATCAGATAGGCCCTTAAAACCAAAAGACTTAAATGCAACTATTATCTGAAAGACCTTTAAAAATCATAATTTTTATATTATTTTTTCTCTCTGTGCACGTATGGTATCTGCGGCCCTGCGTGTGTGAATTCCTGTGTGCGGCAGGCCAAAGTTAAATCATGTTTTTATTGTCACATTTGCCATAAAGGCAGCCATGGGACCATGGCAGACCATAAAAGGATTTAGAACGGCACCAGAGCAGGAGCCGTCATAAGATGTTGCCTAAGCTTGGGTTGGGAGGAGTGTGGGAGGCACACAGGACTCTGATTGCAGGTGGGTAAGCCAGACAAATCATAATCAGAGCCTCCAACATGCAGCAGGCCGGCAAGGCAACAAGCTCAACAAAGCCAGAATCACCTTAACAACCTGGTGAGGATTGCCACTGAGACGGGGTTCTGTTGAGGGTGTTAGTGATGCCGCTGATAAGGCACCAGCACCAGCACCCAGGTGGCATCTGCTCCTCCCATCCCCTGCCCACCCCTCTTAGCCACGTTTATTGCCTTGTTTATGTTGCATACTTTATACAAAGGGGTGGGTGTAAAATGTGTGCGCGGATAAAAAGCGAAGCGTGAGCGTTAACTCTAATGAAAATGCAATGAACTAGAAAATATACTGACTCAATGATAAAACTAACTGACGTTGAAAGCGAACAGAATCCAATTTCAGACCATATAAGAACATGAAAATTAGAGCTTTATTGCAAAAGGATATCTCAGATAGAGGGTAGATGGAGGAAAATTACAAACAAAAGAATAGGTAACTTTAAATAAATTTTCTTTAGGGGGATTATCCCTATTTAAATATAAATTGCAGACTGTTTCTTTGTCCAAGTACTACATTTCTGGTAGAATACCCGAGAAACACCAAACCGCCCTTATTAAGCATTTTGCAAACCCTCAAAAACCGCATTCCGGTCTTAAGCAATCAGACTGAAATCTCAAAGCGAACACCACAAACTTGTACTGCCAAAATTCCACCACACACTCCCAGAGAACCCCTCCTAACCCCATCACCCTTAACCCCCTGTTAAGCAAATCCTCACTAATTTACTTGCTGCGGTTTTTCCTTCACTAATTGTGACAACTAATTGAAATCAAATTAGTGAAGCCACTAAACACAGCTTAACTAACGCTCGCCGAGCACCCAGCATATTTTCCACCTCATGCTCCCACGAGGGTTAAGGCAGGGGGGCGAATGGGTGGTACAAATGGGTTAACCGAAAGCCCCACAGAATGCTAATTGTTTTCATTCAATTTGCTGTCTGCGCTGGCTGGGCTGCTTTAAAATATATCGCTCATGGCTCCAGTTTGGCTGACCATAAATTTTCGTCATTTGGACATCAAAGCGTATACGCAATATTACTGCGTATGGCATGTGCGAGGTGTGGGTTTGCGGTGTATAGAGTGGACCGTACATTTTTAATTGTCAAGAGTTTATTGTTCTTAAAACTTTGTTTTTTTTAGCATTTAAATGAATAAATTTAGTTTCCACACACATAAGCTATCCTTGAGTTTTTCATTTTGTTCATATTATTTTAGCAGAGAAAGTTTCTCCTTCTCTTTCCAATCTCGATTTACGTATCTTTTAGTTATCGATACTAGGCGACCCTTATCTGATACCTTTTCTATCGATATTACGAATATTTTATGCTCTACAGCTAGATTTTAGATTTAAGATTAAATTAAGATTTAAAGCTAGACTTAATATAAACATTATAAATTAAAACAATTAAAACATTAAAACATAAACAAATTTTTAATATAAACGAAAATATAATAAAAGTTACTCATACGCAGTGTAGCCGTTCTTAGGCAAACTTTTTTAATATGTACCATTCATAATTCAAATAAATGACCATAAGCCACAATTCTCTCTTCAAATAATACTTTATTAGTCGTCTCAAGAGTACTTTGTTCAGTTTAATTAAAAATTCAATAACCTCTAACTTGATTTTTAAATAAAAAGTAAAAGACAAACAATTCCAGAGTGTTGGCCCTGAAGTTTTCTAATTTCCAAGGGACAAGGTCCTGGCAAAGTCCACCCTCGTGGGCAGGCATGCGTGAATAGACAAACATGCCGGAGTTGAGCAGCCTTTGTCAATAATATGCATTAATTAAGTGCAGACATGGATACGGCCAAGCACACAGCCGGGCACAGCAAGGAATCAAATCCAGAGGCCGACACAGGAGGCTGGGGCACGTCCCCGGCCAGGACACGGCACGGAACTCACGGCTGTGCTGTGCAAATTTAATTGAAAATATCGAATAATGCGAAAATGCAAATGTCATTATCAAATTCACGCCGCCGGAAGTGTCAGAGTGCTGAAAAGAAGTTTCAAGATTCAATTTCCGCCTCCCATCGCAGTGCCATGGAAACACATGACGCGAATCCCGTCAGGTGGTCTTAGGGTGTGGCCAAAAATGGAGGGATGGCTGGGTGGCTGAGAGGTGGCACCTGGGGGGCGGGTGTGGTTCTTGCGATTGAATGCCGGAGCAGACAAGTTATTTGTGTCTCTGCATTCTTTTTTTTGGAGCAAATAGTTGCGCAACTGACATGACGCCCCCCGCAGATGGCGGATGGACTCACTTGAGAGGGCACTCGCACCCGGGAGGCACTGCAAAAAAATTGGGTATCATCATTCCCATAGTTATGCCTCTGGCAGATGTTGTTCTTCCCCGATTCTTTCCGTGTTTGACCAACTAGGCTCGACAAGAACTCGGAAACCCATTGCCCGGACACGCACTCTCCATGTGTGCACATTGAAGTGGACCATCGTTTGTCACACGTCACCCGGACGGGTGGTGGCGCCACAGTGGTTATGCAGAAAGGGACTCGAAAAGTGGCATGGAATTTTAAAGTGCATGAAGCCACCCACCCCCACCACCCGAAGCAAATAGCAAACAGCAACACAGATAGAGGGAGGCGCCTCCAAGTCAAAGTTTGAAAAGAAGCCGAGTTCCATGTTGATTCAAATTAGACCGATCCATCTGCCGGCTCTCGACTTGACCCACTGTGGTTCCTCCTCGTGTTGACTGATGGTGGCGGGGCTAATGGAGTTTGCAAGAAGTGGGCAAAAATGTGGATCAAGCAGCCGCAGCCGTCGCACAAAGGCCTTCTCTGTCCCATCCCGGTGCCCCATCCTTCAACATTCCTCCTTCCTTGTGGGGGAAATGCGAGCAACTTTGCAAAATTGTTGCTGCCACCCGGCATCTGGTCGCCACTGACTGGCCCACATCCTTCGTGCACCGCAACGTGCATGTGGCTGCCACCTTATAGTTGCTGCACTCGAAAAGGTTTTTAAAGAGTCTAGGGAATTTTGGGAATTTTTGACTGGAATTTAGAATTTCATCTGAGACTCTATAACCTCTTTTTAAAAATGCTTTTAAAAATTTATATTCTGGGGCGAATAAATCCTCACATTTATTTAACAAAAATTGTAAAACCTTTCACGTAAATCTGATGGCAGATTAATGAATATTTGATCAGGCAAACAACATAATTCTCTGTGTAGATCCCAGCCAAGGGGTTACAAGGATGGCAGTGGGTCGACTGGCCCCGGGACTTGGGTCTTTCATCAGGCCAATACCAAAACCAGAGCCAGGACGAGCGCCAGGACCAGAGCCAGGACTATAGCCAAGACCGTAACAGAAACCGAACTCAGGTCTGAGGTGGCTAGATGGCTGCTTTGTTTATGTGGCTCCATTTGGGCGCTTGCATGACCCACTCAACCACCCAACGATCCAACCACCAAACCACCGAACCACCCACCTCCTGGGGTTCTTGTTATTATTGTGCCGGGGCCTCAAGCTCTACGTGTGAGTGGTTTTAGTGTTGTTCTGGATTTTTAAGTTGTTTTCGTTGTAGTTGCTTGTTTGTGTTGCCTTTTTTGTTTTCTCTTATCCTGAGGTAGAAAGAGGTCCTGTGTGAGTGTGGCTGTGTGTGTGTGTGTGTTTTCGCCTTTCTCGTCCTGTGTTGCATCCTCGTCTTTAGTTGCAATTTGAACACTCACACACTGACAGAGCGAACGCTGACACCAATTAGGGCTTCACGTTGTTGTAGTTGCAAGTTGCTGTTGCCCCTGCCGCTACCGCTGTTGGTAGTTAGTTAGTTTGGTTGCACTTTGTGCGTTGCATGTTTACAGTAGCCACAAAACATAATTTCTGTTTAGACAACTTCAGTCGGGGCTCCAATTCCAGTTGCTACTGGCCACAACGAAGCCAAAACAAAAATCCAAAAAAAAAAAAAATTTGGGAAACCCCAAAACGAGCAAAAACGGGGTCATAATTATCGCAGCAACAAAGACAGCAGCGGTAAACGATGTTGCCACAAGGCAGAGCAGCAGAAGGCAGCTTCCAGCCAGCAGTAGTGGCTACAATTTTTGGTATAATTTTCACTTTGGCCAAGAAGAAACTTTTTCGCTGCCGCATTGAATTTGCAACCAGCTTAGCCCGGCCAACAGCAATGCCAGCAGCAACAACAGCAAATAGCAACAAAGTTCACGAGTTGATTAGAAAGTTTTTTTACCGCTGTTGCAGCTACATCCTTAACTCAATGCAACCCGTACTCCTGCCTGCAACCTTTGCACTCAAAAAAAAGAAGGTCAAATTATTAATTTCGGTTATCACAAGTTATTAATGTTGGACAAGTATTAGCTATTAGTAGTCATTTTAGAAAGATCTGAAGAAGAACAAGATCTCATAAGAGACATTTAAAAAGGTCTGCGTAAGTACTGGATATCATATAGTATTCTTAGAATATCATATCATATAGTAAGAAGGTCATTCAAAGAGCTCTATAGAAGCACCGGGTATCATATTGTATATTTTGAGAGGCCTAATAAAGTACCGTGTATGGGATAAGTACCGGGTGTCATATAGTGAAGGAGTACTGTTAAAACTATAACTATAAATATGCCTTTTTCTCACTGCACGGTTGCTAATGGCAGCGCCCCATGAGCTCTGCATATGCGAAAAGACCTCAATCCGGTGGCTTTAGCTCCCTACTCTCTATGGCACTATATGCTCGTATATATATTTACAGTTTGCTTTGCTTTTTGGGGGGGGTGGGGACAGAGTTGCCAGGGTAGCCGGCTTATGGCTTATCGCTTGGCTGCTTTGTCGCCGTAAACTATGCGAGCATCAACTTTTTGTAATTAATTTTTAATGTGTGCAAAATGTTTGTGAAAACGAGCATGTTGTTTGTCGCTAAGCCATATCAAGCGGATGTCGTTAGAACGGCTTATCAAGTGTGCTAAGAGGCGGATAAGCCACCGCGGATCCAAGAGGGTCCCTCCTCCACATACACCATACTATTCCATAGGCATGAGTTTATCCAGAGAAAATAATTAGATTTCGATTTAAGCTTCGAATGCCGGATGTGAGTTAACTCTTGCAGACTTTCTGGGCCACTAATTGCATATGACAATGCTGCAAGAGCTTTAACCCAGCCGTGAGGTGGAGGCTATGGGGGTGTGAAAGGATAAAGGAGCAGCAACAGGACAACGTACAGCAGACCGCATGACGGGAATTGGCATTGGCAAGTTGCAGCAATTTTCCGGAACCAAAAATTGATTTACCCTCATCTGCCAGAGCTCTGAAGTTGCAGATACAGTGCACTGAAACAAAAGAATTATTAAGATTAAGGATATAGGTATTCTATGAGTGTTTAGTTGAATTCATGTCACATCCAAGCAATGACACTCTATACTACTATTTTTAAAGAACTTTAATAAAGTACTCCAACTTTTATCCAGTGTAGTCATTTTCAGCAGCCCATCTATCGAACAACCATCCGTCCATCCATCAGATAAACGTTCTGATATCTCGGATTCCCCCATTCAGCTCTTTCCTTTTGCACAAAACTCACTCACTCACTGTGTCCATGTTTTTGCGTTTGGCAACATTTTTGCAGAGATTTGCGTTTCAATCACATCGAGAAACTGCCGGCGAACGCGTTCAGCGGCCTCCCCCAACTGACGACACTGTTCCTGAACGACAACGAGCTGGCCTACCTGCAGGATGGGGCTCTCAACGGACTCCCGGCCCTGAGGTTCCTCTATCTGAACAATAATCGGCTAAGCCGCTTACTGGTCACCATCTTCCAGCGACTGCCACGCCTCGAGGCGCTGTAAGTGAACCGGCCTTAATTAAGGATCCAGTTCGTCCTGCAATCGCCTTACCGCCTCACCGCTTACCATTTCAGGTCCCTGGAGAACAATGACATTTGGCAGCTGCCTTCGGGACTCTTTGATAACTTGCCGCGCCTGAATCGCCTGTAAGTTGACGATGATTCCTTACTCAATTTTTTTTTGGGTGGTGGAGGTTCTGATTTTCCTCTCTTCTCCAGGATGCTGTTCAAGAACAAGCTCACCCAACTGCCTGTGGATGCTTTCAACCGATTGCACAGCCTGAAGCGCCTCCGTTTGGATGGCAATGCCATCGATTGCAACTGTGGCGTCTACTCGTTGTGGCGCCGCTGGCACTTGGATGTCCAGCGTCAGCTGGTGGACATCTCCTTCACCTGTTCCAGTCCCCAGTTCCTGCAGCAACAGAGGTTTGGAAGCCTCTCCGAACAGCACTTCAAGTGTGGTAGGTATCCGAAAGGGACTTCTTATTGTTAAAGATTTGAGAAATGATCTGAGGTCTAATAGTAAAATTATTATCCACTGCAATACAATTTACAGCCAAACCACAATTTCTGGTGCCTCCTCGGGACATACAGGCCTCGAGTGGTGAGGAGGTGGTACTGAGCTGCGAGGTGACCGGCCTGCCACGTCCCCAGGTCACATGGATGCACAACACCAACGAGCTGGGCGAAGAGCAGACCGGGACGGAAGTCCTCGCCAGCGGGAGCCTGCTCATCCAGAGCGTTAGCGCCAGAGACATGGGCATCTACCAGTGCATAGTCCGCAACGAGATGGGCGAGCTGCATTCCCAACCTGTCCGTTTGGTGGTCAATAATAACGCAGGAGCAGGAGGAGGAGAGCAGGAATCGGAGAACCAGGTGTGGGCGGTTACCGGCTCATCACCCACGTCTGCCTCGTTACCCTCGCCAGTCACGTCACCCTCGCCACCGAAATTCACCCATCAGCCTCACGACCAAATTGTGGCTCTTCACGGACCCGGACACGTGCTGCTCGATTGCGCCGCCTCCGGCTCCCCGCAGCCTGACATACAATGGTTCGTCAATGGCCGCCAACTGACCCAGTCCAGGCCCGATCTCCAGCTGCAGGCGAACGGCAGCCTGGTCCTCGTCCAGCCCACCCAGCTGTCAGCCGGCTTGTATCGCTGCGAGGCGCACAATTCTCTTGGCTTTGTCCAGGCCACCGCCCGCATCGAGGTGAAGGGTGAGTTAATGGAGCGGAAAGGGAATGTCATTTGGAAAGGGTACTCCGGGAAGTGGGTATTCCGGGTTTTGCGTAGAATTTTAATATAAAATCTATGATAATATCAGTCATATGCATCCCACTTTGGAAAAATTCTCTCCAAGAGAAAAAATATGGTTCAAAATCACTTTTCTCAAAAAGCACTCCCCAGCTAAAAGGACCTCAGTGATTGTCAGAGATCCTGTCAGAATCCCAGTGCCACACAACCGAGCCGAGAGTCACAACTGTCGCGTTTCACTCAATTTGCAGTCGATTTAATTTGTTTTCGTCTGGAAACTGGACCGATCCGAAGGCTGGGGACTGGACAGTCCACACTGGCCACACGGGGATGGGGATGGAGCTGGGGACGAAATGTCCTGCACCCTCCGCTTGGGGCGTTGGGACTTGATGGTGAAGCTTGCCACACTTTCCGTGGGAGGTAGATTGTGACAACTATGATAGCATCTGGTGGCAGTGATTGTTTTAAAGTTCATATAGGAAACAGAGCCAAAGAATCAGTTTCAAATGAGTCACTCTACTTGGCAGAACTCCTTTAAAGTTCCTTCTTAAAAAATGCAATTTAAGAAACCATTTTTTTAGTGCCGGCACATAGCCATAGAATATAAATGGGTTGGGGTTTTGGATTGGCGAACATTAAGGATATGTTCATTAAACACACCAAGGAGCCAAGAAGTGCATCCCGACAGGGGTTTAATACCGAAAGCAAAACGGCACTTGAGCTTTTTATGTTTTTCCATTCGTTATTGCTGTATTTGAACCGTTTGTACGTGACTGTACTTTATTGCGCAATAGAAAGCACAAGGATATAGCTTGGTGGTAGGATGCCATATATATGTGCTTTATGTTTTCCTCCATGGGGCAGGGGTATTCCAGACAGACGGAGAGATAGGGAAAGTGGATGCAACAACGCCTTGATGCAACAATGGCTCATTATAATTTGTGGTTGTCGGCACAAAATGAAGTGCGAAATTTATGCGTTAAATTTTGTGCAACATAAAGTGCAAAAATTATAAACTATTACGCGCCAGAGAGCCGGAGAGGGAGCTGCGGTTATCCGCTGAGTAGTTTGGGGACAACGGGGCGTATGAACTATTTAAGCAGTCAAGCGTGGAGCTTGGTCAGCATAATTAACCTGGCACACACACACTACCACACGGACAAACACGCGTTTAAGCAAACACAACAAACAAACAGGCATATAAATAAGCAGGGAAAATAAATATGGCGGGACCGCCGGAAAGTATGCAGAGTATTTTGAATTGCATATTACCCATACGCCCCGTGGGAGCGTATGTTTTTGGGGTGCTGGGGTGGATTGTTAGAACCAAACAAAGGACTCCGGTCCTGCTGAAAGCAAAACCACAGGCAGTGTTTGGCGGATTGTTGCTGCCATTTGGAGCACAAAAATTGCTAGAAAATCGTTCATACGACCCGATGCACTTCTTCCTTTCGCTTTCTTTTTTTTTTTCATTTATTTTTCCTTCTCCAGAACTGCCCGAAATTATAATGCCACCACAAAACCAAACAATCAAACTGGGCAAGGCCTTTGTGCTGGAGTGCGACGCCGACGGCAATCCGCTGCCCACCATCGACTGGCAATTCAATGGCCAGCCCCTCATCCCCGGCGCCCGCTCCGACCTCCTGCTGGAGAACGAAAACACCGAGCTGGTGGTGAGCACTGCCCGCCAGGAGCACGCCGGTAAGTAGGATAAAAGTGATTGCCCAAAACGGGTTTACATTTCATTTCGTTCGAATTCCCATTCCCTTTCAGGGGTCTATCGCTGCACGGCCCGAAATGAAAACGGGGAGGTGAGCGCCGAGGCAACCATCAAGGTGGAACGATCCCAGACGCCTCCGCGCGTCGCCATTGAGCCGAGCAATTTGGTGGCCATTACAGGAACCACCATTGAGCTGCCCTGCCAAGCCGAACAGCCGGAGGACGGACTGCAGGTAAAGTTGAGCCGGAAAAACTTTCCATTTTATTTGCCCGCCACTTGTTGAGGTCCTTTTCCTCACAGAGAAAATAACATCAGATATTGAATAAAAGCATACCTTGTACATCATTTTCTTAACTACACCCGGTTTTTTTTCACGCATCCTCAGATTTTGTGGCGCCGCGATGGCCGACTCATTGATCCCAACGTGCAACTGACGGAAAAATATCAAATAAGCGGCTTGGGAAGCCTCTTCGTCAAGAATGTGACCATCCTGGATGGCGGACGGTACGAGTGCCAGCTGAAGAACCAGTTCGGCAGGGCCACCGCCTCTGCCCTTGTCACCATCAGGTGAGTGCGTCCAGCCAGTGGGAAAAGGTGTATATACATATAAGAGAACAAAGGTAACTGAGAATCCGCATCCGAATCAAAATCAAACAGCTCAACTTTGAGCAAGGACCGCAACTTTAATTGCACCGCCAGGAAGGCAGGGGGGTGGATCCAGGACTGTATAAAACTCCATTAAAATCCAAAAAGGGAAAACTTTTCCTCAAAGGCCGGGGATGAGACGAAGCAGGGAAGTGGCTGGAAAAAAATCAAAGGAGCAGTGCAATCAGAGGACGCACTTAAAATGCGTTTAAGTGCGCGGTAAACTTGCTTAATTAATTGAAAAATAGTTTTCCAGGAGAGAAAAGAAAATCCTACAAACCTAACGATACAGTGGGAGGTGGTATAATGCATACTTTCTTAAATACTTCTATTCTCCATAAATAAAATGCATTTAAATCCAAAGCCTATGGAGTTTTCCAAGAGACACCACAATTGTAGTTCAAAACTTTAAAACTCGCCCTCAAATGATTTTTTAATCCCTGTTCTGGCGCCACAGAGCTAAATTGCTTGGAAACCACTGCCACAAAAATGGGCTTTGAAAGGAACATAAAACCATAAAATAAACCTGCCAGCTAGACTCCTTGCACAGTGGATGGTAAGCCAAGAAAATTTGAGTGAAAAAAACATCATTCCCTCCGGCCGACATAAAAATCAAACTTGCTCGCTCCGTCAGGACCGGCTGACTGCCTGGATGGTTGTTATCAAAAGCAGTTAACAGCTGGAAAAACTTGCTAATCCCACCGACAGGATCAGATCCACTGTGTTGTCAGCTAAACTGCAAATAAAATATGCACCAAGGCGGCGAACATCAAAAGGCGATGGTGGTGGCAGGGAAAGCACCAAAGTTGTCGCCAGTTGCTAGTTGCTAGTTTTCAGTTGCTAGTTGCCAGTTGCCAAACTGAAAAACGTGCTAAGCCCGGAAAAGCTACGTGCAACACTCGCACACACACACTCGCACTGCCGGGTGGCATGAAAATTCCATTCCCAGGCAACCGCACAAGTTATCCAAATTGCCCAAATTGAAATTGAGTTGACAAGTTGCTTGCAGAACGAAGAACCATAAGAGCTACACTCTCACAAACCTAACTATTGAATATTAATTTAAATAAAATATTCCATAAATTCCAAGCTTTATTTCTCTGAGTGCACTACATAGACCCGATCTTAGTCTTTAGCATTCGGTCTTCTTGTTGGAGAAGGACGTGGAAGTTTTCGAATTGTTTGTTCCAACAAAAAAGGACAAGACGTGAATTTATTGAGCAAATGGTCCCTGCATGCCTCTGCCACAGGCTGTAAATCAATTTGAGGCAGCTGGAAAAAAAGGCGGGGAGCCCTCGGACAGGGGCAGTCGGGGGCCAGGAAGTCCTGCCCATTAACCGACTGGGAAAGACCAATGATGGCCCACAAAAGAACCGCCAGGCAGCGGCTTACTTTCTGCTTACCCAGCCATTTTCAGATGCATAATGCAGAAGGATAAAGGCAGCAAAGGACCCGGGTATATCCATGTGAGTGGGTGCCGGGCCTGGGTACGCACCATTTAGTGGCACGGCGGAAGCTGAATCGGCTTACAGTTTTGCGCCAGCAGCATTAGAAACTTTACTCATTACGCTGCCAACCTCAGTCGCCAAACCGCAGCAAAGCACCCGGAGACTGGCAGCGCCGGAGCCAGTGCCGGAGAAAAAATTATAAAGAAGAAAAGTACGGAGAGTGTGAGAAAGCAGCACTAAAAGTGAAAAACTATGTTGGAAGACAGCGCGACGCCCAAGGATCTCCGGTAGAGCGGGGCCTTGTTGGCGCCACAAAATGTAAGGAAAAACCAGACCCAAAAACCGCTGAAAGCAGCGCCAATCCACCCCAGCCACCCAGTCAGCCATTTCACCCACCAACCGTTGTTGCAAAAAAAAACAATAACAAAAACAACAAAAGGCAGCACACAGAAATCCGCCTAAGTTGTGGGTAATGCTGGCGTAAAACAAAAGCTTATCCTGTTACTGCTCCCGCTCCTGGAACTCAGATCCTGCGGACGAGCTTGATGTTGCTGTTGGCGAAAAGGCCAACCACGGAAGTACATTGCCATACGCCGCAGCATGTGGCAGGGCGAGTGAGAGTGAACCAAGGAAGCCAAAAGAAAAAACTAAACAAAATTAGGGAGTAACTGGAGTTGAGGCAACAAGGATACCTAGGCTAGCAAGATACTTAGATGGAAGCATAGAATATTAGCTTAAAAATTGTCATAACAATTTTCTTAGTTTTTTTTAAACACAATTCCACTGGAAAAGCTTGACTTATAGACCTATTAAAGAAACCCGTACAGTAATAGAGATTATATTAATCTCAAAAAGAAACAGACTCCAAAATACCCTCGACAATTGTCAACTGTAGAACAACAAACGCCCCGCCACGTTGCACAAAAAGGAGCCGCAGAATGCCAGCGTCGAAATATGTAGTCCGTAACCTACTATCCACTGGCTGGCTGGAGTTCCGGAAAAGGTGGTGGACCCGGACTGGCAACTGGCAACTGATAGTGGCGGACTTTTGGCACTGGCTCTGGCGCTGGCGGTGCAACAGGGTGTATTACGGTCGTTAAGTTATTACCTACAACGTCGCCTCCGCCTCCAAAGCCTGCGGAGCACAATGCCAAAGTTTACACAGTCGAAAGTTTCCACAGGGAGCCAAGGAGGAGCATTCCTTGAACAGCCAGCGGAGAATGCCAGGCATGAATTGTTGTTAATGCCGCCTCCACCAACCACCCACAGCGCAGGACCTCCTCCTTAACTTTCTGCAGTCAGAGTTGGAAAAGCGCAGCGCGGATTTTCCTTGACTTGGCGGGGGAAAAATAATAAAAAAAAGTGCAGAATAATTTCATAGGAGAGTCAAGCGAAGAAGGGACACCATAGAGTCTATGGCATTTTTATTAGACGACGTGGCGTGGCCATTTCGGCGACTCCCTCACAAAAGTCGCCGGCATTATGGTAATTAAAATGTGGAAATTCCCAGGAATATCTTGATTGCTTCAGCACTTTGGGTGACTAACAGAAGTAAACTTTTGGGACATAGAATTTAATTGAATTTTTAATCATTTTTAAAGTCATCCCTACGGGTTATATAGTCATTTTATCATATACTTATTTCGATCCACTTTCCGTTCCAGAAACAACGTGGACCTGGCTCCGGGAGATCGTTATGTGAGGATAGCCTTCGCCGAGGCTGCCAAGGAGATCGATCTGGCCATCAACAACACCCTGGATATGCTCTTCACGAACCGATCCGACCGGGTGCAACCGAACTTCGGAGAGCTGCTCCGGGTGTTCCGCTTCCCCACCGGCCAGGCCAGGCAGCTGGCCAGAGCGGCGGAGATATACGAGAGGACCCTGGTCAACATCAGGAAGCACGTCCAGCGCGGCGACAACCTCACCATGGAGAGCGAGAAGTACGAGTTCCGTGACCTGCTCTCCCGGGAGCATCTGCACTTGGTGGCTGAGCTTTCTGGATGCATGGAACACAGGGAGATGCCCAACTGCACGGACATGTGCTTCCATTCGCGGTACCGCAGCATCGATGGAACATGCAACAATCTGCAGAACCCCACCTGGGGTGCCTCCCTGACGGCCTTCCGGCGATTGGCTCCTCCAATCTACGAGAACGGTTTCAGCATGCCAGTGGGCTGGACCAAGGGGATGCTCTACTCGGGCCACGCCAAGCCCAGTGCTCGACTCGTATCCACTTCACTGGTGGCCACCAAGGACATCACGCCCGACGCCAGGATAACGCACATGGTGATGCAGTGGGGTCAGTTCCTGGACCACGATCTGGACCATGCCATTCCCTCGGTCAGCTCGGAAAGCTGGGACGGTATCGACTGCAAGAAGAGCTGCGAGATGGCCCCGCCCTGCTACCCCATCGAGGTGCCTCCGAACGATCCTCGAGTCCGAAACCGTCGCTGCATTGACGTGGTCCGCTCCAGTGCCATTTGCGGCTCCGGCATGACCTCGCTCTTCTTTGACAGCGTCCAGCATCGCGAGCAGATCAACCAGCTGACTTCCTACGTGGATGCCTCCCAGGTTTATGGCTACAGCAAACCCTTCGCCCAGGAGCTGAGGAACCTGACCTCCGAGGAGGGATTACTCCGTGTGGGGGTCCACTTCCCGCGGCAGAAGGACATGTTGCCGTTTGCCGCCCCGCAAGACGGCATGGACTGTCGCCGGAATCTTGACGAGAACACCATGAGCTGCTTCGTCTCCGGAGACATTCGTGTCAACGAACAAGTAGGCCTCCTGGCCATGCACACCATCTGGATGCGAGAGCACAATCGACTGGCCAGGAAGCTGAAGCAGATAAACCCCCACTGGGACGGCGACACTTTGTACCAGGAAGCCCGCAAGATAGTGGGTGCGCAGATGCAGCACATCACCTTCAAGCAGTGGCTACCCCTGATCATCGGCGAGAGCGGCATGAAGATGATGGAGGAGAATAAGGGATACAATCCGCAGCTTAATCCCAGCATTGCCAACGAGTTTGCCACGGCTGCCCTGCGTTTCGGTCACACCATCATCAATCCCATCCTGCACCGTCTGAACGAGACCTTCCAGCCCATTCCCCAAGGACATCTGCCGCTGCACAAGGCCTTCTTCGCCCCCTGGCGGCTGGCCTATGAGGGCGGCGTCGATCCCCTGATGAGGGGCTTCCTGGCCGTGCCGGCCAAGCTCAAGACCCCGGATCAGAACTTAAACACTGAGTTGACGGAGAAACTTTTCCAGACGGCCCACGCCGTCGCCCTGGATCTGGCAGCCATTAACATCCAGCGTGGCAGGGATCACGGCATGCCCGGCTACAATGTCTACAGGAAGATGTGTAACCTGACGGTGGCTCAGGACTTTGAGGACCTCGCTGGGGAAATCGGTAATGCCGAAATCCGCCAAAAGATGAAGGAGCTCTATGGTCACCCAGACAACGTCGACGTCTGGCTGGGAGGCATTCTGGAGGACCAAGTGGAGGGTGGCAAGGTCGGACCTCTGTTCCAGTGCATGCTTGTGGAGCAATTCCGGCGCCTGCGCGACGGCGATCGACTGTACTACGAGAATCCGGGAGTCTTTACGTCGGAACAGCTCGTCCAGATCAAGCAGACCAACTTTGGCCGAGTGCTGTGCGATGTGGGCGATAACTTCGACCAGGTCACCGAGAACGTCTTCATCCTGGCCAAGCACCAGGGTGGCTACAAGAAGTGCGAGGACATCCCTGGAATAAATCTGTATCTGTGGCAGGAGTGCGGCCGTTGCAACGACAAGCCGGCCATATTCGACTCCTATATTCCACAGACCTATACAAAGAGAAGCTCGAGGAAACGCAGGGATCTTCAAGGGAAGCAGGAGCACGATGAAGTGCCCACAGCCGAAAGCTACGACAGTCCGTTGGAGGCCCTGTACGACGTCAACGAGGAGCGAGTGAGTGGTTTGGAGGAGCTGATTGGCAACTTCCAGAAGGAACTGAAAAAGCTGCACAAAAAACTGCGCAAGCTGGAAGAGTCCTGCAATTCGGTGGACTCCGAGCCCGTGGCCCAGGTGGTCCAGCTGGCAGCCGCTCCGGTAACCGTGCCTGTTCAGGGAAAGCAGAGACGGAGCCACTGCGTCGATGACAAAGGCACCACACGGCTGAACAACGAGGTGTGGTCCCCGGACGTCTGCACCAAGTGCAACTGCTACCACGGGCAGGTGAACTGTCTGCGGGAGCGATGCGGGGATGTTAGCTGCCCGCCGGGAGTGGAGCCATTAACGCCTCCGGAGGCCTGCTGCCCACACTGCCCGAATGTCAAGTGAATCACCCACAGCCAAAGAATTACGCATATCGACGTACACGTTTATCCGTAGTAGCCACACTCACTCTAATCGAAAACCCAAGAATCACGAAATGAAATTTAACACCCAGCGGCCATCGCGTTAAGATCAAGTTTAATTGACAATTAACTAACAATGTACTGCTACACATGTAATAAAATAAAGCACATTAATATTCAAAAACTGATGGTGATGGTTATTGGTTCCTAGTCAAATTTTACATACTTCAAGTGGGTACCATTGGCCACCATCCGGTCGTCATTTTTGTGCTTTAGGGTGCAGTCGATAAAGGCCAGGTACTTGCCCACCTTCGACAAGCTCGCCTCTATGACCACCTCATCGCCCAGCTTGGCGCCATTCAGAAAGTTTACACTGAGGTCTACCGAAACACCAGGATGACAGGGCTTGGACATCAGGGCGTAGGTGGTGATCATGTCCACGAGAGTTACTATGTAACCGCCATGTAGGAACTTATACATGTTTACGTGGTCTTGCTCCACCTTTAACTCGGCTCGACAGACTCCATCGCCACCATCAAGAATCTTAACCTGGAAAGATACATCTTCTAAGACAATTATGAAATCAATCGTAGATTCATTCTAACCTTTTCCAAATGATTCTCAAAGCCTTTGGACTTTTGTATGATTTGAGTAATATGTTTCACGAATTCGACTCCCTTCTTGCGGGTGCCCATTTTTTCTGCTGCTTGGACCCGGTGTTAAAACCTAGACAATCCAGAAGATACTGCTTAAAAAAATATAAACATTTCGTTTGGAGGCACATAGGAGATACCACTGCAAGTACAGATACATAGATGGCTAGATAGGGTTATCTGTAAGGCATTGCACTTGATCTTAAGTACTTCTGATAACGATTAAATTAACAGAAGGGTTACATTAATAAAAATGTGTGGATTGCTTTGATTTTTACACCGTATTTCCCTGAAGTCTATCTTTTCAAGTGCCCTTTTCCGCGTGTCATTCAAGAATAACAACTCACTTTGAGTTAGTCTTCAGTAAACAATAATTGCCGCATTCGACGAAATTCCATAGAATACGGAAGCAATTCCGCTATTCCAGCAAATCTATGTGAAAATTAATTTTGATGTAAATTCCCAACCACAACAAAACCCAATAAACAAACATCAGCTGTTTAGGATTAAATCGATAGTGCCGCATCGCTTCATCGTAATCGGCGCCTTTATTTAAATCTTTACATTTTTTTTAGAATTTCCGATATTTCCATTTTTTTCTCATCAAACTGAATATATTTCACCTGTCCACCTTTGGCAAGAATTTTCCCATCCGACTTTAGCTTGAAGATACAATCCAGATAGGCCATTTTCTTTCCCGCTCGAACCGTATTTGCTTCGATCTGCACAACATCTCCAAGCTTTGCAGGCGCTAGAAAGCTAACACTGAGATTGGCGGTGACACCGGGATGGCTTCCTTTGGACATCATTGCGAAGGTGGTAATGTTATCTAGAATTGTGGATATGAGACCTCCGTGCAAGGTTCCTTGACGATTACAGTGCTCTGGACAAACAGTAAACTCGCACACAACACGACCATTGCCACCTTCCACCATTTTGATCTAAAAAATGAATGTTTTAGAAAAAAATATTACAGACTTCAAAGCCGCGCTCATTTATCGACAATTTGTTATGTAATATCGAAAAACAGCTGATTCCAATCGCTTGTCATTTATCTTTTCTTTTGTAGTGATTTTAATGTAGCTTTACCATTTTTAAAACGCGGTCAAAACCATTGGAATTGCGAACGTGGTCAGAAACTTTGATTATAAAATCAAGGCCTCTAGCTTTTCCCGACATTCTGCTTTGAACTATTCCCGATGAAGTGAAGAACAGCAATGATCAGACCGTCACAGGCAGAGGCGTTGAAGATTTTGAGAAATGCAAGGGTGTTGGGGCTGATATGTGTGTTTGAGAGCCCCAACTTCTAGTTTTTCGTTTTTGTTTTGCTCGCCGTATACGTGTAAACTGAAACTCGATAGATAACATATGTACGATTACTAAGGGGATAATCTAGTAACGATTTCTATAACTATCGCTTTAAGCTTTTTTATCAAAGGGCTTTAATAATATAACAAAATAAAATAATATGATTTGGCCACAATAAATAATGAAATATCTTTTATATAGGATCGGATCGCTCAAATATATGATTTTATGGCAATAGCTTTTAAACATAACCCTCTGGATTTTTTATAGTTCCTTTTCAGCTTTAAAACACCTTCTTTATTAGAATTTCTAAAACCAAAAATCGGATTATTTGTTATGGAAATGACTTGATAATTTTGCTCATTCCTTTGCGAAGCCAATAAACTTGGTTTGGCCACCTTTAGCGAGTATTTTTCCATCCGCCTTAAGCCTCAAAACACAATCCAAATAGGCCATTGTCTTTCCAGCTCGAATGGTGGTAGCCTCTATCTCCACGAGATCTCCCACCCTTGCGGGCGCCATGTAGCTAACATTAAGGTTGGCTGTAACTCCAGGGTGGGCCCCCTTGGACATTAAAGCGAAGGTGGTGACATTATCCACGATTGAAGCGGTCAGACCTCCATGAAGGGTTCCAGCAAGATTCAAATGCTCCGGCGCAACAGTGAATTCTCCAACAGCACGCCCATCACCCCCAGCCGTGATTTTGATCTAAAATAAAGGGTATAAGTAAAAGAAATTATTAAAAACATGGTTATTTTTGAGTTTTTTAAGTTTCAACGAAAACTGCAAGTCCTAGGCGAGTGATGGTAGTTTTAAAACCGCGCGCACTTATCGATAGTTATGGTTACATAATATCGAATATAAGATCAATCGGCCATATGGGCATTGCAAACAACGGCGCGTTCCATTAATTTTACATATTGTTTTTATAATTTTACCATTTTCATAATCCGGTCAAATCCTTTAGAGTTGCCTGAGAATTCAGCAATACTTTTTACAAGCTCTGTCCCAGCTTTTTTGGCGGCCATTTTTCTGCTGGATTACTGATTTCCCGAACTTTACTCCACGAAATGACGAAATGTTCTGAAAACGCTTCAAGCGATGGCCAAGATTTCGAGAAATGTAAGTGTTTAGGTCATACTGGTATATACATATGTACATAAAAAGTACATAACGTCCACGTGTAGTGACAGTTTTGGTTTTGTTTTGCTCGCCTTGTACGCGTTATCTTTAAAATATTACTCGCTACCTTTCCAGATGAGACTCTCAAGTTCCAGTGCCTCGCCAAGGGAGATGTTGTACAGGATTGCGTTTTGGATTTTGTGGCCAGCCAATGGGATGAAGGTTTCATAGCCCTGTTGGGCTCCAAGATGGATGTGGTCACTTTGGATATGACCTCTCAAGCCCAGCCCCTCAATCCCTTTCCCTACACACCTTCGTTCATAGAATTCTCGGCCTCAGAGCACCGACCACTGGACGCCCTAGCCGAGAAGGTGGATCTGGAGAAGATATACACCGATTGTCAGATCCTAGATGCCCAGGAGTTGGCCCTGGAAACGGTCTATACGGCGGTTTGCTCTTCGACCATCCCATCAGCCCTATTGAAGGCTGTAAAAAAGGCGCCGTGTCTATTGCCGAATGGAAACTACCTCCTGGCCGTCCTCAACACTCATGGATCGCTCACACTGCTGACTAAATCATTGGAATGCACGCTATGGTGTCGCTTCGAAAGTCTCAATGTGCCTATCACTTTAAGGGACAAGCTCTTGCCGAGGCTCGAAGGAGAGAAGATAAAAACCTTCAGCCAATACAAAGCCATGATGGACCAAGCCTGGATCACAATGTTTGCTTGGATTGGTGAGGAATCAAAGGACGTGGGGAACCATTCTTTGGTTCTGGGAACCGCCAATGGAAGCCTGTGGATCCTAAAGCTCTCGCCCGATGCCCAAACGCTACAAGATCACATCCATCTAGGCACCAACTTGGATCGGATTTGCTTCCTGCATACTTTCGAAAATCTCCTGCTTGTGGGCGATGTCATGGGAAGGGTGCATCTGTACCGCTTCACCGATGGCTCCAATTCCGGATTGACCCTGGTCAGGGCTCTGTGGCCGAGAGCGGATCGTATGGGCTTGCAAGTGGGCACAATTACTAGAAGCTTGGAAGGGAACTGCTATTACATAACCTGCTGCAAAGCAGCTCATCTACTGACCTGGTGCATTCAAGGAGAGGACTGCTTAGAAGCCCGATTACATGTCGGCGGAATAAAGATTACAGCGTTGTGTAGCCTAGACTACCGTAGTTATGCGGTGGGAACGGCAAGTCAGGAACTGAAACTCATTCGAGTAATTCACCAGGGCAGTCAGATTCACTTTAAGATGCAGCCTGTGACAGTGGAGGATATGAATGACGACTTCCAGGTGGTGGGACTCTCCACCAGCAGAAACAAAAATCTTCTAACATTGCTCCTCTACCCCGTGAAGGAGTACATAAATGCGAAGAAAACTGAAAAGAATATGATGTACGTTCAAGTGGGCCAAATCAAGGAGCACGATGTCCTGGCTCGGCTCTCCGATAGCCTGAACTCTGACCAACCTATCAATGGCTGTCTGGATTACCTTGCGGAACTTCGCATCAAGATCTTTTCCCAGAAGGACTTACAGAAATACTCCAATTTTAGTCCGTTAGATGCCTTTAATTTTGGGGAACCGGCCACGGAAGCCCAGCTACATGAACTGCAACTAAAATACCATGTCCTGACAACGTTAAACGAACTCCAGCTGGCCTTCCTGCACCTTTCCACGCTCATCAAACCAACGCAGGACGAGTTGCAACTGCTCCTTGCCATGTTGGCCACCACACACATAAGACTTAGGCTCCAGTACCTGAGTGCCCTGGACAAGCTTTCAGAGTTTCAGGAGCAGGCCGTGAACTGCATGCTGGCGGAGGCCCAGCGCCTATGTAGTGACCTCCAACAAGACTTGACGGGAGAGGAGCATCCTCTCAAGAACACCACAAATCATTTTCAGCACCAAATGGAGAGTCACTTTCAAGAGCTGCGGAAAGGCTTTGCCAAGATCAGTATTAAACACCCTGAAGGGCAGCAGGCAGCTCTGAGGTGTTCCATTTCCTATGTGGAGGTAATGAAGTACTTTTTAAAATTAAACCTCGTTTACTAAGTTTCCTCCTCCATAGATCGAGCCCAGCTTAGAGAATCGATACTGCAGTCTGTGCAGTCGCCAGGTCCTAATGGAGCTCCAGGATCTAAGGCAGCTTTTCGACCCCAACCTGACCCAGGTGGTGTGCCCCTTCTGTCACGGAAGCTATACCCAGGAGCTGTTAGCTGCATCAACGTAAAATTTATTTTCAACCTTAAACCAAGGCATACATATTTTTGGATCAATATTGAGAGCATATTCCCCAAAAGGAGAGAGAAAGTAAAAGATAATGAGGTGCAGCTAATACTGGGAAACATAAATAATGGGCGTAGTCTCGATCAGCAGGATATCCTGCTCCACCTGGCGCAGATCGTGCTCCAGCTTACTCTTGCGCTGCCGCTTGGCAATATTATCAATTAAGAGCGACATGGATTGATACTGCTTGGTCATCTCCGTCAAACTCATTCGAAGTCCTTCCAGAATCTCGTTGCGCTCGGCCTGGTCCATCACTCGCATTCCCGGCATTTCTGGCGGGCCAGCTGCAGCAGCCGCCGCTGCTGTGACACCGGCAGCTCTGGTGTATCCCTTGATGCCGCGGCACAGCTCCAGCAGACGCTGCTGCTCCTTGGCACAGATCGCATTCATTTCGGCCAGCAACTTTTTGGTTTTTTTCAGATAGACTGGAACCTTGCCGAAATCCTTCCGGCAAATAAACTGAGGCACCAAACCCGAGTTCATCAGATTCTGTCGAGTACCCACGGGAGTGTCCACTACACGAGGCGGCGGTGGGCAAGGAATCGTCTGACCTGCGCACTCCCGGTTGCGTTTAATGAAATTCGCAGTCATGCCCTTCTTGTGACAACTGCCAGGTCGTGGCAGCGGCGGCATGCCCTCGGTCTTGGGACACACGTGATCCCGTTCGCGCCGCCACTTGATGCCCTGGTTTTTGCGCAAATAGGCGCACGGCGGATCGATGGGAGTATGGGCACAGCCCATGGTTCGATGGAGGGACTTCTTGGCCTCGGTGAGGACGCGAGTGCCATCTTTCTGCACGATCATCGACAGTTTCTTGTCCTCGATGTCGAGGCGATCGCGGACTCCCCTGGCATACCTGGCAGCCTTTTCGACAATAGCTAGAAAATAAATTAAATACAAACTTTGTTATTTTTTAAACTTAATGCAACTTACGATGTCTAAAAACATAAAAGGACTCCTTGGGCCCACTGGCCTTTACAAAATCCTGCTCGCACTCCAGGATATTCTCATCGTGGTGGGTAATATAGACCAGCGACATGGTTGATGCAAAATGTAAGGTTGAAAAATCAGGGAACTCGAAAGCGTGCTATGTAGTTTACAGACTAATTGTTTTGTATTGATTCCGTTGCCAGGAATTTCAAAGCTGGCTGGGATTGTTTAAGCCTCGAAAACACACGTTGCCATAGTTTAAGATCTGGGGGGGGTTGTCCCAAAATTCATACCCAATCGCCATTAATATGTAAATATAGTATATATTTTTTTAAAGCACAAAATCAAGCAACAGCTTGTGTCGCACACTTGTGTGTTACATTTATGGTTTGTATATAATTTGTTACCATATAAAATTCGTGTATATAATATAAATATTTCGCTTGCGCACATAAAATAATTGATTTGCGTTGTAAATTAGCACTAAGATCGTTTGTCATGGGTCGCATTATGGAAGCTTAACAATAAAAAGTGTCATGGTTACACTACGGAGCCTAACAATTAAAGTGGAAGTGTTGGAAGCACGATTACAGTACGAATTCGGGTGACACGACGACAAGTTCAGATACAGATACAGATTCAAATCAAACTTAAGAACTAGATATGTGGATAGATGGGTGGAATTTGCACTGTTTCTTTTTTCTATCAAGTGCAGGGAATTAAAGGGATGATCAGCAATGGACACTGATGAAGGCACTACATGATTTTGGATCCGCAACGTGGTCCTAGATTATTGCACGTTGTCATTTCAGGGAAGGATTTATGGGTTACTCCTTGCTCTCCTTATTCCGCTCCTCTCGTATCCTCTTGAATGCCTCCGTCTTGACAAAGTCTACGGAGTTGTACACCACACTGCTGGGCACTGGAGCCCGGGCCGAGGCGGCATCTATGGGCGCCAGCCGCATTCCACCTTGGGCATTGCCGCCCTGCGAGTACAAGTTACCCACACTCATGCTCGAACGATTCAGCAACGGGGGCTTGTTGGTCACATCCAGATCGAAGTACTGCAGCTTGTGCTCCGCCTGCGGTGGTGGCTGCTGCTTGGGAGCAACTGACGCGGCACTCATCATGGCAGCCGCCGCCGAGGCTGTGCGCTGATGCTGCACCGACATGCTGCCGGGACTGTTGGGGTGTTGGCTGCGATACGACTGGTGGCGCGGCAGGGTGCGGGTCTCGTGCAAGTAGGAGGCGGCTTCGTGGACATCCGTTTCGTGGGGAAAGACCATTGTCGCACGACGGGGCGACATGGTTGCCGAAGTACCAGTCTGGAATGTGGGAATGTTAGTGAGTATGATTCATCAAGAAATCCCATGGATAAATTACCTTGTAGGCATTTGGTTTACACTTCCGGTCCACACTGGGCGGTCCACTGGGCTGCTGCAGCTGGGCAGCGCCCAGTTTGCTGGTCAAATGCTCCACCACTCCCACCGGGGGCTTGGCCGGACACTCCTCCGGTGGCTTATCCTCCACGCTCGGAGGAATGCCACTCGAGTTCTTCGGCTTCAGCTTTCGGTTGACAGGCGGACAGTCCATGTGCTCCATGAAGTCGTATCGAAAAACGTTTCCCTCCATCTTCGTGGGCGCGGCATTAGTATAGCAGTGGGGGCGAGGCAGCGTCCGAGCACTGGTGGGGGAGGAAGGTGCATGAGCTCCACCCACCTGGCCGGGATTTGTGGTTGCCAAAGGAGCGGCACCAGCCCCGGCTGCCATGAGATTCGGTGTGGATGCGGCAATGGGATTGGTGTTGTGCGGACTGGTCACCGGCCGCTCGCTCAGGAGCTGGTTCATGTTGTAGTAGGGCAGCTGGTGAGAGCGTGGAATGTCGTAGCTCTCCTCGATAAAGGCGGAGTTGGCATTTCGCGTCGCCACGATGGCCGGGGAAGTGTTTTCCGTGTCCGACAACTGCGGCAGATCGCGGGATGATCTTAAAAATAAAAAATATTATTAGATTATAGAAGTTTTCTAGTCAAGTCCACTTACTTTTCATTCTCCTTGAAGTCCAATATGAGATTGTTCTTGTTCTTGAGCACTTTGGCCAGCTTATCTAACGTCCGGTGATCAGGTGCATCTGCCAGAGACGCTGCTCCCGCCTGTTTGGAATTCTTTTCAGTTGGCTGAACTACCGCACCCCCTTCTTCGGGCATTTTGGAGAAACGCTGCGAGTAGGTCAGCACAAAGGACTCGTTCTCGATGGAACTATCAGAGGGTCGTGTGCTGCGATCTATAATTAAAGTCGTACCATTAGAACATGTATAGTTTCCTCTTAAGGACTATGTACTTGCCCACATTCTCCCGCAGGGGCAGTGGATGAGCCCACTCGTCGTCGTCGGTGAAGACACTCTCGGAATCCGAGTCGGAGCGCTGCTTGCTGGCATTCACGTTGGCCAGTTGTTGCTGCAAGCAGAAAGGATATCATTGAGAATAAGGATAACCAACTAAAGGTGTCCATAGCCTACCAAACTCAAATTGGTGTTGGTTATCTTGGGGGAACAGGACTGATCGTTGGTCAGATTCAGACCAATGTTGTTATGACTCCGCGGCGTATCGTAAAACTTCGGGTCGAGATTGTTCAACGGCGTGTTTGGGATGCCCAGCTCGGCGCAGGGGTTTCCGCTGCCGGGCAAGAACCTGGGACTTCCCGAGAAGCACTCGCTGATGGGTATGTACGGGCCAGAGGCGGTGCTGAGGGCGGGCGAGGCCTGCACGCTGCTGTGCTGCTGGGCGGCCGCCTCCGCCAGAGTTTGCTGAGTGAGTACCAGGTGCTCCGGAAGCTTCCGCACTACACCATTACAACTGACCGCTAACCGGGCCGCTTGCTGTTGTTGCTCGGTGCTTAGCTCAGCCGCCCGTGCTTGAATCAAAGCACTATAATTTAAATACAGAGCTGTGGCTGGCGATGGCGGCGGCTGCTGCTGGGCCGCCGACAGGAGCTCCTGCTGGTCGAAGTTGGCATCGCACAGCATGGTCTCGCGATTGCTGTACTCCGTATTGACGTAGACCGAGTCTGAGTTATTGTTTCCTTGGTTCGTGGGCAGCGGCTGCTGGTCTATAACCGCCGGTCGCCGCATCTGGGCAGCTCCTCCGCCTCCAGTAGCACCTCCGGCTGTCGTTCCAGCAGAGGAGTGAAGCGAAGTGGTGGTCGTATTCTGAGTGGAGTTGCTCAGTCCTCCACTGGAGCTGGTGTGCTGTGTTCGGTTTTCATCTGGGGAGTTGAATAATGAATTATACCATCTATACGGGATAGTCTAGGCCTCTCACCGCCGGCTCCGACTGCCCCCAGGGGCAGTTCATTCGACTGCTTGGTGTCGTGCAGATGGCACACCTGGCAGATGCAGTTGACCCAGTCACGCATGTCCGCCTCTGTCTCGGCCGCCAGGTAGTAGGTGCGCTTGGGCGTCTTGATGTCAAACATGTACTGGAACTTCTGTTTGCGGTTCTCCAGCCGCAGGCCGCAGTCCACCTGCTCGCACTGATCCAGATCGATGACGCCCTTCAGCTTGCGACAGTGGTGGTCGGTGTAGTATTCGAGGCAGAACTGCTCCGGTATCTCGCCCTGCTTCAGTGTAAACCATCGGCGTCGCCAGCGCTAGAAGATTAAGCAAACCAGGCTTACAATAGCTTCATGATAGACACCAATCAGACATGTTTGAGGAGATAAGCTAAAGATTTCCAAGAATCTAATGAACTACTCATTATGAATCATAATTAGTAACTAGTTTGTTTACAAATTAGTAACTTTATTTTTACAAACAAAGCAGTAACCGATAAGGCCTTGGAATATATGCTAGTATGTCTTTAGCTCCAAGGTGCTATCATAAGAGACTTGACTAATACACCTCTTCAGCAAAACAATATTGCGAGTTAAGTTGGACTGTGGATACCAAGAGGGTGCAGTCCATTAACGCTCCGACTGATCAGCTGGAAGTCTGACTGGCTATATACAGATATGTATGTGTATCATTACTATACTATCATCCACGGGTGGTGAGTAAGCGGATGATGAAGCCAGCAGTGGCAGTGGGCAGCGACGACGGCGGCAGTGGAGCTGCTTTTCCGCGAATCATTTTCAGCATTGACATTTTCTTGGGTAATACTATATACTCGGGTTATGGTTAGCACACCCACTGTTACCCCTAAGTGATTGCCAAACATTATACCCTTTTTTTTTATGGATTCTATTCTGGCCTGTATAATTTCACGCTTAATTGAATTACAAACAATAAACATAATGCCATACAGTCATAAACTAGAAATTGGCACCCCGAGGTGCCTGATGTTCCTGATGTTTACATGATAATGATGGAAAAAAATGAATATGTATATTTTTTAATAATTTTGATTAATTCTGTTATGAAAACCAATCATAGATACATATTTATTTCCACAATTTTTAGTTTACAATTAATAATTTTTGTTTAGATAATATACCATTTTGAATATTAATTCAGATCCAAACATAAACAAACAAGTACAGTGAAGCCGTAAATAAAGTTTGACGCACAGCGTTTTGGGGGGTTCTTGGAACTGTTGTTGGTTCCGTTATAAGTGGTTTTGAATTTACACACCGACACACACATACCCACAACCATGCTAGCCCCCTATAGAAACAAAAACAATAACAATAAAAGCAACAACAAGAAGAGAAACAAGACAAGTGCGTCATTGTTTTTGTGTCTCCCGTTGCTTATGTTACTTTTGGTGCGTGATGCGATGTGGCTTATCGCCAGTACAACAACAACAACAACAATAACAAAAACAAGCTATTTAAGTACTTATGAAAATAAATACAGTTAGAAAAACAAAGCTAAAATTATAACATTTTAATTTATATTCGATATTTTTTTTATAAAAATTTACAAAATATTTGAGATAATTTAAATTTATTACTAAGATTTTCTCTCAGTGCATAACATAAATTCTCTTTGTGCATAAGTACGAGGGGAGGTGGGGTGAGGAAAATAAATTTGATTAAAGGCAACAGTTGGCGGTAATTTAATACACGAGCCTCCTCCATGGATCCCTCAAGTAAACATTAAACGGAAAATTAATTAAGCGTAAATTTAGACCAGCGGCAAAGCTGCTACAAAAACAACACAAAACACCGTTCCCACGCCATAAGCAAACATAAACATACACGTACACACGCATTCGCACACCCATGCAGAAGAAAGAGAGAGAGAGATAGATAGGCCAGATGAAGCCATGGTCGTAAATCCATTCACATTCGCAATTATCGAAGACCCGCTCGTTGCGGTTTTAGCTTGTTTGCATTCCAATCATCATCGGATACCCCTTTTCCGCGGATTAATCATGAATTAAATATGGAAAACATATAGTCACGGCAAACACTCGCACACAGCCACGCACTCCCCCACACACACACACAGTGGCAGGGTAATTGTTAAAAAAAATGCCACTTCCATTATCCATTGGTTTTTTTTTGGTCCGTGACTCAGGCCAAGCCCCAAATTCATTAAAGTCAGCGTTATTAAAGGCTTTAGATTGCGGGACACTAGGTGGGAATTTTCAAAATTATAGCAGCACTCCACCACAGGAATTTCCTGTACGAGAAGAAGCTTGCTGGAAAATTGTTTATCACAGGCTCTTATCCGTGTTTTCTTCTTCGGGATTTAAGGCGGGGGGTTTCCCGAATAATTGAACTTACAGCACGCCAAATGCGCTTTGTGGGAGGCGATTTAATCAGCCAGCCTTCGTAGAAAGTGCGATCCATTTTTTCCAGCGGATTGAGAGAAATTACTTTGATTTATTTCTATCCGCGCACACAATCTGCGTTTCGGATGACCGTTCGCTGGTCTGCGGAATACGCCCTACAGTGTGACCGTGGAGCGAGAAATACCAGCCGATATTGTTAGCGATGAATAATATAAGAATATTATTATATGAATATAATTATTAAATAAAAAACAAGTAAAAAAAAAAAATAATTATTAAATTATTAATTATTATTTCTGGGTCTTTGAATATAAACTTTTTTTAATTTTGGGTTTTTTTCACAATTATTTGTAAAAAAATTATAAACCTGGGGGAATGAGAAATGTTATAAATCGTAAATCCTTAAAACTTAATTATTTTAATTTTCAATTGTCTTTACTTTTAGTTTTTATATAACAGATAAACGATCTATGGAACCTATTTTTTTTCATAAATGTTCCTTTTAACACTCTATTGGTCTTGTTATGATCATAATTTTATTCATTTAAATGATACTAAAATTTTGATTCGAAAAATAAACAAATATTTGATCGAAAATTCCAATTGTTTTGAAAAGAATCCCCAACCCCTCTCTAACCTCATCAGGCAACTGGAGTTATTTCTTGGGGAAGAATACAAATCTTACTCAAAAACCGGTTTCGAACCGTATAATATCCAAAAAGTCTTATAAGGCAAAAGGATATTCTGGGTAAGTTTTTATGATAAAACTTTTATCCAAGTATAAAAATGATAAAACAATAAACAATAATTAAAAAATGGACAACAAATCATATTTTTACAAATAAGTTTTATTCCGCCGTGTCACGTGTATGCCGAAAACATACAGATTTTCCATGTATAATATAGCGTTTTTTTCAAACAGAGCCACATACAACAGTACTACTACTAGAACTGGAGCATTACTGATGAACTCGGGCGGAACCTGCTCCACGCCGGACAGCCACAACCAGTGCTTATTTGTCCTTGGCATCACCCTTGCCACCACGGATCCTACCGGTACGACGGGCAGCGATGAGACCGACCTTACGACCGGCGGAGGTGCCTCGCTTAACGGTCGAAGCCTTACCGATGTGTTGATGGTTACCACCACCGTGGGGATGCTCCACAGGGTTCATGGCCACACCACGCACCTTAGGCCAGCTGTTGCGCTTCACCTTGTACTTGTGGTAGGCACGACCGGCCTTCAGGATGGGCTTGTCGATACGACCGCCGCCGGCAACGATGCCGACCATGGCGCGGTTGGCGGAGGGCACAACCTTCTTGGCGCCAGAGGGCAGCTTGACACGGGTCTTCTTGGTGTCCGGGTTGTGGGCAATCACGGTGGCGTAGTTGCCAGAGGTACGGGCCAGACGGCCGCGATCACCGGTCTTCTCCTCCAGATTGCAGATGATGGTACCCTCAGGCATCTGGCTCAGGGGCATCACGTTGCCGATCTGCAGGGTGGCCTTGCGACCGCAGTAGACGAACTGTCCGGTGTGCATGCCCTCGGGGGCGATGAACAGCTCCTTGCGGATCTTGTAGCGGTAGGGATCGCGGAAGTGGACGACGGCCAGAGGAGCGCCACGGCCGGGATCGTGGACGATGTCCTAATATCAAGAAACAATACAAAAATTAGAAGTTTGACTACAGAGGGAAAGTTAAGCTGAGGGCGGAGTACCAACCTTGACAACACCTCGAATGTAGCCGGAACGCTCGGCGAAGTCCAGGGAACGCAGCTTGGCGGCTCCCTTGCGCTTCTTTACGTGGGCCTTGAAGACAGACCCTGCGCCTTTACGCTGTGCACGAATAACGCGACCCATTGCTGTAAAACAAATCCAAGACCAATCATTAACACTGATATCAAAGTATCCACATCATAGGTATCCATTGTAAGAGTGTGCATCGCCGCATCCAAAAAATATTAAGCCCAAGGGCTTTTGCATTGGTTGTCAACATTGTTTTGGTTTGTTTCTTTATTGGATGCGACGATATAAGCTTTAATTTTCGCGATTAAATTTTCCATTCCTTCACCTACCAAATCCAAGAAAAGAAAGAGAGGAAAATACGGCAGCCTAGCGCAGCCAACTTCACGCCGTTTATCGCGTTAACAGCACACTGTTAATTGAAAAAGTAGTGCTGTAAACGCAATGTATTTTTTCTTTAATACTAAAAAAATACAGTTAAATGGTATTTAATTCAATTTTTAGGTTCTTGTTTTTATTAAAATTCAATTATTTAAGATTTAGATTCAGAAACACTCAATTCCGTTCAAGAATCGGATGAATATTAAGAAAGATATGGCCATCGTTCTGGGCAATATTGGGTTCCCGAGCATTTTCAGAAATTTCCAAGGGAATCCTCAGAAAATTTCAGAAAAAATTTATTTGAAAATTCGATTTGGGATTTTGATGCAGATTGATCAGAAATGGATCCACAATTCGTTTAAGGTATTCCGTTCAAGAATCGGATGAATATTGACAAAGATATGGCCGTCGTTCTGGGCAATATTGGGTTCCCGAGCATTTTCAGAAATTTCGGAAAAAAAAAAAAAAAAAAAAAAACGAAAGGGATCCCTTTCAGAAAATTTCAGAAAAAAATTTATTTGAAAATTTTTTGGGATTTTGATGCAGATTGATCAGAAATGGATCCACAATTCGTTTAAGGTATTCCGTTCAAGAATCGGATGAATATTGACAAAGATATGGCCGTCGTTCTGGGCAATATTGGGTTCCCGAGCATTTTCAGAAATTTCCAAGGGGATCCCTCAATTTTTTTGAGAAAATTTCAGAAAAATTTATTTGAAAATTCCTTTTGGGATTTTGATGCAGATTGATCAGAAATGGATCCACAATTCGTTTAAGGTATTCCGTTCAAGAATCGGATGAATATTGACAAAGATATGGGCATTGTTCTGGGCAATATTGGGTTCCCGAGCATTTTCAGAAATTTCTCAAGGGGATCCCTGCAGAAAATTTCAGAAAAAATCGATTTGAAAATTCGATTTGGGATTTTGATGCAGATTGTTAGAAATGGATCCACAATTCGTTTAAGGTATTCCGTTCAAGAATCGGATAATTATTGAGAAAGATATGGCCATCGTTCTGGGCAATATTGCTTAAATCGGAATTTTATGAAATTAGGGGAGAAACTGAAATTAGCAGAAAAATTCGAAAATTTGAAAATTGATTTGGGATTTTGATGCAGATTGATCAGAAATGGATCCACAATTCGTTTAAGGTATTCCGTTCAAGAATCGGATGAATATTGACAAAGATATGGCCATCGTTCTGGGCAATATTTATTGTTACATATTATTAAATAGATTTCTGGGCAATTTGTTCCGAGCATTTTCAGAAAGGGGATCCCTCAGAAAATTTCAGAAAAATTTATTTGAAAATTCTTTTTGATTATGATGCAGATTGATCAGAAATGGATCCACAATTCGTTTAAGGTATTCCGTTCATGAATCGGATAATTATTGAGAAAGATATGGCCATCGTTCTGGGCAATATTGGGTTCCCGAGCATTTTCAGAAATTTTCATGAAAAGATCGTTTGATGCAGATTGTCAGAAAGAAAATAAAAAATTTTTATTTGAAAATTCGATTTGATTGATAGATTGATCAGAAATGGATCCACAATTCGTTTAAGGTATTCCGTTCAAGAATCGGATAATTATTGAGAAAGATATGGCCGTCGTTCTGGGCAATATTGGGTTCCCGAGCATTTTCAGAAATTTCCAAGGGGATCCCTCAGAAAATTTCAGAAAAAATTTATTTGAAAATTCTTTTTGGAATTTTGATGCAGATTGATCAGAAATGGATCCACAATTCGTTTAAGGTATTCCGTTCAAGAATCGGATGAATATTGACAAAGATATGGCCATCGTTCTGGGCAATATTGGGTTCCCGAGCATTTTCAGAAATTTCCCGAGCGTTCTGGGCAGAAAATTTCAGAAAAAATTTATTTGAAAATTCGATTTGGGATTTTGATGCAGATTGGTCGGAAATGGATTCACAATTCGTTTAAGGTATTCCGTTCAAGAATCGGATGAATATTGACAAAGATATGGCCGTCGTTCTGGGCAATATTGGGTTCCCGAGCATTTTCAGAAATTTCCAAGGGGATCCCTCAGAAAATTTCAGAAAAAATTCATTTGAAAATTCGATTTGGGATTTTGATGCAGATTGATCAGAAATGGATCCACAATTCGTTTAAGGTATTCCGTTCAAGAATCGGATGAAAATGGACCAAGAGATGCCCTCAAAAGGTTAAATATCTTAAATAAAGTCTTAATCTTAATACAAAAAAATAATGTAAAAACCACTTAGATATATTTTTTTGTATTTTTTTTTAATTTTGAGATTATATATATATAATAATTAGATTTACATTCATTTCTGTATCATTTTACTTGTTTTATTTTAGAAATAAAGTAAGCATTTATTACTAATTGTTTTAATTTTTTTCGGTTTTTAAATTTGCATTTTAGTGCACTTTTCCATTTTGCTTCGATGAACATTATTAAATATAGGGGCGGGGGCGTACATTCATTTGTATATATAACACAAAAAACAAACAATATTTTAAATATATTTCTTAATGAGACGTTTTTTTTTTGTTGTGTGGAGGGGGTGATTAGGTGTGTGGGGTTACATGCAAACAACACAAAATAAGGCGGAATTAGTGTTCCATCGAATTGCAGTGTGTGGCAGGTTGGAAAGTTGAAAAGATCTATATACTGACGATATAGAGTTATATTGCAACATGACCACTTTTGATATTGAAGCTTTGAAGAACGTAAACGGGAAATGCACACGGTACAGTACAACAAGCGGAGATGGTTCGTCAATGGACATTCATTATTTTGTAGAATTTTGGTTTAATTTTCCTCATTTGTTTTTATATCTTTTATCATTTTTCTTTTCTCTTTGCTTTTGTATAAAAGTTCAGTAAAAAATGCAGCTTAACTAGGTTCTCGTTTGTAATTTCCTCCAAAAATTTTTTAATATTATTATTATTATTTTTGTTTGTTGTTATTAAGGTAGCTCCTCTCCTTTAGATATCCTCGCAAGCATGCTCTGTTTGTGTTGCTTTTCGGATTTATTTTACATATAATCAATTATTAAATTTTTTTGTTGTTTATCACTTAGTTTTTACAATGGCGTTTTTTATGTGGGTTTTGTTTGCTTTCCATTAAAATGAGCACAGACAATGATTTATATATATTTAATTGTCCTCCGCTCGCTCGCTCTCCACTAACATTTAATTCATCATCAGAAACGCACAAATAAATTCTATCTGATAATATCAAGAACAAAAACTAACTGCATATATCTATTTCTATATAATTATATATATATATATATATATACGTTCTTCGTTATAAATATTTTTTTGTAATGTGTGGGTCTATTTCTGTTTGCTGTTTTTCAACACAAGTTTAACTTTTAAGCAAAAAATGATAATCATTAGCTCTCGAAATCCATATTCCGGATGTGATTAGCTTGTTCAGAGTGTTATGTAACGTCAATATACATACATCGAAAGGATAAAGGTATATAATAGATTGCTTTAATTGCGATCCTGCGATTCTCTTGCAGTATTTCTGACCAGATCTGACGAAAAACCTTGGCGAGTGAGCTTTAAATGTCCGCTTCTAAATATTAAGTAGATATATATATATAGACTCGATGCGCACCAGTTGGTCGAGTCTGCTTAGCACATTTACTAATTGAAACGTTGTCATGGTGAATTTATCATAAGCACAAGTTCATGATCGAGTGTGTGTTCTTGGTGATTTAGGATATCTCTCTCACTTAATCATCTAATTATCATCGTTTTAGATACTTTCATTTGTGTTGTTGGGTAAAATAAGAAGATAAAATGTGGTTTTGTTTGCCGGTTCGATCATCTCCCAGATCGGAGATCCTCCAGAGCTTTACCAGTTGGCCATGCCCGGCTTGTTGAGCGTCATGAAGTAGATTTGACACGATGAAGCACCTTTGGCACTGCTGAAGAATACTTTGTCGTTGCGCTCGCAAAGGAATTTCAAGCGCTGGGCCTTCTTGTGCATGAAAACACCATCCAAGTGGCCGCTTTCGACGGAACGTATCTGTAAATACATTTAAATTGTAATAACTTTATTAAATAATATCTTAGATAAGGAATACCTCTATTGCTTTATTGCCCCAGCCCATGATTTGTCCAGTGCCGATATAGGCCACTGAGGTGGGCATCTCGCCCCACTGAAAGACATTAAAAGAATCATTAGCTTACATATTTTATAAAAATTAATATTCCAACTTACCTGCAGCACTATGTTTTTGGAAACACGACCCACAGTGTTAACATAGACGCCTTCATTGTCGTAGCACAGCAGCAGTTGCATGCCATTTGAGTTCGGAAGCGCCACAATACAATGCGGAATGATTGCACCCTGAGTCTATAAAATAAAATATAATATAAATTTTCAAAAAAATATATGTACGTATAATCATAAAACTTACATGCTTGGGAAGATATATATCGTATACTTCAGCTGAATCTAAATCAACCGCATGGAAACCCTCGGCGGAGCCATAGATCACTTTCAGTCTTGACTGATCCTCAATTGTGAGATCGACCAAAAGCGGGCGATGTTCCAATTCACCAAAATTCTAAATTAAAAATTAAATTTATTAAATTATTATTTAATTTAATTAAGAGATATTAGAGTACTTACCTTAAATGCCATAAATTTGTGATATGGTTTGGGAGCCCATGCATAAATTTCAATAGAGTCTTTTAATGCAATCACTAGGAACTTAATCCTCTCGTATTTGACAATCTTAAAATGTACAGCACCTTGGAGATCACCCACATTGATCCACCCATTGCGACGCTCCACTTGCTATATATGGTATAAGATTTAAAATTAAGATTAAGATTAACACATTCCGAGTTAGAACTCACATCGGAGAGACCGTCGGTGCGCAAGATCTTTGACTTGAGCCAGGACAAGTAGTAGACACGCACTCGGTTCTTCTTGCCGGATATGGTCACCAGTATGTTCTGGCCCTCTAGCACCTCCATTTGCTGGAACCGACGTCGCGAGATGAGCTGATAGACCTGTAAGGAGTAGGGATGATTAAGATTATGACTTCAGAGAAGGTATGGGGAGTAGTTACCTTTCCCTGGCCGGAGCGATCTAGCAGCATCAGTCCATTCTCCGTTCCGATCAGCAGGTTGACGCCCCACAAGGCCGCGCACAGGATCTCCGAGTTGAATCGCTTCTTATACTTACGGATCTCGGGCGTATCGTTGGCCGCTTCATGGGAGGTGGGTGTCACGTTGACATTGACGTGCGACTCCCGGCGCGAGGGACCCGAGCCGCCAGCCCCAAATCCGAAGGTCAGGAAGCTGCGCTGCTTCTGTTGGAGGGCATAGGCGTGGGGGGGCAGGGGATTCGAGGCCGAGGCCGAGGAGGTCGAGGAGCAGGGCGTCAGGGCGTGGTTCATGTGTAGGTTCGCGGAGGAGGAAGAAGCAGATTTGTGCAAGAGATTAGTAATACTGCTGGATGAGCGCGTCTTGCTGATTGAGTTCTTGGGCGAGTTCTGGCGCGAGTTGGAGGAGGACGAGGCGAGCGATATCGTTGATTGGGGTGAGTGATTGCTGATAATCACCCCGCCCACAACAGTACCGCCCCCAAGGCCGTGACCGCCGGTGGCGCCAACGCTGCCCCCGCTGGTGGCAATAAACGATTTCGATGGCGTGGAATGCACGGATGAGCTAATGGCCGCTTGATACTATTATTCGATTATTTTTCGATTATAATTATTCGATTGATTTCGTTTTGGAATTTTGGTTTTTGGGGATTGAGTGGAAAGAAAAGAAAAATAGAAAAGTGCAAGAAAAAATCGTAATTAGTCTTGAGATGTCAACTAAAAAAAATAAATAAAGTAAAACAATTCACATGCTGGAGACTGTGTGGGTGTGGTGGGTGGTGGTGCATCCCAAAGGTTAAGAGGTTGTGGGGTGGAAATATGTGTTAATAAAATTAAAAACAAACTCAGATCAAAAATGTGATTAGTCTTTCCCGAGAGGCCAATGGTAAGAGTATGAATATATAGTGTATTTGTATGTGTATGGAACAAAAAAAAAAAAAAATTAAGTGAAAGTTAAATGAAACTTAGGGACAATAGAGACATATCGTAGACCTAGATAACCATTTCCATAAAAAATAAAATAAAGACAAGAGCATCTTTGAACTCAAACACATACAGAGAAATATACAGAAGAAATATATATAAAATTATATACACAAAAGTCTGGTATGTTGATAGTTGGGACTGGTTTGGAAACTATGCTGTTTTTTATTCATACTTACTATGGTTATGTAATTGTAATTGGTTAGAATATATCGAATATATCGTATATATATCGTATATCGGCCATCAGCTCAAACGTTGCGGAAAGACAAAGCACAATTAAGAAGAAGAAATTGTTGAAAAAAAAACGTTTTTTTTTTTTTTTTTTTTTTAATTTAATTAATTAATATGACATGCACTACATGCATTTGATATTCGACCAATTTTATACTCTCTTCATAATAAACTTTGCTCCACGTCAAAGAAATATATGTTTATGCTAAGGATATCTTAAGGATTAGTCACAAACATAGGGTTAGGATGGGCTAATAAATTATTTTTAGAAACTCTGTGGTATATCGTTTTGAATTTTAATTAAAATCCATATTATAGAGTCTATATCTAGAGGGGAGGTGAATGACTTGGAACTTCCTTATCACAGCCGGAAGTACTTCAAATAAACAATGAATCTCAACAGACAGTGGAACGACACAACGAGATATTATCACAAAAAAAAAAATAAATAACAAAGAAACTCGATCACGACGAGGCGAGGTGGGTGGTTCAATGGGGGGACATTACACAAAAACAATACATATATAAAAAAAAAGAATAGAACCATATAGAATATTTATGGCACCCATTACTCACCTCCTCACTGGATGATTTATCATGGCGTGGTGGCGTTGCCGGCGATGCCTGGCTGAGCAGGTCCGGCAGGACGCTACTGGTCCTGGTTCCGGGAGTGCCAAGGCCGCTGCCATCGGCGCCCACTCCGCTGGTGCCACCGCTGCCGCCGCCGCCTCCTCCGCCACCGCCTCCTCCTCGATTCTGTGTGGGAGGACAGATGATACAAATTTTTAAGAAAAATTCCACTTGACCTCAACTTTTCACAGAACAGAAACATAACAGAATTGTAATGAAATTGGAAAAGTTTTGTTGGGGGAGATAGGGGGTTAAGAATGTCTTTAAGGAACACATATATCGAAAAAGATTCAAAAGAGCAGCAGCACAATAATGGGTAAGTATATAATGTAATACATAAATGAATGCCAATGAGAGACCTACGACCTTACAAACTAACACATTTTGGGAAGATGTCCTATATCCTGCCACAAAATTGTTTTAAAGCTAGGAGAGAGTACTTAAAATTAGGGATTGGGATCCATCTCCTCCTCCTCCTCCTAATCCTCCGCAGCTGGCAACTCAGCAGGCAAAACTCAGCGTTTTCTTAATAAAATTTTCCATTCTGAAAACAGAGTCGCTAACCAAACCAGCAAACTTTTAGTAATTTCCAGAGATTTTTCAGAGTTTTTCCAGAGCGAGGGCGGAAAGCTTTAAAACAATTTTGAGCATTAAGCAGTACGAGTATAGTATTTTTAGGAAGATGATGATACGAGCAGAGCAGAGTCTAGTTTACACACAAAGAGGTAGCAGTAGTATCCATAGGATATCTATAATCCTAAGTATATTTAGATACAAATCTGGATAGGAAGTTTTTCCCTACTAGTATTATAACTTGTTCTCATTAGCATTCGATACTTTTGCTTCTTTTTTTTTTCTTTAAAGATTTTAGTTAATTTTTTAAATACAAAGTTATGTACAGGTCTAGTTAGAAAGCAATCGAGGTTCTTAAGACTTGTATTAGTTCTAGAGATGGTTTTCTGATTAAAAGATACATAGATACAGATACAAATCAAATGAGAATGAAACAAAATAGTAACCAAAACATGCCAAATAATCATACAAGAGAGCCTTTTATTTTTTTTCTTTGGTGATTTGTTTCTTAATTATTTACGAGCTGTTAGTTAATGTTATTAACAAGTGCGAGTGTGCCATGGTGCGTGTGTGTGTGTGGGGTGTGTGTGGGTGCATGATGGTGGGAGTAATAGCGAGCCAAATGGTACATTTCAGCATTAAGTTGCTCTTTTTTTTTAGTTTGGGTTTGGTTTACGTTTCTGGCGCCAAGACATAAAAAACAATTAAAATTTTTTATATTTTTTGAATGAATTATGTTTTCAGTCGTTTTTTGGGAATTAAATGTTTGCCTTTCTCTGATTGGCTTTGTTTTTGTTTGGTGGTGCGAGCTGAGAACGTTTACCTGCTGCTGTTGCTGCAGTTGCTGCTCCTGCTGTTGTTGTTGTTGCTGCTGTTGTTGTTGCCTCTGCTGTGCGGCACGAACTGCCGCATTTTGCAACACAATCACGGATTCAGTCTTTTCGCGACGCGGTCGCATAAAGTTGAAGTTCACCAGCGACTTGGAGGCAGGCTTGGGGGCAGCTCCCTTTACAGATCCAGAGGAGGCACTTGCTCCAGTTCCAGTTCCTACTCCCGCTCCCGTTTTGGTCTCCTTGGCACTGCTATTGTAAATGCTATTCCTTTGGTACACGGCACTGGCCCTCTGGGCCTGCACCATCTGCGGCGATTGGAGCTGCTGCTGGCCAGGTGCTCCTCCTGAGGTGGATCCACCACTCAGCACCGCCGAGTACCGTTTCGTCAGTGGGAAGAAGTCCGAGTTTTCGCGTCGGAAGCCGCGAACAAAATTCATCGGCAGCTTGGAATCTGATTCCTGGCGCTTGTGCGATGTGGTGGAGGAGCTGGAGCTTCCGCTACCACTTCCGGCTCCTACCTTCTCTTTGGCAATACTTTGGCTGGCACTTGTGGCTGGTGGATGGTCGCCACCACCCTTCAACGGCTGGTAGCCCCGCGGCACTGGCCGGGTAATGGCCTCCGCCACACTGGCCCGCTGCAGCTTCGTCTCCACCTTGAGGGTGCTCTGCTGGGAGCTGCGACTCAGGCTGGCGGTGGCGGAGGGATTGCCGAACTTGGGGAAGAACCGATCGAACTCCCAGTCCTCCATCAGGCGGGACTCGGGATGGGTGACTCCAGAACGGGGTGCGACACTAGCATGGGATGTCGAGGCGGACTTTTGAAGACGATTCGCGTTCTGTTCTTGTTTCTATTTTTTTTTATTCAAGGGGGGTTTTTTAGGGGGGGTATTGTTGTTGTTTGTAGTAGTTGTTGTTGTTGTTGTTGTTGGTGAGTACGCAGCAAGAGAAGAATTGTGTTAAGTTGGTCATCTATATCATCTAGGACTAAAACCCGCCCACCACACAGCATGGAAAGTCTTTCATGAATTCTGCATTCAAGTTTGCAATTTAAATATACTATATATAGATAGTATATATATATATATATGTATATAGAGATGGGTGTGTGTGTGTCTGTGTGCTCGGTGCATATACTATATAAATAATATATGTACAAATATGTAGATATTATCATAAGATGCAACATCATCACACATGGCTCATTATCATTATCAGAAAAAAATATACAAAAAATAAATTAAAATACCATAATAGAAAGAAAATTCACGAAAAAGATTTCACACTGTTACTAAATTAAAATTTCATATATATTTTTTAAATATTAAAAATTAAATCAAGATTAATTCAAAGTTCAGGTAGAGGTTTAGTAAGGAAATCAAAAGGGTATATATATTTTAAGCTAAGTAGTCTTAAGTAACTCACTAGAGAACCACAACCAGGTTGAACCTAATCATACTCGTTGTTTTAGTTTAGTTGGGGGGTGGGTTTAATTTTTAGTCAGACCCTCAAGCCCTAATTCAAAGCTATTTTACAATTTATACAAAATTTTCCACCGAATTTTCCTTAAATCTCATTTCTGCTAAGCCCTCTCTCATCAGTGGATATATATAGAAATTATATAACTAAACTAAAGGATATAGATCGGTGATCGGTGGGGATATATAAGATATATCTTTGGAGAGTACTTACGCGCTTCATGATCAGCGTACGATCGCCGGCCTGGTCGTCGTCGTCCGGCGTGGGGGGCAGTGGCCGGTTGGGAGGTCCTCCACTGCCATGTCCCAGGGGCGTTGTCGTGTTACCATCCTCGGAAACGGGTCCCAATCCGGGCCTATATGAAAATTCGGGTCTGAACATAAAAGAAAACCAAAAAGAGCAAAAAAAACAAACACAAAAGGGGGGCGGCCATCCGGATTTTTATGAAATGGTGGGGGTGGGTGGTTGGTGGTAAGGTGGGTTGGTCGTATTAGGGTGTGGTTGGAATGTTTAAATAAATGAGAGACAGAAATGTTTGTGGTTTCGAGTTAGTCTTCTTCTTCTTCTTGATGATCTTCTTCTTCTTCTACATGCCACGCCCTTCTGGTGATTCGCTACTTACAGTGGCTTGGGTGGATCACTGGCCAACAGAGTGCCATCGTTCCGTGCCCGATCGTTCGGCTCATCCGGCTCACTGTCCGAATCGCTGCTGTCCAGAGGATCCAATGGATTCACCGGCTGTCCCAGATGATTGTTTCCAGACTGTGGTGGCAGTGCAGCGGCCGGTTTGGAGGAGGAACCACCACCGGATGCGGAGCCCACACCAGACTGCCTGTTGTTGCGGGGTGGCGCCTCTGGTTGGGCCTGCTGATTGGATCCGGCAGCTGTTTGGGGCTGCGGCTGTTGGGAGGAGACCACGCCCAATTCATTTAATTGTGCTGCTAACACATCCAAATGGTCCTACATTTTTTTTTTAATAATATTTTTTTTTTTTTTTTTTTCAAGGGGCAGGAGGATTTTTGTGTGTATGTGGTGTGTGTGTGTGTGTGTAGCACGTAATACCACAGGGGGGTGGGGGGAAGGAAATATAAGAGAGCATTAGATTGATCTTCCTTCGTCACTATTCTTATACAGATTACAGATATAACGATCAAGAACGCCAAGCGGATAGAGGTTCGCATCGCAGCAGAGTAGCAGGTGGGTGGTTAGGAGTATCACTAGTATCTAGGTTAGTGGTTGGAGTAGATACATATATGTATCTATATCTCACGGCATTACAAACCCATCAATCATGGTCTACTTTCTTGGGGAGTTAGTGGTACGTGCAGGGGCGGGTGTGGAAAGTTAGGGGTTACCTCCTTAAAGTGGATGGAATTTTGACAAGAAGAGCTCCAAAAAAAGGGGGGTAGGTACATATATGGGTATCAAAAATAATACAGGCTTTTAAACTAAAAATCATAGGACATACCTCAGGTCTCCTTGGTGGTAACTGTTTTTTTTTTAAAAATATTTTTTTTTTCAGTGTAGTGTGACATGATGGGCACATGATTCAAATCATACGGAGTACATACGGGTGGTGGTGGTGGTATATAGATACATGAAAATAAAACAGAGAGGATAAGATAAGATGCTATCGATGGTATAGGCCCTATAGGGGTTACTACTGGCGGTTAAGGGGGAGACCTTATCTTAAAGTATAAAAATAATATCTTAATTCTAGTTCGGTTTCCAAACCCACCGATGGCTTGAAATTATTCTGCGAGTTACGCTGCTGCTGCTGCGGCGTCTGACCCGCCGGCTCCCCGCACTTGGGGGTGGGTGGCAGTGGCCGGTTGGCGTGCGGCGGATCCGGCACCACGATCAGGCGCTGTGGCGGTCTGGCCGGCGGACCAGGTTCCTCGATCTGTTGCTGGCGCTGCAAGTATCTTAAACTTTAATAATGCCATTCCAAGGATGAGGATGAGGATGATAACCAACCGATTGGGGCTTCTGTTGACGATTCGCCTGCGGCTGCTGGGCCTGAGCCTGCTGCTGCTGGGCGGCCTGGGCCTGCTGGGCTGCATGCTGGGCCGCTGCCGCCGCCGCCGCAGCCTGTTGTTGCTGCTGCTGCAGCTGAGCCTGGGCCTGAGCGGCGGCATGGGCGGCTGCCGCCTGGGCCTGGGCCTGGGCCATGAGCTGGTGGTGCTGTTGCTGCTGCTGTTCGGCGGCCAGGCGGCCCTCCTGGATCTGCTGGAAGTTGCGACGAAGGGTGTCGCCACCGGGTGCCTGGACAATGGAGCTGTGCTCGCCGGCCAGCTGCGGCTCGTCGTCGTCGTTGTCAGAGCCGGAGTAGCGATAGTCCTCGCGCTCCTTCTCCTGCTTGCGCTTCTTGCAGCGATCGATGTGATCCTTCAGCTGGATGCGCACCTGGCGATCTGTGGGCTGGTCCTTGATGAAGGCGTGCTTCAGCAGGTTCTCGGTATAAGGCCGCTGGTGGTAGTCCTTCACTGTTGGATGGAAAAGAGGGACGAGGGATTAGCATTCCAAAACCCATCCGATGGATGACTCACCTAGCACCGTGTCAATAAAGCCATGGAACTTCTTGGACCACTTCTTCGATTTGAGGCGCGGCGGAGAGTTGCGGGGGATTAGGAAGAGGGCTCGCATCGGATGGAGATCGCAGAGGGGGGGCTGTGACTCAGCCATCTCGAGAGCGGTGATGCCCAGGGACCACAGATCGGAGCGATTGTCGTACGTGGCGTCGGGGTTCTCGTCGCAGGCAATGACCTCGGGGGCCATCCAATAGGGAGTACCTGGAGAGAAATCAAGTTTAGTCTCTGACTCATCCTACTCCCATTCCCTTCCCCTTACCGATGAATGTGTTGCGCCGTCCTATCGTCCGATCCAACTGGGCGGAGACACCAAAGTCCACCAGCTTCACCTCCGCATTGTCGGTGAGGAGGACGTTCTGGCCCTTGATGTCACGATGGATGACCTTGTTGGAGTGGAGGTAGGCCAGGCCACGCAGTATCTCACGGCAGATGTAGGCTATCCACTCCTCCTTGAGGCTCTGGCCCTTGGTGGACTTGACCAGATCCGTTACAGAGCCAGCACCACAGTACTCCATCACCAGCCAGAGCTGATCGTCCTTACCCGGCGGCGACTTCTTGATGAACGCCCCATAGTAGGTGGCGATGTTGCGATGATTCGAGTATTTCTTCAGGACATTGATCTCGAGCTTGATTTCCTCCTCCTCGTCCTCGGTGACGTCCATCACCTTAATGGCCGCCAGTTGGCCAGTCTTTGTATGACGGCCCTGGAATGGAAGATAATAGGACACATGAGTATGGGTATGAGAAGGCGATGACGCCTCCAACGACCCTGGAGGTGGAGGCGGTGGCATGCCCCAGCCAGGCGTCAACAAACTGCGACGCATAAAAAAGTGATTAAGTAAACAACATCATCGACATCGAGACTCCAATGAAATCAAACAATAGGAGAACCCAAGAGGGCAGAGAACTGGTCTCTGGAAGAGGTCTCTGGGGAGGAGCAGTAACCTCAAGTGGGGTTAACAGAGGTGTCAAGTACAAGAAGCCCTCCTGGAGAGGTTTACCCAGGATGGGTAATCTTCTAAAGAATTTATGCTTTCCAGTCAGGTCCTCTAGAGGAACCTCTCTAGTTTCAATTAGCTTGCCACTTAAATGCCCCCCATGCCTGGCCAGCTAGTCACGAGATTGAGTTGTCGTCCTGCTGGACCGGTTACTGGACTAGAGATAGCCCCCCCGGGCATTAGTATCCACCAGATGCCATCTTTTCAAGTCATTTTACATTTAATACAGTTTTAATTGAGTGAGCAGGCAGGCAGGCAGGTAGTAGAGCCCCCTTCCTCAACATTATCCATAAATCAAAATTCCTAACGAGAGACGATAACAATTTAGGTGACGATAGCCAGAGGATGATGATTGGCAGATGGAGGATGGTTTAGTTTCCAGTTTAGAAGCTCCAGAGGCTCTGGCTTTCCAACTCAAAACCCCAACCATCTGCAGTGTCACACCTCTTAGTGATTAGTTCTGAGGAGGGGATTCCATCAGAATAATGTTCTAGACTCGCCAACTAGGCCATGGATTTTATGCAAATTAATGGCAGCCACTAATGGAGCCTGACTAGAAGCCAACTATCCATAAAGAAATCGATTAGAGAGGCAAGAAGGCAGGTGTTTTTGAAGAGTATCGAATTCCCCTCCAAACAGTACCTAGTGCTACCTACAATATCTATAAGAAAGTAACTGAAGAAGCTCCCTGATTGCCGCAATTATTAAAAAAGAAAAGCAAAATATTTATGAATCACACTTTATGAGTGGAGTAGCACTTTCGTCACCTTTTTCTTAAAAGCCGGAAAAGCAAATAGAGCCAGAGACAAGACAATCCCCGCCAGAAACAAATAAACAAAGACAGGGGCGATGACAAGCCTTTGGCCATATAGAGTAGAGAGCTATAGACCTCACAATGGAAAATCGCTGAATCTGTAATATAATCAAAAATGTGAAAATATTTTAAAGGTAATGGCGAGTGGGGTGGGTAAGTCAACAATGGAGTGGAGTGTGGAGTGGCTTGGAGTGCCTTGGAATGGAGTGCAGCTGTCCGATTTGGGTTTGGGATTTGCCTACCTATGCACAAGAGATGGTTTATGATTACCACACTACCAGATACACTCTCAGATACACAGATACAAACATGAAAGAAGCTCCCATAGGGTGGCTCTCTATAGAGCACTACCTGGCCGATCAAGTTCCAACCTCTTCAGACCCGAAACTGAAACAATATCTCGCCGAAAACCAAAACCTGGCCAGCAATAATTCTCATAAGCATTGCACACCACAAGTCCCCACGATCTCGTCAGGCATTTCAAGCCAGAAACTCTTTGCAACTTCTGGTTGTGGAAACTCCCCCTCCTACCCCCCTCGCCATTACAAAAAAAAAAAAAAACAAAAAAATGACAAAAATTCACATTTAACTAACTTGGGGTGGAACGGAACTTGATATACCCTTGCAGTTAAGATTGGATATATATACATATATAAATATATGGAAAATGAAGCATATAGTGGTCCGATCCTTAGAACCTTGAGAGCTTTATTATAAAAATCATTTTATTAGAATACAAAATTAAATTTAAAAAAATCCCAAGCTTCTATCTTCAAAAATACCAAGGTTGGTACAATTTCCAATCGTCCCAATCAATTTATATGTCTATAGTCTATATGTCTATGTCTATGTCTATATTATAGTCTAACGATTTTGATGAAATCCCGCCCTTTCCGACTTATATACTGCCTGGGAAGGAAAGAAGGGGGTTTGCAAAGTTTCAAGTCGATAGCTTAAAACTGAGGGACTAGTTTGCGTAGAACAGACATACTCATGTCATCTTAGTAGGTGATCCTGATCAAGAATATATGTACTTTATAGGGAATATATACTTAATATATACTTTAAAGTATATATACAGATATACTTTATAGGGTGGGAGATGTATCCTTAACTGCTTTGTACACGTTTGGACAAAATTAGAATACCTTCTGAAAGGGTATTAAAAAAAATACATTTTTCCTTCTACATTTTGCGCTCGAGCTGATAATAGAACGAATAACACTATCCATATAGTATATAAAGTATATAGTACATAAAGCTCGGAAACTGTTGCACAAGATTGGAAAAAAATGCAGTCAAGTGCCGGCACCCCCCCCCTTCACCCGACTTTGTTTCTGGCCCAAAAATATCAACTTTTGGACATGTATCTCGAGTTGCCTCCAACTTGGCACGCAAATTGCTTCAAAAAGGCGGAGAGACGGAGAAAGGGGCGAGTGGAAAGCGGAAGGGGGACTGACTGAGAGATGAAGTTTTCTAGAAAAAGAATACAATTCCCCACTCAGATAAGCCGCCAAGTCCGAACCAGGAAATGGAAAAGTATCCATTAGATAGCTGAAAGTGCCAGGAAGAACATCAAACTATAAGATAGTTTTATGGAAGCAAGTGGCATGCCCCTTTGATGCAAATTATGGAGCCACCTGCCGTGGGTTATTATTAAGTAACCCACCCAGAGACACACACATGACAAGGAAACCACCAAACCACATTGTGGCATATTTTCTTCTATGGAGGCTTTGGCTCTGGCTCCCACACGGCCGCAATTCAATTACAAAACCTGAAAGATACAGATACAGATGCGAGTACGAGTACCAGCACCACGCCCCAGCGATGCGTCAAGAAAAGTAACTCTATTTGGCCCACTGGCCCACAGCTGCTGGTGCTGGCCAACTTATGCAACTTATGGTAGACTCCATTTGGAGAAGGTGATTAGGAGGTGGGGAGGCCGGCCAAGGAGGAGAATAGGTCTACAGGGTCTCTCTATCCCTCTACAGTAAAGCTTGAATAAAGACTTACTATACTTTGTTGTACAAAGCAGGGAGTTTACTGTAGCTAGAGATACCTGTACTCATAAAAAACCAATTGTAGGCGAAATAGTGCTTGAAATTTTTGGTTTAAATTTATTTCAGATACTCGTTTCCATTTTTTAGGTGGTGTGGTGTGGGGGTCAAAGGTTACATTGCCCTACTCCGCCGTACCTACTCCCCACCACTTAACTGGCTTTTTAGCACTTGACTGAATTTCATTAAATTGAATTTTCCCAACAGGCAGGCAGGAGTGTGCGAGTCTCAGTCTCAGTCTGAGTTTAAGTGGAGGTGAGTTGTTTCCCCCCCTTTTGGAGTTCAAAGTGCTTGCCACAAGGAGGCAGGTTGGCTGGTTAACCCAGTTAGCCAAAGGTTGTTGTTTGATGTGCCAGTTAGAGTGCCTCAAAAATTGATCAGATGTCTAGACAAAGTTTCTTGAAAATAAATTGTGATGTCAGGTTAATATATACATAAATAAAAGTATATATATTTTCTAGTATTTAGTATATATATTTTAAAAGTAAATAACATTCTTGGGAGGAGAAATACCTCACCCATTAGCCAACACAACTATGAGTTATTCATTGGATTTATTAAAGTCCCTCCCGACCTCATGATGGAGCTTATCAGCAAGGCGCCTCTACCTTGAAAATTGAGTCATTGAATCTATTTCCATTGTTGACAGCCCCCTGAGGGTTTATTTGCGAAAAGATAACCCGAATTGTGTCAAAATCATAGAGGGGAATATGAAGCTATATAATACAAAATGATAATGAAATAATGACGTCACTTAGGGTCCGGTTTCCTTTGAAAGTTATTTCCCTTTTCCCACATGAGGGTGTGTGTATTTTTTGTTTTTATTCTAATTAATTGAGAGAGTCCCCGAGTGAATGTCCATTGTGGTAATTGGAAATTAAATAAATTAAGATGTAGAGACCACAGTACTGTGTGTCTGCGGGTCAACTGGTTACCCTTCTCGGACAATAAAAAGTGAAGATAAGGGCTGCTATTGAAGTTCAATTCCCTTTGACTTTCCAACAAAGGCGGCCTTTCATGGCTAATTATTCATGCAATTATGCAAAATAACAAAACTTTCTCTCTTAACAATTAATTTAATTAATTGTTTCGAGTAGGAATCATGTGAAATTCCATCATAAAGCAATCTCTGAGTAATGTTTGAATATTTATATTTATTTTGGTATTGGCCAAGTTAACCTTGTAACTGAAACAACTGCCATTCAAACTTATCGCAATTACTGAATCAGGGATACAAAAAAAAATATATATATACATATATAAAGATAAAGAGAGTTATCTCATTGGGTGATATGTGGGTTGAAAGTGGGGAAAAGTGCGAAGAAGTGGGTCAAATGTCTGTCAGTTTATTGAATGAATCATTGGCTCTTGAAAATAAAATATCGAATAGAATAAATGGTATTATTCCAAGAGTCTAGTCTTCTTGGAATAAGCAAATTAAAGGGAGTCTCCACCCCTCCAATCTGTGATTTCGCCAGACCACGAAAATTTCACACGCCGCCTTCGAAAGCATGCATATTTAATTTTATTTAAAAAAAAAACAACCAACCCACACTCGGTCAGATAATAAAATGCATAACTTAGCAACTTCGAAAAAAAAGAGTCATCGCTTCCCAAGGTCGTTACTGGGTGCCCCCCCACACACACACATCAAGGCACACACTATATAGTAATACCTTCCCCAAAACCCCTGACACCACACTCCACCTCTCTCGATAAAAAAAATGCTTCGTTTTTTGCGAAAAAACACGAGAAAACGTAAAACCCAAAAATCCCATTTATTGTTTTGGCCAAAATAGCCAGAAGTGGCCTAAACACACACACACAGGTTGCCTTGTCAATGAAAAAAGTGTCAGGGCTAGAGATTTAATTAAGCGAACAAAGCAAAGCAGAAAGCCAGAAAACTAAAAAACCGAAAAAAACGCAAAAACAGAGCAACTACAAAGTTAGTGAACCTCTAAAAATACAATATATGCTCGAGAAATGCAGGGAATTGGCGGCGAAAGAGCCATAAAATTTGCAAAATAGGGAAAGAGAAAGGAGAGTGAACTACACTGCAAGAAAAAGGGTAGAGGAATTAAAGACATAGGGTGGGGAATACTTATAATTGGTATAGAGTTCGTTAGAGTTTGGTAGAGTATGCTTTTTCATTAATTTAGTGCTTTTTATTTTATGCTTTCTTGAAAAGCATACAATAAAGTGACGAAAAAAGTACCGGGTATCTCATAATCCTCTTTATTTGATACATTTTAAATAATAATTGCCATCCACTATAATTTCAATTTTGTTTTCAATATAACACAAAATCTATTCCTTATTAAAGGACTATGCTTTGCTTTTTAAGAAAGCACACATTCATATAGCTATATTGCTCTCTATTTTTTATATATTTCAGATTTCCAATAATTATAATTTCCAGCTCAGTTCACAACATTTTTTAAAGACTCTTCTTTGCTTTTTGAAAAAAGCATACCTTCTTTTAGTTCCCAATCTTTCTCCCAGTGCATTCTCTCCACCATTACTGAACGTGTCAATGACTTGTGCTTGCTTGAGGCAGAGGTTTCTTCGAGTTTCTGCCAAACAAATACAATTTGCGTAACAATTAGATTTGTTTTCGGCATTTCGACTATGACATTGAGAGAGCCTTTTATGCTTTTTGGGGCTACTACTCGTGTACTAATTGCTAATTATTTTTTTTTATATGAACTCTAAAGTCAGTTGGGTTCTCTATTTAAGTTTTTTTCCTTGGTGTTTCTTTATTTTTAGCTTCCTGCTTCATTTGTTTATTGGCTTTAATGTATTTTGCATGTTTTTCTTTTGTATTTTATTTAATCGAGCGCTGCATTTGCTGTTTCTTGTGCTTTATTTTTTCTGCCTGGCTGCGCCTGCGCACACAGCCATCCATCCAGTCAGACATGGCGTGCTTGCGTGCTTTATTATCATGTCTCGCTCATAAATATGTATAGTATCTTGCTGTCTGCACTTGTCTGTCTCCAACTAGACTCCACCTTCTTAAAGCCATAACTATAGCCCGGATAATTGGGTCAAAGTTCGCCCCAGCTATATGAGAAATGTTAATTATACGACAACTGTGGGATGTGTGTCTGTTAGTGTCTGTGTGGGCGGAAAAGCTAACTGCAGCCAAGCCCCAAAAAGAAACATTTATAAAAATTGCGGAAATGGTGGTTCGGTTTGTGTACTCAGATCATCGCATAAAGTCTTTGGATTGGTGTTGATTTCAGAATAACAAGCTTTAATGTTTGTTTACAATACACTTTTCCAGCTATATTTTTTAGCCATAACTGAGAGGGAGGTAGGTAGGGTAGTACAATTTCCAGTTGACCACGTTTGGAGTCAGACTGCCCTGCACTTGTACGTGTTCTCTGGAAGCACATGTGGCTAGCAGTCCAAGTCTGACTCACTACTGGCTTTTTAATAAAGATACCAGAAAAAAACAACCCAAGTTATCAATAAAACGGAAGTACCCTAAAAAAAAACACCATTCAGCCATAAATCAAAGAATCTTAGAAGCGATAAATATTCTCAGAAATGTATCTTAAAGATCCCCAAACCAAAAATCGAGCAAAATAAACACAACCAAACTGAAATTATGATTAAGCCAAAATTGCAAAATTTGGTCAACAACTGTGACGTTTGATAAGCTGTTTAAGCCAAAAAAAAAAAAAAAAGAGAGTGCCTCTTAAGAGCCTCAATATCCAAACCGGTTAGTCAGTCAATCAGGCAAGTCGGCTTGAAAACCACAGCCTGAGATACATGCCAACGGAATGAGACATAGCCGAGCAAGTGGATGGACTCTGGCATCCGTTACTTCGAGTACTAGATGCAGATACAGATACATTTCAGTATCTAAGCATTAGTCATGCTAATTTCGTGTAGAGATACTGGGAGAAAAGTATCTCAAGAGAGTAGTAGTGGGTGTTGGGAGTGACAGGCATGTTTTTTGGCCAAAATTTTGAAATTTTAAGCTCTTGAGAAGGCCCACTCGAATTCCCAGTTATGATTAGTCATTCCCAGGTGACTAATAATTAATACAAATACTACAGGTTCTACTAGTCACAGGCTACCTACTCAGGCGACCCCCACAAAGTGTATCTGCAAGATGCAAGCAGCAGCGTTGGCCTCCCAAGCGGCGCATGCCACACTTCCAACAGCTAACGGTAATTTACAAAAGCAATGTCTATTTTTGTAATGCCCCTGCCCCTGCCGCTCTGCCGCTGCATAGTTGGTTGTATCTTGCAGATACATTTAAAACTTATAATTTAAATACAAACACAAAGTCAAGGCATTGTTTTAGAGTCTTTTCTCTGTGATTATGATGATGGTGTTCTGGTTCTTGTATCTCGTATTCTTCAGAATGCCACAAAAATGTGTTAATGTGTGAGAAGAAGACTATCTCGGTTCTGGAAGTTATTAGACAACCTAGCGGATACAAACTAATTAAAGCGGTTAGAACAACCCAAGCTAGTTATCTTTTTTTTTATTTTTAGTATCTTTTTTTTTAGTATTTTTTTTTTTTGGGCGTAAAAATAAAGGCAAGTTAAGTGAAACGCAGTCAAGCATCAAGTCTAATGATTGCTAATTATAATACCACCAAGTGACTCTCAGTAGCCCCAACTGAGATCATTGCTCTCTGAGATACATATCTACTCGGAAATTTGCTTATGAAAGTTGTAGATATTTAGGCGAGGTAGCTCTTCTTACCTTGTAGACCTGACCATAGGTGCCATTGCCCACCACCTCGATGAGCTCAAAGATGCCAGCTGGATCCTGGAAAGAGAGAAGAGAAAAGAAATAATTACAGTTAGTTTTGAAGGAAAATCAATGCCTGCCTGCCTCTCCCACCCCTAAGAGGTTACCACTTGAAACGTACTTTAACCCCAAACAGTCTAAAGACCTTTCTTTTGTTTACCAAAACATAACCCTTACAAATAAGGCGAGACAAGTTCCTAAAAATAAAAATCCTCAATTCCCAAAATTCCGATTCAGATTCTCGATATCCCCATAAGCCATACAAATTGCATGCGAGAGAGAGAGAGTTCATTGACACGCCACTCGTGACACGTCGTGACACGCCAGGCAACACAATGCTTTCTATTTTTATTGGAGACCAGGTGAGGGTAGAAGGAGGAGGCGGGGGAGTTAAGGGAATTGGGAATCGGAATTGGGATTACGGACGGTGACGAGACCGGCAGAACGACAGGTAAGGCAAATGCCAATTAAAATAACAACAAAAACAACTGAATTCCAACAGGTAACTGACTTTTTTGACAACCTGGATTGGGGCTTACTTACAACTGAGGGGGGTGGGGAGGGGAGAGTTACATGGTACAGGTGGATAAATACCTTTCAATAGTTATCGATTAAATAGTTGGGATCTAGTCACGCAATGTTGTATTGAAACATATACATATATCGATACTTAATCATATTTCCTAATTAATGACCTTTTTAAGGATATTTTTCGGGTTGCCTTCGTCACTGGTACCTTATATTATAGTTATTTTAATCATATTCTAGCGTATTTGGGGTAATGTTTGTAAAATGAAGAAGAACAACTATAATATGGAAAATATTATGCATTTTATTGACAAAAAAGTTAATTTTTTTACTAAAAAAATGTATAATTTGAGGTGGCCTTCGTCACTTGTACTTTACCTCGTCTTGAGGTGTCTTTATATCATAAAATACTGCAGATACGAATCGAATACTCTATACAATTAGTTAGTGTAAGAAAAACATATTTTAAAATATTTGAAAAGAAAAATGTGAATTTTGCAGGTTGCCTTCGTCACCTGTAGTTTAACTCGTTAAATGGTTTATTATTTTCCAAAGAACGTCTGTAACTAATCATATTTTATGTATAATTGAAAGCACTGTTGTAAAGGTAAGAAGAACAAGGTGTCATTTATCCTTAACTAGGTACGTTGCGTTCGTCACCAGTGCTTTACCTCAATCACAAATTAATCACATTCTATGACGAATTGATATATAATTTTTGTCAGTGCATAAAGAACATAGTCTAGAGAAGGTACTGCTCCAAATTCTAGAACAAGTTAATCCGTTTAGTTGAAAGTGAAGTCGATAGAAGGCCTTAAGTCGCAGCTACCACTAGGGATGATCGGTTGATATCCAAATACTTCTTGGCCTATCCGGGAATGCTTGATTTATAGAGCAGCATAGCTTGTCAACTTTATTAGACTTTAATCCCTCCAAACAGAAGGAAAGCCCTGCCCGGGAAAGCCCTCCCCCGAGGGTGGTTGGTGGTGCTCCTTAAGCTTCTGGCAGCCAAAAGGAATTAGAGAGAAAAAGACAAAACGTCAAAAACCGAAAAACAAAAAATAAAAGCAAAAAAAAAGGAAGAAAAAAACACGAAAAAGTGCAGGGTAAATAAACAAATAAGGGGGGGTGAGATGGGGAATGGGGTTCTGGGGAAACTGGAGAACTATGGAAGCCGCTCTAAGTAGATTTATGGCTGCCCGCCCCCGCCCCCTCCCTTCTTTTCGTTCGTTTACCGAAAAAAGTGTGTCAAACACATGCAAAGAGCATACACTGATAAAGGAAGGGAGAGGGTGAGGCAAAGACAAAGAGAACAGGGGCCTGGAATGGGAATCGGGGGGGGAGGAGTGTGTCGGCAATTACTGCTATTTATGGCTGATTACTTCACGTTGTGGAAATCAATTAAAAATTCACGAAAATCAACTTCCGAAAGAGACAAAGCGAGGAGGGAGAAAAGTATCTGTTGGATTCAAAAGTATCTCTGGCTATATGACTCATTAGTGTTGAGGTACTTGCCACTTATGGCTCATAAAATAAGCTTGTATTTAGCTAATTATAACTTTTAATATTTAATATTGTTAAAATTAAATATTTAATATTATTTTAAATGAATATTTTTAAAAAACTTCTCTCAGTGCATCTTTTGGTTACAGTTATCTGTTAACAGTGGCTGGCTGGCAAGCCAAACAGGCTTGTTGCTCATTCCTGCCGGTTTCTTTGGAAGCTGTCCAGGTGCCGCCATGCCCCCCACCCAGTCCCCCCTCCCCTCTTTGTTGCCTTTGTTTGTTTTTGTTTTTATCCAAAAAAGGGGGGGTACACAACTAAAACTAAAACTAAACAATCCGTTGGAGGCCGAAAGAGCAAAGTACAGTGGAAAGTGCTTTCAAGGAACTTTTAAGAAAAAAAGAAATTAATAATACTTAGATGCCTGATATTGTATCTCATTTAATTAATATTTAAATAATTTAAATAAATCAATTTAAGACCCAATTTAAGATAAATTTTAAGACCCTCTTACTAAGTAGTCCAAGTAGACTATCTCTAGTCTCTGACTAGTGTCTTCATTATTACAGTTTACCTGTCCCGGCAAACTGGAATTTTCTATTTTTTTTGTTTTGTTTGTTTAAAGAGCTAGACCCCCCACACCCCTTAACGAAAAGGCTTGGCCCAGTTAGCAGCTAGAGAGTGGCTAAAAACAGGACTGACTGCATATTAGGACGCCCATGCAAATGCAACTGGAAATTGCACTGAAAGAAATTTAAAAAAATATATACATATACCTACTTTAAAAAGTGATTAGAACCCTGGGGAATCCCCGGGGAAACTTCACCCCGATCCTCAGTATTTTCAAAAAAAAAAAAAACCCCAGGCATGTGTGGATTTTTTCCAATTCTTCTTTCAACTTCTTTAAGCAAATTGCAGGTCACACAGATACACACACATAAACTTTTCCAAACAAATGTGGGCGAACACGTTTTTTTATCGCTTTTTTATGGAGGGGATTTCTTTCAGTGTAGTGGGCAACACAAAGGAAACAAATAAAAAAAAAACCAGAACAGTGTCGGACATGCTTATCGGTGGAGAGAATAAAAGAAACTGCATTAAAAGAGGGGTGTGGGGGGGAGTCTCATAAAAATAATTAACAAAATTCGTTGACTGATGAATGCAGTTTGTGGTATCTTATCAGCCAGAGTCCCCTTATCTCAGTTATTTGGTGGAGAACGGAAGCCACAGAAGAGTGCACATCCAGTGGAAGCTTTAAGGACTCTGACCTTTCGAACGTTTTCTATTTCGGGACATTCCACATCTCTGGCTTTTGTGTTTAATGACCTTTAAAAGCCACGCACAGACAGGTCAAAAGATACACCAGACATGCCGACGGGGCATCCCAACCCCAGCCCACGCCCACTCCTCCTCTCGCAGAAGAGAAGGCCAAACAAGAAACACAATTCATGTTCTCTCATGCCTGCCTGCCATTTTTGCTGATTTTGCTTTGCTTTTATTTTTCCTTCAGTGCTTCATCTTAATCATCATTATCATCATCTTCAAGCTGTCTGGTGCAACACACACACACATATACAGTTGCATACATATTTAAATGCCATTCCATTGCACGCATGTTGCTTCTTGTCTGCTGCCTTTTAATAAAGTAAACTAAACAATTTTCATTCTTGTCTCGTCTTCGAGGAGAACAGTGGTGCCCCCCAAAAAGATACAATATCCGAGAGATAGCCCGACTCTAAGCCATGGACTATTATTCTGACCGCAACTGTGGGGTACAGGCCTGGAGCGGCAAGGCGACGACTCAAGCACCCGGCACCACCCATCCTCCTCACCCCCCCTCTCAGACAGAGTCAACAAACGGACACACACACACATGAGAAAAGTTTACTTTCGGCGCCCAACGTGGGGCAGTATGGTGAGTTTGGGGCCCGAAAGTGGTGAGTGTTTTTGGTGAAAGAGAAAGGCAACAAACGCATGCGGGACATAAGTTGGCAGTGCGTGCGGAGCAATAGGAGGGGGGAGAGGGGTCGGTCGACTCAACAAATTCATTGAGAAACGAAACGCAAAGCAAAGAAACAAAAAAAATAGCAAGAAGATGACACCGGCCGGTCAAAAGTTGCGCAGAGCTGGTGGTGGTGTGGGGGTTTAAAGAAGGGTGGTGGGTGGTTTTTAAGAGGGTGGTGGGAGGGCGATCAGAGGCAATGAAATCGAAATGCCAATGTGCATTTACCAACTCGATTATTATTGTGATTGCCAGAACGGGGTGGAGGGGGGGTGCAAAAACCTTTCTTTGGTAGCCATGGTTGCCAGGAGTGTGCGAAACCAGCACACACACACACACACAATGAAAAGTTTTTAAGCAAAATTTGCATAAATGTGGGTGTGGGGGAGTGCCTGAAGGGTTGCCCTCAAGTGTATGGGCCAATTTAAAACGGTTGGTGTGGAATAAGGGTTGACAAAGGCGATCATTATGGTTTATTAATAAGAGTATCGAAAAGGGGTTTATTAATCAAAGATAGTAAGATTACTTCTTAAAATAAAAGACTAAACCCTTTTTTTTGTAAATTTTTAAAAATAATCTTTATTTTTTATTATTTTTCATCTTAAAAATAAAACACAACTCTATAAGACCGCACCTTCAAGTACCATTCCCCTGTACCAGTACCACCCCCTTTCTATAACTGGGTGATAATAAACATCCCAAATATAATTGGGTTTATTTTTTTTGGGGGGTTCTCATCCAAAACCCATCCCAAATCCCAGATAGACTTACTTTTAGGGCCGTCAGATCGATATCGTCCAGTGAACAGTTGACCGATGGAGCCAGTTGTTGTTGCTGCTGGTGCGCCATTTTATTTTGTTGTTATTTGTTGTTTGTGTTGTTCTTCTGGATCTGGAGATTGGAGCTGCTGCTGCTGCTCCAAGAGAGGAGAGTGTGAAAAATTATAAAAAAAAATCACACACATACGGCATAGTCAGCGAAATAACCCCACAACACACACACACACTAACAGAGGCTAGCCCAGAGAGGGGTAACTTTGAATTTAATTCCAAAAATTTATTTATTTTTTTTGTGACAAATTACTTTTAAAATAAAAGCTGAAAACCCGTGCAATTAACAAACTATTTGTTGCTGCCACACAACTTTTCTCTTTTTCTTTTTTTTTTGCTTCTTCCTCTCTCTCCGCTGCTGCTGTGAACGTTCGTATGCGTGTGTGTGTGTTATTGTGCGAGCTGCTGAGCGGTGTGTGTGTGTGTGGGCGCGGCTCTTTTTTTTTTTTAAATTTTCAAACACTTTTCGAATATCGTTTTTGAGATTCAATTTTTAGATTCACTTCTGATTCTGATTATTTTGCACTCAGGACACCATTAATACTCTATTTCTATTTTATTTTCCGGCGCTCCGATACACACACAAACAAACACTCACGCAAACGGCCGCTTCTGTGTATACGTGTGTGTGTTTGTGTGGGTAGACAGAAAAAATCTGCCACTCGCTTTTTCCCCGTTCCGTTTCGGCAGGACTGTGATTTTTACGTACTTAGCACCGAACAGCGACTTGTCGCGGCGGTTTATCGCCTTTGCATTGCACAAATGCAGCAAGCGTTAACGATAAATTCACAATACAATGGCAGCGAGTTCCGGTTTGCGCAGTGCACTGGGGAAAATCAAAAAAGAGACGAATCGAATTCCCAAAGCGAGCCGACGCAGCTTCGACACACCGTTTCCAATCAGAATTTCAAGTTAGTGTGCCCAGGTCAGCGTTGTGGCTTTTGTTTTGTCCCTTTAGTGTGCCCAGCCGAGTTCGCCAAATATCGATGCAAAAATCGATTAATTTAACCGGTTCGGGAGCCGGGAAAGCCAAATGAACAACAAAATTTACACTTACTATGATTGACCATGATAAACATTATTTTAATACAGGGAATAAAAACTTTCTCTTTTCAAAAAAATAATAATGAAACACCCACTTTATTTTACATTTATTTATTTAAAATTTATTTATTATAAGGTTACAAACTGCTCAAATTAAATTTTTTCACTTGAAACTTTAAATTCTCGAAATGGGATTCATCTAATTCTTCTTTAAAATTCTCCAAAATTCTAATTCTTACTAAATGTTCGGAAAAATACTTAAATTTTATTCTAACAGAATGTTAACAGAATGTGTTAACATCATTTTGTCTATGTTATCAGTATTTTTTAGGTAGGACCATACCCCATAGCTATACCTTTGCCGAAATTCATCCGATTCTACAGAGATCCTTAAACGATTTTTAGATCTATACTCCATTAATCTGGATCAATATCCTACAACATATTTTCAAATCGATTTTTAGTCAATTTTTCCCTTCAAAAATTCCGAAAATGCATGGGTTGACTATATGGCCCCATAAAATGGACATATCTTTCTCAATATTCATCCGATTTTTGAGCGGAGTACCTTAAACGATTTGTGGATCTATTCTCCATAAAGCTGCTTCAATATCCCAAAACAAATTTTCAAATCGATTTTTTGTCAATTTTTCTGATGTCCCCTTCAAAATTTCCAAAAAATGCATGGGTTGACTGGTTGACTATATGGCCCCTACGATAGCTATATCTTTCTCAATATTCATCCGATTCTGGAGCGGAATACCTTAAACGATTTGTGGATTTATTCTCCATAAACCTGCATCAATATCCCAAAACAAATTTTCAAATCGAATTTTAGTCAATTTTTCTGATGTCCCCTTCAAAATTTCCGAAAATGCATGGGTTGACAAAACGCCCCATAATATGGTCATATCTTTCCCAATATTCATCCGATTCTTGAGCGGAATACCTTAAACGATTTGTAGATCTATTTTCCACCAATCTGCTTCAAAATCCCAAAACAAATTTTCAAATGGATTTTTAGTCAATTTTTCTAATGGGTCCCTTTCATAAATTCCGAAAATGCATGGGTTGACAATGTGGCCCCTATGATGGCCATATCTTTATCAATATTTTTCCGATTCTTGACATTAGACGATGTGTAGATCTATTTCCAATAAACCTTCATCAAGAACCTCAAAAAACATTTAAATCACTTCTATAAATTTTACTAAAATTTTGTACATTTTATGGATGCTTCTTAGTATTCTAATCACACCTTTTATTTAAATTTACCTACCAAAACAAAAAACTAACATTTTTAGTTAAAAAGCTCAATAATTGTGAACTACGAATTTAAGTTTAGTCAACAATATACAGCCCTACTAAACAAAATAGCCCTAATAATACCAAATTGTAAAAATACCGTATTGGAAAATACTAAAAGCTTTGCCGTTTTTTGCAGCTCGCCCCCTGGTCTCTTTCTTTTTAACCTCTCGTTTCGGCAAGGTACGTACGCCCCACGTGGCTTTATCTCGAATTTGAATGATTTTAGGCTTATTTTTGTAAATAAAATACTCATTTACCGTAGATTCGACGTAGCATTGAACGCGGATATCGCCACACATCAAAATGGTAAGTATTCTGACATCCGGAAGTGATCGGGTGAAGGGTCTCGCGTCTCGCGGAATGCGCGTTTCCCGTGGGCGACATGACAGATGCTTATTGTGTTTCGTTTCCAGGGTATTGATATCAACCACAAGTACGATCGCAAGGTTCGCAGGACCGAGCCCAAATCCCAGGATGTGTACCTGCGCCTGCTTGTTAAGGTGAGTCGATCGATATTCACAAACTTTAAATGGCGGTGGGAGTAACTTGTATCTTTCCGTTTTCGCAGTTGTACCGCTTCCTGCAGCGCCGTACCAACAAGAAGTTCAACCGCATCATCCTGAAGCGTTTGTTTATGAGCAAGATCAACCGCCCTCCGCTATCGCTGCAGCGCATTGCCCGCTTCTTCAAGGCGGCCAACCAGCCCGAGTCCACCGTCGTGGTCGTCGGCACTGTCACCGATGATGCCCGCCTGTTGGTGGTGCCCAAGCTTACCCTGTGCGCCCTCCACGTCACCCAGACGGCTCGGGAGCGCATCCTGAAGGCTGGCGGTGAGGTCCTGACCTTCGATCAGTTGGCTCTCCGTTCGCCAACCGGCAAGAACACTCTGCTCCTGCAGGGCAAGCGTACCGCACGCACTGCCTGCAAGCACTTCGGCAAGGCTCCTGGTGTGCCCCACTCGCACACCCGCCCCTATGTCCGCTCCAAGGGACGCAAGTTCGAGCGTGCCCGTGGTCGTCGCTCCAGCTGCGGCTACAAGAAGTAAGCATCCAGCTGCTGCCGGATAGATTGGAACTAAATAGGACACTTTTGGTTAAGATTGATTTGATTTGTCACGCCGTCGCCAACCACTCGGCAATAAAGAAGTTTTATTCCAAAAGGTGAAACGAATGTTCTTAAAATCGATCCCTCTCCTAGTGCAAGTGCGTGCTCCAGTAGTTGATCAGAGGCTGATCCTGTGGCTGGATGCCCAGCACCTTCTTCAGCTTTCCCTGGACGCTGCTGGACTTGGCGTGGTTGAGGCAGGTGACTTTGCTAAATGAGGAAAGTGTGGATAACTTCATGGATGTTACTTCATCTCTGGCCAATACTCACTTCTTCCATTCCTCGATGAGCACTTTGGTCTGCTTGTTGAGCACCAGTTCGGTGAAGTTCTTCTCCTCGACGGCCTTCAACAGTTTCACCATGAGATCTGGCACTGAAATGTGGAAGTGGAGATGTAATGGCTATTATATTATGGACTTGTGGTAGATTACATTTTCTGGGCAGTTCCCCCGGCCACTTGACAGTCACCTCGTGGCCATTGATATGTTTGTCCAAGAAATCTATTCGAAAGACGGAAGCACTGGCCATGGGCACCGCAATATCGTTGGACACCGATATGATTTTGTACTCGGAACTGATGGAGTGCTGGTGCTGGGCATCTATGCGCATCAGGTTGTGCATTGGCTCTGGTAGCAGCTTCTTCAGGCACACCATGAATCGGAAGGTGCGCCGGGGGTCGCCTCTGACCACTATCTTGACGCCGGTGAGGGCGCAGTAGCAGACCGTGGCGAACTCCTCTTTGCGTACCACGCTTTTAAGCTGACGCAGCGAGAAGAACTCCTCCTGGTCGGGGTCGTCGAGGCTCTCGATCATGGGCAGGGTGGAGCTGTTATAGGTGAGCCGCTGGGCTGGCGGTCGTCCGCTACTCTGCGGAGGAAGCCAGGGAAGATTTCCAAAGGTCACATGCTCTGTGAGGAAGCGGGAACCAGCGAGCAGGAGCCATGCAAAGTGTGAGTGCAGTTGGGCAAAGATGTGCTCCTCGCCGGTGAGCTCCAGAAGCGAGCGGGAGGTCTGCATCAGATACTGGACGCCCGAGAGTCGTCGCTGTCGTTCCGAGCAGGTCGAATCCTCCGCTTCCTTGGTCTTCTTGGCAGCCGCCTGCAGCTCGGAAGAAACCTTTTTCAGATGCTCCGCCAGAAAGGGTTTGGTGTTGAGCAGGAAGTACTTGTCCTTCATCAGGACTATAAACGAGAAGAGCTGGGAGTAACCTCGTGCCTGCGAGTCGGCCACACGGAACGTGTGACTCAGAATGTGACCCCTGGACGAGTCTCCAAAGAAGACAAACTCGCCGTCCTTGCTAGAGTCTGTGCCGTTGCTCAAGCTGAGGACCGCCGCCTGCTTGACCAGGTTGGCCACCTCCGGCAGTACTGCCACTTTTGTGCTTACGAATGTGGCTCCACTTTCAACGTCCTTGCTGTATATGGCATTGTTGTTGCGACCCATGGAGTAGTTACAGGCGGAACAGGTCTTCTGGGACTGTTGCTGCTCCAGCTGCAGGTCCTCCAGCTTGGTGTCACGCAGCGTTTGGGTGCAAAATATGGCGCAGGGGCCATGTGCCTCACAGAAGTGGCACAGCGCAATCACAGCGTTCATCTCTGCGGGCAGGTGTTATGATTTTCCTCAGGTAATTGTTCGTTTATTTTTGTTTACAACCAGTAGAGTTACCACCTTTCAACAACAAATCTAGCTGTTTTTCGCGGTTGTAGAGAAGCTGAGTGTTTGTTTTGATTGAAACAACTACATGGCAATTCTTTACTATTTATTTTTCATATTTAAAAGCTTTTTTTAATTAATTAAGCCTTATTTTAAACAATTTTTGCAATCAAAAAAGAAGTGGGAAACAGTAGCTGATTTACCAACACTGACCAAGTCATATGATCTTGAGGTGTTAGCTAGAGATGGTCGATAGATTTCGATAATCAAATGTGCCGCCAAAAGACAATTTTGAAATCGGGTTGACCAAAATGATAAATTTTAATTTATAAAATTGCAAAAAAAATTATAATCTAAATTTGAAAAAAGTAATAAATATTTGAACTGATGAATTGCTTAATCCTTACCATAGTACATTTTATCAAAACAATAAATTATTTACTTTACTTAAGAAATTAATGATTCAAGTTTTAAATAAGTTTATTTTGTATAATATATGTTTAAAAGTGAGTAGCACTCTATAACACAATATGGAATGTGTTTATTTACCCAATTACTTATGCAGAGCGAAAAGATTTGTATCGTTTACGTATTCTGGACGTCTTTATAACCCAATTTGTTCGATATGCTAATAGATAAAGTAAATAATTTATTGAATCGCATCTCGGATGGGTACTAACCCGCGAGGTCTTCATTCTCGAAAGGTACCGTGTCCCAGAAAGACGCAATGCAACTGCTGGCTTTGATTCTCATCCTACCTTTGGCCGAAGCGGCTTTCGACGTGGTGAGCCCTACAGTTGGCCAGAATCTTACGGGCTTCCTGCATGGCCGCCAGAAGAGGCACCAGCTCATCTACCGGAATGGCGGAACCATCAGGTTGGTGGTTGGTCCGGTAATGGCCACCCAACTGGAGGATCCCGTCTCCTGGCGCAACGTGGTCTACTACTATGTGATCCACTGCGGAGCCTTCACCTTGCCCTCGGCTCCCTTGTATCCCTGGGACAAATGGGAGACGATCTACGCACGATCTTTGCAGGAGAAGATCAAGGGCCTGGATGAATCCCACGAAGACGACACTCGGATCTTTGCCTACGCCATCCTGGAGAATTATATGGACCGAGTCAGTGGATCGGTGGGCAAAGGACATCAGTGTCTGCTGCGGGGGATCTGCGAGAATGCTCAGGTGCATCGCCATCATGGCATAATGGCGGAGCTGCTGAATGTTCTACTCACGTGAGTTCTGAATACCCATGATTCTGAGACCTTATTCTTATCTCCATCCTACAGACCTGGAAAGGCCAGTATAGATGTGGCTTATAAGGAGGCGCTGGAGGCTGGAAGAGCGGGGGTGGATTGCCTGGCCCAGTTTGCGGATTGTCCCAAGGGAGCGAGTCTTCTGGATGCCTACTCTGTGGATGTGGAATACTAGAATATCTTACAGCTTTGCGGGCAAAGCTTCTTTATAAAGAGATTAAATTAAAATCATAGATTCATTATGTCTATTTGAACCAAATATCATTAAATCAGTTGAAACCTTCCTGAAATCTGTCTCAATTTAGATCATTTGGAATTCATTGTCACTCCATCCTGGCCAACCCAAGCTGAATCTGAATTTTTAATGGTAATTGCCAGTGATAGATATGTGTGCGTGTGTGTTCTTGCCACAGCCACGCCTTCTCAAATGCCAAACTCCCTTCGGTAAACCAGAAACATGACCGTGTGCGAATGCTAACCGGCAACATCCTCCGGTTGCCCCGTGAAAAATCCGTTAACATTAATGGCTTGTGGCTGATGCAACTTGGCTGTGGAAGGCGGTGCTGTGGGAAGCGAAAGCCAACACACGACCGCCATTTTGTCAACAATGGCGTCAATTAAATGGAAAATGCAGCTGCAGCGCAGCAGCAGCAACAACAACACCAACGAAAGACAATAAATGCGTCTTAAGTGGCACATTAGGCTTGCAGGCGCAGCCAGGCGGGGCCAGGGGGTGGAGTCTTTAAATAGAGTTAAATACAGGGGTTCTCTGATGGAATCAGATCTGAAAGAAAGTATTTTATTTTAGTATTTTTGGTATTTTTTTTAAGGAAAAGTGTTAGGGATTTTTAGAAAAAAACGTCCTTATTCTTTTAATGAAGGTCCTTTGGTACTGTTATAGTCACCCTGTTGCATCCACCGTCTCAGCTTCGTTCTCGCCTCAGCTGCGTCTTGTGTGCCGGGCTAATTCAAATGCGATTATGACAACGCGAACAAGGAAGGAGCTAAGCTGCGGAAAAGAGAATGGCTGGGGCGTGGGCTGGTTGGGGCACGGAACCATGCAAAGTGCAGTTAGCATAGCACAGTGCAGGGGGGGTGTGCAGGGGGTCTGTGCAACTTTGCGGTGTTTGAACTTGTGATGGTGATGAAGAGGAGAATAGGTAACTAATGTCTGCGGTTGCCAAGTTTATGCGGCATAAAATCACAATTTCAAAGAACATGAACTTAGCTTGGGCATAGCCTAACCTTAAAGGAACTCTATAGACTGAATATATAACTTGTCTTTTTTATTCAAAATATTAATTTCATCCCCCCATAAACTATTCTTCCTAGCCTGCATCGATATGCACACATTCTCATGTCTGAGCACACAGTTTCCTGCCCCTACGTCATGCCTCCGTGCATATCCGCCCCCAAATTATGCAGCAAGAACAAGCGGATTCCGACATCAGGACAAGACCCATTAGACATGCACTTTGATTTGGTTGAAAACTTTATTGCGGTCCCCGATCTCCACCAGCCATAGCCGCAGGCACAGCCACAGCACTAAATCAATCATCCTCAAGAATCAGAAGCTCGTCTAGGAAGTTGGAGCCCCGAGGACAGGTCCTGTACAGGTCCAGGCAATCGGCTCCTGCCCTTCCGGCGGCGTAGGCATCGTGGTAGCACTCATCCAGCTCGGCTTTGCCGGGACTGGAATGGATGCAAGGATTAGGTGATGCGCCCAAGTCTCCTCCCAAATGTTACTCACCTGAGGACGATGTCCATGATTTCGGAAAACACGCCAACATGATGATGGATCTGAGCATTCTCGCAGATGGAGCGGAGCAGGCACTTCCTGCCCATGTCCTGGTCGTTGTTCCTCCTGCCAATGTACTCTTCCAGAGCGGTGTAGACCACCAGTCGGGCATCGTCCGCATACCGAACCCCGCCGCCGGCCGTGTGCCACTCGATGTTCTTCCTCATTTGAGTCAAGGACCTGGCGAAGGTGCCCTCCCACTTGTCCCACGGCCAGATGGGCGAGGTGGGCAGGTTGTAGGTGCCGCCCTGAATGGTGAACGACAGCACACACGATCGGAAGGACACCTTGTCCTCCAGGGGAATGGGCAACGAGGGCCCGATGCTGAACTTCATCGATCCGCTGTTCTGGTAGATCAGCCATCGCTTCTGTCGGTGCCCCAGGAACGCGGTGAGATTCCTTGGGGATGAGCTTTGCGACGGTAGGACTAGGCAGGCCAGGAGGAGGAGGGCTAGGACCAGATCCGGTGATGACTTCATTTTCTCCGCTACTGACAGCAGGTGGAGGCGTCACGGTCTTAACTGGTTTGGAAATCGGACGGAACTAAGTGAGCCATCCAGATTAGATGACAAGTGGAAATTTTGAAGGCGCAAACATTTGGTCAGGCAATTAGCATTCCAAATAAGGCAAGAATCAGAATACACTGAGAGAAAATGGAGGGTGTAGTTGTGGCTAAACTGGAGTTAAGTGAAAACACACTTTCCTTCTTGAAAAGATCATTTTTAAGTAAGAGGTCTACTCTTCAGAGACAAACAAATAGATTTCTGTTATTATAGTAAGTTCCTTTATGATTTCTCCTTTTTTCTCTCTGTGTAACCACTCACTTGATGTTTTCTATTTGCACACGTGAATGTTACCAACTCGGGCCACTATTTGGGTTCACTTCCCAATGAAGTGACCCCAACAGGCCCAAGATCAAGATGAAAGGTCACCTACTCTATACGTATTCACTATAGAAAATGGCTGGGAAAGACCCACTTAGGGAACCATTAGGAGTTGGGGAATCTTTGAACACAATCGGAGGTTTTGCCGGGCGACGAAACGAGAAATGTTTTGCAAATTATTTAGACAAATAGGGGAAACAGCAACCCCATCCTTGGGGCGAACTGTTTTGCTGCAGATAATATCCTTTTTCGGGTTGTTTTGTGATTTGTCGACGTGGCCGGAAATGAAAAGCAAATAGCAGTAGCTGTACAAGGGAGTCCTTGGTCCTGGCAATGCGGCAGCCGGCAAATAAATTTGCTTAAATAACACCAAAACAGCAAACAGAGCTGCAAACCGCAAAGCCAAAGACCAAGGAGGGAAATCCGGAGTACGGTGTCAGGGCTCCAGAGTCCGGACTGTATTTGTTACCCACACACATGGTATTGTGCGACATGGAGCAACTTTTTCCGTCCTGCCACCTGCCACCTGCCCCTCGGACATTTCCGCTTTTTCGGCAGCAAACAAGTAACTCGCCCAAGCAACCAAATTCGTGTTGACAACTCGGAATGATTTATAGAAAATGCGTGCAGACGAAATTTTCACATCCAACCCAACAATCGACCAAAGAATCTCGGCAAAAACCCGTAAGACCCTAGTCTTGTGCGTAGGCGTAAATAAAAAGATCAACAAAACCAAATGATTTGGGGCAATAACCCTGTAAAGATTTTTTTTGTGGCACGAAACTTGACAGTCATGGTGGGTGTTTGGGGTTTAAAAATATCAAGACCTAAATCTAGCTAAACGATATTAATAATAAGAGTTATAAATAGAATGTAAAAGACTCCAAAAGAAATGAAATCTTACTAAATAGACTATAATAGATTCAAAAAGAAAGGTAAGCTCACTTCGGAAGAGGACATAGTTGATATGCCCTTGCAGCTAAGTGGGAGGTTTGGTTTTAAAGGATAAGATATATACTGAAAATATCGGATATAGTTCATTAAATTAATTAACTTCATACTACAGCCATTATAGTTATTTCTGCTAATACACAGTTACAACAACAACAAAATTACAATTAAAATAAAAAAAAGCAAAAAAAAGAAAATAAACAAAAAATTAAAAAAAAAAAAATAATAATTTCCTATTTGTGCGCCCGCTTAAGTGCAACCTATGAGAATCGAGGAGGAGGGCGCTATTTTTTTTTAATAATTTTTTTTTAATTTTATTGAATAGTTACTGAATTAAAGTATTTTCTAGAATGTTATCATACACAAAAAAGACGGTACATTTTTACTCTGCATGATTTCTATGCGCCCTTAAATGTGGGCAATGGAAATATGGGTATTTACCATTTTATTTTTATAATTTAAAAATAAAAATTTTAAAAATATCAAGACCTAAATCTAGCTAAGCGATATTAATAATAGGAGCTATAAATATACTTTAATAGAAAGGAAAGCTCACTTCGGAAGAGGACAAAGTTAATATGCCCTTGCAGCTACATAAGTGTGAGGTTTTGTTTTAAAGTAATATCGGATAAGATTTATACTGAAAATATCGGTTATAGTTCATTATAATAATTAACTTTATATTAAAGCTATTATAGGTATTTCTGCTAATACAAAGTTACAACAACAACAAAAGTACAATTACAATAAAAATAGCAAAAAAAAATAAACAAAAAATGTTTCATATTATAGCAAACTTCTCGGTCAAACTTCATATTATAGCGATAATAGAAATATCTTCTAATAAAAAATTACAACAACAACAAAACTACAATTAAAATAAAAAAAGCAAACAAAAAAATAAACAAAAAAATAAAAAAAAAATAAATAATTTCCTATTTTTGCGCCCGCTTAAGTGCAACCTATGAGAATCGAGGAGGAGGGCGCTATTTTTTTAATAATTTTTTTTTTTAACTTTATTGAATAGTTACTGAATTAAAGCATTTTTTTAGAAAGTTATCATACACAAAAAAAACGGTAAATTTTTACGCTGCATGACTTCTATGCACCCTTAAATGTAGACAATGGAAATATGGGTATTTACCATTTTATTTTTATAATTTAAAAATAAATTATAGAAGTTAATTAAGGATGTGTAAAGAAGAAATTTAAGGAATTAAGAATATATCGAATATACTTTATCGATCCTTAAAGGCATTGAAGCATCACACCACTTCGGTATAAAGTAATATACTTTTTGGTTCTATTTGTTTCGATTTTGAATAAAAATCTCATAATCTATTTCAAAGTTCATCTGCAACTATCTATTTAGAAATAGTCCTGATTTATGACTGCATATGTGGTCCTGCGTTGCAATATTTTTGGCCAAAGCCTGTGTTATTGCAACATGCCCCAACACTCGTATCTTGCCTCTAGCGTCACATAACATCGCACATGTTTTCTGCCTTGGCACATTTTTAGTTTGCGTATCCTTTGCCTGCTCCTTTTTGCCCAATTTGGCCAGAGCCAGGAACTTCATTTTCCTTGGCCACAATTAGGAGGCAAGGACAGTAACTGAAGTGGGGCAGGTCCACTGTCCGCCCGCCTCAAGCATTTCTCCAACTGTCACTGGCAGCCTGGCCAAAAAAAAGCCAGAGACTGTGTGACACCCCAAAGGACTCTCTTGTTCGACCCACCGCCTTCAAAAAAAAAGAAAAAAAAAAACGACTCCCTAGAGCGACGTTCTTCTTCTTCAATTTCTCACACAAACTGTATATAATATTTATTATGTTGGCATAATAAATTGCAACATGAGGCAGATTCATTTTCGCACTTGCGGACATTTTTCATTTTGTTGCCCGGCGGGCAGCAACTGCTTGGACTTGGGCGAGAGGGCGGGCCCGGGGGTTAGGTGGTTCGGTGGTTAGGTGGAGCTCTTTAAGAACGGTGGTTGAATGTGGGAGAAGCCTTGGCGCCACATTCATGTCGCCACTGATGTCCTCGCTGCGGAAAAAAGTACTTGTTGCCACCTCTTATGCGGCTGTGTTGATATAAAAACTGTAGTGTTTTTTTTGGCAAATATTCTCTTAGAAATTGAAATGTTTTATATATTTTTAGAAATTCTAAAGATCCTGCTTTTATAGGACATATAATTATATCATTTAACTGTTTCTTGAAAAACTCCAACTTGTTAACTTTCTTGTGGCAGCACTGAGTCACCTGAATTTCTCGTTTTCCACCTGCTGCCTTGGCATGTGAACATTTTAAAAGGAAAATTTAATAAACCTTGTCCTATTTCATGCTCATTAGTGTCATGATAAATCGCAGGACCACGTAACCGGAGCAAAGGACGACCTGGCCGCGACCATTTCTCAGGTGAGAATGCGGCGGGGGTGTGGAAAGGTGAGCGGTGCTCTCGGTGTTCGGTGTTCGGTGTGAAATGTAAATGTGGTTGGGGGAGTGGCAGAAAGTTCAAAGGCCACTGGCGCTTAACTGTTGCATCCTGTACTCCGCACCCCACCACCCTTCTCTCCATCCATTCTCTGCCACACACAAATGGCCATAAATTAGAAAAGTTCTCCGCTGATGCGGACAAGTTGCCTTTGATTTGCCAGTTTTATAGCCGTTTAATGTGCTGACATGTCGGCAATTACAAGAGAAAGATTGTTTGCGATTGGGTCTACAAAGTGGGAGTTGGGAATGGGTAGTGGGCGTGGCAGTTCATAGAGCTCACATAAATTCAAGCAATAATCTCATTGTTTTCACATGCGCGCTTTTTATCACGCATCGTTCGAGGCGCGAATGGAAAATCGAGACACTTTTCCGCGACTGTTTGCAGAAAGTCTTGTTTTTCATTGTTTTTTTTGTTTTTGTTTTTGGTGTTGTCAACAAAGTTTTGCAGACACAATATGTCTGCAGCAGTCGGTTCTTTCTATATCTGTATCTATATCTATATGTACATATGTATGTGCGGATGTCCATCTAACTGAGGACAGACGGTGGAGTCCCCCTGGTGGCTTCCATCTGGCATCTGATGTAGCTACTTTTATGGTTGATGTTATTACTTTTTCTGATGCCTGGCAGGGCTGATTCTGTGGCATGCAACAGCATAAAAACGTTGAAAGTTAAAGGCAGATGCTGATGTTAAATGCTGGAATACTCTTTCCCTTTAAGATAATAGCTTTTAGATAATATTTTGCTAATTTAATAAATATTTTATTCGAAATTGGTCTAAAACCTCTTAAATCAAATATCTTATTTTCTTTAAACATATTCTTAAATAAGTATCTTAAATTAATTATAATACTTCCTTTAAGATAGAGTATCTAACATAACTTACTCCAGCTCCTCGTACTATTGTTTGTTTTCCTTTTTTGCTAGTTTAAGCATGACTTTTTGCCTTTGTGGCTGCTACTTGCAACATGCTGCTGTTGCACTTCAGACATCGCCGTGCTTTGGCGACGACATTTAAAGCGCCATGAATATGCAAAACTTTTACACTTGTTTTTTATGCGCGAATGTATAAATTGAGGAAAAAATGAAGAGGCAAGGAAAACAAACGCCGCCTGGCAAGGATATTTTTTGTCCTTTCTCCTGACTCCGGGCTCAGCTCAGCTATTAGTCGCCTGCATTGGCAACTTCTGCTGCCAGGATGCTGAGGATGCCGAGGATGCCGCGATGCCAAGGATGTTCTCGGATGCTGGGATGCCCGACTCCTTCATCGCGTAATAATTCTTCAATAATAACAAAATGGAGTCTGTGGGTAGGAGGTTGGTCCTTGTGGGCGGTGGCGGAGGGCAAAGCGTTTGTCGGTTTTAGGTGGGAAATGGGATCCGGCAGATCCGGCAGTTCGGCGGTTTCCACTGCTGCAGCCAACTCCATTGCGGGCTATAAAATAAACACTCACTCACTGCCGCCACTGCTCCTTGTCGCGTTATCCTTTTTCGCTTTCAACTTGTCATTGTACAGACAGAGAAAAAAGGTCCTTAATAAGGTGTCCTTGTAAATATAATAAAATAAGAAGCTTATACATATGATTAATACTGAGGCTTAAGAAATATCCGAAATGGATTTCTGAATGTATGGTACCCGGTACTCATCCTGTTTTCTTCTGGCCTTAGTAAGTTACTTGGAAAACTAATAGCTCTTTACTTAAGGATACAAATTTTTAAGTAAAATGTATCTCTGTGTATCCTTTTTTTGTTGCCTGCTGCGGTTTAAGTTTTCGTGCTTCTTTCGCATTTTTTTTTCGCATCTGCGGCTTGGCGAAATTTGTTTGCATTTGCAATGCAGAATTAAATTATTGCCTCCCCTCCTCCCTGGGCCTTCGCCAACCATGTCCTGCTCCTCCGCCAGGAGACGCATCTGTCTGCTGCCGTTCCTGCTGCTGCTGGTGTTGCGGTTTTTCCATGTTCCGTGTTGTTGTTTTGCGCACCGCAGCAACATTATCGCCGGGTTTTGGCTTGTTATTTGAACGCCGCCCGGAGACACGGAACTTGTGCCACCAACTTGTGCCACACTCGACGGTGCGACGGTGTGCGGGGCATATTGATTGGATGGCGCTTAAAGGAGCCGCGGGTCAGGAGCTATAGGAGGTGAAAGGTCCCCGAATGGCGTTCAAGATGTTGTCGCTGGAAAGCGATCTCATCTGTTAAATGCTTTGAGGATTCAGGAAAGGTGATTGAGCCTGACAGCAGCTATTTTCTAAACCTCAGAAATTGCAAAGATAATCTTTAATACGTTGTTTTTAATAAAAAGCTTTTTATATTTATTTTTTTCCCAGCCAACCCCCCTGAGAAAAGCACTAAAAATTTATATGATAAAAGCATGCTTTTTATGGATATAGAGTTGGATTTTTTCTCGGTGAAGGCTTGAATGGAATTTCTAGATTTCTTGTTTTATTATTTTTTTGTCACTTTTTTTGGCACATGCTGAATCTAGAATCCTTCGCTGTTTTGTCGCTTATTTGGCATTTTGCATTCATTTCAAATATTTGCCGCCACATTTTCACAAACAATTTTCGCCAGCATACTTTGGCAGAAAATTCGACGGAAAAAAAACAAGCGGAGGAAGCCCGACAGTGGATTGCTTGAGTCAGGATTCAACTAACCAAGGATACGCAGAGCACACATACACCCAGGACACCCAAGGCTCCTTAATGCGTTTCTCTAAATTATGCGCGGCACTTGCAAAAAAAAAAAGAAGAAGGAAATAAAGCCAAGGAAGGACGAGGATCCTGGCTGCCTGGCCCGGCGAAGTTTGCCAGCTTGTGGAGCCGGGCCCCCGACCCCGATGAACTGTGACCCCGGACAGGGAGCAGAAGTCAAAGCGTGCGGGGGTTAAATATGTTTTTTGTTATTTATGCAAATTCGTTTCTCTGTTGCCAGCGACCTGGGCTTTGTTGTAACTCATAATGGCCTACACATGGGGGCGCCCAGGGGGAAGGACCTTCCAAGAGGGAGGAGTCTAACCTGTTGGCATTCCGACCGGCTTCGTGTTTATGTGCCAAACACTCGTGCCACCCGTCCCGCCTCTTTGTTTTATGCAAATTTCCTAACCGGCCGCATTTTCTCGACCATTTTTCACAGCAGCCCGACTCGGGCTAGTTCTACAACTTTGTTGCAAGTTTGTCTCTCTGCCGGCATTCTATTTTCCTCCCTCCTACATATTTAATGCCCAACAATAGACGTGAATAATGAATACGTTTCGCCTGCGACTCCCAAACACTTTCCCACGTTCAATATTTGACACTTTGGGGGGGCAGACCTCAAGGCCTCTAGGCCCACTCTCACTCCCCATCCCCAGCACTTTAATCTCAAATTTGTGCCAGGCTAGGTCTCAGTTTATTAGGTTTTATGTCATAATTTATAATGTGCCCGGGCCTACGAATGGCTCAAGGACGATGGCTGCCAAGGGTTACCCGCTCGAGGACATGGGTAATTCCTGCTCCTGCTGCATAATCACGAAAAACACTCGAAACATTTTTAATTAAAATTTGTGTTTTGTTTTTCGGGGCTGGAGTGTTGGCCTGGCTTAATGGTCTGCAGGATGTGAGTGTTGTTGCAGGCCTAGGCACTAATTTGTGTTGCCAAAGGGATAGCCTTTAGCTAAAATCAATAAAACTTTGTTTGGTTTTGAAATGGGTGCTAATTAATCTAATTAGTGCTTATAAGGTAAAGGATTTTTTATATTTTTAAGATAAGAAAATAAAAAAGGAATGCCTTTGAAAGTAAGTTATTATTCAGGAAATAAACTAGCATGCTTATGTGGACTACAGGTCGTATGAGTGATATGTGGTTGATGTTTCTGACCTTTACTTTTCTGCCTAAAATTCCTAGTTGGCAGTTAAGAAATGTAGTTTACTGACCCTAGTACACCTTTGCCCTTAAAATATTAATTGCTTTATTTATCTCATAACTCATTTTCGTAAGCCATTAAAGGATAACTGATACAAATTCAACCCTCCATATATCAGTGGCAAAGTGAACAATTACAAGTCCTGTAGATCCTGTAAAGTGCAGGCAAGCGCATTATACATCGAGTTAAGTGTGCACGGGCCCAGGTAAATGCAACGTAATGAAGCATCCATGGAACACGACTCCTTCTCCAGCTTCACCTGCTTTTGCTACTTCTCCGGCTGTTGGCTTTTAACTTTCCGAGGACGAATGCAGGATGTTAGGTAGTTATTCTCCATGAATATGCCCCCCGCATGTGCGTGAGTTAATTTATTTAAATCTCGCTTGTAATTCATATTTCGGAGGCCACGTTGGGCGCATAATAAGCAAAAACCCCAGGCTCCAAGGTGCGGCTGGAACTACTGCCGAACAGCCAGCATCTGAGCTCTCTCGTTAAGGGCGTAAATATCCTGTGCGTGTGCGAATATTTGAGACATAAATTTAGCAAATTCGGGACCAGCCACCGCTACGTGTTGTGTCCTTGTACCTCGACCCGGGCCCCCTGCCTGGCCGTGTCCTTGTGCCGGGTGTAAATTTGCAGATAAGTAGCATTAGTTGGGCCTTCCATCCTGCTGCTCTGCTGTAGGTGCTCTGCTGTAGCTGCCTCAGCACGGTTATTATGTAGTTAACGAGTGTTTATTAGCATTTTAATTACCTTTTGGGGCGCGTGAAAGCTGCGCGCATTAGCCGAAGCCCTTTAGTCGGTCGGATTTTGGGGCCTCGGGGGACTTGGCCGGCAATACATGTGCGATTAAAACTTTAATTATGTTTTTAAAGTTTAATGAGCGGCATTGGCTTTCTGAATACTAGCTAATACAAGCGAAACATTTATGAGGCTCTCGCATGATATATCTAATTCCCTTGGGTACAGTGGGTATTTGAAAACCAACTTGTTTATCGGATTTAAATCTTTAAGGACACATTCATAAATCCACTTGAAAACAAACTATTGGCCCGGCAGTGTGTCCACACCCAATCTGTTTTGTTTCTGGCAAAGTTTTCCACTAGAAAAACTATGCACGGGGTTTCAATTAAGCAGACTCCACTACAACATGCCCCATATGGTCCAATGGCAGAGAAATATTTGCATTGCGCTAATAAAAGCTTGGGAAAAATTGCGAAAAACTAATTGGATATGCCGGGCAAGGCAAAAGAACAAAAACAAAACGAACGACGACAAAAAAAAAATTGCATCACGCAGTGTTGGTAAATGCGGGACAGGAGGATGAGGGGGGCGTGGCCTGATGGCGGGTTGCTTGTTAAAAGTTCATTAAACTCATAGAATGCTTGTAAAGCGAGATGATAAATTAATCTACAGCGGGCAACGGAGCGCGCTATTGAGTGGGCAGGACGGTGGGAGGGTAAAAGATGGAGGTCCTTCGTCCTGCGAAAAGGAGAGCTAACATAAATGACGAGTTTAATTTGTATGCAAACAAGTTGGCGGCGTCGTCGTCTCGACACAAACACGCTGATGCCTGTGCTCCTGCTGCCTGAGTTCCTGCTCCTGATGTTGATGTTGAAGTTGATGGCTTGGACCTACAGTAATTACGCACACATTTATAGAAATGCATACATATAGCCACCCACACACACTCACACATAGCGGGGGAGTCAGAGAGTGAGAATGCGGGGAGAGAGCGAACGCCATCGAGGTGCAAAAGAGAGGCAGCCATGATGGTTGCTAACTGTTTCCGCTTGATGCTGACTGACGTGCGAATGCCAAGAATGAAGAAGCATTGCAACAAACAGGAGGGTGAGCAGCGGTGAAATGAAAAGGGGAGCGAGAGAGAGATGAGTGGGGCATCAGAGAGAAAGGGGTGAGAGCAGAATTGTGATGGAATACTATATGCACTGGGGTAGAAAACATTTTGCTGGGGTTCCCGTTAATGCCAACCGAGGGGCCAGGACAAAGCATGTAAAGTCATGATGGAGAAAACACGACAACTTTGTCATCTGCCATTTGCATCTGAAAATGGCAAAGACATTCGAAACGGCAACTCCATGCATTTTGCATTAAATGGGTCAGTATTATGATGGATTTAGCAAGGAGTGTTGCAACAGAGTAAGGGGTTGACAAGTTCCATTAGGAAATTAAAGCTTAATCTACTACAGAGTTTTGAAGCTGGAAAAAGTGTTGGAAAATGGTAAACTATCGAATGGAACTTTAAAATGTCAATTAACAGGGCAGATTTCTTAATTAATTGTTTTATTCAATAAAATGAACTCAACTGAATAATTACAGTCGAATCAAATAGAATTTCCAATTAGAAATTTCTCGGACATCGTGGCGTATGCGTTATATTTCAAAGAAAAACTTCGATCAAGCTTTTAATTGGAATTCTTTGAAAAAAAATGATTCGCTCTTGCAGTGCGTAATTAGCATAAACTCGCACAGTTAATTAGCGTAATAATTGCGTTCATACACAATCGCACACAAAGCAAGAAAGAGACGATTTCAACGCTAAATGAAAGCAGGAAAAGAGACGGCTAGAGGGAGGTGGAAAGAGATGGATAAACTCGCAGGAATAAGCGAAAACCCAGGGTGTAACAAAAACTAAAACTATTGGCGTCTTAATTAGCGTGCGTGTTCAATTACAATCAAGAAAGCTGATGCTTCCCAAGAGGGGAGTCCTGAAATCAGGCGGAGATTGGGTGGCATTGTCGTCCCGGCAATAAGCCATTATCAGCTGCTGTTACTTGAATTTATTTGCCAGACAAAACACGCAGAAAACAAAGCAGCAGCCCAAGAATCACGTCCCAGCACAAAAAGGACTGGGACTGGGACTAGGACGAAGCACAGGCACAGGGCCGAAGGACACGGTGCCTTTCATGAATTTCAAATAATGTCGAACACTTTGACTTTGTCCTAGTGCGCCCTGCAATGCGATTGCGGGAGGACCTGCCCAGCCTCAGTCACAGCCGCAGCCTCATCCTTCGACTCCTGTCGATGTCGTGATTCCTTTCAGTGATGCCTGGCATGCCAAAATCCAATGAAAGACGTTTAGTTTGCCTTGGTGCCGTGGTAGTCCTGCGACGTCGTCTCAAGGAATTCGCAAAGGAAAACAAGCAATGAAATCGCATAACTAACAATGAATTCCTAACTTGAAGCTACTTGAGCAGCCAGCCACCAACAGCCAGGACACCCAGAACATCCAGGACGGCCGGGACTGTCGGGAGATGAGCTGAACGTGGTCTATGTCTGTGTTTTTAGCTACCCTGCCCCATTTTTCCATTTTCCTCAAATTTTTTTTTATCCATCATACCCACACACACGTAACTCTGGAAACGACACTCAGAAAAAAATTATGCTATTGTCCTTTTAATTCAGAATAGCTCTTCTTTTGAAAATACTTGTGTGGAAGACTTTTTCTCTCTGTAGCCTTAACAAAAGTCGACACGGAGTTCCTTAGAGATTTCATGGCAAAAAATAACTTGAAGCGTGCCTTTCGCCCGTTTGTCCTGCGGGCGGGCTCTTGGCTCCTGAGTCCTGGCTGCTACTCCTGCTCATTCCTATGCAGCCTGTGTGCGCTGGTCGCGATTTTCCTCTGCGTTTCCATTTTCCTGCTCCGGCGTGAATTCTTTGCTTTGCTTTCTGTCCGCCGCTCGGTTTACTTGTGGGGGCATATTTGATTTCTGTTCGCTGGAATTTCATCATCATCCGGGGAGGAGCAGGAGGTGTCCGTGGCAGTTCCGGCTCAGGATTCATATTGCATCTCAGTTTTTACGCCATTTGAGCAAATGCAGTCGATGCATAACATTTAATTTATTTCATCGCTGAAGTTTTCTCCCGCGAGTGCGAAAATATTTTCGGAAAAACAGAATTGGTAGGTTTTTTTTGGAATTTCTGTCAAAGGAAGGGAACGTGAATCAATACAAAATAATTGGTAACAGGATATGGCTTTCAGAAATGATTTTCTGGTGTATATTTAATGCAACTGTTTGTTTGGGGAAATGCAATAAAAAGTAAGAAATCGCTTGCCTTTGAATTATCTCCTCTGCGAATATCCTTGCTGCCTGTCGAGGGCATGCAACTTAGTTTCTGTTTGAGCCATCTTGCTCCTGCTGCCGCCACTAAGCCAATAAACATGCAAGTAATTTCATCTGCAAACAAAGCACAAATCCATCCTTGTTCTGCTTACTTTCTAGTTTTTGTTTGGCCAGAAAGAACAACAAGCGAAACCAATTGGAATTGAAGTTTTTCGAGTGGAGAGCCCCCTGAAGGATGTGGTGGATGCCGGGTTCTGGATTTTGGATTCCGGATCAGAGCAGTGAGTCCGCTCTTGACTTGCATTTCAAGTGCATGTCGGGATTTGTTTGGGCGCTGACGATGTTGCACCATTGTTCCTGCGTGCCAGCCTGCTTCTTGGTCGCTTCAAGGCAACTTGCTTCCTAACAATGCCACCGACTCTGCCAATGACAGCTTCTCGTGTTCCAGTTGTTGTCTTTCTCGCTGCAGAGCCCGGCAGGCATTCAAGGCATCCGATGTTCCAACAAGCAAAGAGCAACAAAAAATGTTAATTTCCAGTCGCACTGGGAGAGGAGGGAGAGTCTGCAGGAGATTATCACCGCCTAATGCAAAGCGCCGCAACTGTTGATGCATAATTTAGGGGGAAGATGAAAAGGCGGCTTATCAGAGGCGCCTCTAATCATGGTAAGGTAACGAAAACTACTCTCTGTCCTCCAGCCAGACATGTTTAGACTTCCCACAAAAAAAAAAAAAAAAACGTGACGAGACGAGACGAGGCCAGTAAGGCAAGAGCAGAGGTGGCATCAGGCAAATAAGCGTCATAAAAAAACACCAAGAAGACAAGAAAAAAGTGAGTACAAAATAATTCCACAACAGACAGAGGGTAAAGAATAAACAACGAGAAGGTAAAGGTGCTCACACAGTGGTTGAGAAAGGTATCCTAATTCACAAATTATTTTTTAAATATTTCTAGCTATTTTCAAGGATAATATCGATAACATTCTGTGCGATCACTAAGAAGTACAGAAGAACATGAATGCTATATGGTAACACTGAAAACACAGTATAAGTAATACAAATCATTACCCAACACTATGATAAGTAATGAAAAATCAAGCATACGCCGTGTTAAACCCAAACTAAGCCCTTCTACTTTTGATTAATGTTTCTCCTAGTTTTGATCCACTCCAAGTCACAACTATCTTGGTCACAACTACTGTACCAGTGGGCCGTATCCTGTGTCGCCAACGACTTGTTGGCAAAAGGCATTTTTACGACACCTAAACACAAGACGTCCGACCCGGGCCGGCCGGGGTGTCCTGGCCGCCACGCCTTCGGGCCTCCGCCCACGCCCCGTACAGGACTCAGACACCGGCGAAGACGATGCTGCTGTTTACATATAAGGAGGGTCTGGCCGGATTTTTTTGAATAACGAGGAAGGGGGACCAAGGAGAAGGACGACTGCTCTCGCTCACAAATTCTAATAAATGTAAAAGAAATTGAATGAGGTTATGGGGAAAGGTTATGCCACGGCAGCTGTGAAAATGGCAGAAATTGCCAGGCAAACGCAATTTTTAGACTCGCTTTTTTCCGCCGCTGTCTGCCCTGGCTAAAATGAAAACTAAACGAGTTTGTGCTGGCCTAGGCAACATCATCCTGGGTATCCTTGAGTTGGATTTGATGGCAGTCGTCAGCAAATTGCCGAACGCAGTGCGACGGCGACAGTGAAAATTGCTGAGCCAAAATGGATATCGTTTTAATTTTTTCAAATTACAAGATGGGCGGAGCTGGTGGCTGCCGGTGGTGTGTTGGCCTCGTTAGCCAGAATTTATGAGAAGGAATTTAAATTATAATTGTGAAAGCCGGGGATCGAGTAGTGGAATTCCATTTCAGATTTCGTAAACCGAAACCGGATGCGTAACCCTCGGCTTCGGCTGCTTTGGCAATTTGGGAAACGATTTAAATTGGACTGCCCATCCGCCGCATAGTAAAGTACAGTGTGGCCTGTCGGATGACTGACTTTACATAATGCCTGCCTGATTAGAGCAAAGGGCACAAAATGCTCCTGTTTCGACCCCGAGCCCGACCCGAACCCGAACCCGAACCCTTTTCCCGTCTCTCATCCAAACTGACCACAGTTAATGGCGTTCTGGCATCCTGCATCTAGGCCTCAAAATATATAAACCCGAGCCTGTGTGTGCGTGTCTCTGTATGTGCGTGCATGTCTCTGTATCGTTGTGTATGGCAGCGTGTGCGTAACTACATAATGTCCGAAAAGTGTGTGTACGTAGTGCGTACGCAAAATTCATGTCTCTATACGCACAAGCGGCAGCATTGGCGAATCAATAATGATGACCTGAATACGCAAAAGGCTGCAGCCGATTAACTCTGCAGGATCCTGCCATGCCCACACCCCAACCCAAGCTCACACCCAAAATTACGTATACGCACGTACGGCCAACACGCCTGCAAATATGCAACGGAAATGGTGTTTTGTTTTGTTCTGTTCTGTTTGGTTTCGTTTCGTTTCATTTTGTCTTGTTTTTTTCCTGTTTTGCTTCAATTTGCTGTGGTCCTTGTTCCCTGTTTCATTTACGCTCTCCCCAGGATCTTGTGTTTTTTCCACCCAGCCTATGTGTTTTTCTTTTTTTTTGTGCGTTTTGTGTGTTTTCTGTTTTCATTGTCTTGCCGCTTGATTGTTCAAAGCGCAGCTTTCGGCTGAAACATTTGCAAAGTACTATTTCGAGCCTGTTCACCTGCCGACGCGTTTTACTACGATGTACTCCCTCTATGTACACACTGTCCTGCAGGATATAGCACATAGGCCTCGTCTCCCTGCCTCGATGGCAGGGGGAGTGTGTGAGAGTGTGCTATATTTATAGGCATGTATATGTGCCTTCCATGTGCAGTCCGTTTTCATTGTGGGTCATTCCCATTCCCATACCCCTATCCATTCTCAGACCCCCTGCTTTTCTCAGGTTTTTATGTTTTCGACGCCTGCCTGCTTCCATTTGCATTCGCACTGTGCACTCGGAATCCGCTTTACCCACACACAATCAAACACACACAGATACAAGTATGGAGAGAGAGGACACAGATGCAGATACATACATGCCATTCGGAGTCCAGTCTCCGACTATCTGCATGCTATACGAGTATGTGCACCAGAATATTGCGTATACGCCGCGTGGCCCATTGTGAGCCGCACCTTGCCCAGCCTCGCCAGCCGCCCTTGCAGCCGTCAGCTTGCATCACTCTGGCACAAAAAATAGCACGGCAAGAAGTAATAAAAAATTGCACAAAAAATTTATTCATTTACGTGGCAGACCAGGGCTGCACCACGCAGGACCACGCAGGACGATAAGCGGACTGAAAGTCGCTGGAAACTGGGTCAGCCATCGAACCCTTTAAAAAGCATTATAAATTGATAGCCCTTCAGTCGAAAATATTTGCGTTTTAATTTGCAAACAAGCAGCTGGCAGCGCTCGGTCCTCATAAAGGGCATTCGGAATAGGTTAGCATGTGAATAAATAAAGTCCTGAGCCCATAAAAGGAGAATGGATAGCAGAAATGAATGTTTTAAATGGAGTTTTGGAAATTTATTGAAATAAAAATAGGGCTACGGATGGGTAAGGATATTATTTGAGCTAATCAAAGAATACTAAGCCTCTTTAATTGGTTAAATGCTTACATTGTCGGGGAGTGAAAGTAAAGCCCATAAAATGCCAGAAAATATTCTCCTTCAATTACATTCTAATGCGGCTGCATATTTCTGCATCGATTCCTATGATATGCCATTTATCTTTGTTATGCATAACAGAGCCTCCTCTCGCTCCTCAGACCCCTGTCTTCAGTCTTACTTAACCCATTTGTTATGCCACTTAAAGCCTGACCCCTTATTGCATTCTTCGGGCCACCACACACTATCACAGCGCTCTGTGTGTATGTATTCGGGATACATATACGTATATACATACGTCCAGCCCTGATGGTGTGTGAGTGTATCTTCTTTTTCTGTTCATCTCCTTTGCAATGCATTTTGCTGCATTTTATTTATTGTTCCACACAGGCTGCATGTTGCATACATTTTGCATTGCCACCTCTGTGTGCGTGAGTGCATGTGAGTGTGTCTGTGAGTGTGTGTGTGTATGCATTTTGTATTTACGCCTGCTCCAATTTATTTATTGTATGTATATTTGTTTTTATTGTATATAGAACTCTCAACAAATTGCCGCTCCTGCTGTTGCAGCTGCAACTGGATGCTTCTACAAAAAAAAATGGTTGTATTTTTTTTCGACATTTTTTATTGGGCGTTGGCCGCTTTATCGATTGATTTTCAAGCGTTTTGTGGCGGCGTTTCCATTTTACCCTTCAGTGCACCCCCCCCGTCCACGGTGCAACTCCAATGCAATTTCAATTATGCACGCACAAATAATTAAATTTTTTTAATTGCCAGCATCGAGGGGCCGCCTTGCCATGGCCGTTAATTAACAGGGGCGGCCCATGCTAAGTATTTATCAGTGTCCTGCCACACGGTCGCCCTTAAAGGCGATCCACTGAACATGCCACAAGCCGCATGCCACATGCAAGAAATGGGCAAAAGGGAATGGGCATGAAAAGTTTTCATTTTCATTCCTTTTGCTTCGTTTTCAGCTTATCTAAAATTACTCCTCTGACACACACACACCGTCATTCAAAAAGGACCCAAAGATGAGGAATGCGTCTATGTGTGTGTGTGGGGATAGCCTGGCAGCCAGATTAGAAAATATTAAGGTCAACAGGTTAGTGTGCTGTCCCCAAAGGACACAAAAAACGGCAGCTCCGACACCAACAAAACTGTTTTCAAATTTCTGTTTCCAGGAGCCGTTCAAAAGTAGGTTGTACGTAAAGGATAACTGGGTAGGACGGCGCATGTATGGGTGAGTGTGTGTGTGTGTTTTTGATTACTGCCTAATTTGGTGACGGAGCGAATGTAACATGGCGTATACTTAACGCGGCGGCGTCTCCACCAGCCCGGCTCTTTCATGTGAAGTGCGGTTTCTTGCTCGAGTGAATGGCGAAACCTTTCCTCTTATCTCCCCCAACTTTTCACCCAACGCAATTTACGTACAATTGCTATATACATATAGACGTACTACAGTACATATGTACAGGATTCGGTGGCTGTGTGGCAATGTGTGCGTGCTGATGACGATGCCAGCGACGTTTCAGCAACACTTGTCGCAAAATGCCGCATTAAGCAACGTGCGTGGTATATAAAGTCGCCAAGGGTGTCGGGCCATGTTGAGGCAAAGTGCCGGGATACTGGGATTCAGAGATACGGGGAAACAGGGCTGTCGGATGGTAAGGGCTTGAGATACGGCAGGGCGGGGCGTTGTGGTGGAGGCATGTTTGCGGCTACGGAACTTGGCCCTGGCTTGGAGCTGGACGGGGTATCAGGATGCCACTTGAGTGGAGCTGGAACTTGATGTCTGCTCTGCTACGATCGGTTACCATTAAGCTGTTGTACACTGCGACAAAACATCTAAAGACTTTGAAAGACAAATTATTAGTTTGACACTGTCACCAAAGAAATTCTCTAATCCAACAATTGCGATATCTCTGTCATTATGTATCCGATTCTTGAGCGGAATAGCTTAAAACATTTGTGGATCGATTCTCCACCAATCTGCATCAAAACATTAGAGCAAAATATTTTTTAAATTTTTAGTCAATTTTTCTGATGGACCCCCTTTGAAAAATGGAGAAGAACGGGGGTTGTGATTTTAATTATAAAACATTTAAATTTTGTCCCTGAGGCCCTTGAATGGTCATATCTTTGCCTATTTTTGTCAATATCTTTTTGTGATTCTTAAGCGGGATATCTTAAAACATTTGTGGATCGATTCTCCACCAATCTGCATCAAAACATAAAAACAAAATATTTTTTAAATTTTTAGTCAATTTTTCTGATGGACCCCCTTTGAAAAATGGAGAAGAACGGAGGTTGTGAATACATGACCCTAGCGATGGTCATATCTTTGCCAATTTTTGTCCGATTCCTAAGCGGAATAGCTTAAAACATTTGTGGATCGATTCTCCACCAATCTGCATCAAAACATAAAAACAAAATATTTTTTAAATTTTTAGTCAATTTTTCTGATGGACCCCCTTTGAAAAATGGAGAAGAACGGGGGTTGTGAATACATGACCCTAGCGATGGTCATATCTTTGCCTATTTTTGTCAGATTCTTAGGGGTTAAAAAATTTTGGGGGAATAAAAAAAAAAAAAAAAAAAAAAAAAAAATTTTTAAAAATAAAAAAAAAATTAAAAAAAAAAAATTTAAAAAAAAAAAAAGGGTTAATATGATGTTTTTTTTATTCTTAAGCGGGATATCTTAAAACATTTGTGGATCGATTCTCCACCAATCTGCATCAAAACATAAAAACAAAATATTTTTTAAATTTTTAGTCAATTTTTCTGATGGACCCCCTTTGAAAAATGGAGAAGAACGGAGGTTGTGAATACATGACCCTAGCGATGGTCATATCTTTGCCAATTTTTTGTCCGATTCCTAAGCGGAATAGCTTAAAACATTTGTGGATCGATTCTCCACCAATCTGCATCAAAACATAAAAACAAAATATTTTTTAAATTTTTAGTCAATTTTTCTGATGGACCCCCTTTGAAAAATGGAGAAGAACGGGGGTTGTGAATACATGACCCTAGCGATGGTCATATCTTTGCCAATTTTTGTCCGATTCCTAAGCGGAATAGCTTAAAACATTTGTGGATCGATTCTCCACCAATCTGCATCAAAACATAAAAACAAAATATTTTTTAAATTTTTAGTCAATTTTTCTGATGGACCCCCTTTGAAAAATGGAGAAGAACGGGGGTTGTGAATACATGAACCTAGCGATGGCAATATCTTTCCCAATTTTTGTCCGATTCTTAAGCGGAATAGCTTAAAACATTTGTGGATCGATTCTCCACCAATCTGCATCAAAACATAAAAACAAAATATTTTTTAAATTTTTAGTCAATTTTTCTGATGGACCCTCTTTGAAAAATGGAGAAGAACGGGGGTTGTGAATACATGACCCTAGCGATGGTAATATCTTTCCGAATTTTTGTCCGATTCTTAAGCGGGATATCTTAAAACATTTGTGGATCGATTCTCCATCAATCTGCATCAAAACATAAAAACAAAATATTTTTTAAATTTTTAGTCAATTTTTCTGATGGACCCCCTTTTAAAAATGGAGAAGAACGGGGGTTGTGAATACATGACCCTAGCGATGGTCATATCTTTGCCTATTTTTGTCAGATTCTTAAGCGGGATATCTTAAAACATTTGTGGATCGATTCTCCACCAATCTGCATCAAAACATAAAAACAAAATATTTTTTAAATTTTTAGTCAATTTTTCTGATGGACCCCCTTTGAAAAATGGAGAAGAACGGGGGTTGTGAATTCATGACCCTAGCGATGGTAATATCTTTCCCAATTTTTGTCCGATTCTTATGCGGAATAGCTTAAAACATTTGTGGATCGATTCTCCACCAATCTGCATCAAAACATTAGAACAAAATATTTTTTCAATTTTTAGTCAGTTTGGAAAAGAACATGATTTTATGTGGTGATCAATTATTTGGTAATTTTGGACCAATTTTCTGGCAGATTCAGCAGGTTATTTTTGGATCAGTTCTTGGTTAAATGTTAGGAAAAAGTTTTACTTGTACCTACAGCTTCTTTTTTAAAAAGCTTTCATTAACCATTTTAGCATGAACTCAACTTGGATTTTCTTCAGTGCATTTCCCAAAACGTTTATACAAAATCGGTTTTCCGTCATGAAAAAGGAACCCACGCACACTTGGCCACACACGTTGAAAGTGGTGGTGGATCCTTACAGGACCAGTTGCAGGACGAAGCGGCACGAACAAAATGTTAGCATAATTTTAGGCACGAATGCGCTGCCACCTCTGCTCTCTGCCCTCTATCCGTCTTCAGTGTCTTTCCTTTCCATTCTGCCGGCTTTCCTTTCTGTTTTCGCCCCTCCTTTGGTGGTCTTTACTCCACTGCCAGGACTTTCCTCACTTTCCCCACAAAATGTTGTAACCGAGAAGACTGCATTGGAGGCACAAACTAGAGGCGGAGGCGCATAACTCAACGAGTCAATGACTTCTTGGTGGCAACGTTGATGTGCCTTAATATTAACAACGTTTTGGGGCAGGGAGGGGCAGTGGCAGGACATGAGGCGGCATTTGAAGGGGCACATTGCGCATCAAACTGCCACTTACCCAAGCACACACAAATAAATTTGCAAATGAACACGTTCCAAGCGATGCTTGATGTCCTGGTGGTGGTGTTGGGGGAGGACATCCAAGGGAGGTTTCACTGTAGATGTCTGATAAGTGTGTCAACAGCTCGGAGGGGCTGCCCCAACTTTCCCAACTAAATCAGCAAATTGGCTCCACTTGACTCGTTCCTGCTACTGCTTATTAATAATCATCTGGATCTCCAAGGATGTTTTTAATTTTTTTTGGGCCTCGTCTTTTGGGAATGGTAATTAGGCGACAAAATAATAATCGTCATCATCGTAATTATGATTCTCATCTGGCAAGAGATGCATAAATCAGCAAATTACCAACGGATGCCGCGAATCCTGCTGCTACTGCTGATGCTGCGAGGCTGGTGCGATGCTGATGCATAATTAAATAAAAGGCGAACGTGATAAATAACAATCTTTCAGCAAATACGCTTGGGAGATTTCTGCATTAAATTGATTAAATGCGCAGCACATGCAAAACGATAACAACGACCCGGAGAAATTATCAACTTGGACCGAAAACCCGTTGAGACTCATAAAAATGTGCCACTTAGCTGCGAAACTCAGTGGCGGCTGCTGTTCGCCGGCTAGGGGGATTGGTTAAGGGAGGGCGCTAAGGAGGTGACGGTCTGGAGGGACTCACACACACATTGCGGCACGGCTTATTGCGGCTTTCAAGAGCATCTCCTCTCTTTGTGGAATGGTGAGCATGCGCCCTAGAGTCCATGGCCAAAATGGCGGCCAACACCAACAAGAGAGTAATGGAGCCGGAGAGTGACAAGAAGGCCAAACGATAAAGGACACTGGATGGGGGGTTAGTAGGGAGTGTAGGGTGGATGGGGCACCCCTCCGTCAGAGAGCTTCCATCGCAGTTCGGTGCCGTAAATGTCAAGTGTAATGTCACAATCAGCAGCAATCAAATACGCAAACACACGCACACCCCCTCGAATCCAAATGTGTGTGCAACTGCAACATGGCAACAGGAAATGGAAAGGCAACAGCCGAGTCCTGGCAACTCCATCATGCATATATATTTGGTGTAGTTTAGTAAATTCAAACAGGATCCGGGTATCAGTTAAGGTATGCAAAGTTCTTGGCAACAAATCTTAATATTAAAGATATGGTTTATTTAGGGATCTTAAAATTAAGGATCCTTGATAAGATGGATCCTTGAAAAGATCTTGAAAGATCTAGCGAAACGAAAATACTAGATAATAGTAGATATCTACTAGATACTCTAGAATGGACATTAATATTACCAGAACTCTCCAGTAAATATTTAGTTTTCTTTATAAAATATTAAATACCTCTGCAACGCCTTGAAGTCTAACTTATTTTTTACGCCTCTGGCTTTTGGAAAGTGCCCAGAAAAATAAAGGACCAACTCATTATGTGAATTTTACTGGCATTTCCTTTGGCGCGCTTTTTGTTGTGTTGTGTTTTGTTTAACTTGATGCAAAACTTTTTCGTAAAGTCATAGAGCGCGGGTCCAACAAAGAGGAAATATAAATACAAAAAAAAAAAAACCGAAAACTGAGCAGCTGGCCAATCTCCTCTGTGGGGTCAACCTCAAGTCTTGGCTCTCAAGTTTCGGGGCCAGGGGCCAGGGGTTAGCGAGTGGCACGGGGTTTGAGCTTGCAACGGGCCAAAGTGTTATTAGTTTTTGCGGTGCAAGCTCATAAAATGTTGTTCTTTTTCGAGTGGCCATCGCGCGAAGTTTGGTTCGTTTTTTGTAAGCCATTTTTTCATTTCTTGTTTGCTCTGCACTCGCAAAGGAGGAAATAATTAAAAATCTGGAAAGCTGGGTGCCTCTTGGTTATGAACTTTCGAAATGAGTGGAGAAAGTTGTTCGCAGGATATCTGGCTTGGTCAGATCGGTTATACATAAGTAAGGCAAGTGGATAAAGTGGAATTTGCTTAAGAAATACAAAGAATATTGATTTTTGGGTTGCCATCGAGCTGACTTGATTGACTGACATTTAAAATGTATTTATTAATGAATTCCTATTGAATTCCAAAAGGCATTCCACAATAATCAAATAATTTCCATCAATTTGGAATTGTTTTTCTTCTCCATTGATAACTTTGCTGCACTTCATTCTAAGCTGTTTATGTTTGGCTTGTAACGCATGCAAAAGTTGCATTTTTGTCATCACATTACAGGCACAAACACACGCATTCCGGCCCAGAATGCAGGACTGGATCCTGCGGCAAGGATGTATGTTTGCATGCGACATATGCATGTCATAGCCCATTGCCTTCGTCCTTTGCATGGACAAATGCTTTGAGCCAGCCAAGCGAAAATATGTGGGCTTCAAGTAAGGATTCTTTTCTCCCCGAATGTCCTTGTTGAACGCCGAGAGAGTGTGTTGGTATCTTGGGGAAAACATGGACACAAGTGTCAAAAGCCTTTGTGGCAACAGTAGTGAATGGCGTCAGATTTTGACAATTGCTTCTTGTCCTGACTCTACTGTAGACTTTTTCCCCAAGTGGTTTGCACAAAATTTTTGAGTCCGTTCACATTTGCTGTAATTAACAAAACACCCACTCTGCCACGCCCCCCCTTCAACGCTGTGGCAATTACAAGCAGCACAGCAGCAAAAAGAAATAGGAGAGAAAAAAAACAGGAAAATGGAAATGGAAATTGAAGAGCTTTCCACAGTTTTCTTTAATTTTGCCAACGTTCTCCTCCACTTCTCATAATTCCAGCTTGTTTTGCTTGGCTTCTGTTTGGCTTTCAGCTGCCACTTCGGGGGCCGGACCACGCCCACTCCGGAGGAGGCCAGTCCCAGTTGTGGCAACATCAACTACAACGCCAAAGCAGGAGTTTTATTGTTATTTCTCCCCCAAGTGCGTGCTGGCGGAGGAGAGCTTTATATTGGCCATAAAATATGTCATATGAAAAATGTCACCCATACATGAGGGGCAGGATTCTCCGTTTTTATGACCACCGGATCCTTTTAGTCCTGCACCACAGCCCATACCAGATATTTTACAGTTCAATCAACCTTTCAATACCCCGCTTTTGTGTGCAAATTGTTTACAAATGCAACAGCAATTATGCAATCATTTGTGGCCGGCAAATGAAAAGGGAGATTTACATGCAGGACCCCGAAAACACAAATGGCAGGACAAGAAAAAAAAAAAAAAGAAAATGGAAATACAAATCGATGTTGCATAGAGAAAATATATGTGTATATATCGAACGACGGTTCCGATGGCCCAGGTCAGTGTTCAGCCGGCCAACGCCCAAGCCTCGTCCTCGTCCTCGTCCTGGTTCGCATCCTGCCTCTGATTGTATGCAATTGTGTTCTGCGTATGAATGACCAGAGACCACATTGCGAATGAGTGCTCCTGACTGAGAGGGGGCCTCCGCCCCGGCAGCCCTTGGACCGCAACCGAGCCTCACCCCATGTCCTTGTCCATGTGCATGTGCTTATTTGTATGTATTGTATTAGCCAACATAATGGCCGCAACAGCAGGCAACAACAGCTGAAATAGCCATCCCAGATGTGCACTGAAAAAAAATGTTTGGAGTCTGGTTTTTAAAATAAACTAATAGGTACCTAGTCTTTAATTCCTTCCTAGCCTTGTTCCTTTAGACATAATACTTCATTTATAAAATATGATATTTCATGTTTTAGTAAAATAAACAAACTAATTATAAATTTCTCTTGGTGCAGCTACAACTTCATACTGGCTGGCAGCAATTTCGCATTTGGTCATAACGCAGCCTCTACTGTGGGTCAGGCCGCTTCCGTTTCCGGTTGATGGTGGTGTATGGGTGGGTGTGTGAATATGAGTGCTATAGCCATGGTCCCTTATGGGTGGCTGGGTGACTGGGTGGCTGGGTGGTGCGGTGTAGGTGTGCTGGCTGCTCTTACTGCAATCCAATTTTCGTTGCTGCTATGTTTTTGACACTTACAAAGTGGTTACGGCTTTTGCTTTGGCATTTCTCACTTCAGCAACCGCACAAGCAGCGCACCAAATACACAAATACACCAATACAGACACAAACAAAGGGGCGGTCTGCGGGTCGTTGAGGGTGGGGCCGAGCAATTTACCAAATGTGTGTCAAAATCTTCCCTGTGGCTCCACTCGAAATCTGAATGCAAAGCCGCCCTCATTGACGGGGTCAGTTCCCAACAAGTTATCGAATTGCCATTATCAGGAACAGGACTATTTGCACTTCAATTATTTCTAGGTTCCAGGACTAATAAAGGAATAATTTTATGAGCCCGGGAAAGAAATATGAGAAAAGCATCTATAAGAAAAGGTCCTTCCTGTCAAAGTGCCTCGGGAAAGTAACTTTATTATTTGTAATTGCAATTAAGCAGAGACATGGCTTTCGAAATAAATTAGGCAAATAAATGGCTTAGGAGTTCTGGAGCCTGACATTCATTTGGCTGTTTCCAGCTTTTTCAGTTTGAAAGGATGATGGTGAACTTTAGACCTCGCACACATTACAAATGTTGTGCATTAGGGGCATTAATTTTACACACTTATGACACCCAAGCGTCTCGTAAAGGCGAACCGCACGCAAATTACATTGGGCGAAGATGTATCCTTGAAGGGAAGCTGCCTGGGGTGGAGGAGTCGAGGGGTTAGGGGGCAGGACCGTCAGCTAAGCTGTGGCATTTATTAGAGCTGCCACGCGACAGTCGCTGGATCCGCAACTACCACAATCACACAACCGCATAAGCTCATTTCCAATGGCTGTCCATGTGACAGGATAGAAAAAAGCAAAGAAGGCAAAACCAGCAAAGGACCAAGGACGCAGGATGAAGGCAACGTCTTATTGTTTTGCAAGGATAACCCAGACAGAGAGCAAGCAGCAGACAGGATACAGAGCCAAGATCCCGAGCAGTTGCTAACAAGCCAGCCAAATTGTATTTGCATGCAAGGCGCCGCCACTCCTCCCTCCTCCACTCTTATCCTTCGTCCTGTCAGCTACAAATGTATGCAGATGCCTGGGTAGAAACCAACGCACACGACAGCCACGACATTCTAAGTGAATTTTATGTCGAAAAGTTTGAAAAGGGTAGCAGCGTTCCAGGCCCAAGCTATCCAGGATATTCAGGACTCCACCTTGCCCCCTCCGGCAAGGAGGAAGAGCAACAAGTGCCTTGTGCCGAATGTTGCAACATGCCGGGAGTCAAATGCCGAGAGTGGGTTTTGGTCTGGTTTTCGGCTTTTTCGGGGCTATTTGCATTTTCGGCTTTACGGAGGGATCCTGGGATCCAAGCGGGAGTTGTGAATTATGCAAATGCCCAAATAATAAGATTCACCCTGGTCTCTATTACCCTTTGACCTCGGAACAGTGGTGCGGTGGTGTGGCCGGGCTCTAATTGAAATAACAAATTTAATGCAATATTTTGGAATAAATGAAGTAAGTCAATGAAAAGTAAGTTAGGCAACCTCTTTATTGATGGTATATTTGGTAAGAGTGTTCTTAAATGTTTCATAGGATTTCTTAAATATTTTTTTTATTACTTTAGACTTTAAATATCGTTGTGCCCTGCCAACCCATCCTTTTCTGTATAAAGTCTAAGGACCTCCAACAGCTGCCACGTAACAAGTTGCCCTAATTGGAAATATTTTGAGCCATAAACAACATTCGTTGGGCGAGTTCTTTTGGCTAATGTAGGTTTTTATTAAATTACGCGCGTCGCGACATTAATTTCTTTCAAAGCCAAAGCCAAATGAAAGGGAATAAAATATGAAACTGTCTGGTTGTCTGGGACTTCAAATGCTTTCCAGATTTTTGTATTTATGGGAAGTCAAGGGTTAAAAAGCTTAATTGTTAGGAGATATAATTTAAACTTCTAAAGAAGTTTTTCCTTTAAATGCTTCTAAAAATGAAATTCAAAAAGTATATATTTCTGGGTTAGCTTAGTCATTACCAGATTTGTATTTTTAATATATTTTGGTAAACATTTCCCAAAAGGGTTTTAAATTCATTTATTTATTCCCCCACATTAGTCGGAAAACCAGTCAAGCAGCAGACAATTCCTGGCCAGTCCTGTTTGGAAATGACTTGCTAAAGACTCCACTATGTTCCCCCAAACTCCCCCAACTCCTTGGCTTGTTATCCTTCCCACATCCTAGTCCTGGGTCCTGGTACGCACGCTGCATATTTAATGGATTTTGACAGCCTAATCCATTTCGCAGTCTGGGCTCTCCGGGTGGGTTATGCCAGGAATTTCAAGCATAATTTGCCGCATATTCCCGGCTACTGTATTATTTAACTATTAACGTTCAATTGCCGCCAAGATTTATCGCCGAGCTTACAGACTTCCGGCATTTTTTCCGTTCGTGTATCTCCATTCCTATACCCTCTATCCCTCTTAGTCTGAGTTGCACGAACAAAAAGGTAATTCAATATCTTAATATCCGCATAGATCAAGTGCAGGTACGTGCAGGTTTGCACAGTTTGACTTTGGAGGCGCCGGTTAACGTGGCTGCCACATTTCTGGGGCTTCTCTTTCAGATGCCACCTGGCTTATTCGGCTTACTGGTGGAAAAACACACACAGACTGGAAATGGAGGCACATCATTCTTGCCAGTCTGGTTGTGGAAGAATTTTTCAACAAATCTGCTGAAAAATGTAAATTTCAAGATCTTACAAAATAATTCATGATTTTGTATTTGGTTTTCATTGATTTGTTCAAAGATTTTGGTTAAGTAAGAAATACTACTACCTTGATATTGTTCTTCAAATGATGTCTTTTAAGTTTTTCTTCGTGGATTTTAAGAAACTTCGAAGAAAGTGCTTTTCCCGCAGTTGCAATTCTCTGACCACCAATTTCAGCCCAAAACGCTTGTGCGGTTATTATTATACATTTACCAAACGTCCTTTTGTTTCCAGGATATATACAAAAATTGTCGTTCTTTTTTTGGGAAATGTTGGCCTTTTTGTATTTTGTTTCGACCGAAAATCTCGTCGAAAGTTTCGCAATAAAACTAAAAGTTTCAACGTTTATTGTCGCCAACTTGAAAGTTTAAACAATGAGCCCAGTTCATGAGCCACAATTTTTGAGAGGTGGTGCAGCATTGAGTTTGTGGCAAAGGGTTGCCAGCATAATTAAAAGCCAACAACGTGAGTGTGGGGGGTCTAGAAAGTTTTTGTAATCCCAGTTTTTATTTCTTTTTTTTGTGGTTTGTGGATCAATTAATACGGAAAAGGAGATAAGCCGCAACGGAATAAAAACGATTTTAATTTTCAACTTTGGATGGCATTATAAAGTTTCTATAAATTATGCGAAATTATGAAATATTAATAATGCCATCCGAGGGCCGAGTATCAGGGCTTTATATTTTATTTAAAGCGACAAAAATTATTGCTGGTGCTGACGTTTTTATTGACCCACATGCTGCGGGTTTATGTGGGCGGTGTGGGTGCTTGGGGCGTGGCTGGGCCGTTAACAAAGGGAATTAACAAAATGCCAACTAAAATTGCCATTTGCGGCATTTCCGCCCCCTATTCTCGTATATATCGTTTTAATTTTCCTTTTTTTTCGAGTAAATAAAATTTATTTATTTAATTTGCTGTTTGCCGCTGCATTTTGTGCAAACAAATTCGCGAACAATTCATTTAAAATGTAACGTGAACACATACAGCACATTTTATTTACCCACATATACCGTTACACACTCGTATACACCCACATATAGAGGATATCCAGGATATATGTATGTGTGTGAACTCACGTTTATGTATTGCAATCGCGTTATTTGCATTTAAAATTGCCAGGCAACGGAAAGCCAACTTTTTTGCCAGCATTTGGCATATTTTTTCGCGGTTTATTTGTGGCAACATTTTTCCACTATGTATTTTTTTTCAATTGATTTTTTTCAAAAGCCTGCCAAGTGTTTGTTTCATTTTAATTGGATGAGCGTGAAGATTTGAAATAGCATTTGGAATGCAACAGAAAAAAACTACTAAATTAATAATAAAATAGCTACAAAATTAATTCGAATTTTTCTATTTCAGGATATAACTAATAGAATTTAATGGTGTACTAGGTTCTCACAATCTCCTCAAAGAGTAGCTTTAACACAAATCTGTCAAAAATTGTAGTCTTTGTATCATCAAAATCACTTTTCAAAAATTCAAAAACTAATAACATCCGTTTTGCAGTTTGTTGGTTTTGATTTCAATTCAGATGCTTGAAATGCGAATGCAAAGCGACTGTCAATTACACACAATTAAGCCGGATTTCTATGTATTTGGATTCCCATTTCCGTTGCCTGCTCGAATATTAAACGTCAGCCGCAAATCCACAAAATACAAACACAAAATTGAACGTTTCGAGGCCCCTGTTCGGACCTACAGGGGGGCTTTCCGTACGAAAACGGAAATTGATTTCATTTTTATTTGTTGTTGTCGGGAAACCGACTCTATTTAGGGGAAGCAGGACGCTGGGGGTCACTGAACTGAGGTCAATTCAATAAGCATATTATAATAATCAGGCCACAATGACGAGGACCAATCCCAAAAGCACACAAAGAAGACGTTGGGCGGACAAAACTTTTTGATATATTTTGCAAACAATAATGCCGACGGCCGATGAAATGCAAACACCAAAGGGAACCAGGGAAAGTGGACACATTTCCCAGGCTATCCCTGGGAGTGCCGTATCCTTTGAAGACCATCGAGGAAAATAAAAAAGTAAAACAATCATAAGCAGCCCAACTTTTCCATATTTCAGCAGTCTCATCTAACTCTCTATCGTGTATCTCAGTCTCTGTATCGTTCTATCTTCCTCTCTGCTTTCCCTGGTAGAACTTTCTCCGGGCTTTCTCCGTAGCATACATTAGAGCGTGTTGAAGCGCATTGAATTGTGTATTGGGAATTGTTTACAATGCTGGCAGAAAGTTTTTACGTTCGCTTAGCCAACGGCAAAGCGACTCGAAAGTTTCTTGAGCACAATTGCCAGGACTCCCTCTCAGGACTCACTCCTCACTCGCCTCCCGCCACCCAATCCCATGGAAGTTTGGCATTTATTAGATGCACAACCCACAGCAATCCAGTGTCCTGCGTATGTCCTTTGGCTCTCTCTCTCTGGGGCCTGTGCGATAACTTTTTAGCCACAGTCACAACCAGTGTCGTACTATTTCGCTTTGCGGTTGTCACCGAAGGACTCTCTTTTTAATTTATTTAAAATACTTTCAGCCAAAGTTTTCGAGTGCAACAAGTTACAACAAACAGGACAAATGCATCCTTGTTCAATGCTAAATACTGAATAACTTTACGGAATCCAAGTTGCTCAAATTATGCAAATACCCCAATTAAATGTATGTTTTTCTTTCATTAGAGGTGGCTCAGTGGGTGTGTCCTTGCCGGGTAAATCAAACAAATTGCCACAGGTCTCGGTCCAAAGGACCAAAGTCAATTTCGGCTTGATTTTTAGCTAATATCCTGTCGCATATCGCCTGTCGCCGCTTTCGGGTCGAAACTATAATCGAGATAGTCTGTGTCAGAAAATGTTGTTTGGATTTGTAATTGCTTTGGCTGCGGGCCATGTTCTCTTAATTATGGCCAAATGGCTTTTTACGAGGGAGTATTGAAATTATTTTGATTGTACGGTTGCTTTTATTGTTTTCATTTTTTTTTTTTTTCGGTGGCCATGTTAATTTTGCTGCTGCTGAAAAGTTTTGCGACATTAGAGTTGAAAATTTTGGTTTTTATGGCCATTAATTAGGAATACTATTTCCCGGGGCTGTGTGCACTGCCTGTGTGTGTGTGCTTGTGTGGTAGAGTCAGGACTTTGGATACCCTAGGGGTTTGTCCTGACACCTGGCCAACAACAATAACAACATGGACAATGGACTCTCAGTCTCCATCTCAGTTACATCCGCCTGAAGGAGCCAGCCATGCGAAAACTCTGCTGCTCCTGGATGCTGACTGATGAGATTAATTAAGCAAGGCAAACAAAAGGATTTTAGTTTCATGTAGATACTCTTGACACACAAACACACATCCAGCTCACACGAACATGGTGCGTATACGTATTGTTTTCAGTTCAGTGTTCGGTGTTATCCTTGTCGGATTGACAGGCAGCCCGGCGAATGCCTGTTGGCATTTTTATTGACAAGGACACATTAATTACTCAATGACATTGTAATCAAATACATAAGCATTGCCTGAAAGCATTTGCTAGTTCTTGTTTTTGCCATTATCCTTGCTCGCCCTGCCGCTGCTCTAGCTTCAGCTTCAGCTTGTGTGTCAAAGTTCAGCGCTCGGATCCCGTAAATCTCCTTCCGATGTCAATATTGCGCATACGCCACAGACACCGCCCCGATGCACGAGTGTTTATTTAAGTTACACTGACGGGAGTCCTTTGAGCCTCGGACACGCCCTTATATATGCGCCAGGGCGTATCTCTGGGTCCTGTGTTTTATTAATTACGTAATTATGTAACAAATTAAATGCATGTACAAGCGGCGGGAGGACTGGCGCTGGGAGGGTGGCTACTTAAACCGTTTGCTTGCCTGTCGATGGAGACAAGTGGGTTAACTTGAGCCTGAGGGCCTGGCAAAGAGGACGCTGATGCACCTCCTGACACACATCCTTCAAAGGCAGAGTGCATCGTGTTTACTTGGCATCCGCATCCTGGAGCCAGTCCAGGTACAAAGGCAATAGAATGTTTTCAAAACGGAGCCCGCTCTTCAAATTTAGGATAAGTGGCCGACAAACATGATAGATGACATGTCTCGGAGATGTCACGACTTAATTGGATGGGCCGACTACATTAAATAAATGAAATGTTCAAAACGACAAGCACCAATCGATGCGACGCAGGCATTCCACAATGTTTAGTAATTATTTTGAAATTCCTCTCGACCAACAAAAACTTTTCGGCTTACAGCAAGAACAAAGATAAACAACTTGCAGGGCCCACAAATCTTTACGTTTCAAGAAATCTGAGTAATTACAGATCCGACACTCCAAGTTTATCCAGTCCGTGTGCACCTGCCATCCGAAGGACATTCCAGCAACTCCCTCCCAGGGCCATAAAAAAGTTTTCTCGTTGCGGGCTGCTACATTTGTCTCCATTTCCCCGGATCCCGTCAAGAGTCTCCGGTGCTCCTGGACCGCCGTCCTGGTTTCACATTACACCACGGCACGCATTTAAAATCCAAATTAAATATTTCCGCATGAAACTCAAATCTTACAACTGATTAAATAACCCAGGACCGGAAACGAGCGGTCCTGCCCCTGCGTTAGTCCTGGCGCTGGCGTTGGCGTTGGCGTTGAAATGCTGCGGGGCAAGTCGAAAAGGCAGCGAAGGCGGCAAGGACTTGAAATGCGACAAACATGTGCGGATGCCAGGGAATATATGCAGAGAGAGAAAAAAGGAAATAGATTAGAAGGAAGTCGTTTGTACCGGGTAGCGCACACCATACTACTTTATTAAGAATTCAAAGTAAGAGGTCCTTTTACTTAAGTTCCATAGAACTTCTTGCAGTGCAGGAGTGTTAAATGTATATGTATAATTGGCATACCAGCAGACATACGTTGTGCGGGATCCTTCCATCTTCTTTTCTTCCTCTCACTCCGCCCCCGCCCTCTGTCATTTTCGTCCTTGCTATCTGCATCTCTGTCTCCTTTTGCTGTTGTTATGTGTTGAGAATTTTTAGCATTTAACAAAACTCTGCACTGGCAACGATGTCCTGGGGTAATTGCGTTGTTATTTGCCATCTCCTGAGTCTTCCCGAATCTCGCTACTTTTTCCATTTTTTGGTTAGAGAAAACTCATTTGGTCCAAGGCAGGAGCCAGGACTATGTAGATGTGTGGCTGATTGTGCGTTTTATGAATGAATTCAGCTTCCTCCTGGCAGGGGCTTTCCGGCCACCTCACCTGACTGTCTGACTGCCTGCCTGGCTGGTTGATTGCGACGAAAAGGACGAGCGAAGGAAGCAAAAACTTTGCCCTTAGCCTGGGCAGGACCTGCAGTGTGTCCTTGCGATGTCACTCGCCATCATCACTGCCAACAGTTACAACTTCCCGGGACTGGCCAAGATGCTCCGGCCAAAGTGAAAATCATTTGCACAGTAAAACGTTTTTCGGTAAACTCGTCTTGACTTTCGGATTTCGGAATATAAAATAAAATTACCAACAAATTGAAAATTGCATCCTGCGTGCATCCTTTGCCGCCTTCAATTCCCAACTTGCTACACGGAAACTTTTCTATTTTATGTCCCAGGATTATGCTATGAATATAAAATCTTGCAAAATTACAGTGCCACACGAAAAAAGGACACACACGTGCCTACGTGTACACTGAACAGGTGGGTAGTGGAAAGTGGCAAGTAGAAAGTGGAAAGTAACTGAAAGTTGCGGTCGTGACGTTGCAGTTGCAGTTGCCGAGGGCGGGCCAAAGGTTATGGCTCTGCGAATGTGATTTTAGATTGTGTGACTTCGTTAGCAATGCACTGAAAATTTAATTGTTTATTTGTATAATTTATTGCTTAAAGTTATCCATTAAATGCCCTCAATTTAAGTCAGAAACTCACCTAGATGCTGGCTGATATCCTGACTCTCAAACTTCTGTTGCAAGCGGAAACTTGTTGTCCCTTTGGCCAAATGCAACAGCTGGCATCCTGGCTGAAAGCCTGCCTCGGGCCAGAAGCGCTCAGTGTAGCCTTCACATTTACGGCAATTTGAGAAACTTACTTGCAGTTTCTTCCGCTGCACAAAAAGCAGCAGCATCTGGCCCGGGAGCTCCGGGCGCAATCATAAGCCAACACCTAAGCACGTCAACTACACGGCTCCCAGGATAATGCACCCCCTCCGGCCGCCTCCCTTCATATCCTTTTGCCATCATCAGCTAACACTATTTAGAGTGAGAATGGCAGTAGCGAAAAGTTTTTGCAGCCACTACAAGTAGAACTAAAATTTGCCAGATCATTGCTTCCGCTACGTGCAAGGATTCTGTAGAAAGGATTCTGTAGACAGGATTCCGTGCTTCAGGATTGCAGGATTTTAGGATTGCAGGAGCAGTAAGGTTTTTGCGCCTACGGGAGCTGTAATGTTATTATGCATATGGAGTCCTGGCTGGCTGCGTCCTGGCATCCTTGTTGTGATTGTCGGTGGCAAAGAAAAACTTAATTCGAGAATCCTTTTGGGGATTTTCGGGGTGCGTGTGTTTGCCGAGGCACAACTTTCTGGCCAAATTAAATGTTAATTAAAACGTTATCAGGGGGAGTGGATGTGGGTAGTGGTGGGAGTAGTGGGCGTGGCAAAAACTGCTTTTCAGGGCGAGGGCTTTGAAAGTTAAACATAATTTCTGCACGAATTGCCACTTGGCGAGTCTTGGCTTCCTGCACAGTGAGAAATATTTATTAAAAGGATAGGAGAAACGTCTCACTCCAGTCCTGCGGGAGATATATTTTTGGATATTTATTTTAAATCCTTTCGTTGCCTTGATTTTATGACCATCTTTTTCTTCAAGTGTTTACTGCTACTTGAGTGCAAATTGCATAGCTCCGGAGTAAGGGCTTCAGAGTCCGCATTCCGGATTCCAAGTCAGAGTCAGTTTCAGAGCCACAAACACCCAGTTCGCCACACATAGAAGGCCAGGATGCCCGGCCAAGCTTGCACTCGGCTGAGTAAATCCTTAGGGGTCGGTCGCAAAAGGGCAGCAAATGAAATAAACGTGAGGCCAAAAGGAGCCGAAGGAGGACGAGTTCCACTTTCCAGTTACCAGTTACCAGTTCTCGGTTCTCAGTTTCTCAGCTCCCAGAGCTCCCCCATTCGAGCCACTACAAAACTGCAATGAATGGTTAATCAAGCAGCCGGCTTGAACAGCTTTTGGCTTCATTTTACAGCAAGTTGCACAGGGAGTCGGCCGAGAGTGGCAGGCTGCGGGCTGCTTAACTGCAACGGGTACGGGAACGGGAACGGGAACAGGGCCAGAACAGGAGTCGAGTGTCGGGTGTCGGCAGTCGGTATGCTATATTATGTGCAAAACGCACATAAACAAAAGCCCCGGGCCCAGAGCCAAATAGGCCGAGTGCAAAAAGGCAAATGCCGGCAAAGGTGTGCCCTGGAATTAGTTTAATGCCTTGCTAAACTTTTAAGCATTTACCCGTTCATGTAGAGAGCAGGTCCTGGCCAGGGATATGTTATTGATGGATCGATATCATAACATTTTGACAGCTTTCATGGCTCGTATTTAATCGCATCTCATAGGGCCCAGTGGCAGGTTCTAAATCAACAAAAAAATTAATATTTTCCGAAGCGGAGCGTTCTGGGAAATTGTATTTATTTTTACGACTCGTAAGCTGCTTTATGGATCAGGCCAGATGCACCAGATGCAGGCCAACACTGAGGAAAAACTAAAATGACTAATTTTAGCCTTGCAATGACAAATAATAGCATTTTCTTCAAGTGCATGTGGCTTTATATCTCTCGCCGTAAATACCGACAGTTTAACTATCTGCTAAAAAGTGGATGGGAATACATTTTTGCAGTTTTATTGGCCGAAGAGCTTAAAAACGTTGAATTTCTATTAAATAACTGGCGCACACGTCGTATACGTAATATCAGATTACAGCCAGGGCTTAAAGGAAAACCCCAAAAAAACAAAAAGAGGTAATGCGGGTGGCAAAGAAAAAAAAAACAAAGCATGGAAAAAAAACAAAATAACAAAACAACAAAGGTAAATAGAGAAAAGGAGAAGAGAGAGTGCAGTCAGTGCAAATACAAAAAAGAAAGCCATGGAATAAAATGGAAATTATACGGAGTGAGATGGGAGTTTGTTTCGCTATAAAGGTGCTTACGTTTTTTAATTACCTCATTTAAGGCACAGCCCGGCACGCCCCCGCCCCTTTTAGAGCCCCTCCTACACCAGTGTGTGTGTGTCTATCTGTGTGTGTGTGTTTGTTCGCTTTTATCAACTCGTTTCGCCGTGTTTTACTCACTCGCAGACGTTGCCATAAGTTTTAATTAAAATTACTTTGCCTGCCTGCCTGCCGGCTGATGATGGTTTCTACTGCCACTTTTCCATTACGGCTACAGAAGCTGATCCTGCCAAACTCCTTTACGTTTTTCATACCCGGTACTTGTAGGGCATATTTAATGCATTGAAGCTGCATGTTTTCTTGACCTTTTGTCCCTCTTTTGAATAAAGTTAGTAAGAAACTTATATGTAAGGGCTATATAGTCTATATATTTCTTGTCTAGGCCTATCTTAGATATCCTATTTCATTGAGAATCTTTAACAAAATCAAGTACCGGGTATCACACAGTGTCCCACCAAAAGTCCTTAAAGTGCTTTGCTCTCTGCTTTCTGTTATTTGCTTTTTGGCTGCTCACCTGGGCCACTGTTTTTGCAGAGTTTTTGCGGTTCTGCTGTTGTTGTTGTGTTTTGTTTTCCTTGCATAGGCCCTCAAGCTGGCTTTTTGCCGGCATTTACAGCCTACGCCTCTGACATTGCCCCATTGCAGTGACAATGACTCCGACTTCGGGCCAGGCCAGTCCAGGCCGGATATTAAAATGCAGCGGAAGTTGGAAAAATATTGAACAATTATCAGGCTGCATACTAGCCACAGGCGAATATCTCATAAAAGGATATAGAGGTGAGTTAGGGTGAACCTTGAAAGGCATGTAACACATACGAAAACATTATTCAAAATTTTCGAGAAATACAAATCAAACTTTAGCGAAATCAAGAGCAGAAATTAAACCTACATTTTGAAAAAATACTTCAAAGTTCACCCAAAGTTTTTGCAGATTTTGATAATATTTATGAATAGAATAGATTGGTTAGTTTATTTTTCAGTATGCATTTAAAATAAACTTTAATTTATGTGAGTGGCATGCCAGAAAACTTATCATATTTGAATATATTATATTTATTGAGAGCTGATAGTCAACTGGGCGTGACAATCCACTGCCATTTAGATTGCAAGCCCGGCTTTATGGACTCTGCTTCCTGGCTGCGTCCTAGCAACGTCCTAGCCATGTCCTGGCTGTCATCATTCAAACAATCAGCCAACTGTGAAGCGGAGCAGCCAAACGAGCGGGTCTAAACGCGCAGTTCAACGCTTGGCTTGCGTTGGCCCGCTCCTCGCTGGGGGGTCTTTTCTGGCGGGTCCTGATGGTGCTAGAGCTGGTGGGTCCTAGAGCTGCTGGAGTATATTTGCCACATGCTGATAAGCAGACATAATAATAAAAAATGTATGAGCTGATGCCTGGCAAGCGGCAGTCATAATAAAATGTGCAAAATAAAATGGAATGCTGTGGAATGGCGAACCACAGGACGGTGGCAGGACTTAGGACCAGAATGTTGGCGGCAGCGGATGTGCGCCAAAAGCAGCAACGGAAACGTTGCACAATTTTGCGGCGACAGCGTTAAGATGAGTGGGGCGTGGGGCTTGGGGCTTTGGGCGTGGTCTGTGGGCGGGGAATCAAGGCACAAACGCGACATAATGAAGTCAGAAGTTGTGGCGGCAACCGGCCCAAAAGAGTTTTGAACGTTTTGCTAATGAGAGCTCAGAAAGCTGGTCGGCGACTATCAGGACCAGGCACTAGGACGGCTAATACTCTCAGCTCTTGGCCAAGTACAGAGAAAGAAATTCACAGCTCAGATCTATCAGCTACTTTTGGTTGGTTTATTGTCCTTAGTTTCTGAATAAAAAGTATATCTTGATAATGCCTAATTATTCAAAAAGGATATGGTACTATGACTTAAAAGAGGTTGACGGCTACAAGAAATGGAAGTACTATCCCAAACAAGGCTACAATAATTAAATTTAAGTCTATAATAGAACTGGAATGCAGAGCCTTAAAATGTTCGTCGGCCCGCTTTTTGGAGCGTTTTCCCTCGAATTCCGGACAATGATTGAATCCTAAAAATAGTTCGATTACTAAAGATTTCCGAGTACATAGTACCTTTATATTATACCTACTTGTGCAAATTCGAGGCGAGGATTTCTCCAGAAAACAGCAGTGCACTTTGTACGGCACATTCTTCCCAATTTTAGACCAGGTGCCAAGGAGGAGTTGTTTGCAGACCCCGGGAAACGTTCCGTACCCATTCGAAGCCATTTTGTCGAAATTTAGATAATTTTATTAAGGATTATATAATGCTTTATGTTTTACCGGCTGTAGCTGACTGCTGACAGGAAAATCAAAGTGTTCGTTAGCTTTTAAAGATTCTATTTTGTTTCTCCCAGTGCTGGTTAACTTTTAAAGTAATGCCACTGCTCACAAAAATAACATGTCTGTGGCATAACTTGCTTAAAAAGGGGAATACGGCGAAAATATCTCCACATTATGCCACTCAACGATGTTCAGTTTGTTGGAACTGAACCGAGCTCTGATGCTGTTCATATTTTGCGACAGAGACCGAGGCGACAACATTCATGGCCTTTGGCACTAAGAGCCTTCATAAATTTCAGAGGAGCAGCCAATGAGCCAGCGAAGGACTCCCCGAGTCCTGTCTCTTTCTGGCAGCGGAGTCTGCATTTGATTGATACTTGATGAGGGGCGCCAGAAGGGGCGGTAGGGAGCGGCACTTGCAGAGGACGAAATTGTGCGGCCAGGCGTTTGGTGTTGATGTTGTTGACATTATCCTTGTTGTTGTTTGTTTGCCTTGTCAATGATATTGTTGTTGTCATCGTCATAAGCAACAACAATTTAATAATAGATTCATTACACAAACAAACACACATTGGCTAGAAAAATATGGCAACATCTTCCACATGACAGTTTCGAGAGCTTGCCGCAAGCCTCATGCCTCATACCGCATTCCACATGCACGCGCACCACCGAGTATCATTATGTCAACAGAAAATAAGTGTCTCCATATAGAATATAATAAATTGAATATATTTTCATCAGCAATAACAGCAAACAGCCGCAACAATAACAACAGCACCGCCCGAGGCAACATCATGTTAACAAAATAGAAAAGTCGATGGAAAAAAATTGTCAAGAAAAGGTGGGGGAAAGTGGGAATGAGATGTGCAAATATGGAAAATAAAATGTAAACAAGCCACTGACAGGGCCATTGATAAGTTTTTTCCACAACATAAATAAACAAATACAAATCAAAGGCATAGAAAGGATATTGAATTAAGGAATTATATTATTGTAATTATAGGAATTGTAATTATATTAGATGTAGTTTTAAATTATAGAGTTTAATGGCTTGAAGCACCTTTTTTTGTACCCCATTTCAACGCCTTAACTGTCGCCCTGAAAAACAAGGGAAGCCATCTCATCCATATCCTTCGCCCTGTCAAGATCCTGTAACTGTCAGGATAGCGAAACTTAGTGCCGAGGCGTCGACTCGCGAACAGTTTTGAAGTTTATTTGGCATGTGGAAGCTGTCGGCTTCTGTTCTGTTTATCTGGCCAAAAGGATATCCCGAGGATAGACCCTTTTCGTCTTTGGGTTTTCAATAAAGCCACCGCCGGGTGTAGTGCTATATAAAAATTTCATAGAAACTTGCTTGGATATTTTATTTATTTTTATTCGCCCAGCCCGACGCGGATGCTCATTTTTCTTGCTCCTTGCTGGCGAGTCCTTGGTCCTTGCTGCTTCTAATCAATTCCAAATCATTTAGCACACGCATGAGCTGTCAGTGTGTATGTGAGAGAGTATACGTCTTAGTGTGTATGTGTGGCTGAACCAACGCCATTTTGATTGCGTTAAAGTTGTGTGGCTTTAAGCCGCTCAAAGGCAAATGGCGGTCATAAATCAGGGGCGTGACAGGGCCAAAAGCCAGCTCCGACAAAGGCCAAAAGCTGTGCGGGTAATTATGGCTAATTAACGTGCCCGAAACGCCCATCCATCCCTCGTCGATATTACGATCCGAACTTCTTTTAATAAAATCATCAAATTTGCCTCAAGGCGGCATAAAAGCCTTTTGCGGCAGCCATAAAAACGTCGTCGTCAATGTTGAATTTTGTCAAATGTCCAGTGTCCAAGGTCCTGGAGTCCCGTAGTCCTTGCTTGAGCATTCGAATGTTTATGGCCAGCACATGTTCTGTAGTGCTGGGAACGGGTCCGTAATTCAAGTGGCGTAAATTATGGTCAAGAGGTTGCTGCCGACCGCCTTTTTCGCCAAGAAGGACCTGCTCAAATGCTTTGTTACATGTGTGTGAAGAATCCTGCCCTGTCCCTTTTCCCTTTTTTTCTGTGTCAGTCCTCCCCAGACGAAGTATCTCTGACCGAAAGCAATTTTGGGGCCATTTTATGTGCGTAGCAGACCAGGACCAAATATGACAGTCCAAACAAAATGTAATTTCGCCAGAGAGAAATTATAAACAGCAGGGACACTTTCCAGTTTCAGTTTCCACTCCACACTTTGGTCGGCGAGTCCATTTTCAGTCCGAAAGTATTTTTTTCCAGCTTATTTACTTTGGTCCTGTTTCCTACTTTGGCGGAATGCGCAATTCAGCACGTTTCCATTGTTCATAATAAATGTTCATAAATAAGTTGATTAGTTTTTTATGTGGTTAGCAAGGACTCAGTGTCCTTGGGAGCGGGCACTTCGTGGCGCCCTGATTCCTTCTGGAAGGTAATTGAAAATGGCTCTTAGTGCGTGATTATTGTATTTTTTTTGCGCCACATTACAACGTGACAGCACAAGAAAGAGCCACAAAAAGAGGCACACTGTCTCCATATTATCTTGGCCCAAAAAAAGTGCTAGGTAAGCAGCTTTTGTGTGATCGAAAATGGAAAGTTTTTTCCAGAAACATATTTAATTTTCAATAAACGCTTTTCATTTTCCCTCAAAGGATAAATGATAACTTTTATTTACAATTGAATACACAATTTCGAGTCAAGAAGTTCTGGCTTTTCATGTGAAGTTGAATTCAAATTCGCTTTGCTAGTTTTTGGCCAAAACTTTGACTATTAGGAAATGTCTTATTTTATGGCCAAATCACATAAACCAAACTTTCTCCTAATAGACTTCTCCGATTGTCTCGGTCCAAAAAACGGAAACTAAGTAACGTTTATTTCATCTTGAAGAGAGCATTTGTGTATTTTATGTTTTGGCCTTCTTCATTGCAATTTCCGCTGCTCGGCAATAGGATTCTTGAGTTGGCCAAGAAACTTTAGAGAAACTTTGCCACATTCGGCAGTTCTGGTAGTCGATATGCTCGGCAACTACTTGGCAAATTGTTAGCCATAGCAATTTCCGTCCGATGGAGACAAAAACGATCTGAAAACAATCTATTTTTTATTGCGTTAATAGATTTTTCATTTGGCTCGATTGTGAGTTTAGGAAAGCATCCTTTTCTTGCCATCTATTTGCATCAATTTGCATAGCTCCTCTGTATCATCAAATGTTGCAACAACCTGGGCCATTGAGTGACTGTGGCATCAACTTTTAATTATTTAACGTGCTACGTTTGGCACACACAATGCCAGGACTTCTTCGCCAGGACTTTGGGCTTCAAATGCATTTTGCATAATTTGTTTGTGCGCTGAGGCGTGCGCAGGATTCATCATCGTCGTCGTCACCGTTCTCGTCATTGCGGAGCCCATTCCCGAAGCTTGTCATATCAATCTCCAGGCTCAACCCATTTGCCGACAGGACTGCCGTGTAGAAGGGTTGCACGCCCCCCCGGCTGGTGTGTGTGTGTGTCAAACATCAACCCTCCTTGGCCACACACACTTACACTCTCACTTTAATTTATGTGCCACGACCCTCCGTGAACCAAACAATGTCACTTGGCTTTTGTAAGCTCACGTGTTACATGCAAATGTGCTTCCTGACTTCCCTGCTCCTTTGTCCTTAAGGGGGTCGGGGGGCTGGGTAAATATTGTAATGATGTATGTGATTCCTTTTGTCCTGCCACAACTCCCTCCTATCATCGGTTTATTGAAATCTCTTTATGTCGGGTCCTTATCCCATCTACAACTTCTCTCTCCTATTTTTTTTCGAGTGCTTTGCGACCACTTGAAGAAATTATTATTTTTTGCAACATTTTCGCAAACACTGCTCTTAATGAAGTAACAACATGTCGCTGAAAGGAGTCATTAAAAAATGCTAAGGCAAAAATCAATAAACAATCAACAGAGAAATAAATGCAGCAGCCTCAAGGCTGCAATTACGTTGAATGACATTCGTTGGGTCGTCAAAGGAATCGTGTGGCAAGCATGTAAAAAATACTCAGAAATATTGTGAGTGCCACATGTAGATGAAATTGAAAAAAACACGTGAAATGCGTTGACGATTGCGTTTTTCAAGTGTTGCTGCCATCGTACGATGGATGCCAGCCCAGCTGTGTACCAATTAAAAATGCAGTGGACAACGCCCAAAAAAGGATAACAGCGAAAGGATGCCAAAAGCAGGGCTGGGCTGGGCTGGCCTAGCTGCATGTTGCACTCACCATGTGGCGGCTGCTGCTGTCAATGACAGCCCAAATAAAATGCAACAAAGCGTGTTGTAAACGCGCCAGAATGAAAATCAATAGTGATTCTACGGCCCGCAAATACATATTCATGCCAGCTTTATGTTTTCAAAAAATATACGAGTACATGGGCTTTTATGTACTTGGAACTCATATTCGGGCTGGTCAGCTGCTTCCTGTACATAGGGGCGTGGGAGTGGGCGTGGGCGTGGGCGTGGGCATGGTTGTGGGTGTTTGTTGCAACAACAATAATCGGAACGACAAGGCTGCAACATCAGTAACAATAGCAACAGCAACATCAGAGAGGTGTAGCAACAACATAAACACGGGAAACGGAAACGGACAGAGACAGGAATGGGGTTGCAACATGGGGTGTCCTGCAACGTCCTGCCACGTCCACCCACCGCCCGTTTGACGTCCGTCATAGAGCGTGCAAATGTTGACCTACATAGAAAACGTTGAGCAAACAGGCGCATAAATGCCACGTTAAACAACAGCCGAGCGCAGTGCAGATAAGTCTGCCTCTTTTTTAAGAGCCCGGCCCAAACCCGTTTAGGCCGGGCCAGTGCGGCTGCCAACGCATTGTTAGAACAGCCGGCAAAGTTAATAGCCCATAGCCACCGTCGAATCCAAAACTATAGTTTAGAATCTGCCAAATACACCGAGAAAATAGAGGGGAATATATTAAAGCTCTACTAGACGTTTCTAGTTCTACAACTTGGCATAATTCTCTGTGTCATACCTTCTATGTTATGGCTATTAATCCTGCCTCATAATTGTTATGTAGATTTTATTGGATTGGGTTGACAGGACTATGGTGACCAGTATCCAGTGTCCTGTAGCATCGGATGTTGGCCAAGCCATTGAATGATTCCGAACAATGTCCTCGCCAACAAACAAATGACCGACTGAACTGAATAGAATGGAATTTTAAAGGAAGCGTCTCGAAAGTAACTTCTACCAACCGAAAATTTACTATCCTTTGGGGGGCAGGGTGGTGGGTAGGTGGTGTCCTCGCAATTTGGCACGCTGGATGGCAAGAGTGGCCGAAAGTTCCAGGCCAGGTGGTGCCAGGGCCTAAAAGGCACCGAGCCAGGCAACCGACAAACAAACAACCAACCTCTCGCCGTTTGAGCCAAAGAGGCCTAGATGGTCTAGTAGGGGATCTAAAGGATGTAACCGAACAGAGGATATCCTATCCTTTAAGTATTTTTTAGCATCTATAACTTAAGGACATGTCTTTAAGAACCATTAATGGCTACTCTGGAGGGTACATTTGTTCCTATGACTATATTATATATTATCTTGTAATATCTATAACCTCGACAAGTTCCCTTGGAAACCGTTCTACCCCCACAAAGGCTAAAAAAAGCCCTGCAACGTTTGTTACTTGCAACATACACACACACTGGAAGTAAACTCAATGAGTCAATGACTTTTTGGTGTCGCCCGTTGATGCGCAACGTGGTCCCGTTGTCATTAGCAGCGACACCAACACAGTGCTCCAACCATACCTCCCTCCCCGCTTCTCCCCCACCCCCCATACACACACACATGTTCAGTAACATACACGCAGTGGCAGACACACGTGCAATGAGCACTCATGAGTTTTGTTACGGTTGCTTGTTGTTTGTTGGCTGTCGATTCCTCCTTGTTGCTATTGTTGCTGTTGGGAAATGCGAACGGATCCGGGTCCGGGTCTGAGTCCGAGGTCTGAGTCGGGGGTACGTTGCCGTGTCCGTATCCGTATCCGTTCCCCTGGCCGTGTCCGTGTCCGGGTCTGAAATAAATTTGGCAGGCAAACACGTTTTGGCTTATGTTTTATTGTTGTTGTTTTTGTTGCGGCTGGTGTTGCGGCTGCGGCTGTGGCAACTGTCCTTGGTGACTCTAATGTGTGCCAAAATCGCACCCCTGCTACCGTGCACCCCTTTGGCGCTTTTTACGCATTCACGCGTCCCAAAAACAAGAAGATGGCCAACATCAAAATGTTCACTGAAAATGGACGAAATCCAACATGGAATTTCCATTTAATTATTAAAAAGTTTTCGCATCCAAATTAGCCAGCAAATGTTTTGTGGAAAATTCCAGAATTATTAAAATTATTTATTTTTGTAAATAGCTAATATTTTTTTTGTGTGATTATTAGAAATCTTGGCAGTTGTTTTTTGGAATATGTTGTGGTCTTTACTGCCATAATTTCCCCAGGCGCTCATTAGCTGGAAAGTAGGCAACATTTATGCGGCAGAAGAAAGGACCCTAAGTGTGAAATTGTTTTGCATAATGCCAAGTGAATTATGCGGGCAAATATTGTTGAAGTCGGAGTCCATTAAATGGGTCCCAGACAGCAAACCGATGGATCACTTTGGGCGTTTTTCTATTCAAATAACCAAATAATTGAAAGCAAATTAAGTTGCTTGATAATTATCCGTCCGGGGTGGAGGCCAAAATGCCATCACGAAGTCTAATCTATGGGCCCGAAGATGGGCCGAATAATTGAAACATTGAGCCAGGCACTCACGCATGTGGAAGCCACCCCCCTGGCCGCCTTTTTGGGGCAGTGTAAACACAGCTGTTCGAAGGCGCTGGATCAATTCGTGCCTAACCACAGACAACAAACGGTGGTGCGCAGGCGTGGAGAGTGCCGAGTGGAGAGCGGAGCGTTTGGACGGGGCTGCCAACTGCACCGCCGATTGTGGTGGGGCATCCTCTGAGGGGCATCCACACCGTGGCATCCGGCAGTTGCTGTTCGAGGCTCGAAGGATACGCACGGCTCTGGCGGACGACGACAAGGACGATTGGCATGATAAGGACGAAGCTGGGTTGGCTAGAATGCAACTCCACCGAGTGTGATGTGAAGTGATGTGGTGAATTTCGGCGCGAAGAGAGCCCGTACTCCGGAAGAGAGCCTACCGGAAGAGGAAAACTAAGAGGCTCCTACGCAGTCAAGTCGAGTCCTTGCTGGCGGTCGGTCCTTGCTGTGTCCTGTCGCGTAGGTGCAGTGCAGTGTGCCGGTAGTGTGATGAAGTCCCCGAAAAACACATCAAATTCTCAAGTGAAAAAGGGTTAAGAAAGCAAGGAAATCTCAAAGATTTTAAATGTGCCAAAAAAAAGTAAATAATAATAATTAAAGAAAGTGTCTGATAAATGCGCTCAAAAGTGAAAGCCAAATCAAAATTGTACAAGTCACTGCCCTGCTGAAAAGCTGAAATATACAAATTCCTCAAAACCAACAAAAAAAAAGCTCATCAATCTAAGCCCAAAAATATACAAATAATATATCAAATAAAATCAAAACAGAAGCCGGTAAACATGTGGATTAGTAGCCGCCTTTTCGTGATTTTCCTGCTGCTCCATCTCGGTAGGTGAATCCCGGCATTTGTGCCGGAAAAACTCTTAAGCCCGGCAGCCGACTGCCGACTGCCTACTGCCTACTGCCGGCATTTTCTTCAGGAGGGTTTCCCTCGACTTTGGTTTTCCTAAGTCGCTCGGCACGCGCCGCAAAGTGTGTTTTTGTTGCCATAAGTCCCAACAGCTGTCGGCGTGTTTTCTTTCATTTTTTTGTACATTTTCTTTTTTGGGATTTGGGCTTACGCCTTCGGAACGGAACTTATTATTAAGTCTTGCGAGTAAAACAAAAGGATTTGGAGGGATTTGGTCGGACTTGGGTCGGAGAAACGGCCAGAAAACTCTGGTCCCGGGTCCCGGTCTGGGCAATTACTCGGTTTATTATCATGCAAAGCGAAATCTTCAGACTCGCATTTATGGTGATTCATACGAGAGTGGCAAGGAGGTGCCATAATTTATGATATCTATCTCTCGAAACTCAGGACTCTGGACTCCGGACTCTAGACTTAGAACTAAGTGCAAATGACTTGGTGGCTTTATGGAGCAGAGACCATAAAAGTGCCGGCCAAACTAAAGCCCCTACATAATATGAAATTGCCTTATGATAAAAACCAGGCGTCAATTTATGCCACACAGACCCTGCCCCACTGCCTTCTGCACTAGACTTTCCATCCACAGGATGTGTGGCTGCGTCTGGGGCAGCCTAATGAAATGTGTCAGAAGCAGGAGCATATCCTTGTGTACAGGACAGGGGGAAAACCTTTTTTGGAAATGTGATATTTTCCAATTTTCATTGCCTAGCTTTGGCATTCGATGAGACCGACGGGAGGACAAAAAAAAATTATCAAAATGCCACACAGATATTTCACGTATCCTCCACATATATATACATATATATATATATATCCAAATATATATGTATAAATCTCCCCCCACTCCGGTATAACTCCGGTCTGGAAAGCAAATGAAAAATATGCAAATGAAATTGTTGCTCAATGTCTAAGCTCGGGGGGAGTGAGAGATGGCTCACATTTTTCGGTGCTTGCTGGGTGTTGTTATTTCATTTCCATGCAGATAAACATAAAATATAATACCCTATATAAAATCGGGAGCACAAATCCGATTAGAGCTACGTGAGATGAAAGGGGAGGAAGGGATTGAGGGAATTTTGATGGTTAAATTATGAAAAATTATGGCCAGGGAAAAGTTTGCAGCGCACTATGATTGATTATGGTTTAAACCGTTTATGACAAACGCTTTAATTTGTTTTAGGATTAATGGAGTGAAAGAAAGAAAGTTTCAAGTTAAATGCTCACCAGATGCGAACTGAACTTTTCCAAAAACTGCAGAGTTATTAATGATGTTCTATAAAGCAGACTATATTTCGGTTCTGATTAACTTTGTTATTGCACTTTTTGTTTTTATTCCCCATTTCCAAACATCCTTTGGCTTAAAATAAAATCACGCTAACAAAAGATTTGGATCGCCTCCTATTGGATCCTTAAGGACTCCATTTCTTGTGTGCCTTTTTGGGCCAACTGGAGCACATCTTACTGGAACTCCAGCCAAGGAACAAAATCAAGTTATTTACAATTATTATTCGGCTCTGGACCGTTTTTGTTGCTATTGTGGCTGTTGCTGCTGTGGGATTGCGCGTTGGTCTGTAAACGTTTTAACTTCTTTCAAGTTTTCCTTTCATTTCTTTTTATTTTCGTCCTGCCCGCTTTTTGGTCCTGTTGCGGAAGCAATATTGAGTCGATATCTTTGCTGGGTGTTTGGGTCACGCCTTCCTGCCGCTTGTTTTTTCGCATAAAAATTGAATTTCCTGTATTTTTCGAGCTGATTGCTTACAAGGCTCTGCCCACCATTTCCGCCTGAAAGTCTTGGCCAGGACAAGACCTTAAAGTCCTTGTGGTTCAGGGTTTTGTGTGACTTTAAAGGCAGTGGCTGGGAATCGTGATCCATTAGAAATATTACCACTGCAGTGCCGGCTGAAATCCGGAGACACTGCATCACATACACACGCCCGCCTGGAGGCTACGAAATAATTTCAAAAAGTGCCAAAAGGGCATAATCCAAACACAGAAAAAAGCACGGAGACGAGGACGAGGACCACAAAAATGTTGAGGGAAATAAAAAATACCCAACACACACATACCACACTGAAAAAAGAAATAATGTCTGAGAAGCCGGGCAAAGTAACCCCTCAAGACTCGCACAAGTGGACGGGAAACACATTCGGAGTGAAAGAAGTGAAATGTACGACACAAAACGAGCGGAAATGCGAGCCAAAGAGGATGTGGGTGGGGGAGCTCGGCGGCATGTGGCAGGGTGCCGGCGGCAGTTGCAGTTGCATGTCCTCATACATATATAGAGCTCCATGTCGGGGGTGCCAGGTACTGCCGAGCTGGGAAACCCGAGCTGGGAAAACAATTTGGAGAAGAAATTTGCGGAAAATGGAGACAGTCGAAATGCGCTTTTTCAGTGGCCGAGGAGTGTTGTTCCAACTTGCAACTGATTTGGCAGCACACAATTGTGCAACAGGAAGAAGATGATGCAAATGTATTTCAATGCCCATGGCTACCAAATTGAATTGAATTTCGAACTCAAGGGACATCCCAGTAGGGAGAGCACTTATTGGAATATTAGTTTTTAAAATGCTAATATCTTAGACCCATTCCCCCCACTTACAATATTAACTTGGCCTATAGGGCCTTTACACATTCATTGCAATAGGCCAAATACCATGTCGAGTTGGCCCAAAGGAAAAAAAGTTGGAACAAAGTACACCCACAGGACATTCAGGAAGAACGAAACACACGCACAGGATCACAAAGAGGGTGGACTTTTTGTTTTTGCAGGAAAGAATAAAACCCCTTGAAGTGGATGTGCACATACACATCTACTCATATGGGATCTTGCTCCAAGGCTCAAGCTCGTAAAACATACCCTTTCCCCAAAAAAAAAAAATAAATAAAAACGTAAAAAAATAAAGGAAAAATGAGAAACGAGTGCCGAGCATACTCAAGACATACTTGCAATAATTTTATGGCCTGGCAGAGGCCTCATCGTCCTTAGCCGCGTTCTGGACCACGAGTTAGGGCTGCACGGAGGGAAAAAGGGAAGAATTAAAAAATAATTAACAACATAAATAACATTTTTTTTAAATGGAAAAAATTAAAGTTTTATGATTGAGACATTACAAAAAAGTTTATTAAATTGTTAACTACGGAACGAACAAAAATGAAATTTGAAGTTATGGGAAAACTTTTAATGAAATAATAAAATTTAAGAGAAACATTAAAGTTACAAAATGGAGAAAATCGTAAAAAGATTTCAGAGAGTTTTTTACTTCAAGAGTTTCATTTTTTTAAGTTTTAAACCTTTTTTAAAACAAATTAATATTGTAAGGAGTATATTTTGGTGACGAAATTTTGTGCAGATAATTTAGGTTTAAAAGAAAATAAAGAGTTTAGTTTCATAAAAATTTAACTAATCGGTGCTATATTTGATTATTAATATAGCTATTAATATAGCTTTGTGGTTCAAAATCTGAAAAATTTTAAAAGCTTTTAAAAATACTTATAAAATAGAGAAACAAAATAAACAAAGAATGCCACACGGAATTCATTTAGGTGACAAAATCAAGGCATAAAACTGAGATAAGGATTGAAAATTATTTACAGATTTTAGTTTAATTTAAATTGAACTAATATTAATAAAATTATTTTTTTTTTTGTGTAATATGTGATTTTGATCCAATGGAGTAGCAATAGCTATAGGGAGAACCATGAAATCAACGGGAGGAAATGAAACGAAAGCTTCCCCGTGTCGGAGAAATGGTGGGGTGAAAGGGAGAAAGCAAAGGAGAAACAGAGACAGGCGGAGATGGAGACGAAACCAGAAAGCAGTTACATAAAAATCCATGCTGTCGAGCATAAAACAAAAACCGTTGGCCAGGCTCAACAAAAAAAAAAAAAAAAGAAAACCATACAAAAGCAAAAAGAACAAAATAGGAAAAGGAGAAAAAAAAAGAACCAACAAAAAACAACTCTAATTGCAGACACAATGACTTGTAGGGGGCGGGCGAAAGGGGTATCGAGGATTCTCAGGGAGTGGGGGCCGAGGAGCAAGGAGGAGGAGCGGAGCAGGTCCTTTTGGAGATTGAACGAGTTGCAAGGATTTGCACAGCAGTGCCGCAGGGAGAGCAGACAGACAGCCAGCCGGATGGCGCATTCATGTGGAATATGAAGCGAAATGTCAATTTGGATAAATACGTGCATATATACACAAAAAATATACATATATATTATATACACAAATACATGTAAATAAGTGGACAGGCCCCCAGGGAAAGGGCCGCTTCAGCTAAAGACGAAATTGTTATTCTAATTTAAGATAAGAACAAAATCTGTTTGTTTTCAGGAAAATGAAAAAAAAATTGTGACAATGTCTTGGCCCAAAAACGAAACAAAAAGAAATGAAAAGGCTTATTAAAGAGCCAAAGGATCTTAGGGGACTTGCACACCCGAAAGGCCATTCTGTTTTTTATGAATCCTTGATATACCTCAGAGATTATTGCTTTTGTTTTATGGTATCTCATATTTTAATAAACGATTTCTGAAAATGAATGCTTCATATAAAGGATAATGGGCCAAAAAATATAATCATAAATATTAGTAATCGAAATCTTTAGAAGGGTTCCTCAGTCACAAATTAAATTGAATCCCATTTTATAACTCACTTTTAAACCTAAACATATCCTTATCCTTCTAGAAACCACCTGCAGTGAACCCTTCGAAGCGCATCTGCGCGGTCCCGGCTTCGTGATGGAACCCCCCGGCCGGGTGGAGTTCTCGAACTCCTCCGGGGGCTGGCTTGACTGCTCCGCCTCCGGCAGCCCACAACCCACGATCGACTGGGTCCATGCGGACGGTTCGGCCGTAACCGAGATCCACGGGGTGCGGCGCGTCCTGCGCAACGGCACCCTCGTCCTGATGCCCTTCGCGGCGGCGGCCTACCACCAGGATGTCCACAACACGATCTACCGTTGCATTGCCAGCAACTCGGTGGGACGCATCGTATCGCGGGATGTGCAAGTGAGGGCGGGTAAGTGGGATGGCGGGGGGATACCAATGGGCGTGGCTGGATATTAAAATTCATATCTCTCGCCGGCACAGTCGTGGCACAGGCCTACAAAGTGGATGTGGAGGTCCTGTCGGCGTCGCGCGGCTGCACCGCTATCCTGCGCTGCGTGGTGCCCACGTTCGTCAAGGAACTGGTACGAGTCGTCTCCTGGGTTCATGAACCCGCTATCTACATCTATCCCTCGCTGCAAGGCGGTAAGTAACCCGGGGGTATACGCTAACTCATAGTCCTTCTGCCGCTGACAGAAGAGCCGAAACTGAAAGGATACGAAACTAGAGGGGGACTCGACTCGACTCGTCTGCATCCTTGTCCCTGTGGCAGCCAACAAAGTGCATTGTTTATTTGCAGTATTTGCCTCACATGTTTGCCTGCCTAACTGCCATTTCCAACTGCACCACTCTGTCCTCTGTCCCCAGTCCTGTCCTTTGGTGCATAATTAACATTGTCCTTTAGCAATTTGAGACGGGGCGCTTTGGCTTGACTTAACCCACTCTTCGCAGGAGTGAAACTTCTAGTTTGTCTGCCACAGAAAGAAAAGTCCCCTCCTGAGAGGTGAAAACTATCCAAAGAGGTCGAGTATTTGCGGAGATTTGGAGAAAAAAGAGTCAATTGATGTCTGGAAAGTGTTTTAGGGAATTTTAAGCAAGACTGAGATTATCCTTTGGCAGAGATTTAATTTCGAAAACATTCTAAATATCGCTTTCTCCACACTGCAGATGGAAAATTCCACCTCCTGCCCACCGGTGAGCTGCTCATCCACAACCTGCAGGAGAGCGACGAGTCACAGTCGTTCCGGTGCCGCAGCATGCACCGCCTCACCCGCCAAGTGGTGGTGTCCTCGCCCACCCGACTGCGTATTAATTGTGAGTATACCGAACCACTATCCCGCATCCCGTTTCTCACCTGCATCACCTGATGTGTCTCTATCTCAATCATTTTTCGCCGCAGCGCATCGCGGCATCATTTCGCCGAGCGTGGTGGAGCACACGGCCCATGTGCAGGTGTCACAGGACGAGGGCGCGGTGCTGCTGTGCGTCGCCCAGGGCTGTCCTTCGCCCGAATACAGGTGTGTATGGTGTATGGGAGTATGGGCGGGGCAGCTGCAAATCGATGGCATCTCTGTAGTCACTGGCTCTGGGCCGATGCGAGAGCTTTAGCACACATTTGTGGCGAAACTTTTGACGTTGACAGGTCCTGGCCGTGCATGCATGCTATAAGTTATTAGTACACTGTCCAAAAACAAACAGACTAGGCTTCTATAGGAAAAGTTTATTATTTTTTGATTAATACTTTTTTCCCTCTGTAGTTGTGTGGTCTTGCAAGGGTATGGGTTAATTGGAACGCACACAGCCATAAAATGTGCGGCCAGAGCATTTAGCTTCCCAGCCAAATAAATAAACAACCGCCCCGAGGTCAAAGCTGTGCTGCTCACATTATTTTATAAAATGTGTCCAACTAGTCGGCTGTATACATACATTTACAGTTAATTGAAATGTTAGCTAACTTTCTCGACGGCCGACGGGCCGTATGAGTGATGCAACGTTAAGTATACCCCCGTTGCGGAACAATGGCCCAGGTATTAGCGTATGTGCGCCCATAATTACGCCTTGATAAGCAGACAAGAAGACCGGGATGGAGGCGGGGCAATGTCAGACTGCTGACAGAGGGAAACAAAAGAATCTATAAGCGAAACGTGGCATGGCTGGCTACACATATAGATAGATTGCTGTGCTGAGCAACAAAGGCGGAAAAAAAGAATTGTAGTCATTTCATAATTAATACAACAGTGCCGGCAGAGCGGCAGAGGGGCAGGCCAGGACGAGGATAATGAGCGAGGCAAAGGATTAATGACATTAAACAAAGGCGGCCGCAGACGCGAGGGACTGGGCGGGAAAAGCGAGATAAAGCACAGCAAAGGTATTCAGGCCTTGAACTTCGTCTGGCTGACTTTGCCGTAGTTCCAATAAAAATCCCCTTTCAATATTGCCCAGAAACTTTGTCTGGCATCCGTCGGATGGATGAGATGCTTGACTTTGACCAGATGCCCTCTGATAAATGAGCTTCAGTTGCACAAAAGCCGAACTCCATTAATTTCCGTCAGCCCCAAAAAGAATGCTATGTTCTTAATTATAAATCAAAAGGACTAAAACTGAGGAATTTCAATTCTTGCTTAAATATATTTTATAAAGTACTATTTTTAGGAGTCCGTTGAATAATTACAGCTCCCCAGACCACATCGAATACTGAAATAGATTGCCATAACCACAGAATCCTATTCAGTTCTCCCCTTTTCCAATATATGTAGTTTTCAATTGAAAATCGCGATTAATGGAGTCGATTTACAATAGTCTGATGCACATTAATTTTCCATCTCCCCCAGCTGGTACACACACAACGGAGCCGGGCCCCTGCCCGTGCTGAGCGGTCCCCGGGTCCGACTACTGGGTCCCATCCTGGCCATCGAGGCGGTTACCGGCGAGGACTCCGGCGTATACAAGTGCACGGCCAGCAATGTGGGCGGCGAGGCCAGTGCCGAGCTCCGGCTGACAGTGGCCACGCCCATCCAGGTGGAAATCTCGCCGAATGTGCTCAGCGTCCACATGGGCGGCACCGCGGAGTTTCGTTGCCTGGTGACCAGCAACGGCAGTCCGGTGGGCATGCAGAACATCCTCTGGTACAAGGACGGGCGCCAGCTGCCGTCATCGGGACGGGTCGAGGACACATTGGTGGTGCCGCGTGTGAGCCGGGAAAATCGGGGCATGTATCAGTGCGTGGTGCGACGGCCCGAGGGCGATACATTCCAGGCCACCGCAGAGTTGCAACTAGGAGGTAAGTGGCAAAGAGTTTGAAAGGATAACTGAGGGGAAAAAGGTTTACAAAACGACATTCTATTCCTGATTTGAAAATGAACCATTTTTCCCTCTAAAAATGCGACCAGCTTACAGTTTAAAATATTAATGCCACCTCTTCCACATTCTCTCATACACTCTGAAAAAAAAAACACACAACTTAAATCATTCCCAGATGCCCCACCCGTGCTCCTGTATAGCTTCATCGAGCAGACCCTGCAGCCCGGCCCAGCTGTGAGCCTGAAGTGCTCCGCTGCCGGCAATCCTACGCCGCAAATTTCATGGACACTGGACGGATTTCCGCTGCCATCAAACGGAAGGTAATTGAACTTGTTGAAAAGGGGCTGTAAGGGGAATGGGCACTGGTGCCAGAAGGGGCACTGGGTTGGGGCATGGGCCATGGAGCTTGGCAATGGCAACGCTGCGGGCGCTCTGAAAAAATTTATCTCAACTGCGGCTCCCGACTGTGGCTGCGGTTGCATTTATTGCACTCCCTTCTCTATGTGTCTGTGTATATGTGTGCTTTTTGCTTTTCCCCTCGCATATCCTTCCCTTTTTCTTTTTTCCTTTTTTTGCATTTTCCTTTCAAAAACATTGCCCCACGAATATATAGAAAAACATATACACATATATAGAAAGTGGCTGCCGACTGCCGCGCCTACAAAAGTGGTTGCCTGGTTGTGGGGCTGGGACGGGGTGGGTCGTCCTTATCCAGCGTCTGCTCCAGCGTTCATTCACTCCTGTGGGCTGTAAGTGTATCTGTAAATGTAAATGTATCTGTATCCTTTGGCGTATTCGTATCCGAGTCTGTGTCTGGCCCAAGGTTTCGACTTTGGCTTTCTATTTGTTAATTAAGCCTGGCCGACTGCAGAAATCCAGTAGCCTTACGCATTTAATTGCATTTTTAGCTGGACGACTGCCAACTAAATTACTGCCGTTTCGGACCGGCTCTTTAATGACATTGACATTTGCATTGGTTTAGAAATAAAATCGAAGAGGCCACATCAAATTCAATCCTGCCAGACTTTGCAAATAGTTTGTTGGCTGACGGAAAACAAATAAACTGCAACAGCGAATCGATTGGTTGCCGTTACGGTCTCCGACATTGTCAGCGGCATTTCATTTGATTTTTATAGTGAGTGAGGCAGTCAGTTACCTTGCCCCTTTTCGTAGCACCCTACATCCGTATCTGTGCAGTGGCAGCTGCCACTAATTGTTTGAGTTACGTCTGTAATGATTTGCAAGTCAAAGTTTCGCCCCGGCCACTGTTGATTAAAAAACAGCTTTCCCATCCAGTTCAGCTCTTTTTTATTTACAGTTCCTGTTGCTTATTGATGCGAAAAAATAAAAAAAGGGACAATAAAGTGAAGGACAATATAAAAACCAAGGCAGCCGTGTCCTGATTGTTGTCCTGCCTGGCCCAGCTGTGCCAAATTTTAATTAAAACTTGTGCAATATGTTGCAGCCAGAAATTAAATATTTGAAAACGTGGCAGAAACTAAATAATATTTAGCCTAGTATTTCATATAGTCTAGTATTTATAAATTTCAACTGTAAATATCTTTAATAAATATTCTAAGAGTGGAGTATTTATTAAGTAAACTATGAGAACCCTTTTAGTTACCCCTAAAGCGAAAAAAGCAAATTAAGTCAGTCTATGACTTTGCTCGGCTCGATTGGACGCCTTCCGCTTAATCCTTAGACAGGACATTCCTTTGGAGAATGGGAACCGGAAGGGAGCTTGACCACAAGGCAAAATTGATTACAAAAATTGTTGTATGTTGCATGTTATGTGTTGTGTGTGGTCGGTGTGAAAATTTGCTTTTGGGAAAGTTTTCTACAGTCGCCGATGGCTTTCATTTAAAAGTTATCTGAGCAACACAATTTTGACACATAATGCCTCGCAGGCATTATATCCTGGCGTCTCCGGCAACCTAATTTCACCAACAGCATCAGCATCCTCATCCGCATAAATTCAGTTGCTGTTTGCGTTGTTATTGCCGAGTTTTAAGTGGTTTACATTATTCGGTTTAAAGGTATATCAACTTGGTAAGTGTATTTATTTAATACACACAGACAGCACACAAACACAGACAGCCAGGAGCTCAAGGGGGCCGGATGCGGCTGTGTGGAGGGGGAGGGAGAGGCAGTGGAGGGAACCTCCCCTGTCTACAGGGACCTCCCTGTAGACGCCTTGGGGCGGAAATTAAATGATTGCGCGCACGAGGTAACGCAACACTCAAACGCTCATTTTACGCCATTTTCAAAAGTTTGTCTGCGGCGGAGGCACAAGCTCTGAGGCTCAAACTCGGGTCCTGGCAGGAGGACTCCCTATGTATGTGTGCGTGAGTGTGTGAATGTAAATGTGGCTGTGCCAACAAGCGGAGACGTCAACGGAGACGTCTTCCTGTGGATCCTTGGCTCCGAAGACGCCGACGAAGGCGTGTATGCGTGATGCGTTTATCTACAACTGCAGGCGTTATGGTAACGGCTGTAATTTTGGCCTAAATGAGAAAGCGTTTAAGCAGCAGCCAGGCACTTTATCTACCTGTGTTTGGGTAAATTAGAGTGAGCCTAGAGTATAGGAGCCTCTCTTGAGCCTTAAGGATTTAGCTCCACTTTTTCACAGGGTTCGAGCCAAATCTAATCTGTGGGCTGAAAACTATCCTGATTGGGATCGGAGTGCAAACTCGATTCCCCCAAATTGAAATTCATATTTTTTTCAAAAACTTTTGACCCCACTCTGGGTGGAGTACTTGCCACTCGATGTGGCACCTATTGGATTCTTATTCTTTTTTCCACTTTTTTTGGCTCACTGACTGCCTGCCTGGCTGGCTGGCTGGATGGAATTAAGCCACCCTTCCACACACTGCAATCAGCTAAAACAGCACACAAAAGCCGCGCCAAGCTATTAGGTTTATATTGTTGCAGCCAAAAGCGTTTTATACTCTCCTCTTGCCCACACACACACTCTCAAACACCCACTCACACACTTAAACTTCTGCAATGCCGTTTAAGCCGGCTAGGGGATGCGGATGAGGATGCGGATGTGTGCGACTTTGTTGCAATTTTGTCCTAGCCATTGTTTCAATGCGCTCAAGTGTTCTGCAGTCGTGCAGTCCTGCAGGACTGGGACTCACTGTCCCTGCGTCCCTGTATGTGGGCCAGCTTCATTTTCATTTAACTACAGTTTCAGTTTTTACAAGTCCCGGCCAACCGCAGTTGGTAAAGATTTTTCGGCATGACTTGGACAAAAAGCTTATGCATTCATAAGCTTCGAGCTCCCAGTTTCACGATCCCAGTTAGAAACGGCGAGCCGGCTGCAAAAGTTAATTAAAATTGTAATTACTTTGGCTCTTCCGCGCCATTATTGTTCCGGCTTCAACTCGATTCAACTCCGGCCGTAATGCCAATTGAAAAGTTGCCACCGAGAGGGACGCAAACTAATGAGCCGGCTGTACGGTTGGCTGTTCCGGCTTAGATCGCAATTCCAGGCACACACACGAAACCGTATTTTACTATACAAGACGCCACAGAAGCCGATTGTGTGCGATTGTACGAGTGGGGCTTGTGCCACATGGCGTATGCGTAACAATGTTGCCTGTAATTAATGTCTGTGCCAATAAGGAGGAGAGGCGAACAAAGGAGCAAATGAACGAGCCAGCCACCGAGCAGAAACTTAATGCCAACTTGAGCGCTTCATAAAATCCTTTTTTCCTCATTATTTCAGCTGAGATGTAACGGCCGCATTAAGTGGAAGTCGCAACCGCTCAAGGGTGTATGAGTGTATGAGCGTATGAGTGTGTGGGCGCTAGGATGGGTGTGGCTGCGTGGGCGTGGCACATGACATTGACAGCAATATGGAAACTATGCTAAGCCCCGACAGCTCGACTGACAGCCTTCATTACGCCTAAATATGGCAACCAAAAAAAAAAAAAAAACACGCAGATGCGAAAACAAAAAACAAAATGAAGCCTCTGGCAAAAAAGGATTTGGGTCAGGCTGCATTTGAAGTGTGCCTCGTGTATGTGTGTGTGTTTGTATAACCACTATAGTGTAGTGTAGCCCGCTTAAATATGCAACAGAAGCGGCAACTACAAAACAATTCGAAAAACACACGAAAACGCATTGCGCATACGCCGCGTACGCCTGCACCAAAGCCAATATTAATGTGTTTTTTCAGCTCTCATCCAAAAACATCTCTGTTTCTTTTTTGTCGTTTCAGATTTATGATCGGACAATATATCACTGTGCATGGCGATGTAATTAGTCATGTTAACATAAGCCACGTCATGGTGGAAGATGGTGGCGAATACGCCTGCATTGCCGAGAACAGGGCGGGCCGAGTGCAGCATGCCGCTCGCCTTAATATTTATGGTATGTTGTATTCACACTTTGAGCGGGGTACTTAGATATAGAAATACACAGAGGGAATACTAAATGGTACAGGCTTTATTGGCCTTGAAAATAAATAGTCTCTTAAAATAGGTTCTAAGATATCTACTTACCCCTAACCACCTAGCTTAAACGTTTTAAAAATATCCATAGATATCTGGCTGATATAAGGAGAAGAATCTCCTGCTAAAAATAAATCCTTTTTTCTGATAAATTAATTTAAATAGAAAACATTTCCATTTGTTTTCTCCCTGTGGACTCTACAAATATGGCCAGCTACTTACATATGCACTAAAACGTCCTCCGTTTTTCGGGCTCGGGGCTCTTTCTTTTTGGCATTTGCCTACTTTTGCTTGATTTTGTTTTACAACACGCTTGCCATGTTCCCTGTTTGGCCAGATTCGCTGTCCTCCATGCCTGGCCCGAATCCTCCAAAAATCCAGCCACCCCTCCCGCTGAGCCTTCGGCCCGCAAAGTCCCTTCTCCTTTTGTGCCTTTGCAGCAGGCAGTGAAGTGTTGTTCGAGGCGCACACTTTTGTTCAACATGGCTCTCGGCTGGTTGCAGTCCTTTCTGCCCCTTAAACACAAAAAACCCCCGTCTCCCCCCTTTTGCAGCAGCACGCGCACCATCTGCCTTGTTTTTGCAAGAAATCAAATATTTTTGTGTCGCCAGGCAAACAAAATGGCGTTGCCTGGCGTTGCACGAACAAGGGGGCAGGAGTGCAAACACACACAGGACGAAAGGACTAACAGACGAGAGGAGGAGAGCAGCGGCAAAAACTGCGCCATGTTTACAAAGTTTTGCAGTGAAAAAGTTGAAAAATAAAGTCAAGTAAATTCTGTAAAAGAAAAATCCATCAACGAATCACTAATGCCCTGCTGAGAAAAAAAAAACCTCCTAACTTCGTTTTGTGACCAAATAAACGCCAAGGAAAGTTAAATCACTCTGAAGTCCCATGATTATCAAACAAGAGGAACAAGTTATTTGAGTCCTTTGACAATTTCCGCATACCCTCCAACCATGTTTGCCCAACAAAGAGGAAATGAATCCCACTTCCACCATCAGCATTTAGTTTAAAGCTCAGCGATGTCGCTGATTGCGCGACTTGGTAATGGCGGTGATTACAAAAATCCTTCCTCCCATCGTCCCCCTTCGTAAGCCGCCACGTCCACGTATGACATGCTCGAAAATTATGCATATTTTGCAGAAAAAAGCAAACCCGGAGAGCCCAAGCCGCAAACTTTTGCCGTACTTGCCGTACGAGTATGTATATAAATGTACATAGCACTCCTTCAGTTTCTGCCAGGACATTACTTCCTTCCACGATCCCGAAAAGTGTTTTGCCGGGAAGGAGCGGCAGGAGCCAGGATATGCATATTACATTGTGTTCTGCTTCCTGTTGCCTATACAGTGTTCAAAAAAATAATATTATAAGAAGGGGGTTAGTTAAAGGGCCTTCTTTTTAAAAGGATTTGAGAATAAAATTGAGACATATTTTGTACTTGTTCATAAATGTTTTAAAATTAACTATCAATTTTTTTGTCAGTGTTTTTTGCTCATCGCTCTAAAGTTATTCTCCTTTGTAGTTGTAGTTGTTTACTGCATTATTAAAACAGCAACGTGTGCGCAAATCTGTTAAGCATTTACCCACCCCCTCGAATCTTACCCTTATATGCCAACCCTCCTACATAACTCTTTTTATAAATTTTTTTTATATTTTCACCAGGTCTTCCGTACATTCGACTGATTCCGAAGGTAACCGCCGTCTCCGGCGAGACATTGAATCTAAAGTGCCCCGTGGCCGGGTATCCCATCGAGGAGATCCACTGGGAGAGAGGCGGCCGGGAGCTGCCGGATGACATACGGCAGAGGGTCCAGCCGGATGGCTCGCTGACCATCAGTCCGGTGCAGAAGAACTCCGATTCCGGCGTGTACACGTGCTGGGCGAGGAACAAACAGGGTCACAGTGCCAGGCGGAGCGGCGAGGTGACGGTCATAGGTTAGTATGTGGGGTCAGGTCGACAAAAACCTACAAAAAGTGGGGGGGAAAATGGGGAGAAAAAAAGACCAACAAGGAGGTCGAGGTTGGTTTCTTTCAGAGCGCTTTCACCCACGAGATGAGATGACATCGGGCCGGGCGAACAACAACGAAACGAAGTGAAAATTGCATTTTAATTATTAACAGCAAACTAAGTAGTTTCCTATGGCGCTTTCTGGCCAAGTTGCTCCTTTCTGGCCAACCTTTTGGCCTTATTTTTCGGGTTCCTCATTTTTTGATTTTGTTTGGCTTTTAGCCCACTGTGTGTGTGTGTTTTTTTCTTGCTTTTCCCCGCTGTAATTAAATATGCGCAATAATCTAAGCTTAAAAGTTTGCAAATTAAAAAAGGAAGCCGAAGCCGGGACCCTTTTTCTCCATTAGTGTTAATGTTAATGAATTCGCGCCCTAATGAAGCTCGGCGCTGATTAAATTTTCATAAATCGCTACCTTTTTGCCGGTTCTTGGCTTCGGCTTGGGCTTCCTTTTTGCCGCTGGCTCATCAATTCCTGGCTGATCCCTTACAGTGCCGCCGAAGGTTAGTCCCTTTCAAACGAGCATCCTGCAGCTAAACATGGGCGACCGGGCCTCCCTCACCTGCTCGGTGGTGAAGGGCGACCTGCCGCTGACCATCAACTGGCGGAAGGACGGCCGCCCCATCGACCCCACCCAGCACATGTCCGTCAAGCAGGTGGACCAGTACAATAGCATCCTGGTGATCGAGAATCTCGGCAGCGACCACACCGGCAACTACTCCTGTGTGGTGCGAAACTCGGCGGCCGAGGTGGAGAACTCGCAGGCCCTGCTCGTCAACGGTAAACACATCAGCGAACCGAGTCCTGTAACCCCAGTTTGCAGTTTGCAATTTGCAGTATTGCAGTATCCTGTTTGCCGTATCCGTAATCCCGTTTTAGTTGCAAGTAGTTATGTTCCTTTCGTATGCACTTTGATTCATGTAAGACACATCCACTCGAAAGCAAAACCATTCATTAGCTTATCATATATATATATATATACGATCCTTTCTATCCTCTGTAAATGATGTTTCCACTTTCGGAATGTTTGTACAAGATTAAGTAGAGTTTTCATTCGAATTACATGTTAACAAAACTGCGAAGGTTTACTGCGAATACCAAGTGTTTGCAATTTGAGAAATCTACAGAATCCAGAGTCTGCAGAACCATCGTGGGAATCCAGCGGGGGAGTCGCCAGGGGACCTACACAAGTGACCAGGGAGTGTGTGTTAACCCTTCTCGCCCGATCTTTCCTCTTGCAGTGCCGCCGAGCATAGAACCGTTCGCCTTCCAGGAGGGCCTGGCCGAGGGCATGCGGACACGGACCGTCTGCGGGGTCTCCCGGGGCGACCCGCCCCTGAAGCTGATCTGGCTGAAGGACGGTGAGCCGCTGCCGGACCTGCTGGGGGCCAATGTCACCATGCTAGACCAGTACAGCTCGCTGCTGAGCATTCCGTCGCTCTCCGCCACGCACTCTGGCGAGTATACGTGCGTGGCCAAGAATCCGGCGGCGGAGATCAAGTACACGGCCCTGTTGCAGGTCAAAGGTAGCGTACTAGCGTACCCATCAGAAAAACACTGAGAAACACAAGAACAGAGAATATAATATTGTTTTTTAATTAATTATTTAATTAAAATTAATTTATAAGAATTCATAGTGTACTTTCAAGTCAGTATATGTTTATAATTTTGAAATATATACAACTAAATAAACACACAAAAGAACTAATTGAAAATTTTTGAATCCTGAATAACCTAAAGCCTTAGGTTAGGTTAATCTTAAATTATTAAATACGTTATTAAGTAATTTTAATAAACTAAAAACTTCCAATATTATGTCTCTGTTCACAACATCCACCATAAATTAAACAACATAGAAAAATAACAATACTAACACCCATTTTGACTAAGCGAACTTCACTTGCCCCTCAATAACTTTTTGCTTTCCCGCTGATGTATTCAAGACGAGCTTCTTAATGGTATTTTCAGTTGTTGATGATATAAATTTTGAGTTGATTTTTAATAAAAAAACTAAATAAATGAAACTAGGCTTTTTTTGGAGCTCGTTGAGTAAGCTTCAGAGTAACTAAACGTTGCCCCCAAAGACCCTCAATGAAGAAAGGTGCTTTGATTTTTTGACTCTAACTCGATAACAAAAAAAAACCAAAAACAAAAAACCCCTAAACAAGCCCCGCTTAAACCCCCCTAAAAGAAACAAAATATCCAACTAATCTACAATTAAGAGTTTCCCGCCACCCTTAAGTCGCTTTTGGCACGCTGTGGGTTTTTTTGACAACCGTCTCACCAGGTAATACGTTTTAACTGCACTGCTTCTTAAACCGCTTCGTAAACCAAACCAAACAAAAATCTAACCAAAGCATAAGTATGTATCCTTTTTGAGTTGCTCTATCATTTAAATGGCTTCTTACACATCAAGTCGGGCTATATAGAAATATATATATCGAGTGTGTGCGTTTTCCAAGCGGAATCGGCATTATCTTTATGGGCGACTTGGGGGACGCACTGCATTCGCAATTAGCTGTGTAATTTATAATTTATAGAAATACTCATGCATAAACATGGAAAGATGGGCTGCTTTAAGATTCATTTGCCTTAATCGCTTATATCCTTTTTGGTTGCTGCCGTCTACGTTGCAGGATAAAAGCCAGAAAAAATACAGAAAAATCCCCTTTTGTTTTGGCTCTGCTGTGCTCTGCTCTTCCCGGCTCTTCTCTTCATTTTTGCTCCTCTGACTTGCAGCTCCTCTATACTCTCCACTCCACCTCCAAACTATATACATATATCCTGCTCGATGTGCTGTGTGCTTAATTAAAGAAAATCCAAGAAGCTAAAGTATGAGTGCGGACATATCCTCTGAAGACGCAATGAAACACGCGCTGCTTATGCTTCAATTTGGTTATGGCCTCTCTAAACGCTTACTCTCTCTTTGTATCCTGTATGTCCTTTATATATATCCCACTTTCCCCCTGTGCTTGTGTGAGTGGCTGACTGTGTGTGGGTATGAGTGATTGAAAAAACGCTTAAATCTAAATCTAATTGCAGAGCAAAACGAATTAAAAAATAACAAAAACCGGAGAAACCAAACGAAAGTGGTTAAGAAACTTAAAGCTTCGCAGTATTTGCTAATCTAGTTGAGCATGAATATACATTTTTTTAGATTTTTTTTGCTAGCAAGTGCTGTGCAGAAAGCACTTTTTGTTGCTGCATGAAAACTGTACATACATACATAGTAGAGAAATGCAATTTTTTTTGGGTTGTTTCGTTTTGCGATTTTTGTGCCAGCTGCATGCGCGTAGTGCTGTGACAAATGAATTTTAATTTCCATTTATTTATGATTTGCTTGCTATATCCGTTTGTTTTCCATTTTGCTGAGTTCTCAAGTCCAGATCCCAGCTCTCTACAGTCTTAATTCGTTTTGGGTTTTTCTGGTTTTAAGTTTTCCTCCCTCCTCTGGTTTTCCACTTAATTTCATCAGCCAGTCTGGGAAATGTCCTGGCTGGCATTGCCATTATTTTTATTTGTCCAGCCATTTTCCACAAACTTAATTTATTTATTTTTCTAATGCTCCACCCCCCCCCCTCCCAGGCTGTTGTTTGTGTGCAAAGATTTTTTTACGAATTAGAAACGCCCGCCCCCACGAAACAACCCCACCGAAAATATTTAAACCAGAAATTGTTTTAATTAATACCAGGCCTTGGGGTCAATTATTAATTTCATTTATAACGCCAATAATTTGCTCCTTGTTCGGGCTTAATTTTTAATTGATATTTTTCATTTCGTTAGAGCTGCACAAACAAACAAAGGCTGCCAATTAAATGCAGCTGCTAAGTAAACAGTTTATAATTTATTGGGGCTGTGGGCCGTGGGACGGCCGATTGTTAAAGGCTCTCCAGATGGCTATGTGGGAATCCCCGTATTATTGGTTCGCTTTTTCGTGTTTTGTTAGCTGCGTGTCCAATCCAACTATAAACTCACACAATTTCGATTTATGTTGCGCCATATAATTTCTATGCAAATATATATTTTCCATTACGCTTCTGGCATGCCTTTGTTATTTAATTTATGCGCCGAATATACCAGAGCATATTAAGCCTTTTTTGCGAATTTTTTGTTATTTTTCAAACAACAACCATCAACGAACAGCGAGGCGTGGCGAAAAATAATCCACACTTTCCCACCCAAAAATACAAAGCGATTTCAATTATCGAAAAAATCCAAGAGAAATACAAATAAAATCCTTGCACACCAACAATCCGCATTAATTAATTTCTCCCACCGATGCTCCTAAACGATTTTCTTCCTAAACTTGAAATAATAATATGACGAGAATCAACGTTTATTTTTGTTCCATTTTTGACTCAGTTGCATATGTGAAAATTAATTTTTGGATTTGATTTTTTGAGCAAACCACCCAATGGCAAATGCTATCCTTTTGTATATTAGTTGAAAAGTTCCTACTATATTGCTACCACTATTCAACCATTTTTTACATTTGTGCTAGGCACAATGAAAACCTAAAGAACGTAAAACAAAAAGAAATCCTTTCTGCCGTTTTTTACTTTGCCACAAATCTTCACTTTTCCTCTCTGTCTCTATATCTCTCTCTCGCTATCTATCCACCTATCTATCTATCTCTAAGAACCATTACTATTCTGTATGTCTTAGCAGTTTTAATTTGAATCATTCGTTCTGCAACAGTAATTACTTTCCACCTCTGATGATAATCGATTGTCTCTCCATCACTCATCCGCCCTGTAGTGCCGCCGCGCTGGATTGTTGAGCCCGTTGACGCGAATGTGGAGCGCAACCGCCACATAATGTTGCACTGCCAGGCCCAGGGTGTACCCACACCCAGCATAGTATGGAAAAAGGCTACAGGTAAGGATAACTACTGCTTGCAATAATTGTCAAAGATTTCTGGATTTTTCATAAGTAATAGAATTTTAATTGTTTTATTTTTATTTTAAAATATTTTACAATTAAGATTTTTATGCAAATTGGTAAAAAATTGTTCCAAATGTTTTAAAGTACTTGTTTAAAGTACTGTGGCAGATATGGCAGTGGGCAAGATTTCACAGCCCGAGGCTTTCCCCCCTTTTCATAGGGGGTCCCTCGAAAAAATTGACAAAAAATTGAAAAAATATTTTGCATTGAGATTTGGATGCAGTTTGATGGAGAATCGTTCCACAAATCTTTTAAGGTACTTGGCTCAAGAATCGGACAAAAACCTGAAAAGATATGGCAATCGGCGTGGGCAAGATTTCACACCCCGAGGCTTTCCCCACTTTTCATAGGGGGTCCCTCGAAAAAATTGACAAAAAATTGAAAAAATATTTTGCATTGAGATTTGGATGCAGTTTGATGGAGAATCATTCCACAAATCATTTGGGGTACTTGGCTCAAGAATCGGACAAAAACCTGAAAAGATATGGCAATCGGCGTGGGCAAGATTTCACACCCCGAGGTTTTCCCCACTTTTCATAGGGGGTCCCTCGAAAAAATTGACAAAAAATTTAAAAAATATTTTGCATTGAGATTTGGATGCAGTTTGATGGAGAATCGTTCCACAAATCTTTTAAGGTACTTGGCTCAAGAATCGGACAAAAACTTGAAAAGATATGGCAATCGCAGTGGGCAAGATTAGTCCTCTCCCATTTTACTTTTATTGCAAGGTTTTAATATACAGCTCCTCGAACCAAAATATACTCTTCTCGTCGCACAATATTTGATTGTTTCATATTCCTTTCCAGGCAGCAAATCAGGCGAGTACGAGGAGGTCAGGGAGCGGCCTTTTACAAAGCTGCTGGGCAACGGGTCCCTGCTGCTCCAGCACGTGAAGGAGGATCGCGAGGGCTTCTATCTGTGCCAGGCCAACAATGGCATCGGCACCGGCATCGGAAAGGTCATCCAGCTGAAAGTGAACTGTGAGTATCTCGGCGAGTGGCCCAGCGAGTGGCAATTTGGTTAATTGCGGAGCTGAGGGAAGCCCCGGGGGAAAGTCGTGAGGGAGGTGCTCGTAATTAAAGTGGCAACTGTGCTCCCTCTTTGCAGCCTCGCCGTACTTCTCCTCCACCTCCCGCTCCGTGATGGTGAAAAAGGGCGACACCGCCCTGCTCCAGTGCTCGGTGAGCGGCGACAAGCCGATTAACATTGTCTGGATGCGTTCGGGCAAGAACACGCTGAATCCCTCGACCAATTACAAGTGAGTGCATCCCCTGCAGCTCCCCAGCTATGCCCATAATCCTTCGTCACCTTCACTTTCAGGATCTCAGTGAAGCAGGAGGCCACGCCGGACGGTGTCTCCGCCGAGTTGCAAATCCGTACAGTGGATGCCACCGATAGCGGTCCGTACTTCTGCCGGGCGAGCAATCTCTATGGAAACGATCAGCAGCTGGTGCAGCTTCAGGTGCAGGAACCGCCGCAGCCACCCAGCGTTCTGGAGGCAGCAATGATCAGCAGCCGGTCTGTGAACCTCAAGTGGCAGCCCAAGACCCTGGGAACGGGTGACGTATCGAAGTACCTGGTGGAGTTCCGCGAGGCTGATCGTAAGTAACATTCATAGAAATGAATCCCAAATTTTAATAACCATACAATCATGCTGCAGCAGCTCTCTTCGTGGAGCAGTGGCAGCAGGTGGAGGTCAAGGACCCACCCACTTTCAATGCCCTGATAGAGAACCTGAAGCCAGCCACGCGGTACGCCTTCCGGGTGATTGCCGAGGGCTCTGCCGGACGCAGTGCCCCAAGCCAGGAGCTGATTGTCCGCACAGAGCCCCAGAGACCGGCGGGTCCGCCGCTGAATCTCTCTGCACGACCTCTATCCTCCACGGAGCTGCTTATTAGCTGGGTGGCTCCGCTGCCGGAGCTACGGCATGGCGACATCCAGGGCTACAATGTGGGCTACAAGCTGGCCAATTCGGGCAACACGGCTTACAACTTTACCTCGGTTTCCGGCGACGGGGATGGCGGAAACGGTGAGCTGCTGCTGAGTGGGCTGGCCAAGTTCCAGCGCTACAATGTGGTGGTGCAGGCCTTCAATCAAGTGGGGCCCGGTCCTCTCTCGGAACCAGCTACATCCCAAACCATGGAAGATGGTGAGTTAAAGGATTATAAGGTTATCCTTCGCAACGAAAACACTCTAATTTCGTTGCAGTTCCCAGTCGCTCGCCGGAGGATGTGCGATGTGCGGCCTTGTCTTCACAGTCCCTGCAGGTTTCCTGGCAGCCACCTCCGATCTACCACACGAATGGACTTCTGCAGGGCTACAAGCTGGTATTCGAGCCCATCATTGACGACATCCAGCCCAGCAAGGACGAGGTTGAGTCACGAAAGACCACCGCTCTGACCATGGTCCTCACAGGACTGCGCAAGTACACCAACTACAGTATCCAGGTTTTGGCCCACACCCGAATGGGTGACGGTGTGTTTGTCGAAGCCCCTGTTCTGCCACAGCGAGGAGGACGTTCCGGAGGCGCCAGCGGACATCAAGGTGGTGGTGAGCTCGTCACAGTCTCTATACATATCCTGGCTGCCGCCGACGGAGCCAAACGGTGTGATCACCAAGTTCAGTCTATACACACGGGTGGTGAACGGACGCGAGGAGCTGAACAACGAGAAGCGCAGCCTGCCATCGCAGCAAGCCTATTACGAGGCGAAGGGTCTGCATCCCCATATGGAGTACCAGTTCTGGGTGACGGCCAGCACGCGGGTGGGCGAGGGAAAGAGCTCTCGGGTGGCCTCTCAGATTACAACCAACCGTATCCCGGCCCGGATCATATCTTTCGGCGGCCCAGTGGTGCGGCCCTGGCGCTCCACTGTCACCCTGCCCTGCACGGCGGTGGGCAAGCCAAAGCGGGATTGGTTCAAGTCGGACGTGGTGCTGCGCCAGGGCGGCCTCCACAACACACAGATGCTAGACAACGGCGACTTGATCATCTCCAGCCTAGAGCTGGGAGACGGCGGCAACTACAGCTGCCAGGTAGACAATGGCATCGGCACTGATCGCCTGACCCACATCCTGCTGGTCCAAGTGCCTCCTGCTGCACCCACTCTGTACGTGACCAGTGCCACCTCGAGCAGTATTTTGATGCACTGGAAGTGCGGCTTCACCGGCAACGCCCCCATTACCGGGTATACCCTCTTCTACCGTCGCGGCAACGCCAACACCGATGAGATGCAGCTCTCCCGGCATGCCTCCAGCCACGAGCTGAAGGGCCTCGTCTGCGGCAGCACCTATCAGATCTACCTGAGTGCCCAGAACAAGGTCGGCCCCTCGCCCACCAGCATTATGCTGCACGTCCGTACCCAGGGCCAGTCTCCGGGTCAGCCTTCCTCCACGGCACTGCTGGCGCCCAACTCCACCTCGCTCCTGGTCCGTCTCCACTCCTGGCCGGACAACGGCTGTCCGATCCTTTACTTTGTGTTGCAGTACAAGGCGGTGACCGACGATCCGGATGCTGAGTGGGTTATGGGTGAGTATTCTTGAAGAGATTACTTTAGATCGCTTCCAGCATCGCTATAATTGACTTTTCAGTTTCCAATGCTTTGAAACCTCAACGTCGTCTGGTGGTTTCCAACCTGCTGCCCTCCACTCTTTACCACCTTCGCATGGAGGCCCACAATGTGGCTGGCCAGTCGAGTGCCGAGTTCTCCTTCGTGACCCTGACCAAGGACGGTGACCCACCGCCGCCGGAGATCGTGCAACGCGGCCACCGAGGCACCACCGTCTTCTATGGAAACATCAACCTGCTGATTCCCAGCATCGCGGCGCTGTCCGGAATGATCTGCACCATCGTCATGGTCATCATCTGCTACAGGAACAGTAAGTATTTGGATAAGTACTTGTCGGCGTTTAGTGACTTACTAATTGGATCAGTGCTTAAAAATGCACGACCGCTCGCAGAGCAAAGCGCCCACAGCCAAAAGGAGTCACTGGAGAATCGAGCCAACTCGGAGGCGGCCCAAAGGGAGAGGTACTACGCCACCATACACAAGGTGTCCATGCAGAACAATGACAAGATTCCAGGTGAGACCTTTGACATACTACCACTTGATCAGGCTTGCTTACGGTCCGGGGAATCCTTTTGTTTTCAGAAACCTCCGAGGACATCTCACCATACGCTACCTTCCAGCTCTCAGAGGGAGCTGCAAACATGTCGCAGCCGCACCATGGAGGTCCTGCCAACACGCTGCTCCACTCGTTCATGTACCACGAGCGGGCCCTGGCCGAGGGCTGCTCGTCGCCACCACCAGCCGCGGTACTGAACCACCAACCAACCACCACCCATCACCACCACCACCAACGTCCACAAAAGACAATTCATAATTATTATCAGACCTCACCGTTCCATAATATCGTGCGTTTGTTTATTCCGTTCTTTGATTTAGCTGTCTTCCCTCTCTCTCTCTCTCTGTCTCTCTTTGACCTGCGGGGAATGTGGGCCAAGGATTCGATGGATCCTTCGGCCGCCCTGACAGACTGACAATTAGAGTTTCCTAAGTGTACTAACTACGTGCTTTTTATGTTGTTTACTTCTGCTCGTGTTTGATTGTTTTTTTTATGATCTATTGTTTACTATGTTTTTGTTTTTGTTAATTGCAATGCCGTAATCATGCCCGAGGGGCTGACCCCCCGGCAACATGTCACCCGCCAGTCTTGAGTTACCCTTTCTTTTGTTCGAAAAGCGTTCCATTCCCCAGGCGCTTCTGTAGTGCTAGCTGCCGATCCGCTCCAGTTCAAATACCCAGATCCAGACTAATTTTCCCGCTTTGTTCCATGTGCTGCACAGTCGAAGAACCGGAGGCGCCACTCCCGGAAGACGGAGCCCGAGAGCGAGGAGTCGGAGTCGGACCAGGACCAGCTGACCTCCAGCCGCACGGAGTCCTCCAATCAGCACGAGGGCAAGATCAAGCACAGTAAGTCCTGTTCCTGGCTTGAGTCATAAAGCATTTTTTTTTGGTTTTCCGTTCCGGTTGAAGCTTCTCCATAAGTCTTTTGATATCTAGCGACTTGGCAGCTGAACTCTCTTTTTGTGTTGCTTTGTTTTTGCAGACTCTAGACTAATCCAACACTTTCCAAACCACAATATCTCGATAACATATCTGTAGTAGGCCAAACTGACACAGCACCACAGCACATAGAAACCAAAAACCAAAGACCAGATCAGGCCATCAAAGACTAAGCCCAAAATTTGTACTAAGTTAGTGATAGTCGATAAGTTTGCGCTTTTTTCACCCTGCCACACCACCCTGCCACACAACCTGCCAACCCGTCAGAGAACTCTTCTATCAACCCACCATTCTTTTGTATTCTTCTGTTCTTTTCTTCCCCCGTAAAAAAAAAAACAACAAAAAAATAACATTTGAAATCAAACATCTGCGCCTGCGCTGCGATCCATCGATATAATCGCCACCATCGTCGATCCACCGATCCGTTGCTACCTCGATAATACAGGCATCATCTACCATGGAGCACAGTCAAGCACCTCCTCCGATCTGTCACCAATGTCCGAACAGAAATCATTGCCCCGCCGCGGCCGCTCCAGGTATCATCACCAGCAATATCAGTTTTCCACCAATACCACACCGCGCCACCACAACAGCAACAAAATGAACAACAACACAAGCAACAACATCAACACCACCAACATGAACATGAACATGAACATGAATAGCACTGCCACAAATACGACAGCCACACCATCGACGAGCAATTCGAACAAAATTCTATCGCCGCGGGGCGGCGGAAACCTCAAGTCCATATCGAGCACCTTCAAATCACAAGACTCCATTCAGTGCCACATACCCACATTGGTCAAGTCGCCATCGATCAGTACACAGCAGCAGAAACAGTTCCACAAACAGCAGGTCCAGGGTAGCACTAATAGTAGCAGTAACAGTAACGGTAACATGCCCTGTAACCCCAACTCGAACAGCAGTAGTTTGAAGCAACAGCAACCCCTCCTGATCACGCCCAAGCTCCATCAGCTGGAGGCCGGCAGCGGGCCGCAGGAGCTGATGGGGCTGGACGGGATCGGCGGTAGTCCCCTGGTAGCCTGCATGCCGCCCTCCTCACAGTTCCGACCCATACCCCACAAGTCCTCGATAATGCCCGCGCATGAGCCACCGCACCACCAGAACCACAGCAACCACCTGCCACCGCACCACCCGAGCTCGGGCTCCACCCTGCTCAACCCCTCGACGGCCATGCTCTCGTCCAAGTTCTTCACAGCGCCCACGCTGCCCAAATAGGATACGGCCAATGGGGGGGGTGAATACGTTGGTGGTGCCATGGAGGCATTGGAGGGTTTCGGCTATGACAGCGGCGAGATCTCCTGCACCTACATGGACCCCATAGATCAGACATGAGACCTGGCCTACGGTGAGGTGTGTGGCCCCCCCGAAGGAGCTCGTTAGAGCCCTGCACTTACGACCTGAATCTTAATTAGATCTTCCGATTTTTGAATTTAACTTAAAATCTTCTCAAAACATTGAATTCAGGTCGTGAGAAGGAGGGGCCACATAGTCCACACACCCGACTAGTACGATACACCAGAAGACTAGAACACCACCACTAGGATACTAGGTCTTTAACTGAATGAATGCTTGAGCCGTGGTTGCACCTAAAAAATCCAACTCTGGACCCTCTCTTGTACTTGCACCCCCAACCACCCCGCAACGTTTGCAACCCACCACCCATCCAACCCCCAAAAACACGCATTCGCATTCGGATCCCAGGGCCGGGATCCTGCGCACGCTGCATCCGCTCCAGCTGCAGGCCGAGTGCTCCGGCGGAGGAGCCTTCCGCCACCAGACGCAGGACGGAGGGCTGGGCGAGCGGATAGAGCTGGCGGAGGTCGAGTGCGACGTGGACACGATCAAGAAGCTGAAGCTGGGCCAGCGGTCCTCGCTCTGGTCGCGCCCCTCTTCCACCACCTCCCAGCTGCAGCAGGAGCACCAGCAGCAGCAACAGCAACAGCAGCAGCAGCAGCAGCGACAGCAGCAGCAACCACCCCACAAGAGAGCCCATTCGAAGTCGCCGCAACCACAGCAACAGCAACCATTGCAACAGCAACGTCAACAACAACATTCACCCGCTCCTGGCCAGAAATTGCTGAGCGAGAAATCGGATTATTCGATATCCGTCTGAGACATTGGTAAGATCTGATCCCAGGATCAGGAGATGGGATGATGGTCCCATGGCCCCAGATAGCCGGAGGACATTGTCGATTGAGCAGCAGCCGCCGGGCCGTTTTTTGTACATTTTTGTAATGCATTTGTTACCTAATCTTGACCCCAAGACCTCCAGACCCCCAGACCCTATGCCTCGTAACCCCGTAACCCTACCCTCTGACACTGTGAAAACTTTCGGACAATCAGTATCAAAATTCTGCACAACCATCCATACCCGATAAAACCAAGCATACCGAAACACTTCCCATTATGAACTCCTGCCCGTATTTATAGAGCTCATACTATATCTAAGTATCAACGATTGTGCATGCTATATACAGGATATGTACTTATGCATATACATATATATTATATATAGTCGTATATGAATGGCATGTGTCCAGAGATGAGTCCCAGGTCATTGTCGAACTTCCAAAAATGTTGTGTGTATATATACTACGTAGCCTCCTAAGCATCCAAGTAATTACTACTCGAAACTGTAACTGTAACTCAACTACTAACTGCAAAACTATCTAGTATTCGGTATCAGATCGTATCAAATCGAACTGTTTTTGTTTATCATGTGCGGAATAGGTACTCCTAAAGTACTATCCATGTTTCGGTTCTCTATGGCAGTACGGAATTAAGGAAAAGTCTTGAATTTTCATAGCTACGAGTAGGGCCGATCAACTCAGATATATATGCTGTACAAATTTATATGAATGTATATTTAGATTTGTATGTGTGCGTGTCTACGTCATGTATATAGGACATAGGTATATACACCGGGATATATGCAATCGCAAGAGTACTCATGTAGTTGTTAGCGGATCGGCATCAATGCGGATCGGATCAAATATTTGTAAATAATCAAAAGCTAAACCCTCAAAAGGACTGACACACGGAAAGAATCAGAAGCAAAGCCACAATAAAATGTTAACTATATGTATTCAGTATATAGACACGCGGATCTAACAATTAGATAATACTCACACGACATGATATCGCCAGTATACATGCAATTAGTGTTTCCATTACAGTACAGTAACTGTCGTCATTCGTCGAGTTGTAGATAAATGTTTTTAAAATGCGGTTTAAGCCCAGTCAGTAGAGGAATCAAATAAACACACAAGTCGTAATCAAATTTCGAAATATTACCAGTCACAGGACACACAGGAGGCAAACTCAATCAGATCAGATCGGAGGTGAGGAGCAGCAAGAACAAACTACAAATTAATATAACTCTTAGTTCGTATCGAATAATCCAATTAATACGAGTCATAGTTGTATTTTAAACTAGCCCAAAAAAGCATAAGCAAACACCCAGTGAAACACTCGACATTAAGAGTCGAGCTGAAGCAGAGGAAGCATTTCGGAAACATTGTGCCAAAATTTGTTTTTAGATAAAGAAAACCCCGTATGGAATTACGACTATACAATAAATAAGCGAAAGCCACGCAAACCAGTTAATAGCAGACATAAATTATGAGCATACAAATTAGAGAGATTCCACAGCCACACGATATAAAGTCACACAGATTAAGGTGTTCACTTCGGGAGGAAAATTTATGATTCGAGACTCTAGTCTCGGGTCCCAGAGGATAACAATTCATTTCAAATCAAATAAGAACTAAGCACTCTTTGTTTATATAGCAATTGCAGCGATTTTAGTCGGTTTTTATATGCATTTATTTGTACGAAGCAATGAAATGGTTTATTACATTCAACATCGAATTTTACGAATTTATTGAAACAACAGCAAGTTGCGACTGGTGGGTGCATGCCTCATGCCCCACGGCTCATATGCAAAGTCTACAAATCAAAAGAGAAATTCAACTTACAATTAATAGATCACAATCAAAAAAGATGAACAAATACCAAGTACTTATACGTGAGAGGGAATAATTTTTATGTTTAACATATAATTAGCACAACAACTACAAAGTAAAAACTATTAATGTAAAAACAATGGCATTTAAAAAAATATAAGAAATATTTAAAAATATTCAAGTTTTTTATTAATGGAAAAGTAATATTTCTGGGGCGAGAAGGTAAGTGTGGAATATCTTTCCCTTTTTCAAAGAAAACCCAATAAAAACCACTCTTATTAATTTTTTTATTTTCATATTTTATTCATTTTTTTTGTATTTTTATTTATGTTCATTCTTATAAGATATTAATACTTAATGTAGCCAGGATACTCACACGGAAATCCTTACGGGCAGAGCCAGAGGTAGAGCTCCGCTTCGTCGGGAATCGGTGTAGGACCTGGAACGAGAACGTCCATGGGAGCGACCCCGGGAGTGGCCACGAGAACGTCCTCGGGACCGGGATCGATCCCGCTTACGATCGTCGCGAATGTGTCGCCTGCTCCTCGAGGTCATCTCCTCCTGCCGCTGCACTGGGATCAGCTCACAATCGCTATTCCCCGAACCGGAGCTGGAAGAGGAGGAGCTAGAGTGATGACCATGTCTGGAGGCCTTGTGCCGGCGGCTTTTACCTCCTTCGGATCTGTGGTGCTTGGACTTGGACGACTTCTTGGAAAAAGATTCCTGCTGCTGCTGTTTTTGGAGCTGCTCCATGACGTCGCTCAGCATCTTTTGGGCCATCTGTGCCTTGCGAATCAGCTTCTCCAGCGGCGGGGAGGCCATGTCCTCCACCTCTACTGGTGTGGCACGTGGCAGCTGGCCGCGGCAACCTTGACAGGCCTCGGGCACTGCGACTGCCGCAGTTTGCTCACGTTCCGCGTTATCTAGTTGCGACATTTCTGCACTAGTTTACACCTGACCCGATAAGTAATTCACTTGGCACCTTTTTCCAGGGGCTTTTCTGCTATTACTCGTACTTCAGCTCTAGTAACTTTTACTCGACGGCTTACTGTGGCTTCTGTATCACTGGAATACTCAAATCGACTGGTTTCGGTGCTGCACTGATCCCGTTCTTTTATAGGAAAATTAGGCGCCAACCTTATCTCGAAATTCACATTTCAAATGTTTGCTTAAATACGATATCAGTTGCTTACGCTTCGAGTGAGGTAATCAGGCTATTTATAGATAATCGTTAGTATCACGTGTTTTCAAAATTATATAATTGCATTTTCAAACGTAACCTATAAATTTTTCGCAAATTCATGAAACTCGATTACAGATATGTATTATATATTAAATTTTTGTTTTCTGTTTGCGGATAGGTATGTAATATTTTATTAAGTAAAGGAATTAAAGAAATTAAGTAAAATATTTTAAATACAGTATGATTCATTGTTCTATTTATAGTCAAAATGATTTCATTATGTTTGGAAACTTTGGATTACAAACTCAAACTCAATCTTATTTTAACGATAATGAAATTCACAAATAAGTATTATGAAGTATTATGAAATAATATGAAGAATAAAACAAATAAAAATGTATGTAGACGCCAACTAGATAAAATAGTTGATATATAAAAAAATAAGTTAAAGTTAAGTTATTTTAAATAACTTAAGTCTCAAATAATTTAAACGTTTGAATTCAATCACAGTATAAGAACCAGTATACGACTTGCCAGGTTGGTGTCTCTGCTAGAATCTGGTATATTTCTCTTTGGGATTTTCTGGTCCCTCTAAAGTATCTGGCTCTGACATTATCCGTCAGATACAGTATGGTCAATCTGAAAGATGCAAAATCTATTTAAGCAACCGCCGCTCCCACAACAACAAAAAGATTGAGAATGCGCTGCAGCGGCGCGCATAAAATCGAATCGAAGCCGTGTTTTTATTTCGGAATTGAAAACATTTAACGGTCAAAATATGGATAACCAATAACGTGTTCTCTACAAGAAAATAGACTGTTATTTCTTTTAAGAAATAAAGGAGTCGAAAATTCAAGAAAATAAACAAGTGAGTCCAGGAAGCACTTGGCTTTTCCTGCAAAGTGCTGTGGCGAACGGGTTTTTCAATCGCAGCCTTAAGGCTAAAAACAAGGCTGAAAGCCCAATTCCAGCCGAAGCCTCCAACTGAAAATTAATCAATGTGTTGCAAGTTTTAATTCGCGGATCCATAATCGATTTTTCCTTTGAGCTCGGCTGCAAATAAACGCTGTGTGTGTTGGTGTGCGTCAGTGCGTGTGTGTGAGCGAGTCCTGGCAGGACCAGACCAACACAACTGAGCGGGCGTTTACCTAAGCGAAACGGCAACAAAAGGAGAGAAGCGGAAAGCGGCAGGACCTTCTCGTCCTTGATCACGTTTTCACCTTATCCTGTTTGTTCTCTTTCTCCAGCTGCCGCAGCTGTCTCGAATATATACCGAGGAGTGTATGTGGACGAGAGAGTGACAATATCGCCCTCCCGGTTCGTCTTGTTTGTGCATTTAATTTGCACGAATTTCAAGCGGCACCAAAACTCGGCAAAATCGCATATTCCGTCCGCCAAAACGCCATCCATTTTGCACTCCCCCAGCGAGCGAGAGCAATAATAGAATTATCAGCCGCCAGCGAAAATCACAAGCAAAATTTTACAACAAAAAGTAGTACGACTCGAAAACGAAAAGAGAATGCCCTGGGAGGCCGCTAACCCGCGACCCTCTGACATTTCCATCATCGCCCACTGAAGGAGCTCTGCGAGAAAAAAAATAAAAACCAACAACAAAATAATATAAAATACAGAATAACAAACCGACAGCCCGACAACCCGACAAACAAACAAACAAACTACCAGCGAACGAGCGAATCGACGACTCCAGCAGCCTCCTCAGCCGCTGGCACAGTTTCCTCCTGCAACTCCAACTCTCTGTGGGTGAGTAGCTACAGTAGAGCCTGCTTTAAGCAGAAAGGTCTCAAGCATATAGATCTTAAAGGACACAAGTGTAACTCCTTTTTCTCTACAGAACCTATAGCTATTAAAGATGTTTTTGTTTCTTTTATTTAAATGCACTTTTTGTATATAAAGCTTGAAGTATCTGTAAGCAATATAAGTATCTCAAAGAGTCTTAATCTATCTTTAATAAATTCCAATCAAGAGAATATCAAAATCTTTCAAGTTCACTTAATGTAAGCTCGACTGTAACTCATTTGCGGGTAGAAAGCGGTTATCGAATATGAGCTGCGGCTTCAGTGGGTTTCTTTCCGATTGGGGGGGGGGTTGGGGGCAGATGAGGGGTGCTGGGTCAGAGGTGGCACGGCTCATGTCTTGTGGCGTCGTGCGGCTTTAGTTTTTAGCTGAAATTAAAAAAGGTCAGGGCGAAGCGACCCGGGGCTTCTGTATTTTGTATCCTAGCCACGTCCTCCACGTCCGGATACCATCCGCTTCATTATGCACCGTTAATAGTGATTTTACATACTAGAGACTTCGTATACATATATGGTATATATAAGTTTGTTCGGCAAGAGTTGGATATATAATTTCAGTTGCATGACTTTGGCGATAATCGATTTTGAAGCGACGGAGCAATCAGGAAGAGTGCAATTTGATGCCACTCCGTCAGTTCGTAAGTCAGTCATTCAGGCAAGCAGTCACAAGCTGTCAAGCACACTGCGAAAAAAAAAGTTATGGAAGATGCAGGTCAACATGACATGTTTCCGATTCCACTACTGATTACACTTTTTTGCATGCTATCTTTGAAAGAATAAGTTTGCAGAGCTTGCTTTCCAATCAAATGTTTGAAATCAACCCATGCCCGGTCTGCTTGAAATTCATATTTGTGTTGATTTTTTCCCATGTACCCTCGGCCTGGTTAAGTGGCGTTTACCATATTCATAAGCCCCGATTGCCGGACATTGCAACCGTTACCCCGTAATGCGACAATTTGCTGTCGAATGGGGGAGTGGGGCCTCAAGTTGCAAGACTGTGTGACTTCGGGAAGAAGCTAATTAAGCATCCATTAATGCAATTTCCGCTTCTTGTGGCAACCACACTCTTGGCTGCCGTGTGACGCATTCTGCTTTCGCTTATCGGACAGGCACTTTCCTATTCCACTAGAACCGCTTCTACCACTTTGCTTTCTGCCAGAAGATAACGAATGCATTTTCAATGAATTTGTTTCACGATAAGCGGCATATAAACGTCCGATTATGGGGTCTCCCTCAATAACAATGGCTATAATTTATGATAAACATGTTTCAAAGTGTGCGAAATTTAACGGCTCACCGCCGATGAGAGCCTGTTTTTGTCGCAAAACTCGTCCAAAATTTGGTATCTCAGCTGCCAGCACATGTCTGGGTGGTTTTCAAGGTCAGATTTGCTTTCGGAAACCCTTGAAAATGAAATAAACGAGGGCAGGCCGTTCTGAATTCTGGCCACAGCCTCACTATCTCAACTTACCCCAGACAATAGACAGTCGGTTATTGCATTTCACGAGGGGGATTTTGGAAGGGTTTGGACTGGTTGGAGAATCGTTCCCCCGGAATGGAACTGGAACCTTGCCAAAGCTCTCGAGACACGCGTTGACAATGAGCGAGGCTCTCAGGCGAGACTTTGGGGCGTCTATGCCGCATCTGCCAGATGCTCTATATCTTTGTATCTGCCGGCTAGCAAGGCACTGGGAAAAAATATCTATCTAACAATTCCAGGAGGTGCTCTATAGATAAGCAACTTATCAATACCCAAAGTTACAGATAAAAAGCTTGGCCTGTCATATCACCTAACAAAATGTTATTTTGGTAAATTGGAAAAGTATCCAAGAGATATCAACCCTGTATACCAATTACTTCTTTATTAGAACTGGTAGAACATTTTTTTCCGTGTTATTTAATTGCACTGGTATTTGGTTTTTGCCATTTGGATATTTTCGTTTTGGCTCGGCTTTATGGATCGCCTCCAGTCAAGCTCAACTCTAAGCGCGCCGGTCAATGGTCAAGACCACCATCCCCTGACTGCCCCTGGTCCGTACTTTTCTGGCCAAGAGTGTCGTGTGGCTGTTGCCGCTGAAAAACTCCGCCGAGCGTGAAGTACACCACTCATTGTTTTTATTTTTACTTCTTTAGCTTTTTTTTGTGAGCCGCATTGGTATGAAAAGTATGTGTGTTATGGCATGTCGTAAAAAGCCATTTTCTTGATATCCAAACAGTTAAAAGCGCCATAGTTGCCATAGGCCAAAGCCCAGCGTTGGAAATCAAGACCCGGCCCGGCGCGGCCCGGCACTATCCCGACTTTCTCTGCCATATGACAAATAATTTTTAGTAGTTGGCGTAATTGCCGACGCAATGAGTTGTTAATTAACTCCGAGAGTTTCACGGAAAGAGAGCAGAGCCAGATGCTGGCAAAAGTGGGCAGGCGAAGTGCTAGTCACTGTTTGGATTCCGGTCCAATTCGGTTTCTACCGCCTGCTACCTCTGCCGACCAGGCTAACGAACGATTCCGCCCCCAAATGGCTTAGACCAGATACATCAAAAATCTGTCATAAAAAAGTGTATGTTTCGACCAATTATTGCTTCTGAGTCATTGGTTTTGGCCAAGCCACAGGTTCAGTCTAGTGGAAATTATATAATATGTCATATATTTTAAAGTACCTCACTTGAAACCCCTAAAATATTTCAAGTATTTGGTGTTGCCTAATGGAAGACTCCTCCAGAAAATGCAAAGCAAACTTTTGCGTGCCGTTGCCGTTGACTGAGAAGCCGCCAAAATGTGTTTATAGTTTACGGCATTGGCCAAAACCAAATACAACCACACTGCCTGCTAAATCAACAATAACAGCAACTTCAAAAAACGATCCAGTCGGCCGCTTCTTCCTGCTACACCGACTTTTATTGTTGCCCAATATCTTACAGTGTCTGGTCCCGCCGAGTCCCGGTTCCCTGGTCCCTAGACCCGATCCCCAAAAAGCCATATTCGTGACAGGCAGCTGGCACCGCTATACTCCCCCAACCACGCCCTCGTACTTCTTTGATAGACCCCCGAACAAATTGAAACTGTTTTGAAAAGGCAGGGGAAAAAACAGAAGAACGAAAACAGATTGGAGAAAAGCAAAGCCTCGAAGAAGTACTATAAACTCGACGCGGGAATCGGCTAAAAATTAGAAAATCATGCTTACAATTTTCTGGCCCGGTTCTGTGTGCATAATGCGCGATAAGTCGGCAGGTGCAACATGGGGCAAGAACACCACAACAACATTGCCATCGAAGCCCAGATGGAGGGAAGAACCCGGAAGAGTTGGGAAGTCTTTCCCCCCATGCTCCACCCCCACCCCCAGCTCTGGGGTCTCTTAGTTCTAGTCCGAAAAATAAACCAAAATCACTGGGAAAAAAATGACATAACATTGATAAAGTTTTCGAAATAGAATCTTCAAGTTTTTAAAGAGTTTGTAAGCTTCCAGGTATCTAGATAATGTATGTTTATTAAATCCCTTGAATATTATGTAAATATTTTGTTTTTTCGGTGTATAGTTTTCAATTTGATGTTCGTCCCCCAGACGCAAACAGTGCGCACAACTTGCAACTGCAACTCATTATAACTGCATCGGGGGATGTGCGGAGTGGGGGCATGCCACCAGGGGCTTGGCTGCTCGGCAGATGCGGGCCGCACAGCCAAAATAAGGCAGGGGGTGTGCCAGGGGGCAGCGACCGGGGGCAGCTCAATTGTAATTCGCGGCACAAATGTTTCACTTCATTTGAGTTTCGTGGATCGCTGGCAGCACAGGAAGTGCTTTGACAAACAACAACAACAACAACAACAAAAAACAGTTTTGGGGGAGTGGAGTTCTGCCATTGGGGGCGTGGCAGTACCCACGCTTGGCCAACTGTTGTCTCCACCTGTTCCGCGGAGAGTGGAGTGCGTGGGGAGGCTCCATAACACATGACGTCATATCAATTAACTGACGTCGGAATCAACTCTCTTCCCGAAAGGAAAGCCATATCAATTGAGTTATAGGATGCCATTGAAGGGGTTCTGCTAATCCCCAGACCCGGGGCTATGGCACAAAATAAATTGCCTTAAATACACACACTCTGTGTGTGTGTGGCAATAAATTGCTTTCAATGCAACTGCCACAACAACGAGGGGAAATTTATGCAAGCGAATGTTTGTAGTTTCCCTTTATGGGGATTGTTCGAAAAGTCTATCCAGAACATATGGAACAGAATCACTGACCAAGGAACTGCTCACAGGGACAGTGCATTGCATAAGTGTAAGTGCCAAAGGCATCAATAATTTTTTAATTGCTGTCTATGGGGTCTATACTATAGAGTTTAGATATCAAAGTCTATGGCTAAGTGGCCTGGGAAGTCAGAATTTATTTGTTTCTGCCCTGATAGTAATGAACCGCACTGTTTATGTAAATGCAAGTCTGAACTGTCAAACAATGTGGTATCTATATATATATACACTGATTCGTATTCCCATAACCCTTAAGTTTGTTTTGGAAAAGTACAATTGAGATACAAATTGGCTGAGCCGAGCTCTTCCCAGAAAACGCTGCGGAATTCCTCTGGTCAGCAGGTCGTCGGAAGATTCAGATTTAGTTTCTTTTTAGAGATTTAGAGGATATGGAGAGTTCCCCGACTACCTGCCGTCCGTTGCCTTAATCCAGCTTTTCTTTATGATCCGCAAACTCTCTCCAAGATCAGGCCCCTTTGTGTTCAATGAATGGCTGCTAATCCGAGATGAATGGAGGATGTCTGGAGTGTGCGAGGTGTGTGTCGAGGGACATTAAATGCATCTGCAATTAAAGCCGAACGAAGCGTTAAGCGCTGCACTTGTCGCACTTGCAACCGGCTTGTTGCCTGGCAACTTGCAACATTTGCCGCCAAATCCCCTCCACATCTGCCACATTGAATGCGACTGCAATTAACTTGGCAGAGTCAGCGACATTGCGACGGTCTCTATTTTTGCTCGGCCAAGCGCCTTAATCGAATTAGTGAGTACTAAGTAATAGTAGTCGTAGTCTTCCCTCCGGGAAGGGTCCATTGATTGGAGTTAATGTACCGTGTCGCCATAGCCCGGGGGAACTGGCATTATAATGTGGAACAGCTTTCGCCTTGAACCTTTCCCTACTATGGGCTGCAAAAAAATCAAAATAATAAACTTATACTTTCAATATGGATAAGATTAGATTAATTCAACAAACCATCGAGATAAGATTTTCTATCAAATGTATTGTTTTGTAAATATGATACAGGTGGCCTGATAATTTCTCTCAGTGCACATAGACAATGTCAGTTCCGGTTTATTCACTCAATTCCGCCAAACGCCTCGCCAGAGACACACTGACTTCAGACTTCGATAAGGCTGAGATGCGAAACGAGTTTCTTGTGGCATCGCTCGGCAAACTTGCATCTTTCACTGCCAGGGCCATGGCTTGGCGATCGATTCGTGGATTAGCGGCGACAACTTTATTCCCATATCCCATTCGCCAAGCCCCAAGCCCCCAAGCCTCTTGCCCCATGTCCCCATTCTCATTCCCGACTCTGTGTCTGGGGCTTCGTTCCTATGTGTATCCAGCGGATACTTTGTGCAACGACTGTTTATGGCTTCGCCTTGCCGCTTTTCTATTTCGTTGCACCCTTCTGTGGGCAGGCCAGGCACTTAGAGTCGTCCCCACCGCCGCATCACCGCATCGTCGCGTCCTCAGTGCCTTCAAGTGGTCTTCATTAGGCGGCTGTCTTGTCTGGATGGAAAAACGAGCTTGGGTAGACAGCAACAGCCATGGAACTTGCAGCAGCAACAGCTCTTTAAAGTCAACTCGAGCATTGGCCGACTTGAGACAGCCTTAGCATATTGTAAACAAGGTCGTTTGCAGGATTCTCAGGTTCTTGGTGGCCAAATCGGTCGGTGGGCGATGGTCGTCAGTCGTCGGATGGATGGGACGGGAAATCCGGCCAAACCGGTTGCTAATAAACTTCCAATTTACTCAAATCTAGAGCAGCTTCATTACCAGCTCCCTTCGCGCTCGTCACTGCCATGATGAAATCGTTAAAATTTGGCCAAATCTCTGGGAGATCGCATAACAAACATGACGCTAATGACGTGTGTCTAACTACGACTCTGTAATGTGAAGCAAAACAAACCGTAAATATATAGAAATGGTTAGGGCTTTCAGATACTGAATAGTTGATGCCCTTTTTATAGAAAGTTGGACCACATGCTTTGCCTGTCTAGAATTAAGACAGGTTAATTATGAATGCATTGCACACCTGTGACCTGGTCATATATAAATACGATATGACTCTAACTAGATGATGGATGTGATCTTCTGGGCCAACTATGTGGCATACAAAATGGGATGCGAATTTGGAAAGTTCCGCAATGATGGCCCACAGCCGTCTCTGCCAGTTGGGTCAATGTGCCACACAAAGAGCCACAGTCACAATCACAATCACAACGCAGCACAGCAACTGCCACTCTGCCACATTCGAATCGTGTTATGTTGGCAACCTCAACTATTTCGCCGATGACGACCCCGCCAGACAATGCTCCTCATAATTTATTTACGACCAAAGACCCAGGCGACGGTGTCCCAGTTCATTTTGGACGACGGCAGGTGCCAACTGGTTGGCCTGGGCTGACTTAGCGTGCTGCCTCGCCTGTGAACTAGTTCAAGTCAATCACAAAGCCTTGGGGCACCACCAATCCACTCGCCACACACAGTCCTGGTCATCGTCCATCTGTTTCTGTCCGGATTGTGGATTGCGTGACGGGCAACTTGACCGAAAAAATACAAGAGAATGCTATGCAAGAATCCTATTTTTGCATATTCGGGAAAAGGTCGCTGGCATGCAACTTGTTGGCATTGTTGCATGCCCCGTCCGAGCAATGGGAGCGCGGCGGGAAATGGGGATCGAAATGCCAGCATCCCAAAAATACGCAGTCCGAAAAGTGGGTCGCCCCCAAGTGAATCATGGCGGAGAAAGACAAATTAAATGTGATTCACTTCTTTTTGGGGGAAACTGTTGAAACTGATCGACCAACTTGAAAATAGTTGTTAATATTAGTTACATTTATTTCCAGGGAGTTCGAGGTCATGTCCGCCACCCTCTTCGAGATGGCCACACCAGCAGACACGCAACCGGAGGAGGCACTGGCCTGCCTGGAGGTGGAGCAGCAGCTGATTGCGGGCATCGCCAGCCTGGAGCTGAGCGAGTCGGGAGTGACTGCCGGCAACTGCGATGGAAGTGATAGTGGCCTGGATGTGGCCAGCAGTTGCTGCCTCTCCCGGGTGACCTTGCAACGCGGCCTTAGCAGCACTAGCGGGGGCTACACCAGCAGCAACGGCCTGGAGGAGATCTACGATAGCTGCGAACTGAAAGTGGTCACCACGACGGCGGTGTCCCCGATAAACAACTCGCCCAGTGAGACGGGCAGCGAAAAGACGTCCTCTCCACCACGGCGAACAAACGGCTCGGTTAAGAAAAAGGTGGCCATGTTCGAGCCGGAACAATCCACTCCTGCCAAGGATCAGCTGCGCGGCAGGGTGGCGAACCTAAAGAGGGCAGAAAGCCTGCCCAGAAACAGTCTAGGACCCAGCACTCCCTCGCAAATAGCCCACAGAGACAGACCCCGTCTGAGCACTTCATCCTTTAGAGTGCCCAGTACCACGGCCACGCCTACGTCCTCGGCTCGCATGGCACGCCCTCAGAAACCGGACACTCTGCCTAACGCCCTCAATAGAGCGCAGTCGGTGCAGCGACTCACCCAAGTGCAAAGGACTCCGTCACTCAGTCGTGCCAGGACCCCGGGCACGCCTTCCGACGACGGTCGCTGGCCGGCCAATCGGGGAGCAGCTCGCCGGGGCATGTCAGTGACCCCGGAAGTGGTTCCAAATCGAATGAGGGGTAGTCCGGCTCCGGGTGGCACTCTGCCGCGTCGCCGCAAGCAGCAGTCGGTGGAGGACCTCACCGCTGGACGGCTCTCCAGGAGCAACTCTATCAGCCGAGCGGCTGCAGCTGCAGATGCCCGCATGACCTCTTCGGTGATGGTTGTGCCGACAAGTAGGAGGAGCCTGGCAGGGGCTACAGCCAAGGTGAACTCTCTTAGGAGGCCTCAGACGGCAGCTGCTGTAACGACGCCGAGGACGCGAATCTACCATGAGACGGCCGTGCAAACTGCCCTGACCAGCGAGGACCTGGAGCAAGTCCTGGGCGGGGGCCTGCTTCAGACCCGGGCACTGGACGCCGTGGAGCAGCAGGATCGCAGCACGCAGGCTGAGCCGGATCAGAGGGATTTCGAACTGGAGCAGCTGCGCCAGGAAGTCCGCCAGCTGAGCGGGAAGCTGCAGCGGGAGCGGGAGGAGAAGCTGGCCATGCAGCAGGAGCTGCACCTCAATACGGAGCGGGTTATGGGCATGCTGGAACTGGCACGAGTGGTCAGCGCCAGTGCCGGAACCCCCACCTCTGAAGACAGTGGCGACGGGAGCGCAGGACACGACAGCCTTCTCATGCTGGAGTCCCAGATCCAGATGAGTGGCCACGAGCTCTTCGAGCGGCAGCAGGAGATCGGCCAGTTGAGGGCCATGTGCCGAGCCCTGCAGCTGGAGATGCGCCGTTCCCTGGCCACCCAGCAACTGCTGCTTCAGGAGAAGGCGGCCATCGAGCAGGAGTCCAGCGAGATGCAGGACTTCCTGCAGAACGAGAAGGCGGCCCAAGTGGACGCTCTGCGGGAACTGGAAGCCGAGCACCAGGCGGTGAGGGCCCAACTAGCCAACCGCGAAGAGGAGGCCAAGGTCCTGCGGGACGAGTGCCGCCATCTCGTCCGCCTGAACGAGCAACGCCGTCAGGAAAACCGTCTGCTGCAGACCAAGTACGCAGCTCTGGAGAACAAGTCCAGGGAGCTGATCCACCAGCAGAACGCATCCGTGGCTGGCGCCTCCACTGCCTTGTCTGGATTGCATGCCCGTCTGGACGGACTCGTGGAGCAATTGGTCTACTCGTACAGTATTTCCGAGCAGGACTTGGAGGTTTGTTCATTTTCCAAATAAAGATTTTTTCCGTTACTGAAGTATTTATTTTTTAGGACATTCGCTTCCAGGCGGAGTCGGAGCAGGTGCAGAATGGCCAGCGTCCCAATGGCCTGGATCTGCCCATATGTCCTGCCGGCCAAGGCGATGCCATACACACCCTCGTCCTCGCCAGTGACGGGTCCCTGTCGCCGCAGCGCAACCAATCCTTCATAGCCGCCGTCATCGGTGCCATCCGCCAGGCCACCACTCACTCCGGGAAGAGGCTCTCCCTGCGTCAAGGAGTATCCAAGCGGAGTGGAGGAGGCTCCGTTCAGACGACGGGCACAGCGACTGGTACTCAGGAGGCACAAGGCAATGGTGGTACGATAAATGAAACACTCCCTGAAGCTTATAGCTTATAAGCCCTTTTCATAAATCCCTTTAGATGACTCCGACTCCACGGAAATGCTGGACTCGGAGACGGAGCCCTGCCTGCTGATGATGGACAATGTACTGGAGGATGTGGTGCATCCGGACTCGCACTCCCACAACATGGTGTCCTCCTGCACCGGCATGATCTCCCAGATCGAGCTGCCCACGGAGCTGGTCAGTCAATGCAGCCACCAGAACCACAATGGAGTGGCTCCAGGAGACGACTCCCTGCAGCAGCTCTCCCAGGCCATCACGAATCGCCAGCAGATGGAGCTGCATATGCACAAGCTCAGTGCAATGCCTATGAAGTAAGGAAATAAAACAGATCGTCTTCAGAATAAAATAATAACTTATGAGTTTGAATTATCCTTGCAGTCCTCGCGATCAGTGCAACACAGAGGAGCTGAGTTGCCACGACTCGCTGGCGGAGTTGCCTTCCCTGATGGAATACAGCACTGCCCAGGCAGTGGTGGACCAAGTGATCGAGGTAGACACCTTGGTGACCAAACTGCTCAAGGTCCTGCGACTTGTGCAGCTGGACAACGACAATTGCATCCAGCAATTGATTGTGGACAAGTGAGTTTCAATTAAGGATATCCCAACTATTTATATTAATGTACTCCCTAATCTCTATTAGAAACAAACTGCAGCAGCACAAGGAGGACATGCTGGAGAAACTAAAAGACTTGGAGGATGTGAACCTAAAGCTGCAGGACGAGCTGATGGACGCCACCCAGGAGCTGATGATTAAGGGCAGCGACCTCAGCGGGGCCAAGGCGGAGATGCAACGACACCGCAACGAGATCGACGTAAGGTTTTAGACTTGGACTTTTCTGTTGCGCATCCTTCGAAGACATTTCTTATACCGTTACCATACGTTGTACTCCAATCTTGATTTCATTTAGTTTAGTTGTAGTTCTTAATTTGAAATAAATTCTTTGCCTATTTACGTTTTGAGTTGTTTCCGTAGTCGAGTAGCTCTCGTTCGATATAATTTTATTCATCATCTCTCAACTATTCAATCATTCAATCATTCGATCTCATCGTCATGCATCTCGATGGTACATCAGTCACCAATCAAGTTCAAAAGCGCACTCTTTCGTTTAAAATGATGCACCAAAACTAATTGCCACGCCACTGCTTTTCCCGCCGAACTCCTACCCCTCCTTCCTTAATCCCCGCCAGCGTTTGAACGAGGACATCTGCACCCTGAGCACCCTGTGCAGCAGCTACAAGAAGCTATCGCCCACCACGGAGTTCCCGCCCATGCGACTGCTCTCACCCACCCAGGACTCGGAGCAGGGTGATGTCCTAGGGATACTGAACCTCCTGAAAATGTGGCAGGCAGGCGGGCAGCTTCAGGATCCGCGAGTCAGTGGATATCTGCAGATTCTGAATGGCAGTCAGGTTGGGATAATCCAAGTTCAGCATTAAAACAGTTAGTCACGATCTTTATTCTTAGATCTCGACTCCCAAACAGGATAACAATAACGAAGAACGCCTCAGGATCTACGCCAATCAGCTGGAGCACGTGTCGCGCGTCCTGCAGGATGGCCTGCCTATGGATGTGTCCCCCTCCCTGCAACAGCTGCGGCAGGACATGGAAGTCGTCCGCAGGAACGCCAGCTGGATACAGTTACTCGAATCAAACGAAAAGGACCACAATGCCAACGGCGATGTGTCCACGCCTTGAATCGTGTCAAAATTGTTGTTAATTCTCTAGTTAACTATTAGAAATTGAGCGTTGTTTTACATTCACGTAGTTAGTCACAAATGTTTGCGTCCAATTCTGAAGTTGTAGATGTTTTAACCGCGTCCAAAGTAACAGAAATGTTTGTAGTTAAGTCATGGCCATATTTTGGATGATCCTTGAACACCCTCATGTCCTTTAAATCGAACAAACTGAAATGCGAAGGAAAACAAGTCTCACATCCTAACGCGCATCGCTTTCCATAGTTTTCGTAGCATACTTTTCGCCTGATTTTATTTTCCTGCAGCCCTGGTCTAAAAAGTATTATAGATGTTCTCTTAAAACTAAGTTTAAATTTTTTGAAGTTCTTTAAAATTGAAAATTCTTAGTAAATATTGCCAATTAATAATTAAATTAGAAAATATTTAGCTTTCTGAGTAGAAAAGCGAACATTTGCTTATGAGAAAACGCCGCATATCCTGCGAGATACGGCTTGCCTCAAACGGAATTCCTTGCCGCATTGCCAAAAATATGATTGCCGGAGGATAGGGACTTAGCTAGGTCCTTTGTACTGAGAAAAAACTAAAGCATTCGATTTCGAAAGCAGCTGTTTGTTTATTACACGTACAATAAATAAGCATAAACTAAATATATATTTATAAAATCAACTATAAATGAAAAAACACAATTTCGCAAAATTTTTGAAATCCCTTGAAACGGTAAGTACATACTAGATAAGTCTATGGGCGTAGGCATAGTTTGTATATATGTATTTAAAGAATAGTATATATTATATAATGGTATATATATATATAGACAGCCAAGTCCTGTGCTCGCCGCTCGTTTTTGTCTTTTGTGTGTTGCAGTTGCTGTTGCTCTGTCTTTACATTTACAAATAATCTCACAATGGGGGAACGTTCTCCGTGGGTGGGAGGGTAGACGGATCCTAGAAGGAGGGCTTGCTGCTGCCCATGCTACGCGCCGGCAGGCTGTTTGTCTTGACCGTCGGATTGTCGCGGGCCTGCGAGTGCGCCACCACGATGCTGAGGCACTGCACCCACTCCTCGGCATTCTTGCCGTCCTTGGGCTTGAGTATTAGGGTCTGGTCGGCGGTGAAGATCTCGAAGGCCTTGGGGATGTTGCGGGCACCCCGCGATACCTTCACCGAACGGATCTGGTTCACGTCGATGCTCTCGCCACCACTCTGTTCAAGATTAGGGGATTAGCTTTAAATAGCTTAAGGCCTTATATCTTTAGTCTACTCACCGAACCCTTACACGACAAGTGGGCGCCGGAGAGGGTGAAGTAGCGGGTACGCCAGCGCCGGAAGAGCCGCCACTTGCCCTTCTTCTCCTTCAGCTGGCCCTCGATCATGGGCTGGTTGCTGCCGTTCAGGAAACCCACCGCCTTGTCCGGATGGTTGCACAGGAAGCAGCCCCACTGATACTCGAGCTCGTTGCAGTTCGGGTTGGACTTGTCGGTCTTTGAGACCTCGAAGACGTCCAGGAAGCCCGAGTGCCGCAGCTCGTTGACCAGAATCTCGCGGTCCTAGAAGAAGGGTATTTAAATTAATAAATATTTATTTTATTTTGTTTATTGGGAAGTAAATGTTTCTTGAAAAAATAAAAATGAAAAATTGGCTTCAAAAAAGAATTTTTGGTCCCTATTGAACACTATATCTTGAGAATGCTACATCCGATTTCTCCGAGAAATACATCAAAAACCTTGTAAAAAGAATATCTTTATGTCTGTATAAAAATTATAGAAATTAATTTCTGATCGATTTTTGACAATTTTTTTACCCTTTTGAAAATTTGAAAAAATCGAAAAAAAATTTAAAATTTTTTTATTTTACTAGAGAACGTTCTATTAATAAATACTACTTTTTCTGAGATCGAAATGATATAACACTCTATGATCGAACACCAAATAACTGAAATATTATCTTCCAAAGTTCGAAAAATTCTTCAAAAATAAAAAATTACCACCGTAATAAAAAATATGAATTTTTGGTGCCTACTTAAGCCAATATTTTAAAAACTATACATCCGATTTCTGTAAGTTATACATCAAAATACTCCTGGTAAAAATGTCTCTATTTCTGTATTAAAATCCAGAAAATTAATTTTTGATCAATTTTTGACAATTTTTATGATGTTACCCCTTTTGAAAATTTTCAAAAAATCGAAAAAATTTTAAATGACCAGATTTTGGTAAAGAAAGTAATATTTTAAAATACTAATTGTGCTGAGATAAGGACGGTATAACTTTTATCGATAGGTCGCCAAAAAACTGAGTTATGATCATCGGAAGATAAAAAAATGGCAAAAAATCCTTTGGGAAGTTCATAAGGACTATAAGAACAATAAGACACTATGAACCTACCTTGACCTGTGGAAATTGGCTGGTGACCAGTTCGGTGAAGCTACGGTTCTCGCACTTGAGTATCTGCCAGATGTTCTTGAGATTACTGATGCCGGACTCCCGCGTGCTCAGCACGCACTTTTCCTTGACCTGAAACCAGAAAAGTCAATATAAAATGATGCCTGCAGGATCTCTTATGGTAAAACTTACAAAATGCCGCACTTGAAAGTCCAGGAACATCATATGTATCCAGGTCTTGGGATTGCGAGTCCGCATCGTGAAGCAAGTTTTCGAGTAGAGGCAGTGGGGTCCTCGGATCTGGCAGGCAAAGTGCAGTTTGGCCACCTTCTTGGTCCTGCGCTCTGCAAATTCATTGGAAACTGTGTGTGTGATGTGTGTGTGTGGTGTGGAGTGGCGATAGTGTGCGATGCAAGTTTAGATAGAAAACGGGAAAGGACCCACAAGGACTTACCCTCGATGCTACAACGCGTGGGCGGTGGCAGGTGCTGCGACACCTCGTCCATGTAGGACTTGATGGAGTTGAAGTTCTTTTCGCAGAACTGCTGGACAGGATCCCGCATGATCTGGTATGGCTCAAAGGTGCTCATCCGCTGGTCCATTACGCTGTTGGCGTTAAGAAGAGTGCGACTGGTGTTGTCGCTGCGCCGAGGCGCCACATTAGTGGTGGGTCCCGAGACAATTACTTCGCTCTGAAAGCAAATAAAGTTATGTAATTCCTTTCAAAACTAAGAAGGAAGACTAATCCTTACGTTTCCATTGATGGGCAGCTTCATCACGGACTTGGCGTTTCCATTGCTAGAAGACTGTGGCAGGGCCGGGGAGGCATGGTGCACAGACACGGCATTCTGTGTGGCCGCCGCCTGCGTGGAGGCCCCCGATGATGCCGCAGCCTGTTGCGGAATGGAGATCGAGCCCACCGACTGGTTCAGGGCGTCAGTGCTGTACTTCATCATGACCGTACTCGAGTTGAGGAGCGTCGATGGTCCTTGCGAGTGGGGTCGGACCTTCGAGGGCGACGTGGTGACGGTCACTCCGCCGGAAGTCACGGGTATTCCGTGCCGGTTATGCCCCGTGATGACCACGTTGTTGCTCAATGGAGGCACTGGTGTCACTGGCGGGTTGGTGAAGGTGGCCGGCGACTTGGAGGTGGCTCCTGTCTGCACCACCACGTTGCCGTTGGAGCTGCCGCCTGGCTGCTGATTGATCTGTGAGTTGCTCAGCCGGGTCATGCTCTTGTGGAGGCCTCCCACCGACCCGCTGGCTACATTCAGCCGGGTTACACTTCGGTGCGTGTTGCTGGCGGGATGCAGCCGACCCGTACTCCTGGAGTCACCCAGTTTTACCCGTCGGGTGTATCCCGTGTGCTGAGGAGTGGGTGTGGCTGTGGTCACAGGGGTGGAGGCGGCCACGGGGGCGGCGTGGGCAGTTGCTGAGGGTGTAGCCTGTTGTATAACAGTCGTATTGCTGGACGGAGTCGGTAAGGGAGCTTAAAACAAGAGTAGTTTTTATAATGTCCTCTCCAGATTTCAAACTATGCCTTACCTGGCTTGATTTGGGGACTGGGACTGGAGCTATTCAGGCTGACGATGGTCACTCCACCGGAGGTCTTGTTGCCCAGTGCGTTTCCCACATCCTGCTGGGAGCTCAAGGCGGCGTTCTTCTGCCGGACACAGGCCAGGACCTTATCCGTGAAGAGAACCGGATAGGCGGAGCACAGGCGCGTTGCCTCCTGCTGCAGCAGGGCCTGGGTGGGCAAGTGCTCTAGCACAAAGTCCAGGGCCTGCTGGGCCGTCTCCTTTCCTCCGATGCCGACTGTGGTCATGATCTGGGCGCAGAGAGGGATCGTGCTCGGATTTGTCTTGGCCGCCAGCCGCAGCTGCTCGAAATGATCGACGAGGAGCTGGGGCGAGTGCTGGGACAGCTTCAGCAGAATCTGCAGGGTGGTGCTGGCTGTGTCACTGTCCAGGAGAAAGCCACACAGCTGTGGCACGCAATCTTCCAGAACCTCTGGCGATTTTTGGACAATCAGAAGATACAGCTGGAAGACGGCCATGCGTTCCTGGGGGTCACACTGCGGCAGCAGGGGCATCAGCAGCGGGGCATGGGGCGTCACAGCCTCCGGGGCCACCTCGTACACCTGGGAGAGCACACGCAGCAGGCCGTAGTTGCCGGAGAGGATGGATTCCATCACGGCCTCCGTATGGGGACTCAGAAGGCAGGCATGATCGATGGCAGCCAGCGAAAGGTAGCTGGCCAGGTTGCGGGAGAGCTCCCGGTTCCCCTTCGATAGAAACTGCACGGCCACGGGCAGTGCAATTTTCATCAGTTCCTTCTTGTCATAGTTCTGGGGAATCATACCTTTAAGTCTATGCCATTGATGATCCATTTAATGTGGTCTTACCAGAAAAATACTCGAGATTATGTCAGCGGCTATCTTGGCATGGGGTGGCTCTTCTTTTGTGGAGGTCGAGGGCTGGAGGTTCCACAGCAGACAGGTCTTTAGGAGATCCACGAGGGCGGCGCAGTATCGCTCCGCAGTCTTGGTCTCCCGGATGCAGGACAGCACCCGGGTCACACAAATCTCTACCACACTCTGGTCATTGTTGTTCTTAACGTAGTCCGCATGCGAGATGATCGGACTGATCTCGGAGAGCTTTCATTAAAATAAGTTATTAGGAATCTTTAAGGGATTTGTTGAATCTAGGAACTTACCACCTCCGTGATATCGTCGACTATGTCCGCATCGGGCACGGAGAACAGATCTCCGGCTTTGGAGAGATCGCGCTTGGCGAGGACCTTGTTGAAAAGTACGTGCATGGCGGAGGAGACTCCCAATCAGGGCTGCTCAAATTGCATCATCTGTGGCAACTGAAAAAGAAAATTATAAAATTCAGTAATATTTTCAGCACATACCATAGCCGAGTCGGCTTCTTGTTTATTTTAGTCACTGCATTTTTCAGTGCCATGTTTGGATTTGGCCCAATGCCAAAGTTTAGGCGTCTCTGGCAGCCACTTTTTATCTTATCGCCCCGGCACTTGCTTCTCCATAGCCCCTAAAACAGCATTCTATTCTATTCGCGAAAAGTGCATATATAATTTTAGAGAATAAATATAGATACCAAATACTTGTTGCATCGCCTCGATTCTTATCTCAGACACTTTTGCACTGGAGTCCCACTATAGAACAGTATCCTATAGAAGTTAATTGGGTTTTGTGATAGGGGGAAATCTAGGCGAATTATGATTTGCAATAGTGCCGGGCCATATCTTTATGGGTCGAAGAGTATCTTTATTGAACTTCGAGTGGGAGAAGAGGTGCACGTTTCGTTTGTTTACTCAAGTGAATTTATCGCCGAATCTGCACCGAGGCAGTTCCAAGAATTCCGTTCTCTGTTCTATGTTCTCTTTACTCCGTGGGGTTTCCCGGCAAAACACTGTTTGCCTACTTGCACTTGCTGCCCGGCTGGGTTTGCTCTTGCCGAGATGGCCAACCAACTTATCCGCCGTGGAATGCCGACTTTTGATTAGATGGACGAAATTCCGGCAGGGGATTAGCCGCGACTTGGCGGATAACCCGGGGATTTGCTGGCTGGCCGAATGTGTGGGCGATGAAAAGCTGGCAGAAAAGTCACTTCTTGTCGCGGAAGCGGACGCTGACGCTGACGCCAACGCCACTGCCGGGGTTGGGTTATTAAATTTTCAAATAAAAACCGAAAACCCGAAAACCAAAAAACCAAAACCGATCCGGGAGTTGCATAATCCATAGAGAGGCCAGTCAGTCAGGCAGGCAAAGAGCTCTCTGCACGCGAATTGCAGACGGTTTTGGGTATGGGCCTCGGGATCGGGATCGGGGACCGACTGAAAGACGGACGGGGACAGACATTTGCTTCCTGGAAACCGGGACAGCGACTGCTGCGGACTTCGAGACTCTGAGATAGAGCTACGTTGTGGTTGTTGTTGTTATTTATGGCTCATTCGCGCTCAGGTTGCAGCACCAACAACAAACAGAAAAACTGGTTAAAAAATAAATAAAGAAGCAGCAACAAGTCGCAGCCGCAGCAGCAGCAGCAACATCAGCAGCAGTACAAGCAGCAACTTTGAGCGCCCGAGAGAAAATTAAAAGAGAAATAGAAACACACATATGTACGGGTAGGACGGGTATAAGTAATGGATGATGGCGTTGGCTAAAACATAAACCGAAACCGGTGCGGCAGGTTAATACACACGAAGCCCCAAGCCCATGATCGGAAGGGGCAGGGGCGGGGGGCCTCCGAGTTGGGGCAGGGACGAGGGCAGGGGCCCACCGGTGGTCTCGAGATTTCGGAGACAGACTGGAAACAAAGGCTGTGCCAAAAAATACCTCGAGGCCCCATAATTCTCCGCTTAGATTATATTTATATATTTGCATTGGGCCCATCGAAATGGCAGAGTTCATAGACTGGATAACCATTGGACATTAGATTATCTTTAGCCTCCTATCCTCCTATCTTAAGCCATATAGCCTCCCATCTTAAGTTCAGAGACCATAAAGACCTTTACCATTTTCCGAATTTCGCAAAAAGCCTATACTTTAAGCCAACTTTGATTAGTCAGAAAGGTGTAAAGATCATTTATGACTAGTTATGAGTCAGTTCTGCATTAGAGACTTATAGCCACGATCTCAGAGATCTGTAGTATGAGTAAACCCTACCAGCTAGCCAGGGCCGGTCTAGTCTCCACGATCATCTCCTTGTTGGGAGTTTCCGCGAATCCATGCCCAGGTTGGATCACATAACCGTCCCCAATGGACGTATACGTACTCTGCGATCTGAGACACGAGCATTCCGTGGCAAGTGTTTGGTTCTTGTTTGTGCATTCCATTGTCATACCTGGCCGATGAGCCCGGAGGAGCGTCAAGTGTCTCGCAAGCCTGCCTCTGGGCACTGGATACTCTGGCACTGAACACTAAACACTAAACACTGAGTACTGTGTACTGGGTAGTGGCAACTTGCAACCACAATTACTAGTCGGTCCAAAGTCTGCCCCCGGGCGGATGGTGGGGAGTGGCTTTTGGGCGGCAAACAGTCGCCGTTGCAGTCGCAGAACACGACTGGTATTAGACCAACTGGGAAAACTCGTTTTTCCGAGCAATCTGTTTGGCAAAACCTACGCATGCGCAGACGACAGTCATCAGCAGATCTGGGTGGGATCGCACGGTTCGATAATATATTTGTCTGGGTTCGGAAATCTGGGTTGCCGATGTCATTCGTAATTATTGGTTATTGGGTGTGAAGGGTGGGGACTGGAGGTGATGTCGTGGGAATGGATTTAAGATTCAGTCTTGGTTCGCAGGTAAGCTTTTTGGCTAAAAGGCTCCCTACCTACTTGGACAACTTTGGGTATAAAGTCCCCGGGTTCTTGGAGGTGGAGGGGAACTGCGAAAAGTAAAGACAACATCAACACGGTAATCCGATCCAGCGGCGGAGTGGAGTGTGTTTTAATCGGGATTGGGGCTTCGGGCTGAAAAATGAGCGGCGCGTGAAACTTATTAATGAAAAGGCCGCGAAAAAGAAATAGCTGCGAATTAGCACAAAAACAAGGAGAACCTTGTTCACTTTCAGAAGGTATATAAGCTATAGCTTAGCTCCCAGATCTACCTGGATTTTGGATACCTCTCCGTGATTAGGGGGAGCACTCACCGAATTGCATCTGCGACTGTTGCGGGCGGACAGCTGCTCATATCAGTATCACTAGCCCTGCATCTGCATCTGGAACTGGTCGAAGTCGCAATCGGAATCGGAGTTATACCCCGATCTCTGGCTCTCTCTTTTTTTGTCTGAGTTTCCTGCTCTCTCACGCTCTCTCTCTTTCTCTTGATCTCACACAACAAAATTTACAAAAAAAAAAAAAAAAAACACTTAAAAGGCACGAAAAAGGTAGACAAGGTAGATTGTTGTTGTTATTGTTGTTGCTTTTGGCCAAGTCAGCCGCAACCGTGGTTGGTTTTTTGTATATATATTTTGTTTTTTTTTTTTATTGTTGCCACTGCTGCTTTGGGTGTAGTTCAATATTAATTTAAATGTTGGTGCTGCCGCGGCTACTGCTGTTGCCGATAAAGCACAAAATTTGGAATCGTTGTTGGCGTTATTTATTTTTTACGGCCGCGCTTTGTTGCCGCGCCAGCGCATTGCTTTTTATGCAAATTGTCGCATTTCTCGTGTATATTTTAAATTATTTTTCCCCCCTACTTGTTTTTAATACATTTTAATTTGTTTTGTTTTTGTGGGTTTTTTTTTATTCTGCCGTATGCCGTATGTGAGCTGCCGTTAACCGTTGTTTTTAGCCACAATGCCTGGTGTATTCCACTATGCCTGATTTCTTTGTATTTTTGCTAATCACATTTTGTTAACACACACACACGCACACACACAGACGAAGGCTGGCGCACGCACACTTCGATCGGCTAGAGAGCGTTGGGCGAAGGGGCAGCGGGGGCGTGGCCGCAGGAGTGGAGCAGACAGAGCGCTGGCCAAGCGAATTCATTTGGGCCCGAACGAAGACTGACGACCGAGGCACTCGGAGCGGAATGGCAAAGCCAATTGTCAGACTGGCTGACACCGACTCTGGTTGTTGTTGCCTGTTTGTTTTGCACGATCGCTCTCCGTCTCTCACCGTAGACCGTTCTCGGCGCTCTCAGGCGGGCCAACTGGCTCTCAGGCTCTCCCACGGGTTACCTTTCGTCAAGGGAGTACCTGTGCTACCTCGGGTTATGGCAGGTGCAAGGGCTGTATGGACTTTCCATAAAGCTAAGTAAAAAGTACTAGAGGGTGCCGACTACAAGAAGATCCTGTGAAGCATTTTCCTCAAAAATAAATCCATATTCTTTTACAGGGTACCACCTGTATTCGACCCCTCGCAGCTAGCCCAGTTTGCTGCTCTTTTGGCTTACACGGGTTTATCGCCACTTTGCTTTTGCGCCTTTCATTCATAAACAAAAAACGCAGAACCCATTGTGGTTGTTGTTGCCTGTGCCCCGCTCTCTTTGTACCTTTCCTGATACGGCGCTCTTCTTCTTCAGCTCCACCTGTTGCGCCGCTCAGGCCTTGGCAACATGTTGCTGCCGGCTTCCCCCCATTTGGTGATGCAACTTTGCTGCCAGCCGAGCACTTGAAATGTTTCCAGCGGCGGCTATAGGTTGCGGAAGCATTTAAATCAATCCGACTAAAATCACGAAGAGTCGTGGCTAATTTTCGAAAGCTCCCCGATGGCGGGTAATTAATGAACTACGCCTTAGGCGGCCGACAATCGTAGCTCCAAGGTCGTTGCCATCCACTAGGTGTGCCATTGAGTGGCTTTTGGCTTTCTTCCGCTCGACATTGAACCCTGGCCGGCAAACACACTCGAGCACACGAACAGCCATTAACGGGATGTCGCTAAAAAGCGTGCAGTTCCTCGGCCACTTCACCCACTTCCTATGTGTGCCCAGCCAACAATCGCAGATGCAACACCTCAGCTTGGGTCATCAGCTTACATTTTAGTACAACAGATTTACATACAAATTTTATTCCGCATAAAAGATAATATTAAAGTTTATAGATTATAGTGCCTAGCTTGTTTGAAGATCGATGATTGGGGCCTTAAGCGTACTTGGCCACGAGGCCCTCCACGAAGGCGATGTACTCCGTCTGGGCGGCTTCGCTGCTCTTGCCCTTCTGCTTGTTCCAGGCCTCCCACTTGGCCTTGCCCTTCAGGTCGAGGAGGCCGGGCTTGGGGGTGTTGTTGTCGCCCACGGTGCCCTGCTTGAAGAGGGCGTACAGCTCCAGGAACTCGTCATCGCTGGGGCGCTTGGTCAGGGACTTGACCTTCTCGGCGGCGGCGTTGAATTGCTGGAAACAAAACCAATATTATATTAATAAATATTGTATCATTATTAAGCTTGTTTATTAGAAAATCTAAACCTTGGAGTTCCATCTTATCTTCAAGTGAAGATGTTTACTTTCAAGAACTAAAAATATTAAATAAATTGATTTATATTCTACACTCAGAATGTTCCAAGTGCTAAATGGAACAGATGATTAGCCAGAAACCTTATCACGCAGCCAAGTTTAGCTGCAAACATGGTCAGGCGATTAGTGGAGGATCGTTCGGGGGAAGCACTTACCTCGGACATTGTTGGCTAGATTTTTATCTGCAAGTGGAATAGTAAAAAAGTAAAAATTAGTCTTATTTATAAACCGCTTAGTTTTATGTTTATGATCATAATTGCCCGATCGCCAAACCAGTTCCCGGCCACTCGTGTGCCAAAGTAAACGACTTGACCCAGGTGCCGACTCTCGACCTTTGGCCCCATGGGCCGATCTAGTCTCGAAGAACTTTGCTAATGTTTGACGTGCGACGCACACGTCCGACTTTCACCCGTCGAGAGCCGGAGACTTCATGACAACATAACTGAAACTAATGTTTCGGAAACAGAGGTAGCAACAAGCAGAAGACGCAAATATTTATCTCGAGTCCGAGGGTCTGGCATTTGTAAAGAAATTGGAGGGAGCGGGCTACCGTTAGAAGCCGCTTTTGGCCGGCGAATTTTTTTTTTTACAAATTTGGACACGGGTGTGGGCCTTTGTACGTGTCGTGCACTGCGCAAAATACCTTCCCCAAATGGAAATGCAAATTCAAACTTTGCTGGTTCGGCGACAGACACTCGTCAGTATTTTTATGGAAGAGGCAAATGTCACTGTAAAAGTCAAGCTTCTAATTTAAGCTGGTGACTCTAGCTAGTGATTAAAACCGGAACAAAGTACTCTTCTGAATTGTGACAGGTGAGGTGGCTAATCACTTCTAATCTTCGTATTTATCCAATGGTATTGGGATCAAAATTAATTGCTAGGTAGAATTCCATAATTGACAGGCGCAGGTGCTGAGTTCGCACACCTTACGTGTACCTACTATCTAAATGAGTTCTTTTTATGTGTCACAACCACCATTAGTGGGCACTGATAGGTGAGCGTCGGGCAATTGAATTGAATTACTCGGGACGGCAGACCCCTCGAAATGGACAATTGGAGCTTGGCACTTACTGTCGTGTTGGCGGGCACAGAACTAAACACTGTCTGAATTCCAAACCCGCTTTGACTTTCAATTTAAGTCTTTCCACATCGCGCGATCGCCCCCGGAGAGAGCCCCGAGAGCCAGAGAGACCAGTGAAGCTCCTCCGGATTCTCTGGGGATCTCTCTGGAGCAACAGCTTTTGCTGGAGTGGGTCGAGCAATCGGCATTGACGAGGAGGTGGAAGTGGAGGCGGTTCTGGGGCGATGATAGTGCCGGTTTGCTGATAACACGCCGAAGCCACGTAATCTACGGATCGAAGTTCGAGAGCCCGGAGGAATCAAGGGCCCCGGAGGCGGGTGGCCGGTCAATAATGCGCGAAAGCTCCAATATAATGCCGCTCAGTGGGACAAGCACCTGAAGATTGACAAACACGTCTGTATATTGCTAATATTTGGCGTTATCTTTATTGTTCCAACTAAGTAGCTGCAGGTGCGTGGGGGGTCCGGAATCCGTTTAGGCGTACTTGGGGGCGTATTTCTCGTACACCTTCACGTAGGCCTCCTTGGCGGCATCCTTGGAGAGTCCCTTGTTGGCGGCCCAGGCTTCGTACTTGGCCTTGCCCTTCAGGTCCAGGGCTCCGGGCTTCTCGATGTTCACATCGCCAGCGGTGGCCTGCTTGTAGAAACCGTAGAACTCCAGGAACTCGGCATCAGTGGGCTTCTTGGAGAACTTCTTGGCGAGTTCAGTAGCTTCCTCAAACTATAAAAATAATATGAGGAAAACCCTTAACAAAATCCTTTAAAAATGGTTTTCTTTTTAAATACTTACAGACACCATTTTGTATGTTTTGGATTCTTCTTTTTAACGCTATATTCAAGTTAAAAAATGGAATTAATAATTATATAATCCGACAGGAACCTTTTGCCAATGACCTTACCTCTTCCAAAAGGCAAAGACGAGTGAATATTTTTGCACCTTTCGCTGGCGTTTTTATAGTTTCAAGGCTTAACTTTTCTCCTTGGGTTTTTCGTTTTTTTTAAGACCAATATTTCCCATTTTGCTGATTAGTTGCCGATATGAATATCTTTATTTCGCCAATTTACTGCCCAACTACAAGAAGGGGTACATTGTCAAAGGTAGCGATATCGGAGATAGCCCCCGGATACACTTATCGTTTATTGCACCGCTGACCATGTCGTTTTAGCCAAGGGCACACTGTAGATAGATTCTCCTCCGGACTCTGAAACTTTTACGATAAGCCATATATAATGACGAAGTTCTTCGTTTGCTACTCAAACATCAAATAATAAGATTAATAAAAATGTTTTTGATTGTATAATGGTATAAATCATTTGATGAAAAGAGTTACGTGGCCTCTGGTGATGCAAGTGCTGATGCTAGTTGCCTAATTCTTCAAAAAAACAAGATATTGGAAATATTGGTAAAGCTTCACACGATATTCCAACGCCATAAATACAGGATCTTGCGAAAAATTATTAAAATATCCAGATTCAACAAATAAGTAATAAATATTAATATTCATGTTCCTTAAAAATAAAAATGTATGTTCATAAAAATACATTTTACTTTTTATTAACTAAATAAAATTGCATTTTTGTGGTCAAAATTACTTTTCTACGATTTCAAATATCTTATCATCCAAAAAGTATGCTTTAATTTTTGCAGAATTTCTACGTTTGTAAAATGGCGTTCCGTCTACATAATGGCGTCAGCTTATTTGAAATGATTGGGCCCAAAAACTAAAACATCTGACTAGTGACTAACGAAGTGAATAAATATACTCATTATGTTTTTATTATTTACATGTTTTACCTTGCGTTAAAAACTAACATTGTGCCCAAGCAAAATGTATTGATTTGTTAAAATATTTTAATCTCGCGATAATTTATTTATATTAGCTAATAAATACAGCTCTTAAAACGGTTATAAAAATAAACTAAGTACTCCTAATCAAAAGAAAATAATCATAAATTAGTAATACCCAAAGGTGTATGAGTGCATAATTAGATTGTACAGTAATTGGGTATTGGAATTCAAAAGGAAATTGGTTTTTCTCTATAGATTTAGATAATGGTTGGAGATTTCCATGAATCACTGGCACTAAATGGGCAAAATATCCGGAACCATACCAAAATATTAGTTATATAAATTAAATATTTTTAATAAAACAAAAATTCCCAACGGTGAGATAAGGACTTATCAAATCAAGACGGAGTTTAATTGAATGATCTCACCCGACTTTAAGAAGAAGCAGTAACAACAGATAAAATTAAGGTAAATGCATAGGGCTTTGGTTTATTATAAAATTACAATAAATACACTGAGTTTCAACAAATATCCACATGCATAGGTTAGAGAAAGTGTTCAACGAGGGAATAATAGTAGCTATATCTTATTCGTACTTGGGGGCGTACTTCTTGTAGACCTCGATGTAGTAGGCCTTGGCATCATCGGCGGTCAGACCGGCCTTGCTCTTCCAGGCGTTGTAGCGGGCCTTCTGGTCCTCATCCTCCGGCTCCTCGATGTTGCAGTCACCGACGGTGGCCTGCTTGTAGTAGCCGTAGAACTCGAGGAACTCCTCCTTGGTGGGCAGGTTCTTGAAGCTCTTGGCCTTCTCGACGATCTCCTCAAACTGTGGAATGACTTCGGTCAGTAATTGTCCTGCTTGGTAGCCCGAAGGCGGTTAACTTACGGTGGGCATGTTGGCAGTTGGTAGTTGAGTGGCAAACACAAACAATCTGTGCGGATCCGGTGAGGGACACCGTTTATATATTGGCAAACATGGCTCACACCTTCCGCTAATCTAATCACCCACCCCACACTGCATTTGTAGTTCCCAATGGGCTTATCGTAAAAGTGTGTAATCGCCCAAGTGAGAGCTCCTCTTGACTTCCATTGGAGCTATGTATAATTAGTGAGTTCGGTGGCTTATCGGCCCTCTTGCACTTGCCAAAAAAAAGACTGAGCCATATGCATATATGACTATGTACCCGCACTATCTTCTCGCCCGATAAGCCCCGCCCGGCCCACAGAAAAGTGAGGAGTTGGACCGGCATGGGCAGAAATCTCGATTAATTAATGGTTAGCGTATTTTATTTACACCCAATTCACGTGAGTCAGTGGTATCTGGGCCTATCATGGTGAAGTCGCACGATCTATAGTGGTACTAATAATAGTACCCCCGCCAGGTGCTCCGATAGTGCTATCTAGCTTTAAAGTTTCCACCGCATATCTGGAAAAATATTAATTAACAAAAATAAACTCCGGTCTCCAAATGTAGATACAAAATGGGGCAATGCAGCTGTCCCGAACGCTCGTATTCAAATTAATTAAATTTCGGGACTATAAAAGGCCCTACTTGGCGGTGGGAACTAACTTAGTATCACTCCGGAAACTATTTAAGCAAGATGGTCAGTTTTGAGGAAGCCGCCGAACTCGCCAAGAACTTCACCAAGAAGCCCACCGACTCCGAATTCCTGGAGTTCTACGGTCTCTTCAAGCAGGCTACCGTGGGCGACGTGAACATCGAGAAGCCGGGCGTCTTTGATCTCAAGAAGAAGGCCATGTACGAGGCCTGGAACTCCAACAAGGGCCTGTCCCAGGAAGCCGCCAAGGAAGCCTACGTGAAGGTGTACGAGAAGTACGCCCCCAAGTACGCCTAAGCCAGGATCTAGGATTATTCTCTCTCTCTGTCAGTCGCTAAAAATATACTCAAGCCTTACCGCTAAACTACTAGAACCGACTCGTCCTTTTCAGTAGGCTGCCTCGGATTGGGGCATCGCAACGATGGCAGCGATGAGTGGCTTGGCCTGGCCCGCCTTCATCAGCATCACCCGTATCTGGGAGTTTTCCGGATTTAGGGTGGCCGGGGGCAGTTTATCCATTGAATCCAGCACTGCCACCACCTCGAAATCAACTCGCAGGGGCACTCCGGGGAGCACGCTGGGCAGGCGGGCCAGAGTCTGCTGGATGGCATAGTGCCTCCTGTCCGCATGGAGGAGCACCACCAGATTTGAGGCCATTTTGAAGGTCGACAGGTTCTGGACCGTGAGGTAGAGGCGAAAGGCAGGCCCACTGCCGCACACTTCCGCGGAGAGTTTGACGGGTGCGTGGGTCAGGTCTCCGGATATGGTGCTCTCCGAGGAGTTGATGGCGTCGATGGTGGCGCGAGCGGCAGTGTGGCGGACCCGCCAGAGCTCCACCTGAAAACTGCCATAAGTGGCTGCAAAAAGGATACAGATTAGTGGTCAATTTAAGGAGCTACAGAAGGGAAGTTTCCAAAAACTATAAAATATATGACCCGATGGCCTTATTTTGGTCATAATTATATTTTTAGGAAGAACCCAGTAAAGGGTTTTTAGTAAGTTGATTCATTTTATAATCTAGATTCATATTGTATGTCGCCGAGCGATATCGGTTTCGAGTGAATAAGGCGAGTATAGATTACCAAGACCTAGTGGAAAAAAACAGTAGCTAACCAACCACATTGAAGAGTTAAGATTGATGACTTTTTCCACTAAAAATAAATTCTAAATATTCAAATAGCTATTTCCGGAAGATAAATACCTTTCGCTTGTTGTTTCTCCCTCGCCGCTTGTTCCACGAAAATAGAACTTTTCTTGGGTTTGTCCAAAATCGAGGCATCCGCAATGCAGTTCTGATCTCCTCTGTGCCGTCTATTTCCAAGATCCTCCGGTCGCGGCTCGAATCGGGAAACCCTTCGCAGGATCTTAACCACAATCTCGCCGCTTTGGGTGACCAGGGTGAGCACATGGTCCTCCATGCCCATACGGCCGTACAGCATGGCATCCACTGTCTCCTTCAGAGCGAACTCATCCACCTGGTAGCGCTGTAGGTAGAACTTGACCACGCCCCCCTTAAGGGCAATGGCCACCAGGGTGAGTCCTAGGTGGGTGAGGGGTAAGGGTAGAATGCAGACTGGCGGAGCCGGCAGGGCAACCTGGTAGAGCAACTTTCCGCGTTTGGAGTAGCACACGTACCGGTTGTCCATCGTGGAGGCAATTATCGTCTGGTCGATGGGAAGGAGCAAGAGTCCTGTGAGCGGGGTTCCCAGCTTAAAGACTTCCTGGCCCTCGGAATGGGACTTGCGCAACAAGTAGACGCCTCCGTTCCGAGTAGCCACCACAATGCAAAAGTCCGCCTCAAAGGTTCCCTGCACGGAAATCATGCTCGGCACGGCGGTGTCGTGGCTGCAGGTCCTGCCCTCATAGACTAGGTTAAAGCCCTGCGGCTCCAGGATAAGAATGTGGCCGGTATCCGTGGCGAGGACGAGGTGCGAGGGAGGATTGGCGTCGCTGGAGATGCGTTTGAGACAGCACATGGCGACAATGTTGCCGACACGACCCACTGGCGAGTCCTTGTGGGTGGTGATGAAGCCCTCGCGCTCCTCTTCGCTTAGCTGGAGAAGTCGCTGCGACTTGCGCGACAGCTTGGCATGTTCGAGGTCTTTCAGAGAGTCCAGAAGGGCCGGGTGGCTCTCGGTTTTTACCACCGGCAGCTTACGCCACACCTCCTGCTCTAGTTCCTCCGAAACCAGGGCGGGAATGGTGTACTTAAAGTAGGGCTTGAGGTTTCGGTAAAAGAGCACGGACTCGGCGATGGCTACGGCAATCACTGTATGCGAAAAAATCAAGGTCATTCAGGACAATGTTGGGGAGAGCCCTCTTACCAGGCGTCTTGGGTTCCGATTCGTCGATATAGAGACTCGCGATGGCCGCTGGAATCCCCGGAAGGGTCTGCTCCTGCTTAAGCTTAAGACCTCGAAAAACCTTGAGAGTGGCTGTTGGCTCCTGAGATGTTTCGTCCAAAGAAATGTCCGCCGCCAAAAGGCGAACATATCCATCCCGCTGGACGTCGCTCAAGGTGAGGCAGCTGGAAAGGGTTGTGATCTGCGGACTATCATCCTCCGTTTCCACATGGAGCCAGTTGGGAGCACCGGCCATGGCAAAACAGGCAGGATATCAAGAATTCCTAGACTGCGGCAGTGCGAAAACTAACAGATGATTCAGTGTTTTGGTTTTTCGCTTTCCTAGCAACCCGGAAACCTAGCAACTGAAGAGGGTTAGAGGATATCGAGGTTCTAAACTAGTCCCACTATCGAATACATTTTTTTCAAAGAATTTTCGAAGAAAAATAAAGTGCAAAAAAATTAGTCCGAAACTGAAAACTAAAAAATTCAATAAAATCATACGTTTTTGGTCTCTACTGAAACCTATATCTTCAAAAGTATACATCTGATTTCTCTGAGGTGTACATTAAAAAACTTGTAGAAAGAATATCTTTCAATCTGTATCCAAATCATAAGAACTATTTTTTTATCGATTTTTTTAAATTTTTATGATGTTTTTATGAATTTTTTAAATTTTTTTATGAAACTCGTAGAAAAAATATCTTCAAACTTTTATCAAAATCAAACAAACTACATTTTTATCAATTTTTGACAATTTTTATGTTATTACCCCTTGAAAAATTCCAAAATATTGGAAAAATTTTACATGCTCTGATTTAAATAAAGGTGTTATTTGTTAATAATAGTTGTGCTGAGGTCGGAACAGTATTCCCTTCTTCGATCGGCCACCTAAAATCTGAGGTATAAGCTTCTGAAACTAGAAAAAAGCTCACAAAAACACAATTTTATACTAAATATCAAATAACTCATAAAAACTATTTACATTATCAAAATCTATCAATCATTTATTTAAATTAGGCGCAGCTTTGATCTTATATTTTTGGTCTTAGTGTGGCCATTATAGGCGATAGAAAATATATTATCGATAAATATTTAACGATATTTTATACGATATATTTTTTGCAACCCTAATACACCAACAAAAACAGCCACAAAAATAAAGAAGAAGAAGACCGACGCCAGCGTTTAGTTGTTTTTTTTTGTAGATTTAAGTGAAAATATTTAACTTTTGTTTTCCGAGTGATGACGGAGCTCAAAGACGAGGTTCAGGTATTCAACAAGGGCGAGATCGTCCTTTGCTACGAGCCTGACAAGTCGAAAAAGAGAGTTTTGTATACCAGCAAGGTTTGTACACACACCGACTCCAATGCAACCCACACACGCGCCCACAAACGTCAGGCAAACGTCACACGAAAAGGGCGCATTCGATTTTTCACCTAATTGAAATCACTATTGACACTTTTCCCCTCTATCCGAAAGGTTTTGGCAGTCTTCGAGCGCACCAACGAACATGGCCTGAGGTACTACGACTACAAGATACACTTCCAGGGTTGGCGCCCGTCCTACGACCGCTCGGTGCGGGCCAGTGTTCTTCTGAAAGACAGCGAAGAGAACCGACAGCTTCAGCGAGAACTGGCTGAGGCGGCTCAGCTGCAGATGTGAGTGGATATGGACATACGCCTTTTCCATTTAGCTAATAAACTCTTCCATTTGCAGAAGGGGCGACTACTCGTACAAGGGCACGCCCGACAAGCCGGCTTCGAAGAAAAAACGCTCAGGCCGCGGTCTTGGCACCTACGTTGAGGATTCAGCGTTTGATCCTCTGGATACCACACCTATCTCCGATCAGGAAATGCCATCCAATAATAGAAGCTCCGGCAGGGGCAATCGCAATAACAGGGACAACAGTGGTGGCCGTAAAGAGAAGGGCGCTGGAGCAACGGCAGCTACTCCTGAGGCCAAACTAAAAACCACACGAGGACAGGTGGAGGAGATACCTATGGATGGGCTGGAGCCAGAAGAACGCGTAATGCTCCGCATCAGCGAACGACTACGCGAGTATATGGAATACGACTACAACATGGTAGTGAAGCTGGGCAAGCAGCATGCCATGCCCGCTAAAATACCCATAGTAACCATATTGGAAAACTTTGTTAAACAGCGTGCCGTTGAGCTGGCCATTAGTATTAAGCAGGATAGCTCTCGGGCCAGAAACACTCAAAGTCGGAACGCCCGAATGGAGAGGGAATATGACCGAGTGATGTCCAAGTAAGTAAACTTGTGCCTATTCGATTAGTATGCCTAATCCAACTATTATTTTCCAGTGTGTGCATGCTAAAGGAGGTGGTCGATGGCATTAGGATCTATTTTGAGTTCCACGTGGACGACCACCTGCTTTACAAAGAGGAGAAGGAATACACCCACAACTATCTGACTGATGACAACATGCGTAACTGCAGCATTGCGCTCAACAACTCCTATGATTACATAAATCCCAATTGCGACACAGAGCTCCTCTCGATGGATGGCACGCCTGTTGTTTCCAACAAAAGCAACGGCGTTGATGGCGGAATTCTGGGCGATATTGAGTACGAGAAGCAGCTGCAAAAATGCCTCTTGTACATCGTGAAGAGCACCGGGAAAAACACAGCACACGCCTACGATCAACGAACATCGCCATTTACTGCCGCTTATAAACTACCGCCGGAGATGAGAGGTTTCCTCTGCGAGACCTTTAACTGGAGGTTGCTGTCGGCAGAGTCGCCACCGGAAAAGTCAATGGTGTTCGGGGCACCTCACCTTGCGAGAATGATGAGTAAGTTGCTGATTATAGTTGGTGGTTATCCAATGGCTCACTTACGTTGTCTTTCAGTCAAACTGCCCGAATTCCTCAACGTGTCGCCCATATCCAACCAGAAGCTAGTGGATCTGCTGCCACACTTGGACTCATTTATTAAGTAAGTAACTGCCACTACTTTCTGGTGTGACAATCTAAAGAGAGTATTTCTTTTTAGTTACTTGGAGAACCACAAAGAATGGTTCGATAAGGAGAACTATGTGCACCCGACCGTTCATCAGGAGCAGCTGCAGCGGGAGCTGCTGGACTCTCTGGACCAGCCGATTAAGATGTCCGCCTAGATTTTAGTTAATTATAAACTATTTTATTTATTATGCAGTTTTAAAGCTTATGTTCTTTTATTTTAAAGATTTTGTCATTTCATGATTTCATGTTTTGGTTTCCTCAACTACACACTTTGTAAATAACGCGCTTCTATAAAAAAGTCTCCTACACATGTATAATCGAATAATGGCTACAATCTATATGTTAAATATGGAAAATACGAGTTTAACATTTTTTTTTGTAATTTTTTTTCAATTTTTTTGTTTTAGCCTAAGTTTTAGTTAAGTAATTTTACTTGCTAGTATTTTTGTCTTCGTTTTGTGCTCAAATAAATCTAAGAATTGCAAGATTATGTCTTTCGGTTTAGTTTGTTGTCGGGGATTCGGAAACTCTGTGGTCTGATGGAATGTGCAGGGGAATCTACGGATTTCTGAAAATACTGCAACTTTAACAATTATGTGGTTATATTTTGTGTGACAGATCCTGCCTAGAAATTCGAAATTGTCGCATGGACGGCTTGGAGTTGGATGCATTCGCTTTGTAACATGTGTAAACTTGGGACGTTAACTTGGACGAGGTCTTCTCTGGCCCGGTTCTTTTACTTCTGCCGCTTGGTGGCACTGCTGGCCGTGGGACGCATGAAACTGCTCACAGATCGACTGCTACCGGAGCTACGCTGCTGAGGATGGGTACTAGTGCTCATTTTGGCCTGTTGCTGCTGCTGCTGGTTCATGGCGTTCTTCACCAGAACCACGCTGCGGGCGGCGCTCATCCGGGATTGGGGACTAGGCTGCTGGGACTGGGACTGATTCTCCTTGAAACTGGTGCTGCCACTGATAGTTGTCCTGGGCGCTGTGGTGCCCATTTTGCTGCGCACCAGGATCACACTAGGACCCACGCTGGATCCACTGCTGCTGCTTCTGCTGGCGGGCACTCCCCGGCCCGGCGTGGGACGAAGGTTCTGCGCTGCAAGAGGCCTCTTGCTTGGCGAGGAGTCCACGGACACAGTGACCACTGGTCGCTGTACGGACGGAAGTCGCCTGACTACTGTTTGCGTGGAGGCGCCGCTGTTGATAGAGGACCGTGATGATCGTAGGCTATTCCTAGAGCTGCTCCGCTCCACGCCAGCGAGGACCTGCTGCTCCTGCGGCGAGCGTCTCACCGCCGAGGCGGACCGAAGCGGGGCGGCACTGGTAAGCGGCTGGCCATTGGGCATCCGTAGCGGGCGGTTCGTGGAGGCACTCCTCTTTACCGTGGCCACCTGCGGGGCGGCCATATGGCTTTGCGACTTGATGGCAGAGGGTGTGGAGCTACTGCTCCGGGTCCTGGACAGCTGCAGTCGATCGGCTGGACGGCTACCCATCTGCGAGATGCTGGTGGTAGTGGGCTTCTGCTTCTGGAGCGGACGCTGTCTCGATGGAGTCTCATTGACGCCCTCGTTACAGGAGGAGTTGGTACTCTCACCCTTGCCGTGGGAGGGCGTGTCTGAGACGAGGCTCTGGGTCTCCTCAAAGCCCTCGTCGTTGAGCTCGTGGTGGTGCCCACTGGCTGTGAGCTTCAGCCTCGATGGGGTGATCTCCCGCGGCGGACTCCACGGACGCTCTGGTGTGCCCGTGGGAGACTTGAGGTTTCGAATTGCTTCCCGAACGTCCTCCTGGTTGATGGAGCTTATGTGGCGGCCAACCTTTTCCAGTTTGGTAATGGTGCGTTCTTTTTGCTTCACCTTTTCCAGTGGCGGTGGCTCTGGCTTTGAGGACGAGGGCTTCACATCTTGCTTGGGGGTGCTGGTGGTCAGTATCTCCTCGTTACCACTGCTGTAATCCGTGGGTCTCTTATAGCGACGGGTTCGTCGTCCCAGTGCATGACGGTCGAAGTGGCCAGGGACATCCTGATCCACTGATCCCATACTTATGGTGATTTTCTCCTCGGGAACGGCCTTTGGCTTGTCCGTCATGCTCACCGTTACCACTGTCGTGGTGGGCGTGGAAATCACCCGCCGGCTCACTGGGGGCGTCTCTATATTGTCTGCATCCACCTCCTTGGAGGACGCCTGCATCTCGTTTTGGGTCTTGTGATGGCTCAGCAGACTGGCAAAGGTATCATCGGTGGTTGATACCTGAGGCTTTGGTGACTTGGGTGGCTGTTCCTCTGCTGTTTTGGGCTGAAGCTCCCGGATGGCGGATCGTCGGTCCTGTTCGCCCGTTTTCTGGATGAACGTTTTCCGGCGATCCTCTTCAGCAATGGAGTGCAGGCCACCAGCGCTTGTCTGGTCTTGTGGTCGCTGGCGGCGGTAGTGATGCAGTGCATCTTGCGGCTGGGCATCGGCTATGGCCTGAAGATTGGCCACCACATCCGTTTGCTCGAGCGTCTTCGAGGGCTTCCAATCGGCGTAGACGCGCTGATATCTTCCTGATTCTTGCTCCGGCTTCCTGGGATTAGTGGTATTACTAATGGGATTAGTGGTCGTGGGCGTGTTCGTTGGCGTTGCTGTCGTTGTCGAAGGCATGATCTTCTCCTCCGGCAAGGGGTCCAGTTTTCGTTCGTTTTCTGTAGGGGATAAATGGTGGTTACACATACTTCTACATCAACTCCGAAAGAGATCATCTCACCAGTTTCGTTTTCGAGCGATCGCCGGTTGGCGTTGACCAGACGACGCTTCCTCTTGTACTCCTCGTTTTGCTTTTCGTCATTCTCGTTGGACTGCAGCCAGGTCTCGATTTTTTGGCGCCACTCTCGGGATATTCTGGAAAGGACATAAATTTATGACATAGTTATCATTAAAGGGTTGTTTTTTAAGTCTTCCAACCTCGGTTTCGCATCCTCGTTGATGGGCGGCGTCTGACCACTGCCCGTCGGCGTATTTGCTGCACTGGCCAGCGGCGATTGCAGTCGCTCCTGTGCCTGTTGCTGTTGCAGGAGCGGAGCTGGTGAGCTAGCCCTCTCCCGGTCCAAGCTAAAGTCAATGTTAAGAATATCTGGTCGCTTGCGGCTCGAACTGCCGGAACGGGCACGCCGAGCCCAGGAGCGATCTAAACTACCATAGGCTGCTGCTTTGCGCTCCCGGCTGATGTGGCCATCGTGGGGTCCTGTGGAGCTACGCAAGAACTCCATAAGGTCGTCTTCCTCGGCCAGCACTCGACTCCGGCGCCTTCTCAAACTGCCATTGGGAGTAATGTCCGGCGAGGCGCCATCCTGCTCCAGGCGTATGAATCCATTGCTGATCTCGCCAGATCCAAGATGCCGGCGGCTCAGGGCCGGACTAGCTCGGGCATCAAAAATGCCGTCACCCAGGAAGGAGTGCTCTGAGTCCGACACTGGTGTAATGGCTGGACCAACTGGAAGAACAGGGTTTAAGTGTTTCTTCCAGTGCAGGTCTGAGATAAATTTTTCTGCAAACTTACTCTGCTTGGCTCGACGGGCCATCTGCTCTTCGCGCTGCTTCCTCCTCAGTGTGGCCTGCTGCTCCTGCTGCTGGCGGCGCTCGTTCTCCTTGACCGCCTGCCGGAACTTATCACAGAAATTCTGGAAGATCTTGAAGCACTCCTCCAGCCGGAAAGTGGCCGCGTCCTCGCAGAAGAAGTCGGATAGCTTCAGGCGCATGGACTCCACCTGTTTCATTCCCGATTGGAGCACGGACAGTTCCGATAAGGCGGCCTGCAAGAAGTCCGCCATTTGCTCTTTGATATCCGTGTCCGTGGCGGGCTGTTCGATTTGTCGGGCTATCCTTCGAATGCGTCCATCCAGTGTATTGATTTCGTTATTGATCTGCTCCGAGGTGGTCCTGTAAGAAAATGCAATGGCTTGTGAAATGGTTGTTGGGAAATCCTGAAAACTCCACCCACTTGCTGGCATTTTCGAGGGCACTCAGCTGACTGGTGAACTGCAGCAGCTCCGGATTGCGTCGCTCCGCCTGCAGGGCCACAAAATGTATGAGGTTCATGCCCGGCTTGTTCGCCCGGATGTCGGTGAGTTTTTGAAGTGATGCGAGCTTCACGCCCGCCGCATTTCCAGCGTAGCCTCCGGAGTTGAGGAAGTTTCCGGCCACCACAACCATGTAGAGCACCTCCTGCAGGATCTTGTTGTTCAGCAGATCGTCGCCGGCGTAGAGCATGGAATTGATGCAGGGCTCCAGATAGCCCACATTGGCCGCAAACTCCTCCTTCAGGAGCATGCTCTCGATTCGTAATTTGTAGCTATTGAAAGAAAGGATAAATAATATAGAGACAGCTATAGAATCCTCTTGGTAGCTTCACTTACTTGGGCACCTCCAGGAGCTGGAGCAGAAACTTCTCGGCATTGCCCAACCTCGTCTTGTCCCCATTGAAGCTCTTCAGCATGTCCAGCTCATCCACCTCCGGCATGATCTTCAGCAGGCCCCTCAGCCTCTCTGCGCCGATCTCCTCGTGGGAGCCCTGCCGTATCAGCTGTATGATCTGCTCGTGGCTGGTGCGGAATTGTTTCAGGAAGATGTTCACATTGAGACTTCTCTTTCCGTCCAGCAGGGTGATCTCCGTGCACTCCTTTTTCGACTTGCGATCCAAGGTATCGCACCCATTGGAGCCACTGCCCTGTCCTCCGCTGCCTTCACGACCCAGCTTGGGTGATCCCTGAGCACTGGTGGTTTGCAGACAGAACAGACCCTCCATCTCGTTCCAGTCAATGTCCTGCATGGGATTGTGCTTGTGGTTGCTGGCCACGATGGCCCAGATGTTTTGCTTTCCGACGACCTTGTTGTGCGGTATTTTGCCCCAGTTGATGGTCTTCATCTTGGCCTTGGGTGCCGGGGTGTCTAGCTGGGGCAGCAACACGGCCGCCTCCGCCTCCGCGGCTAGTGGGTCTGGTGTACGGGGTCGTGAGGCCAGTTGCAAGGAGGGCGGAGGCGGCGGGGCACTACCATTGAGCAGCGGAGGTGGCGGCGGAGGTGGTGCCTGGCATGGTGGAGGCGGGGGTGGTGGAACGACGCCGGACGCTGGTGGTGGCGGAGGTGGCGGTGCCGGCTTGGTTGCCGCCGCGGCCACCGCCGCCTGGGATGGCTTGCGGGTGGGACTGCTGGCATCGGTGCTGCGGCAGTTCTGGCAGGCGAATTTCTGGCTGCTGGGCGTGCGGAGCAGACGCACTGCATCCTCGTGGCTCTCGAGGAGCGTGGCACGGTGCACGAGCCGCTCTGTGGTGTCCCATACGATGTCGCTGAGCGCCTCCTTGGGATCGATGCGTAGCAGGTGCTGCAGAATGTTGAGGAAAGGTCCTTCCTGCGGCGTATCAGCCACCTGAACAATAGAAATAGTTTAGTTTCAGAGAAGAACCTTCAAATATATGAGCTTGAAGTCATGGCAGTTATGGTGCGTCATTATTGGACATAATTTGCATCCAAAATTTGGCATTGAACTACTTGGCTTGCCACAACCTTGCCCAAATCCTAATGACCACACTGCGTATACGCAGCGTTCAATGCCATCAAGTATAAATCTTACCCCACCCGAAGAGTACTAACCTGTCGCAGTATCGCGTAGAAGACATCAAGGTGCGAGTTGAGATTGATGCCATCGGGCGCCTGCAGGCTCTGGGCCTCGTCGCATTCCTGCTGCTCCACGAATACGTCCAATTGTACGATGATATCGCCCACACTTTGTGCAACTTTCCTGCAAATAGTTCGTTGGTCATTAGTGGGTTAAGCTCAGTGGAAAATATGGCTCAGTTCGGTCCGTGTATGTCAAAGCAATTTGTCAGTTGTAGGTTTTTCGAATTTGCATTTGCGCTTGACAATTCTCAACTGCGATTTAATTGATTTCTTATTTATGCGACTCTCCGCGACACAAAGCGATACATATTTATACTGTGTGAGAAGGGTTGGGGTTGGGAATGCCCACAAGTAGTTGAGAGTTGCCAGAATCGATTGGAGAACTTGGCTGACATTGAGTAACCTCCGGAGGCTGCCAAAACACAGAAACGAGAACTCTGCCGCCGCGGACTCACTTTAGGTTCTGCACCAGTTGCAAGGCGGCACAGCTGTAGCGGGACAGCGAGCCGCAGAATGTCAGCCGTCGTTGCAGGTGCAATGGCGAGGCGGCAGGCGATGGCGTCGGCGACACGGAAGCGGAAACCGTTGACTCCTCCGTAGACGACGAGGAGGACGAGATGGATGGCGGCGGCGAGGGCGATGCTGACGACTCCACCTTGCCAGCCTTGCAGCAACAGCAGGGGCAGCAGGAGCAGCGGCAGCCTTGGCAATAAACTTAGTGGCACACCATATTTGCAACGTGCAAAATTGTTATGTCCTTGCGCAATGTCCTCGCCTCCGCTAGGCTGATATCCAGGCATCGACGACAGACCGACTCACTGACTGGCAGACTGACTGGCACTTTTTAATTGCTTCCCAAATTCGGTTCGCAGTTTGCGGTTCGAGCGAGAGAACGGCCAGAAAGGCAATAACGAGGACGAGGCAGGACGGCGCGAGACAGCCTGGCACGATTTCTGGCAACGATTCCTTCGGATCCGACTCTTGTTTGTTTTATTCAGTTTTTTTTTTTTTGCATTATTATTTCCTGAAGCCACGTGCTGCGCGCGCAGGAGTTTCCTACTCTATGGTGCGGCCTCTTTTCTATTTTGACGAGAAACTTCGTCAACATCCATCGGGTATTTTGGACACCCAGACTCTGGCACATGGTCTTCTTTTGTTTTGTTATTATTTCAACGGACTACATGCTATTTTGGGCCGTCACGGAAGTTGTTACGGGCCTGGGAGGTACACGGAGCTCAGTAACATGGCCCAGGAAATTGGGCAACCAAAGCGCCAATTACTGAACTTTAAACGGAAGAACAGTCGATTACGCTACGCGAAGTTTAAGCCAAGAACTTAGACCAACAGTTCTATGAATTTCTTCAAAAGTCAAGAGTTATTTTGGAATAGTATCCATTTCCTTCTCTTCAGACCCTCCATCAAACTCTGTGGTAATTCAAAATGTCTATTCCTGACACACTCGAATAAATCCCATCGAAATGAGATACTTTTGGGTTATTTTTAGCCAAAATGTATGAACCTGACAGGGAGTAACTCGATCCAAGCGCACATCCATCATTCTTAGCCACGGCTGATAAACAACAGCGCTTCAGATTTCGATTCGATTAGAACTCATTATGTGGAGAACAATTAAAAGCCGCTTAGAGAGTGTCTGGGCAGCTTCCAGGCTACGCAGAACCGCGTCCATAAATCTCAAGATGAGAATCAAAGCGCGCTTCTCGGCTCAATGAAATCGTTTAAAGCGATTTGAAATTCAAAGTAAAATAAATTAAATAGCGGGGTAGAAACTACGCATTTTATTTATGCCAGCCCGGAGCGTTAAAATTTTAATAACAATAGAACCGAAGGGGTCTCGTCAATGGAAAAGTGCCACAAGACAAATGGCCGGAGACAATCAATTAGTCAACTCTGCTCCCCGGCTGGCATTCCACGGAGGAGGCTCCACGGAGGGTGGGGCTTGCCATTGCTCTTTTTTGGGCCTGAACTATTTCAAAAACTTAATTGAATTTGCTAGTTTCGCTGCAAAAGCTACAAATTTGTCAACCAGAGGGCCATAAATAAACCCGTTTTTAAAGGGTGGCCAGCAGGGGGAGCCGTCAACTAATTGATTTATTGTTGACTAATTAAATATTGAATTAATTGGTTGGCCGGCGGACTCGAAAGCGGCGCAAATTATTTGCATAAGATGCGATCGGCGGCAAATGGTCAACTCTTTGCCATTATTGACGAATGTTTGACAAGCGTCCGAGCGGCATCTTGAGCGGTCATTAGCGGACCGCCCCCTCAGCTCCCAGCTCCCACAAGGGGCATGTGAAATGGTCAGCATACCTTGATCTTGTCTGGTTGATCGTCTTGTCAGGTACAAGTCGCATGCAAATTATAATGTGCGTTCCAATCGTTAAACTGTTTGTGATACTCATTTGATCGACTGTGGGAGACTTTCAGGGTTTCACCCAACGATCTTCGCACGCTCGCCCATCGCGGAATATCAACTACGCCTTCAGCAGGTCTGTCAGTCATTTCATAGTTGGGTTTTATGGCTATGTAGTCCTCCGACTGTAGTACTTACCTCAGGTTGTTCAGCAGTGGCAGCACTTTGAGACCTGCAAGACAATGAAGAAAATTTTTGATCAGGCGGGGGCAGCATAGGAATCGCAATAAAATTTGATGAGAGTGAGTAACCTGGAGGTGATTCGTTGCCCCTTCACGGGCAACCTGGCTTTCTATAGACGGCCTATAAGAGCCCGCCAAGGCCCGCCCAATGTCCCATGCATCCCGACCGGACGACTTCCGGTCAAGCTCGTTTTTTCGCCTTTTTGATTTTATTTGCGCACTCACCACTCCAATCGGCAATCAATTTATGCACACACAGCCCCACATCCACCATTCTATCTGTCTATGTGTTGTAAATAATAATAATAATAATAATAACAATAAAAAAAATTAATTACGGCAAGCTCGTGAAAGTCGTTGTCGCTTCTGTGCGATCCCCTGCCCGCCTCCTTTGGGCCGCCTTATTTGGCGCCTTGACGTTCATAATTTCGTTTTACGACTCCGCGCTCCGGTCTGTCATTTTATTTGTTTGAAATTGGAATCCATAAAAGGCGTACAATTAAAATGCGTGTGCGATTCTGTTCCTCAGTATGAGTAGTTTGTGTAGTAAAAGTTTCTTTGTCCGGCCATTGTTTCGGATTCGGAAGTTGATTCGGAGAGATCTTAGCCGGAATGGGGTCTCCAACGACTGGCGATGCCCTGGGGCGAAAGGAGCGGGACTTCCAGTGGAGCACAATAGATCGAGATCGGATCGAGGACACACCCAGGCAAACGGCGGTTAATTGTTTAATAACATGCCCGCCCAGCAGCTTGGAAATCAATTCTCGCCAAATCGATTCAAATAATTCGCTCAATAGGGTAAACCTACTGATGATTTATAAATCAATTGAAATTGAATTTACGGCCGTCTCTGGGAAAACTTTTGCGTGCCAGAGTGGAAAATCATGGGGCATAAATCAGACGGAGCGAACGCCTCGCAGCCGGCGGCTATGTGGCCTGACAGATGACATACAACAGATATGATGGCTATATGGTGGCCATAAGTCCCGGCGGCTGAAGGAGAATAATTCCGAGCCGATAATTGGGCACTTAAGTTTCTCGAATTGAAAAAATGCAAATATTTGCGGGGCGTTGTTCCTGGAAACTCAAACAGAACAGATATTTCAAAAAGAAATAAAATCGAATGAAGACAAAGTCAAAGTCGGGCCAACAGCCTTGAAACTGAATACTTCGTTTCATTGCCAAACAAAAAGCGGCCGATGCTTGTCAAAAGTGTCGCTCAGGAATGCCCCAGGAATCGATTTGGAGTCAACAAACGAGGGTGTGGACCGTGGCAGGGATGGAGTGGGGGCGGTGCGTGACTTACATATTGTCCGTCGCCGTTGAGATTTCAAATTTGTCTTGCTACTTTGCTGCCATCGGTGTTCAGGGTTCTTGTAATGTTGAAAAAGCGCAGCTCAATTTATTTTAATTAAGAACAATAAAAATGCCGCTTCTCAGACCGTTTCACCCGAGTCCCCACTCCCCACTCCAGGCAAGTGCAGCCCGGCATTGAATGCACCACATTTTGGTGGTGCTGCGTCTGCGCAAAGGGAAGTACTCTCGTGAAATAAAAACAACCACTGCGCGCACGCACAACCGCGTTCAATCAAAGTCAGAATGTCGGGATGACGACTGCCTGGTAAAGTGAGGGCCCCCTAGTGGATACTACCACTATAAACAGTATGTGCTGAGAAGCACCACTGTATTGAAAAAGGGGTGATGCTGGGCGGTTCATGAACTTTGAACAGTCGGGAGCCCAGAGTCGCCACACAAGGGCATTGGGTTGCGGCCTGGGACGAGGGTGTGGCATATGCCACTGACAGGATGTAAATGAGTCCCTTGTTTGTCAACAGACGGCTTGTTACATATTAAGTACATTTTGTTTATTGAGTAGCTTTCCTATAGAAATATGTAGATATTGCCGAGACATCCATAAATCCCCATAATGGGGATGCAACCCATTTGAGGCACGTTCGAAAGATATTAAAACCGAAACTAACATGAAACTAATACAATCCTATTGTCACGTTTCTTGGAAATTATCTTTTGAATATCACAAGTTTGGATAAATTATTCGATTAACGATTGAACTAGATCAGATAACCGAAATAGAGCTTAGAGTTTTGTTTAATTTGGCGAGTCATCTGCGTTAAAGCAAATAAATGATTCCGTTTTCAATAAACGTCCCCAATGACCCGACAACTTTTTGCCACAATTAATAAATCCGCAATAAATAAACATTGTTCGTTTGACCGATTTACCCAGTACCCTGGCCACAGAGCAATTACCAAAAGACTCCAAGACGCGCCTCTAAATCGCCGGCACGTGCTAAGGTTACTCGATTCACAAAGGCGATTTGGCATTTCGGCGAGCCCGAACCCATCATTATCGGCTAACCTCAAGTCAACGAGGGTCGGAGTCGCCCCACGTCGGTGACATGCAAACCAAATTCAATATATTGGCCAAATAACCGGCCGGGCACATACGGTCAAGGGCACTGGCACTGGATCATCGGGCACATCAATCAAATCAATGAATCCGCAGACAGCACCAATGGCACAAACAATCCGCAATCGACATCCGACGGGGGACTGTTGCGGCTTTGGGTTTTTGGGATTCAATTGGATGAATCTTACCTATAAATTCGTTTCGAATGCGAATCCTCTCCTGCAACGTGGCGGCGGAGATGATGACGCAGTTGATGAAGGCCAGCAGCGCGGCCTGGTAGTCCAGAGGCGGAGAGGTGGCGGCACTCGACAGCTCCAGTTCGTTGATGACAATCTTGAAGCGGTAGCGCTGCTTCTTGAGATTCTGTAAGGGATTACCAAAGAAGGTTCATTATTTAAAGCAACACGTTTATATTTCTGGGCTTATGAGTAAGAAATCGGCATAAAATCGGTGTGATATGGCCATCGATATAATGTTAGTCAACTATAGTCTATATATAGATTATATAGAGATTTTAGAAGTCAGCTTTCAAGATTTAAACAACCCAGAGAGAGTTTTAAAAATAAATTAAAATAAAGTACAAATGTAACCTGTTTCACAAATTTAATTACAAATTAGCTTTAACATTTTGAGTTGTTTCGGCGGAGATTACAATCGAGCTTAAATAAGCAACTTAATCGACCATTTTAACGATGTTTCAAATAAAATTACATTTTAGGGGAACTCAAATTACCATTTGACAGTAAAAAGTGGGAGTTGTACAACAAATTCTAGACTTACGTAAAGGAGAACTTTTAAGTTTGAATTATTGCCAATATAGGAGGGGTTAATAATGCTATTTATTCGTTTATATGCTATTCTTATACCCTTGCAGAGGGTATGCAGATTATAATTTTTTGTCAAAAGTGTGCAACGCAGCGACCCTATGAGAATTGTGGAAGATATAGCCATCCCTGTGGACCCCATAGGGGAAAACCCCATTTTCAAGGGATCCCATCACGAAAAATGGACAAAAAATCTAAAAAATATTTTGTCTCAGGATTTTAATGCAGAATGGTGGAAAATCGATCCAGAAATCGTTTAAGGTACTCCGCGTGAGAATCGGATGAGAATTGGGGAAGATATAACCATCGCTGTGGACCCCATAGGGGAAAACCGCATTTTCAAGGGGATCCCATCACGAAAAATGGACAAAAAATCTAAAAAATATGTTGTCTCAGGATTTTAATGCAGAATGGTGGAAAATCGATCCAGAAATCGTTTAAGGTACTCCGCGTGAGAATCGGATGAGAATTGGGAAAGATATAACCATCGCTGTGGACCCCATAGGGGAAAACCGCATTTTCAAGGGATCCCATCACGGAAAATGGACAAAAAATCTAAAAAATATTTTGTCTCAGGATTTTGATGCAGAATGGGTGAGATTCGATCCAGAAATCGTTTAAGGTACTCCGCTTGAGAATCGGATGAGAATTGGGGAAGATATAGCCATCCCTGTGGGCCATAAAGGGGAAAACCCTATTTTCCAGGGATCCCATCACGAAAAATGGACAAAAAATCTAAAAAATATTTTGTTTCGGGATTTTGATGCAGAATGGCGGAGATTCGATCCAGAAATCGTTTAAGGTACTCCGCTTGAGAATCGGATGAGAATTGGGGAAGATATAGCCATCCCTGTGGGCCATAAAGGGGAAAACCCTATTTTCCAGGGATCCCATCACGAAAAATGGACAAAAAATCTAAAAAACATTTTGTTTCGGGATTTTGATGCAGAATGGTTGAGATTCCATCCAGAAATCGTTTAAGGCACTCCGCTTGAGAATCGGATGAGAATTGGGGAAGATATAACCATCGCTGTGGACCCCATAGGGGAAAACCGCATTTTCAAGGGGATCCCATCACGAAAAATGGACAAAAAATCTAAAAAATATTTTGTCTCAGGATTTTAATGCAGAATGGTGGAAAATCGATCCAGAAATCGTTTAAGGTACTCCGCGTGAGAATCGGATGAGAATTGGGGAAGATATAGCCATCGCTGTGGACCCCATAGGGGAAAACCGCATTTTCAAGGGATCCCATCACGGAAAATGGACAAAAAATCTAAAAAATATTTTGTCTCAGGATTTTGATGCAGAATGGTGGAGATTCGATCCAGAAATCGTTTAAGGTACTCCGCTTGAGAATCGGATGAGAATTGGGGAAGATATAGCCATCCCTGTGGGCCATAAAGGGGAAAACCTCATTTTCAAGGGATCCCATCACGAAAAATGGACAAAAAATCTAAAAAATATTTTGTCTCAGGATTTTGATGCAAAATGGTGGAGATTCGATCCAGAAATCGTTTAAGGTACTCCGCGTAAGAATCGGATGAGAATTGGGGAAGATATAGCCATCCCTGTGGGCCATAAAGGGGAAAACCCCATTTTCCAGGGATCCCATCACGAAAAATGGACAAAAAATCTAAAAAACATTTTGTTTCGGGATTTTGATGCAGAATGGTGGAGATTCGATCCAGAAATCGTTTAAGGTACTCCGCTTGAGAATCGGATGAGAATTGGGGAAGATATAGCCATCGCTGTGGACCCCATAGGGGAAAACCCCATTTTCAAGGGATCCCATCACGGAAAATGGACAAAAAAATCTAAATAATATTTTGTCTCAGGATTTTGATGCAGAATGGTGGAGAATCGATCTAGAAATCGTTTAAGATACTCCGCTTAAGAATCGGATGAGAATTGGGGAAGATATAGCCATCGCTGTGGACCCCATAGGGGAAAACCGCATTTTCAAGGGATCCCATCACGGAAAATGGACAAAAAATCTAAAAAATATTTTGTCTCAGGATTTTGATGCAGAATGGTGGAGAATCGATCTAGAAATCGTTTAAGATACTCCGCTTAAGAATCGGATGAGAATTGGGGAAGATATAGCCATCGCTGTGGACCCCATAGGGGAAAACCGCATTTTCAAGGGATCCCATCACGGAAAATGGACAAAAAATCTAAAAAATATTTTGTCTCAGGATTTTGATGCAGAATGGTGGAGATTCGATCCAGAAATCGTTTAAGGTACTCCGCTTGAGAATCGGATGAGAATTGGGGAAGATATAGCCATCGCTGTGGACCCCATAGGGGAAAACCGCATTTTCAATCACGGAAAATGGACAAAAAATCTAAAAAATATTTTGTCTCAGGATTTTGATGCAGAACGGTGGAGAATCGATCCAGAAATCTTTTAAGGTACTCCGCGTGAGAATCGGATGAGAATTGGGGAACATACAGCCATCGCTGTGGACCGTATAGGGGAAAACTTTTTTTTAATAAAATATTAGGAAAATTAAAAGGCGTTCTAAAGAAATGCACCCCCGACTTACCTTGTAAAATTCTAGGGTTTCTATGGCACGCGCATAGCCCTCGGGACTGTAGGCGCAGAGCGCCGAGAGGAGCTCGAAGACCTGCTTCTTCACGGTGGCGTTCTGCGTGTCCAGAGCTGCGCCCAGCTTGGCAATGTAGTCACGATTCTCGACAATATAGTCCAGGCCGATGCGTGAGTCCATCGTGGCGGCTGTGTGTTGTGGGTTGTTTGTGAAACTTTCGGGTGAGGAAACGGCTAGAATGGTGACTCTTTTTGGGGCTGATCACGTCCCCGAAACGGACGCTTTTCGTGGGCAACCGGATCGGTTCGAATCGAGGGGATCGATTGGGGCGGCTAGTTCCAAAGGTTTGGGTTCTCGCATGGAATTTTTAGGCAGTTCACGTCATGCCGGGTTCTCCTCGTGCCCAGAATCTGAAAGAGGAAAATGGAAAACTCATTTGAAATTGGTTTTTATGGCAGTGATTGCATTTCGAGCCCTTCAATTGTCGCCCTGGGTCGCGCGCTTTGTTCCATATTTTCGAGGGCTTTGTCCACTGCCCTCGAGGCAGTTTTAATTAATTTACGATCAGTTCATTCTCGGCCCCAGGCCGCTAAGGCAATTGTCATAAATTAATTTGGTCAGGCCTAGAGCCTAGGGGGCGTAACTGATTTTCGGATTTTCGATACGCGATTTGCGGCCACAAGATCAAAGGCAACCTTTGGCGGGTTCCGCCTTCTAAGGCCCGATATCGGCATCTCAATTACCCGCAAAAATGATCTCGTTAATTTGTTTACACTCGACGCGAACGCAGTTCGATTAGTCTCCGTCTAACCCGCCGACAAAGTCTGTCATTTGGGTTCCGAGCGTTTAAGCATATTAAAGTAACGTTTTTCATTAAAAAGTACAACAAAGCCCGAGCCGATAAAATGCTTAACATTTTTGTTAAGAGCTCTGATCTCAAGTGGCACTTTGCGATATTTGAAATTATAATTTGTGTGTGCGCTAAATGCTCATGTTATTGCCGTTGTTGCTATTGTTTTTCGCCTTTCAGATACTTTACGAGATGCTGGCTTCATGTGGCTTTTGACGAGCTGAGGCGGGGCGCCAATGAAATCACAGAAACCACATCAGCCTAATGGACAGGCTGTGCAAAGTGACGTCCTGGCGATATGCCTTGTTGTCAGCAGCCGTCGTCAATGAACATGATATTTCCGATAACCCAGACAAGTGCTCTTCGCAGAAAAGTTAAAAACGAGTTCTTAATCAAATCGAAGATATATTCGCCATCTCCGGTCTACACTGGGCGGCATAACTGGGCTATAAGCTCAACCAATTAGCGGTTGATAGCAATCGCATTGTTAAGCTATGCAAATTGTGATCTTTAGGGGTAGGTTTTGGCGTCACATCGTGAACTGGAAAAGATTGCGGAGAAAGATAAGTGTTTTAATAAACAACTCGAATGAAAATAGGCATAATTGCCTAACCTGAGCCAAAGTTTTAGACAGATTCACTCCCAACTGTGTGAGACAGTGTTCAAAGCCAGACTATAATTTAGCACAACACCCGCACATATCCGCACACTCTGGCCACATCCGAGAGTGATAATAAATTAATAATGCTTATCTATAAAACTGGTTCCATTAGCCAGCGAACTGGACATCGCATTATTGTGGCTATTTATTGCAAAACAGCAGCCGCTGAAATAGCCACCGAATTGAGTTGTAAACAAAAGCCAGAGTCAAGGGAGAGGCCTGGGAATCGGAATTGGACACGGAATCGGAATCGGTCCAGTCGAAATGTTAATGAACCCGCCTAGTGCTCCAAGGGGGAGTCTAATTAGAATTTGTCTTGTCAAAAGGCTCGGTTGGCCATTTATCTTGGCTGGAACGTATATACGTAGAGCTGGAACAAAAGCGGGCGTTGACAGGCGCAAATGGCTTTTCACGTTGTGGCACCAGCACCAGCACCACCCCCGCTCCAGACCTGCCCCACCCTGCCGGCCCGTCACCGACAGGTGGCACGCCACTTTGGCGACTCACTGGCGTCGTCAATAAAATGTCAACCACATGCCCACAAATTGCTAAGCTATTGTGGATATGTTTTCGAAGTCATCGCTCCCCGCTCCGAGCCATGTTAAAGTGCAAGTAATAATTCACGAATTTCAAAACCGTTCAGCCCAATCCACAGATCGGCGTTTCTGTCGGCGTTTTCAATGTCTCGCGACATTATAATGCTGTGTGGAATAAATTATGCTGTTGCCAGTTAACCAAAAGGCCCACGGGGCGTATGCCGAATGCCTTAATGTGATTAAATGTTGTGCAAAGTGCAGAGATACTATGACTCTGGTATCTGGTAACTGGCATGGGCTGGGCCCAGATCGGTGCTCATCAGCTGGTATTTACCAGCTAGGACACTTGACCAACTTGCTTGAGCACGCTTGAGGAGATCTACCAAAGCAAACAGCTGAAGATCAACTACCGTGGCCGCGGCATCTGTCGCAATAGGCGCAAGGTCGTTCCACAGGTGTTGTTGTTTGGCCGCCACCTGTAACAAATTGTAGCAAACGAAGCTGCAGTGGATGGCTCTGGGCCGCCTCGACGGGTGTGTCTGCGCGGCTTAATCGCCCGTTGTTGACTGTTGTTGCTGACTGCACAGTTTTCATAAATTTTTATTGAATTTTTATGGCTGCAGGCAGCCGTCAACGCGGCTTTTGCATTTGCATGTTGATGTGTACACAAAAGCAACAAAATAAATAAGCATAAAATATGTAAAATAAACAGTCATTCGGAAAAGTGTTTGCACTTAATAATAAATGCTGCTGATAAAAGTGGAAACTCCCGGAAAGTTAGACTACTATTAGGGGCCATTAATCACGTAATTTATTCTAGTGATCCCCGCATTTTAATCTCTTGCTCTTGGGCAACTTCATTTTGATTGTTTATGGGGTTATAGCTATAAGCCTTATCAACAAACGCCACAAATTTTGTGAGAATCTGTCTGGGAACCAGAGCTCGGAACAGAACCGACGCTTTGTTGCAGCTTCTCATTAAAGAAAACAGATGGAGTCGGATGCAAGACAGAGCGAGTCATAACACTTGACAGCAGACGAACAGAAAACAGCAACATCGACAGCAACAGCAACAGCAGCAGCAGCAACATCAACAACAGCAACTTGCAATCAAAACACGATCTTGGAGCTTGGCGCTTGGCGCTTGGCACTCTCAGCATTGACCTTATGACTTCTAAAATCGGTAAAAACATCTTTACAGCTCCATGTGGCACTGTCGATTGTTGTTGCTGCCGATGTTGCTGTTGCTGTTGCTGAGGTTGTCGCTTCAATGTGTTTCCAATATGACCTAAAAATACAAAAAGTCAATCGTACTTGAAATTGGGATACATTTTATAGCCTGTGTTGCCATTTTTAACTCAACATCAGGCACTCGTCGTCGCCGTCGTCGTCGTCGTGAGCAATACAATAATTTTTAAGGATACTGCCTTGCACTTTTTGGGTTGTGTGTCAAGTTTAAGTGGCAGACACCAAGGTCGTCAGCGAGGAGGCGGACGAGGAGGCGTGTAAAGTGAGCAATTAGGGCGTGGCCGGGTGCGCCTCATTTGCACTTACTATACTTGACTTAATTCGTCAATTAGCCGGGGCTAAGGTAATCAGTGGGAACAGCTGGCAAAACCGGACAGATCGGGCACTCTACCACTCCAGTCTCAGATCCAGTTGTTTGGCTAAGACGTGGGCGGGCTCGTAATAGCCGAAATCAAGAGCCAAAACAAAGCAAATACTCTGGCGATCGCCAGTTTAATGTACGGTCGACAAAAGAACGTTTGACTACGAAAATAAATAAAATGCAGCCCACGGGCCCACTAAACAGCCGAAAAAGTGACTAAACTATTGCGTAGGTTTTGCATTTTGATGATGACCACAAACCACAAAGATCACCCAGCTCGTGGAGTGGGTTTCGAACCAGATGATTCTATTGGTTCTACGGTTGGCGATGATTTGGGGATTCGTAACGACACAAAAATAGACTCACGACTTGTTTTTAATGATAATAATATAAAGCACTTGCTGACGGAATAATTTACATTAAATAAACAAACACGAGTGACTTTAGAAATGAAAACACATCAACAACTTTACTTTCAAAACATTCATTCCTTAAATAATGATGTCCATCATTCCAGATGTTTGTGATCTTTATTAATATTTATTTCAAAGCCCTAGCTTCCTATTTGAAATGGGGGATAATCCGTTTCCCTCCTGGTTCTTGATTGGGTCTCATTGGGATCGCCGCGTGGCGGTGTTTGACTTTTGACAGAAAACGCGGGCAGTGTCATATCCACTCCGAAATATGTCTAGAAATCACCCATGGGGGACTCCCCCGACCCTGGCCGGCGCTGATGAGAATTTATGAGCATTCCCACTAGGTTTCGGGTTAAATGGACTCAACTGGCGATGAGAGCACTTGAAGCCCTACGAAAAACCCATCAAATGTGTCAAAAGCCGCTTCATTGGAAAAGTTTCTATTGTTTTTGGTTTCCATTTCGACGGGACTTTACGCAAGCGCCAAAGTGTGAAAATGAAGGCAACAGGTTGGGTATCTGGAACTGGGTCTCTGGAGCTCTGGGGCTCTGTGGTAAGCCTATAAAATACAACCCGCTAATGGGCAATTTTCACGCTTATTTCCACAATGGAAAAGCGAAAGTTTATTTATGGCAATCGTGATTTTAGGCCCAGTTCACATGCAGCTGCTGCTCGGTGGCAAGTTGCAGCTCCGGGACCAGGTGCTGGAGGTTCTACAATCGGAGACAGAGAGCTCCAAAGTGCATAAATTTGTTCGAATGCTTGCATTTATGACAGCCCCCTCCCCCCCACAGGCCGAAAACATGTCTGGCCGCATTTACAGGTGGCAGCAACTGCCAAACTGCCCCCAAAAACTAATAAAATGCGAAACAAACAAATGTAGCCCGTCAAGTGGTCAATGTCCACTCAAGTGCCGCCTAAAAAGCCTAAAAAGTACAAAAAGTCAAGAGCCAGATAGCCAGGCAGCCACCCAGCCAGCCAGTCGGCTTTCAGGGCCAGCCGACAATGAGCGCTAATTATGCTGAGTTCGGCTTGCCAAAAAGGTTCAATGCACCAAAGACAGAGATATGTACAAAGAGCCAGGCAAGACAGATACTGCAGCATTTCAAATCCCTTGTTGACCTTAACTTTGAATTGTCAAAATACAAAAGTTCATGCCGCCAAACCAACAAAGCCCCGAACAATGAGCACAAAGCATAAAATACACAAAAGAAGTGAGCCACGAAACCTACATACAATTCAGTTTCCATTTTTCAGTTTTTGGCTCAAACTCAGATTCAAGCTCAAACTCTTAACTGGCAGATGTGTGTGATTCATTTGAAAAAATGCACCCAGATGCTCGAAATGCGGCTCAGATGGTGCTGGTGCTGCTGCTGCCACCGGGCTGCTGCTGACATTGACTTGTGGTTTCAGTTGCCGTCGCTGCCGCATTTCAAGTTATTCTATTTTTTCAACATCTTTTCGGATCCGAGATTTCTGAGATTTAGTTTCTGTGTGTGGGCTCCTGCAACGAGCTGGAATTGTTTTCCTCACTTCATTCATAGAGTTGCGGTTCGGGCTTAAATGATTAGTCAGCTTCTTGGCTTTGGGTGTGATTTGGGTGCGATTCTTGCCACAATTTTGAATGGTTTTTTGCGTGGTATCGAGGCACCTCGTGTTTGTCCTTCACAAGCACTCACGGCTCATAGCTTGTGGTTTGCGGCATTTGAACTCGAACTTCCGCATGAACACTCGCACATCACACACGGCTTATCGATGTATCTTGTGACTATATTTAGCCGGCGAGATTAGGCGGGCTTATCGCCTTTATGTTTTATGTTTGAGAATCTGTTTGTCATTGGGTCGCCCACATATGGCGATTGTGACTCACAGAGGGAGAACCTGGTCGTCACAGCTCGGAAAGATAAACTAGACAATAGTATTAGTCCAATAGTGAGTAAAAACTAGTCACTTTGTTTTTAATCCCAGGAAAGTTAGGCAACCAGTTGCCATTTATGTAAGTTCAACATTTTGCAGATCCCTCCTTCCTAGTCGGCTGCACTTGTCTGGCGTTAGAACAACTAGCTCGAACAAAGCAGGCCCAGACTGCATAAATTAAGAGCCCAAAGGGGAAAAAAGATATCAGGTGACAAGCGTGAAAAGCGTTGCTCTGACAGTCGGACAGTCAGTGATTAAAGGCCAGAGCTGGCACCTTCGTTACTTTTACCTTTCGGCGCAGATGGTGGCCGCACTTGCGCAATTCCCCAGCCCGGAGTCCGCGATCCCCGCAGCGCCAGCTCGAACTTGAACTACATCGCAATCGACATAAAGGTGAGCACATAATCGTAAATATAAAACCAGCGCAGATTGCTCCCATTTCTTGAGCGGCACAGGCCACACCACGTGACTGGCGAATTAGTTGGTCAATGTTTCGCGGTCGTTGCATGTTTTTGGTTCATTTTGGGGGGCAGCTTGCAAATAGAGATATACATCCACGGATCTCTAGGCAGCGCATCGCCTACAGCGCCGCTCGTTTGGCTTTGTTGTTTCCCAACGAGTGGCAGAGTGGCACTGACAGAGGCACTCAAGGCATGCAAAAAGTGGCAAGCAGCACAGCTTTTGGAGTATTTTTAAAAGAAGTAGCATACGTATATAGCTCTCCATGACTCTAATACTAACTTGTAGGTATGAGCTTCTGATAGAAGTGTATTCCGCATTCATTATGGCCCGAAAAACGCTTTACATGCCATTGTTTGGCTGGTGAACTTGTACTAACTTGTAATCCGATAGCTGCCAGCATTAACTCTACTTCTCGCTGCATTGTCTTCGTGGCTTATTGCTCGCTTTGGGCTATTTATAAATAGTAAACGCTTTAGCTGTCTGCGGCTATTGTCTCACAATTAAGATTTCATTGTGAGATTTTGTGGGGCCACGGGGCGTATGCGCGATGCGAATCAAACTTGAAACTCGATTTGCGATTCGCGATTTGCGATTTGCTTGCCACTTGCAGCTAGCAGCTCGGAGCATCAACATGCAGTAATTTGTTTAATTAGGCGTAAATGATGCTGACAGCGAAGCCGGCGTCGGGGCTCTAATGGAGCGTGGCTGATTTTAATAGCTTGTCGGGTCGGTTCAGCCTTAGAGCGCGGCTTGTGGTTCTGCGGCAAGTGATTCGCTGCCACACCCCATTGGTAACCGGTAACCCATCGGTACTGCAGCATATTGCCATGTTAATGCCATATTCTGCGGGGAACTTGCAACCCGAAATGCCATAAAAGTTCCCCGGCCCAGACAAGGCGACCTGCCAATCGAACGAACAGCACTCGGACACTCGACTATGATTGCCGCCGATCGATCTTTCGATGCCTTTGCCATTCACGACAACCGAGCTGACGACGATAATTCAATTAATTGCGAAAATGTCCTAGAGACAAATTCATATTCACAGCAGACGGCGGCAATGTGCAACAAAGTACAAGTGTGCACTGGAAGATAAGCTCAAGGCTTCGGTTCCAAGCCGGTCCTAACTTTTTCAGACTTTTTCTCAGTGCTCTCTGGCAATCATCTCTCGAGTCGTGTCTGCGATCGCATAGCATTTCATTAAATTTCATTAAATTCTTTTATGCGATAGCAAAGCAAAAAATCAGCAACATTAGGCATTGCAACATTTTTGCGATTGGATTGGATTGGATCGTACTGGAGTGAACTGAACCGACCTGAACTGAACTGAACTGTTGTGAAGTGAAGTGGAGAGCGGCAAGTGATCTTCGCTACTCCATGTAGCGTTCATTTTATGACTTTGATTTATTTGAGCAAATTATTTTTAAGCTCTTACATGACTAGCAGGGATACCTGGCTCTCGAGGAAGTGTTTGCATGATCTCCGATCAGCAATTTGCCATTTCTCGTCGCTCATAGCTCATCGCTCATTGCTCATTGCCTGTCTGCAATTGTCAGCTGGATTTTGATGCTTGACGGCTGCGCTCCCAATTCCCAGCACTACACAGCACTCCACTCGGATCGGAGTGGATCGGATCAGATTCATCCCATGCCATCCGCGGGCGCATTTCCCAATTACGTAAGCCAGTGATAGCTCTATCTGAAGGCCCCAAGATCCAGTACTGTGCATAATTTCAATTTGACAAAGCACATACGATCGATGGCTCTGTTGATAGGCGCCCCGAGCTAGGGCTTTCCAATATATCTACAAATCGACGGCCATTCAGCGTGCTTAATTACTTTTGGGGGAGTTTGGCTGGCTGGTCTGGTGTGGCCTGGCCTGGGAGCTGGGAATCGGGATGGGTTTTGGGTATTGGGCACGGATATCCGCGTACGTGCCGGGCATTGGCAAGCTCATAAGCTGCCCAGGCCAACTTATTTGGGCCCTGGCGACTTATAAACGCCTAGCTGAATATTAACACCTGGCGATGGCTTCTTAAGGTAATAGAGATACTCTATGACATAACTCTAGACTTTAAAAGCAGACATTCTTCAAGCCACAAAACCCTTGTCTTTTGAGATACTATCTTGAACAAACAAATCAGAATGGTTTAAACAACTGTTGGAGTGCTGCAAGATTACCCTCCCACGATCTGAAGAGCATTCGAGTTTCGATAGCTTGTTTCCTTCCTGTTTGAGGCCCCAAAGCAGTGGCTTAATGAAAACAAATGAATTTATGAGTTGCCCCGGGTCTTATCCCTCCGATCACCTCTCGGAACATTGGCATTGGCTTTGCCATTTTTTCATCCAATTCGCCAAGTATGTGTGCTCCCCGCTTTGTCTCCCACTCGGCGATTTATGGCCGCGTAGCGTCGCAGAAACAGAGCTTACGCACTTTATTAGCCACGGCCGGGCGCTGGGTTATTATTCGAGTTATTGTAATACATATGCCAGCCAGGCGGCCGCATAAATTATTGTAATTTACCGTTGCAGCGGTCACTGTACAGTGTACACTCCGCGGTAACAGTCTAAGGTCCGCCAGAGACTTGGGGGCGATCGCTGCTCCGATCGCGTTGATTGATCGATTTGTAATGGGCGCGGCCGTGTTTTGATGGGCCGCTGAAATCTGCAGCTTAGCTCTGCATGATTGTTTTGGAAGCAAAGTTCAAACGGGTTCCTCGGTTCGGACCTTGGACTCGTAGCCTGTTAATGGTGACGAGCGCAATTTCATCGGTTCTTTCATAGAGTTTTGTTAGAACTTTTATCTCAGTGGAGGCACAAAGACACTTTCAGCCGCACACGCAGCTGCGGAAACGCGAAACAATGTAGGTGAAACAAGTTCCCGCAAATGCCAAGCTTCAGATCCAAGCCAGATCCGAGCCACTCCAAAGTCGAAGCCGAAACCAAACCAATCCACTCGCTCGCATAGATGCAAATCAATACAGAAAAGGCAGATTTCGGGCCTTAATAGAATTTTGAGGCGGCAGAGAGTTAACCGCAACGAAACCGCAGCCCAGACAAACAAACCCAAAGGCGCCAAAACAAAAACACAGCCCCAGGGCGGCACTTGACTTGCCACAGAGACCGACATGGGGATTAGACGGCGCACTGTTTGTTTTGTGAGCAAGTTGCTCTAACTGACGTCGATTAGCTGAGAATTTCCGCTTTCGGTCGGGCGATGCTCGTAAATTAACGAAAATTTAATAAAAAGTCGGCGATTGGCGAAATTAGACGTTCCAAGAATCCCCAAACGGCCTTCAAGTCGCAAACAGCAGACATTAAACATTTCATGCATGTGATGTCGAAGGAGTCCCACCACATCACATCAAATAAATATTTATTCTCCTCCAAATAAAACCTCAGAAGTGGCAGAAACGAATGGCCAAATTAGCGATTCTCTCAACGATGTTGGCTACACCCTATTGGCCAATTAATGGGACATCTGGTCGGGGAATATTATTATGCAATAATGGACGAGTCTTTATTGGCCGATAATTGTCGATCAAATAAGGCATTATTCGTTTTCATATTAAATATTATCTTAAATCATTTTATTTATTTGCGGTAGCAGCCATGACATAGTCATAGACTGTTTTTTTCTGGCCCAGACATCAGTCATCCGCAGAGTTCTTTCGGCCAACGTGAGTTATTGCCGTGCGGGAGGGTAATAACACCAAATAATGAGCAATTGTTTGCTCAACCTTCGGTCTTGCTTGACATTTTATTGACGCATTATTTGTCTTTTGCTTATGAATTTGCGATCTTCGGGCGGCGAAGAATGCAAATTTCCGAGATCGGAGATTATTTGAAAATTATGCAGAAACTAGAGAGACAAACGAGGCAAACAAATTAGGCGGGCGTATAAAAAAATTTCACCTGCGCTGCAGGCACGGCGGGCCAAGGTAATCGACTTTGCCGCCAAGTATGGTCGGGGCGCCCTAGAAAATGGTTTCTTTCGGATATTGGCAAATGGGTTTCTGGTCAGAAGAAAGCTAGGGAGACCCAAATCGCAAACTGGGCCAGCTAATCGAGGGGCGGAAGTGTTTCGTTTCGCCTTTTTTCCCATATACAGACTCCATATCGGTTCTGCGAATTATACGCCGCAAAGCCAAAGACTAAGTCAATAATTACACAGAGCCGGGCCACTAAGCATCTCAAAGCGTGAAAAACGCTTCCTATTATTAGTTTAATTTGTTTTGGGCGCGCAATTTCATTTATATAACAATAACTATAACAATAATCGTTTATAAATGATAAATTAATATGGGAAGCAAATTGCATGGGCGGTCGGTCGATCGGTCGGTCGGGAGATGAGAGCTTCGAGCGAGTGGTCGACAAGTTGCCAAAATTGGCAAGGCTTAAATGGACAAAGCAACAACTTGGCTTTGAGATAGAGATGGCTGGCCAACTTGGACTTGGTTAGTTATTTCCTATCCGCCTTTGTCTCGATTTACGCGAGTGTGGGCCGTCTTTGGATGGGATTTTGGCTTGGATGGGTCGGTCAGTGGTCAGAAGACTGGCTTTCGTATTACGCATACGACACGCTGGCCAAGCGAGAGAACTTCCATATAGGGAACACAACTGTGCGATTTCTTTTCTGATTCAAATTCGGCTGAATAAGTAGACTGTAAAGTCTGGGCCCAGCCCACTACTCCTTCCTGTTTGAAAAAAAACCCTAAAATGTATTATTATTATTTACAACTTACATACGTCCTCCTTCCGCTCGGTTCTCAGAATTTAAATGAACTGATTTACGGCGATTTGATGAGCTCTTTAGTTATTTATGCTCGGGCTGCTTAACAGCTATTACATATTTAAGTTTTATGGCTGCTGGTACTGAGCTACCAAAGCACTCGAATTCTTATGCTTTTTTTCAATATTCAACTCTTTTGTTGCCCTGGCTGGGGCTGTAGCTGTGATGTGAGTACACTCTGGGTACTTTATTATTAATTTTAAACGTGGGCCCACAACAACACGAACACCCACAGCATTTGTCAAGTTGCTTGGATTCTTTTCGTTTGCTTTTTTTTTTGTTCTTAGCTGCTGGCTGGCTGGCTGTCTTGGTGGCTTGCTGGCCGCATTTGTTATTACTTTTTGTGGTTTTGTTAGTTTGCTGGCTTGTTTGGTGTTCTGAGCTGTATTCTTTGAGATTAATACTTGCAATTTGAACATTTCAGCACGTCGAAGTCGGCGCCTGCTTCTAATTGCAAACGCAAATTACTCATACGCCGTGTTGTGCTCGCATAATTATCGCTTATTTCCACATCAAATCATTCGGCTGTTTGTTGCGTGGGCAGCTTGTCTTTGGCTTTCGATATGGCTCCTAAGAAACACTAATAATAAATTCAAAAAAACTGCAAGCAGCGGCTGCGCATCCTCCCGTCAGCTGCTGAATAACAATTACTCCCGCAGCCACACATTCATTCACATTTAGCTGGTTGGCTTGCTGGCTGGCAGCTTATTTATTGTTTAGCAAATAATCTTTCGCCCTGCCCCTGTCCCTGCCATGAATCGCCTTTATGCGCTCATTTGCATATTAAATAAGCGGCTGCTGTTGCTTCAGGTTGCTGTTGCCACTGCCAATGCAATTGCATCGGTGTTGGCTGCAAGTGAGTGCTGTGTTGTTTTTTATTTTATTTAATTTCGTTTCAGCCAGTTTCTGTTTGCAGTTGCTGTTTGGTTGGTTTCTAAGCGGCAGCAGCTGCCGTCAATGCAAAGAACCCTGGGCGATCGTAGGTTGGCCAGCGAATTACGCGAGGGAGCCGCACTTTTTATTAGTATTCTCGATTTGGCTTGTTGACGCAAAAGAATGAAACGGCAGTAATGCACGGTGTACGATGGGGATGTGGTTTAGTGTGCTACCTGCCACTACCACTTAATAGGCTAGAGGCGTTCTAAGATCAGAGTCTTGGAAGTAAAAGCTACAGAATCTACGATGAAAGTGATAAGAAATGAGCTGCCATTTTGTCAGTTCATAAAAATTGTGAAATATCTGAATATGCTAGGTGGAATTTCTAAGAAATCTTAAAGAAAGCGAGAAACCTAATGAAGAGATCATATTTATCAAGATTAGAAAATGCAAATATTTTGCTTTGTGGGTTAGTATACTTTCTGCATTAGCTAGAACCTCTTTAGCTCCGTAATGGCATTCCAATGAATATGAATTAAATAAATTGCTTTCTGTTTAGCTAAAGCTTTAATTCCAGACCCTCGGCAATTAGTAACGCTCCCCGCCAGTTACGATTATTAGTCACTGCGGACTTCCAGCTAATGTTGAGTAATCTTGGCTTTTCTCTCGTCAGTTGGGAAGCTAATTGTGCCGAGGATCGGGATGCCCTAAAAGGTGCCTGCAGCTTGGATAACAATTAGATAAATTCATTTCGGACGCATGCAAATTTCAGATTTCGCTGGGTTGAGACACAAAGGAAAGGCAGCCCAGCCAATGACTATTTCAGCGACTTTTGGCAAAACAAGTAGTGGTATTTCCTTTTTCAAAGCTCAGCTATTGACAGGCAGAGAGTTACACTTATCTTCGCTGTGCCAGTGCTAGTGGCAGTGCTGGTGTGTAAGTGTGACATTAAACCACACACAAGCAAGTCCCCCATATTTGGCAATTGACTTTGCAGCCAACAGATAGATAGATATATACATCGAGCGATCCGAGTGCGAATGAAATGTATAGGTTTTGTGTGGCTTTTTCTCCTCCTAACTGTTTGCGCTGCCCACATGCGATGGCCCGGGCCTGATAAATAATTTTAGTTTTATAAACACAAATTGACACTTCAAAGTGTTTGCCAAAAAACACAAAAGCCACACTCAGAAGGGGCCAGAGGAGGAGCCGAAATGAAATCAATTTGAATTAAGCCGCCCCGCTTTGAAGAGGTGGCGGAGATTTCTTTGGCCCCGAGGGGTGGGACCGATTCGATCCAGATTGGGGCATATCATGACCAAAAACACTTCTCGGAATCAGAAACAGAATCCGAAAGGCAGGTAGCCGCCCCACTTGCTCAAATTCTGGCTGTCTGGGCTTCCATCTATAAAGTATAAAAAATGCGAATCTGATTCGTATCGGCAAAGATCTGAACACAGCTTCTAATTCCCTCGAGCAACGAAATGGAACCCGTCGGCACACGAGCAGCACATTTTTATGACTTTTGAGATTTAAAGAGCAAGGTAAGCTCACTTGGGAGCTGTCCATGGTGGTGCCACATTATGCTCGCGCTAATTAATTGTTTATTTATCTAGCGATTACGACCGATTTTCGCAATCCATGTCGAATATGTAACAGGCAAGATTGGCTAAGAAAAACTATGGAAAACTATTCAGCAATTTGTGAGAAATATATATTTGTTAAGTAGTTCCCCAGCCTTTCCATCCAAATATTACGTATACGCAGCCCACCTAGACACCTGTCCTAACGCTTTTGTGGTAAAAAGTAACGGTTGCGGGCGCCACAGCCTTATCAGAACAATATGGTTCTGCGTAATTGATCTACTTTCGTGCGACCGCTGCAACGCCGCCTCGCCGGAGGCGTTGGGGACACAAAACTGCTATAAATATTATCACAGCTGACCGCTGCTAATGGGCAAACAAAACACTTAATAGTTGATAACAAAAAACGCTGCAACACGCGGGGAAAACTCACCATGGAAAATGCTTTGTGGCGCTGCTGGGGGAAACACCACCTGTGTTCCAATCCAATTTCGAGAGCCGATCGGGTTCGGGAATGGTAGTAGTAGTTTGGCTTCCAGTTATCGTAATATCAAATGCACTTTGTTTCGCTTTTGTCAGTAGTTCTTGTGGCTGCCACTTTGCGGTTTGTGCTGCTGCAACTGCAACTTTTAATTAGCCATACAAATACATTAGCTAATGCGCACACACACAGAGACACTTCACGGCTTTGCGACGCCCACGCAGCTCGGCGTGCCAAAAGCAAAAACGCGTTTATTAAAAATGCAGTCGCGCAGCCGCAGAACACCAAAGCAAAATAACGCTGGTTCAGAGCTGGTTCCAGCCCAGACCTGAGCCAAAAACAAAAAATTGAATCAAAATCGAATGCAAGGCAAGCTGACCGCTGCACATGCACTTTGCATTCGGAGTTCTCGACGCACAACACACACCTACACCTGCGCACCTGCTGCCGGATGCGGAAATGAACCGTTTCGTTTGGGAGATCGCGAGCGACTGTAACTGAAAACTGAAAACGAATCCAAGCGGCGGCAAGCTTGCGCGCTTCAGACTTCGGCTTCTTACGAGAGAGTCTTCGGTTTCTTACGAGAGAGTCTTCGCAACAGATCGCAGCCAACAAGCAGCAGTTCGATGGGGTCTAAAGATATGTTTTGAACTGATATTTCCAAACAAAATTTCAAGAACGATATAAATTTACTATCAAAATCATGATCACTTATTATTAGTCACTCATTTCATTGTTATTTTAAATTCAAATATTAAATTATTGTTATTAACAACTAAACCTTTTCTACACAAAATCCTTATTTTTCAATTAAAGCCAAGGATATTAGAAATTTGAGTACTCTTTTCATAATTTTTGTGTCCAATTCCGTATGAGCAAAACCCAAATCATAATATCTTGGGCAATATTTGTGTTTTTAACATTTAAAATTTAAATGAAGCGCCATCGTCAACAAACTATCGATAGCTTTCAAAAGCTGCGATAGAAATGGCGTCGTCGGCGTTTCGCTGGGAATGCCAATGGCATTTCAGAATTCAAAATGGCAGCCCTGGTAAATATACACTAATCGGCGCGAATTGTTTAAAAATTTTACTATTATGATTTATTTTTACATTATATGTGTAAAACAATCTGATATATATTTTAATCTTTTCTTTAGAAAGAAGAGTAAAACTGAATTAGAGTAAACTATTTTAAAAAAAAATTTTATACTTTTGAAAGTGAGGATTTGTAAAATAGACTTGGTAAATCTAAAAATTTTGTGTTAAATTGTTATTTTTAAAACTAAAATGTGGTAAATAAATTTATACACTTAATTAACTCTTGGAGGCATTGAATCAAGCCTCGTGAACTACGCAACAAAGTCGTTTAGTGTATTTAGGGTTAAAAAAAGCAATTTATTTTTAACTCCTTAAATAGTAACCAATCACTTTAGGTTTTTGAAAGTATCTTTAACCAAAAATGCGAATTTAGTCATCGGTCAATTAGCGAATCTTTTTCAATGTTCAACACCGAAATGCTCCAGATGAGATGGAAGTCTAATGGAGTCACTGACAACTAAAATAAGGTTTGTTTTAAATTTTTGGGAGTGTTTTAGCAGCCCCAATCGATGTTTACTTTATTTGATATGACTTAAGCCTAATTCGGATAACGTGGAACATGGTTTAACCCCAACAGTCGCTTAGAATCGTCCCTGACCCTGGCGCGTCTCCTGGTGCGGGTGGGTGCGGATGTACTCCAGGGACTTCAGGATAGCCGCTGGGATGGGTGGGGGAGTGGGCAGGTGGGCGCCAGCGGGGTGGAAGCCAGTCGCGTCAGCCGTGTAGGTCAACTGGATGAGCTGGCCGTCGGGGGCGTAGTAGGCGTTGGATCCACTGGCGTAGTAGCCTCCCACGCCCGCCTCCTGGCCGGCGATGCCGTTGGAGGTCTGGTACTGGTACTGATAGCTGCCATCCTCCTTCAGGTCGCTCTTGTACTCCCTTGTCTCGGCGGCGGCGTCGAAGGCATCAGGACGGGCCTGGACACAGGCAACGGCCAGAGCGGCGACGGCAAGGACGATCTGTAGTGGGGGGTAGAGGATGTTACTACTTATCCAACATCTATCAAAAGCCTGCTGGACTTACGAATTTGTTCATTTTGGGATGGTTTGGGATTAGGCTGGGCTGGGCTGGGCTGACTTGTTGTCACTGTGAACTCGCCAAGAGAATGAATGTGACTGAACTGGAGCGGCAGCGCATTTATAGCATTTTGGCACGCCAATCTGCTCGGGGCTGGGGACCTGCACTGGCACTAGCACCAGCACCATCACCAGCACCAGAGGCAGAAACAACAACGCTGCGTATAATTTGCAGCATTGAACCTGAACTGCCCCTCACAGAGACAAGATACAAGACGCACACTGGCCAAAAAATAAAACACGGCTCTTCCGTCACTCTACACACTGTTTTATTTTTGGTGATTCCGGTCTCCGTGTGTGTGAGATAGTTTTTGGTCGTAAACTTTATGCTCCTTTTGGTTAAAAGTTTGTGGTTGGGGCTAATCAATTCCCAAGCCCCCAGAGAGGGGGGCTAATTTTTTATTAGCACCTACGCCAATTGTTCGATGGGGTATTTAGCGCAATTTATAGTTTCGCAGCCAAAAGGTTAACATCATCGAATACTTTAAAGTTTCTCTTGGACTTGTGTCGGGATTGGGTTGCAGGATCATTTATAAATGTAACGCTTAGCCCTTCTGCTTAAATCGTATGCGAAAACTTTGTAATAAATTGTTTCCAAAATCGGCAAAATCGATTAAGAACTTCACATGCTGGGTCAACGCCATTCATTTATTACAAAATCAGCCAGCCCGTCCCGGTACGACGCGGCGCGGCCAAAAATGAAAAAGGCGAACGTGGAGAACCTGCCTGGCATTGCCTCAGCCTCGGCATTGGCGCAGACGAACGACCTTGCCCCACCGTGTGGCATCAGCCGAAAATCCCAACATTGGCAGACTGTCCGAAAGTACGACAGTTTATCGACAGGGGAGCGGGCAAGTTTGTATTAAGTTTTGATAAGGAAACTGGCGAGGAGTCGGGTCCTAACGTGACTCACGAGGAAGGCTCCTTAAAGAATATTTGAATCTTCTAATAAACTCAAAAATTCTATACCTAATTTTGGCTCATAAAATATTTGATTTATGATGTCATTCCTAACAGAATACTTGTTTGAAAAATCTCCTAAAAGTCTCCTACTAAAAGGTTTTATTGGCTATATTAAAGGTGTCAGTTGGCCATCACTAGAGTGGCCAACAATAAGAGCGCATGCTGTTTCCCTTAAAAGATTTGTGTTGGCCCTTAATAAATACATGGCTAGGTTGGCAACAAGGCGGACCAGACCAAGATGCGAATGAATCTCTGAAGGGGCGGGAGAAAAGTGAATGTGCTGCCAGCAACATGGATGTCGCATGGAGCAGAAGCATCAACATCAGCAGCAGCGGCAACATCAGCATTGGCGGCATTATCTGCTTTTTGGCTGGCCTCTGTTTTTGCTTTCTGCTTGCCTTTTTGGTGTTACTTTCGGCTTTTATGCTCCAAACCGGCTGTTCGGCAATTTGCTTCTTTTTTTCTGTTGGCCACCGTATTTGCTTTTTGCCGGCAACACAATTGTCCAGTGGCAGTCGCTTGGGCGGCTTTAAATGAAGGCAAAAGTTGTTACGATTCGATGGCTGCTGTTTCCTTAAGCCGCTTCCGCTGTACTTAACAGTCCGGGCCCACCCCTTCTGGCCCACTTTGCTCCTTGCTCCTTGCTCCTTATGGCCCCCATCTATCCATCTGCCCATCTGCCCATCCGTCCATCTGTCCATCCATTAGGGCATCAATCCATCTTCGCGCGCATTAAGCGGAAACAAGATACAAGAAACAAGACACAAGATGCAAGAGGCAAGAGGCAGATGCTGTAAAAAATAAAAAGGGGACTTGCTGCAGACGGCGGCTCCTTGGGCGCTTCTCCTCCAGCTCTTTACGCTAACCTGCTCCACATTAATTGACCCACATTCGGAGGCGACAACTCGTCCAGTCCGGTCCCAGCCAAGGTCGCAGTTTCTGCTTTAGTTTGGGCAGGGCTTTGGGGCACTGAGCGAAAAGATAGTGTCTCTCGCTAAGCCACTTCTTCCTCATTCCTCTAAAAAGGCCAACAAATAAGTTAGAGTGTATATGCGATTGGCATTTGAATTTTTATGGCCAGTCCGGTGCTCTACATTCACTCATTCAGAGCCAATCGAGCTGTTATATTTAGCAAACTTAATTAATTAAAACATTGTCAACGCAAGCCCGGCTTGCAGCAGACGTGTTGGCCACGTTTATGGCCTGCTTATACAGTTTCATTCAGAGCGGTTACTCATCTGCGTGGTGGGTCTGGGCACCGTCTGATTCTGCGGCAGATGAAGCCCATCGGCCAGTCTAATGGCCAGAAAACAACAAAGTCCCCCAGCAGGCGTTGGCGTTGGGCGTGGAAGGTCGGCCCTTGGGGGCTTTTTCTGTGTACTACATCCGAACAAAGTCAACGACTTTCGAAAATCTCTGCCGCAACGACCTTCAGCAAATAGAGACGAAATGGCCTGCTAATTGTTTGTAGTTGCAACTTTCATTTCGATTCGGTATCAGTTTGGCAATTGGCCCGGCCCGGGTACGGGGATTTTGGCAAATTCGCACTTGTAGCTACAAATTAAATCAGTACACGACTGGCTTTATTCCAAAAATATCGAACCAAAAAAAAAAAAATCAATTAATTGGTTTTCCATCATTTGATTTTTGGGCAGACGACTGAACGAACACACATATTTCTGCATATATCTGGTTGTTTTAAGGCTGGCTGATGGATTTTTAATCAAAACTTGATTCAATTTGCATGTTTCAAGTCCGTTTCCCTTTCAGCATTCGAATTCACATCTTTTGATCGTTCATTTGCCATAATATCATGGACTAATTGATTCGTGAATCGTAGGCTTTGAGCGAATTAATTCATCTAAAGGCTCTACAAGTGATATTACGAGTCTCACTTTAAACACTTCCCATAGCTAATGTTTAAAGATAAGTTTTAAAGAAACACCAACATGGCCGTATTTGTGAAGAAAAATCCCCTTTGGGCAGCAGTCGCCTCTGAACACCAGATGGAAATTGAATTTATTTTTGTTGCAAGCGCTGCACACAGGATGCGTGTGTGTGTATTCTCTGTGGCAGCTTCATAAAAATATTTATTAAATTCACATTCAATTATGATAAAAATTCCTAAAGGTCCAAGGCTCTTACACAATATCGATACGCTTTAAAGAATGCGAATAAATTAATAAATATTCGAAACCATAAATTATTAACTGATGGATAAGGAAATATGTACATATATGTATGATATATAGGCCACTGCATTCGATATTCTGATCGATTAGCATCTTACCTGCTTCCGCTCGGACTCTATGGAAATTAGCAACAATTAGCTGGAGGTGGAGGTGTTCCATTTTGGCCATTTCACGCTCCGAGGAGCACCCACCCGGGCACGAGCCATGTCCATTTAATGTTGCCACTTATCTCGATCCGTAGTGATGGATTTCGTAAAGTCTTCTGCATATATAGCTTGTGTGTGTGCTGCGAATGTGTAACTTGGTCGTGGATAATTAATGAATTAACACAAACACTTAATTACTCGAGAGTGCCGGCAGCAGCCGAAAAGCAGAAAAGAGTTTCTTGACCCTCGGGGTCGGGTCAGTGGGTATTTCGTTTCGTTTTCACTTGAAACTCTTAATGAAACTCATCCACGGTGGGGATGAGGGAGGGACTGGGCCACCTGGAGCCGAGATAATTGGCGATGCAACCGTTTCTGTGGCTCTCGGCTGTGAAATACCATATGTTGATGGTGATGATGTGATGACTCCCAATCATCTGACCATTACCATCTAATGGCTGCTTTCCTCACTTTCGTTTGGGAGATCAATTTGGATTTTCTGGGGTATATAAGTGCCGGGTCGAGGGCACTGAGGCATCAAACACAGCTTAGCTCTTAGGGTTAATACCAGCCAATAAACCATAAGCCACATCTCCCATCTAAGCCAGGCGAAAATGTCGAAGATCGTAAGTCACAATGGAAAGGACTCTGCTCCCCAATGGATAACACCAGCCTTAATCCCATCTAATTCCAGTTTGTTGCTACCGTTGTCCTGCTCTCTCTGGCCGGCGCCTTGGAGGCTCGTCCTTCCGACTCCCCCGACGCCCATGCCGAGATCCGCAGCTTTGTCAACGAACTGAAGCAGGAGGACGGCAGCTACAATTACCAGTTCGAGACCTCCAACGGGATCGCTCAGCAGGAGCAGGGTGTAGGAGGCTACTACGCCAGCGGTTCCTCCCAGTACTACACCCCTGAGGGCCAGCTCATCCAGCTGACCTACACCGCGGACGAGAACGGTTTCCAGCCACAGGGTGAGCACCTGCCCACCTCTCCTCCGATCCCCGAGGCCATCCTCAAGTCGCTGGAGTGGAACCGCAACCATCCGGAGGAGGAAACCGAGGAGTATGCCCATGGTCATGGACACGGAGGACACGCCGGACACGCTGGACACGGTCTGGAGCAGGGCAAGCAGTATCTGCAGCCGGCCACTACACCTCTGCTGGCGCCTGCGCCGGCTGTGGCGGTGGCTGTGGGCGGAGCCGGACTCCCCTACGACAGGAAGCTGTAAGCCGTCCAGCAAGGATTCTGCCAGGCATCCATCCAGCTCGCCTCATGTCCTGCCTGTTTGCATAGTCGAAGCCAGTCGCCCATCCGCCCATTCTGTGTATATATAGACCCTCATACATTTACATCAACAAGCTCCAGGGCTCCTCCGCAGTCCTCAATCCGGGGACCCGTGTCCGTGTCCTGTGTCCCGTGTCCGTTGTCGGCTCGACTGACGTTGACATTTATTGCCAGAGATAATAATAATGTAATAAAAGAAAAATACAATTTAATATGGTTGTTTATACTATGAATGCCGGGGCTCAGACGCCAGCATATGGCCATGCCCGAGGCGGAAACACACGAAAAAATTTGGGTTTCAGCTTAAACGAATTTTAAACACGACTTGTCGTTTTTTTCTGGCACTTAAAACGAGGAAATAAATACTGTGATGGGTTGTAAACAATGTGTTGGATGTATCCACCATCTAATAATATAAACATGCACATTTTGTTGAATTTTTTCTCTCTCTGCAGATTCCATCGCATCGCCCACATGCATTACCATTTCACAGTGGCTTCCCCTCTGAGATTTTCCTTCTCGAGTGCCACGGAGATCTGGTTTGGTTCATCAAATACTTGTTTCTGGGGAACTTCAATCAGAAATTAATAAATTCACGCTCTTTTTTTGTATTATGTTAATTGGCGGCGGCCCTTCGATTCGCGTCTCGGGTATCGAGTCTCGAGTCCCAGACATGTTGCAACTTCAAATATCATTGTTTTGTTGATTAAATTAACAAGTGGCTGCCGCTTTTGTTGCTGCCCATAATCTCATTGGCTTTTACCAATGCTGGGGGTTTTGATTTAGCCGGCTTTGGTTTTGACTTTGATTTTGATGCATTGAGGTTGTGTCATCAGCTCCACCCAGTTTACGGGTGGCACTAAATTTGTCAGCCAAGTCTGTGGGCTAATCAGTCTAGCAGGGGTTAAGATAAAGCTTATAGATATACCCTAAAATAACTTTACTATAGTGGAAGTTATTTTACATCAACAAAACGGAAAAATTGTTGAAACAAAAGACTACTTCACTTTGAAATAGATAGTTATCAAAGCACTTCAAAAGGTGAATAGTGTTATAATATATACTCATATTATTAAATAGTTTTACAAGCCAATAATAGAGTGTATCTACCATTCACCTGTCTCTAGCCGTATCTTGCATTAATGACTCGAAACGTGCGGCCACAAGCAGTCCGATTCGCCGGAATATGGGTCGCTCGGCATGCTCGACTTGTTTGCATAGATTTTCGGAGTCTGTGGGTCTGACTTTGACTCTGGCTTTTTTGCCCTACCGATTCACTATAAATAGTCAATCGAGGGCCCAGTATGACAGCATTAGCCTAACAGCCGACAGCCCAGCACTATCACAGCACCATGTACAAGCTCGTAAGTGGATAACTAAGTTCGAGCACCGGACGGAGAACTAATTTGACTTCCTTGGATTTTAACCGACAGCTCTTCGTCGCCGCACTCCTGGGATGCGCCCTGGCCGCCCCCCTCAACGATGACACGATCACCAAGTTCCTAACCAACCAGGACACCGACGGCACCTACGCCTACGACGTCCAGCAGTCCAGCGGTATCCAGTTCCAGGAGGAGGGCCAGGCTGGGCACTATGCTCGCGGCGCCTACAGCTACATCTCCCCTGAAGGCATTCCCGTCCAGGTCATCTACACCGCCGACGAGAACGGCTTCCACCCCCAGTCCGACCTGCTGCCCACTCCCCCTCCAATCCCAGAGGCCATCCTGCGCTCCATCCAGTTCATCCAGGAGCACCCCACTCCCGAGGAGCTGGCCGATCGTGCCGTGCGCGCCCAGCAGATCTAAGATCAAAGTAGTCCTAAGCTTGCCTAAGTCTTCACCATTCCGCATAATGTATTTCGTGTCCTCCATCCACCCCATACGAATAAAGCCATCCGGCTGCGGCTGGTGTTAATTGAACTGATTTGTGGAGAATCTAATTCACGTTCGGGACTTAATTAGTGGATGCCTTTGGCTCAGAATTGAATCCTTGATGGCCAGACCGCGCTTTGTGAACAGTGGTCCCGAACTGGAAAAGTTCTGGGAAGTTTATTGGATGCATAGGAAACTAAGACCCAAACTTTCTGAAAGGGGAACTGAAATAATGGCAAAGGTAAACAAGGACGAGCAGAAAACATTTGGGGGTTTAATTTAAAAGTTGTTCCTTTGATTTTGCTATGAATTAGTTAAAGTTTGGCGAAGTAATGCCTATGTATCAATTTTGAGTTACACATCTTTGATTAATTTAAAATCCCACGGAGCCTATTTAAAACACTGTGCCCTAGGAGCTCATTAACATTTGACATGAGGAATGGGGCATGCGGCAAGTTAATTTCTGCTCTTGGCTGCGATTTTATGGGCGGGAATTCAATGAGTGTCTGCTGGAAATGGAAATTCATTAAGACACTTACAGGATCAGGAAGGGGAAGCTAACACGCACAACCATTCAGGCGTGAGTGGATCCTGGCGCGGCGTGGCGGGAGGCAGGAGCAGGACCTACTGCAGAGCAGCTCTCTCATATCAATTAGGCACGCTCAGCGGCGGATATGAGTAGTTAATTAAAAAGATTGGGATTGGGATGTGGGAATTGCTATAAAACCCATTAAAGTCATTCAAGCCATTCAAGCCTTTGTCTCTCCACGCACTGGGCTCTGGTTTCTGGCAAGGACATTTATGCTAATGTCAAGTATAAAGTTCTCGGCATTTGGAGCCTTCCATATTTGAGGCCCTGTGGCTGCGCTGTGTGGGCCCTTGAAAGGCACACCTGTGTGTGCTCCTGGTTTCTGACAGCCACACAAAGCTGCTGTGTAATCAAAAACTTTTTATTTTATTTATCATTTGGCTGGAAATCTAATTATAAATGCGTTGTGGAAATGTGGCTCTTTTTTTCCGGTTCAGCTCGCTCAGTCCCGGACTTGTATGTCCTTCCTGTTTACGCCAGGCGATTGTCGTCCATGTGCCAAGTCGTAAAGCACGGCTGGCTCCCAAATCACGGAATCATATCTCGCTGGAAAGGCAATAAATTTTTAAATGAATGCCATGCCCGATTCCCAGCGACGAAGCATAAATAACACTGAACTTGCATAAACAGTGTGTTTGAGTTGAATAATTGAAACGTGTCGGCTTTTGCGAGTGACTCAGTAATTTATTAAACACCAGCCATTTTCTGATATCAATTGGGCCTGGGATTTTGATGCACTTTTCCTCAGCTACAGATACCATATATAACAATATTGAACAAATGGCCCAATAACCCTAAGCTCGACAAGCATGCAATTTACTTTTATGGACAGTATAAACTATGCACAAAATTGGCTTCTGTGCTCGTCTTTTATTTGGCCATAATTCAACCAACTGTAGCGCATTTGGCCCAATGTCTGGCCCACTTTTTCTGGCACTCCGGGCCTTTCTCCGGCCCATTCGCCGGCCCATTCTCCTGCCCAAGAGACTTAGGATAGACAAACACACACAACTACCCTTTTTCGGCCGTTTCAATGTAAATACATTTGACTACGACGAGTATACCTTTTCTATTTTTCTATTTCCCGGGATTCCGAAGTGGCCAGTATGGGTGGTAGAGGGCCGTCCTGGACGTCCATATTTAAGCAGCCAAAAAAATACTTTGTTTGCACCTCCTGAAACTGGGAACACGGAAAAACGGTCACAGCATGTGTCACGTAGCTGCCAAAATATGCGAGCGAGTGCTTGAAAATGACACGGACCAGCCCAAAACAGGCAACAAAAAAAAAATGGTAACAGCCTGGAGGTGAAGGAAGAGCATTTCAATTAGGTAAAAACTGAAACAAGTAACATTACGGAAACAGGAGCTATCCTTTGGCCCTTTGGCGGGGGATTCCCCGGAAATGAAATTCCTGCCAACATTTCTTCCTCAACTTTAATGATTCTCCTTTCTTCCACCATTTGGTGTGCAATTTTTCTCGCAGAAGAGAATAAAAACATTTGAAAATTGAAAGAAAAACACTCTGGCTCTCGCTGGCTGGTATTAATAACAATAGTTCCGGCCATTTGATGGACGATGCTGGGTGGGGACTGCAGAGTGGGGCTGTCTGTGGCGGCAAAATGAAAAATAATTTCCAACAATAATTGCCAAAGAAAACTTTTCGGGCGGGGGAAATAAAAAACGAATGGGACGAGGACATACCAATAGACCAGTGACAACAGCAAAACCAACCACGTTGAACAGACAAACGAAACCAATTTATTTCCAAGTAAAAATCAATAGTCAGTGGGGAGGTCCTTTCCGGGTCCTGGGGCCACTAACGTAAAAAACGTCAAATTCTAGAGAGGCGACAAAATTGTGCGGCTAAGTGTGTGGCCCATCAACATGTGTACGTGAAGATGCCACCACGAGTCGTGAGTTCGCCGGACACTCCATAGTCATTCAATGTCCTTTTCGGAGTGCCCTCTGCCCTTCCACGTCCCTACTACGCGGTGCACTTATATATCCGTATCGGGCGTCCGGCTTCCGGAATCCGTTATCGTTTTCGTTAACAACTGTGCCCCAAGTAGCGCACAATAGCAACAACCTCAGTGCCACCTCAGCGCGTTGCAAGGACAACAAAGATGGCTTTTGATAGTGAAATATGCATTTGACATGCGACTGCACTGCTCGAGAAAGAGGTTAGTCCAGGCTGAATATTTGCATGTGTATGTTCTAGGTATCTAAAGGGATGGATGTATTTTTTTTTCAGTGTACCACAACCCTACTGGGCCACTGAGTGATGCGGTGATTCGCGGACATTTGTTTAAAATTCCAATTAATTGGGTTGCATTTGTTGGAGGCAGTGGCCTGAAAAACGCGATAAGCAAGAAATATATTCCTCAATCCCGATCTGACATTTTGATTGCGGCGGCATTCATTTTAAATATTTTAATTTTGAGGGCCAGCTGGAAAGTATGCCACGTTTAATTGCATTCACAAACTTTGATGGTGGATGGCAGCGCAGCGAGAACTTAATAATAACTCACATATGGAAGCGAGTCCTAAATTAGATTTCAATAATTTAATATTATAGTAAGTAGTTCTAGAAGCTAGTCTTCGAGCAACAGGAACTGTGTCCTGCCAGTGAGAGGTCCTGTTAACTAACAGTCAGCGTGAGAGAGAGAGGCCTTCCAACTGGTCCTTCACTTTCCTCGGAAAACAGTCACTTCGCGGCCGTTCGTTTGGGGAGAAGCATTTTCCGGCTGCTCCCGCATTTTCCGGATCTCGATTCCGTACGTAAATATTTTTGTTTGGGAAAGTGGCGACCCGAGTTCGCGACTCGCGGCTGGGAATAAAAAACTACGAGTCCGTTAAAAAGTTCACACACAAATTGCATTATATCCGCGCTGCGATATATTGGCGCGTTTTTCATGCTTTGCGTTTTTTTCGGGTTTTTTCGCCACAGAAACTGGAACAAAAGCGTAATGTATATGGGGCGTCCAACAAAAAACACCAGGAAAACCCCGAAAAAAGTTTAGGGCGATTGTTGTGGATGTGAATTTTGCATAAGGACATGAAGAGCAGCACCCAGGAGAACAAGAACCGGAAGAAAGGGCATGGTGCTGGTGTTCTTCTTTTGGTCTTTCATTTTAGCCCACATACATTTGTTTTTTTTTCAAATTTCCATTTAAACCCGCTGATTTACTTGCGAGGCGGCTCTTACTTTCCGGGGCTGCACGTGGGGATCAAATAACTTGTGATTTTTGATGCCAAGTGGCGGGCCAAGTGGTTCGTTGCTCGACACCTGCAAATTAGTCCAAAGCACTCTGATTTGCACCGAATTTAAGTGTATTAAGGCATTAGGCCAGCCCTGTGGGCTACGGCTCGGAAGTCCTCCCTGCCATGCGGCCAAAATGTAATTTTCTTAGCACTTTTGTTCACGCCCGACGACACATGTTGTGGTTCACACACCAACTGACACACACTCGCACTCCAGTATCATTCCCCTTGCACCCTAGCCCCCCAACCATCTACATCTAACCACCCACAAAACCCACTCAGACACCGATACGAAAACCCTCAGGCGGCATTTACATACTTGCCCCAACATAAGCATAAGCGCAACTTAGCTTGCCAAAGTTTTTTGTTCAACTTTCGTTGCCGCAGGGAAGATTAGAATAGGAGAGGCCGAAGTTCGACTAGGAGATACCCTTCAGGCCTCTATATTTGTCAAACAGAACCTATATTAATATGAAGTCACGTAGACCATGGTAAGCTTTGTTGCCCTTTCATATTGCCTTTAACTTCATATTGACTTTCTTTTAGACAATTTAGAAGAAACACAGCTCTTTAAAATATTAGTCATACGTAGTGTTGTTTTTTCAAAGAAAGATAATAAAAGATTCTGTCAATAAGAGTTACCAATCAAAAATACCCGCAAAGAAAGAGTACCTTTTAAAAACTGAATGGCATATTTAAATGCTCAAAGTCCGGAGTTGGAAAGTAGCTTCCAGGAATAATGCTTATAGTACAATCTTCGTCCACAAATCGTGTGGTTTAGCTCAGGGCAGGGCCCCCGGATCCGGATTCAGATCCGGCTCGGGATCCGGCGCTTTGGCACTCCGGCAGATTGTGGCGAACTTAATCGATAGCCTCGCTAATAGTTGGGCCAGGCGACATATGTGAATATCTGATGGCTCTGCAATTTAGCTCCTGTCCTCGGCTGTCAATCATTTTACGCCTGATTGCCGTCCCAGCCGGAGGTCTTCCTGTATATCCTGTTCCGAATATCCTGAGCCAGTGTCCTTGGGCTGGCAGGCCCAACTGGCCGACAATTCATCTAAATCAGGGCAGCGACTCCAGTTCCCTTGGCCGGCTGCGGTTGCGGCTTCAATTAATTAAAACAAATTGTATTTGCCCATGGCCCTGAACCTCGGCCGGCTGGTGATGATGATGATGGCCAGCCATCCGACCTGGCCCGGCTTTTCTCTCTCTGTATACACACTTGGTCTTTTTTTCAATTAATTGTTATTTCATTAGCTTTCATTACTCGCCGAGCTACCCACGCGGCCTATTAAATGAAGTGGGCGCCCCTCGGCTCATCTACCTGTCTGGCTAGAAAGCTTAGGGAGGGAGGAGGCGGCGTTATAATTTTCACTTTTATTGGCTTTTAATGAATGCGAAATTGCCCGGGATTATGAATACACTTGCCCATTATCTGCCGTAGGGCCATTAATTAGATTACAAAACGTTTTACGGGCTTTAGTCCGGGGCTTAGGCCTGGTTTTTGCTCCGCACAGCATTTATAGAGGTGTTTGCTTTACGAAGGTGTTTTTCGTTTTAGTTTGGAAACAACAAGCAGATTTTGTTTTATAACTGAGAGAATATGAATTTGTAAATTTTATAGTTGTGTACATTAGCCATGGTCGTTGCATCATTTATGCTCTTGATGACTTTTTAAGCTGCCAAATTATTAATAGGACATCAAAACAAAGTGCTCGCATTTGGACAAATAGGGAGATAATTGCTAGTGGAGTTTCAAAATAGTTTAATTAATAGTAAATAATTTTAAATGGTATATAGTAGAACCCTTTCCGTATTAGCCCACTTGAAAGGACACCCCTTTGTGTGAAATCGCGAGCCACAAGAGTGAGTAAAATCGAAAAACACAACCGGATGGTTCCGGTGGCTTGCAACACGAATGTGGCATTGTCACCGAGTGAGTGGTTGGTTGGTGGGTGAACCAGTAGGGTAAATGCATCAGGTTGACTGCCATTCAGAGCCCGTCTCATTGACTTGTCAAGTGATGCCATCAAGCCGGGCTTGTGGTCGTTACACTGTATTTGCTTGCTTGTTTGTTTGTCCGCTCGGTTGCTGCTGATTCACTTGATTCCCCTCCCAGTCATGGGCCCCTCGGCATTCAGCACTCAGCACTCAGCACTCGGCAATTGAATGCCATTCTACATGGCCGTGCACTCCGGTGGGTCTCCTTGTTTGGGGCCTGAATATCCTGCCAGCTTGCCGACTGTCTCTCTGGCTGTCTGTCAGCCCATTCAACACTTTGCCGGGCAAACAATTGCATTCATTGACTGACTTGCATTACGGTGAGCACTTTATCGGAATGCTCCTACGCTCCCTTTCAGAGAAAAAAGCGAAGAAAGTGGCAACACTCCGCTGGTTATTGCTTACTTATTGATGGGGAATCTAATTCACAAACTAAGCACCAGCGACAGCGGCAGCGATAAGATTATTTCCTTACGGAGCCACCCAAGCATGTCAGCTGACAGCCATTCAATCGGATCAGAGATACTTTCACACGCCTGCGCATTTCTGAGATACTTTGACTAACTTTTAGCCTAAAGATTCCCTATTGAGGTTCCAGAGAAAAGCTATTTTAATTAGCAAAAAAGGACTTATGTTGACTCAAAAATTTAATATGAAAAGTGAATATCTGGCATCATTAGATAATAGTTTAAACAAAAAATTAAATCTAACCTCGGGAGAAGACGAAGTTTATATACCCTTGCGGTTAAAATAGGATATTTTATATTTTTTGTCCATTTTTCGTGATGGGATCCCTTGAAAATGGGGTTTTGCCTATAGGGTCCACAGGGATGGCTATAGCTTCCCCAATTCTAATCCGATTCTCAAGCGGAGTACCTTAAACGACTTCTGTATCGATTCTCCACCATTCTGCATCAAAATCCTGAGACAAAATATTTTTTAAATTTTTTGTCCATTTTTCGTGATGGGATCGCTTGAAAATGGGGTTTTGCCTATAGGGTCCATAGGGATGGCTATATCTTCCCCAATTCTAATCCGATTCTCAAGCGGAGTACCTTAAACGATTTCTGGATCGATTCTCCACCATTTTGCATAAAAATCCTGGGAACAAATATTTTTTAAATTTTTTGTCCATTTTTCGTGATGGGATCCCTTGAAAATAGAGTTTTCCCTATAGGGTCCACAAAATAGGCTATATCTTCCCCAATTCTAATCCGATTTTGAAGCGGAGTACCTTAAACGATTTCTGTATCGATTCTCCACCATTCTGCATGCAAATCCTGATGCAAAATCCTTGAAAATGGGGTTTTGCCTATAGGGTCCACAGGGATGGCTATATCTTCCCCAATTCTAATCCGATTCTCAAGCGGAATACCTTAAACGACTTCTGTATCGGTTCTCCACCATTCTGCATCAAAATCCTGAGACAAAATATTTTTTAAATTTTTTGTCCATTTTTCGTGATGGGATCCCTTGAAAATAGAGTTTTCCCTATAGGGTCCACAAAATAGGCTATATCTTCCCCAATTCTAATCCGATTTTGAAGCGGAGTACCTTAAACGATTTCTGGATCGATTCTCCACTATTTAGCATCAAAATCCTGAGACAAAATATTTTTTAAATTTTTTGTCCATTTTTCGTGATGGGATCCCTTGAAAATGGGGTTTTGCCTATAGGGTCCACAGGGATGGCTATAGCTTCCCCAATTCTAATCCGATTCTCAAGCGGAGTACCTTAAACGACTTCTGTATCGATTCTCCACCATTCAGCATCAAAATCCTGAGACAAAATATTTTTTAAATTTTTTGTCCATTTTTCGTGATGGGATCGCTTGAAAATGGGGTTTTGCCTATAGGGTCCACAGGGATGGCTATCTCTTCCCCAATTCTAATCCGATTCTCAAGCGGAATACCTTAAACGACTTCTGTATCGATTCTCCACCATTCTGCATCAAAATCCTGAGACAAAATATTTTTTAAATTTTTTGTCCATTTTTCGTGATGGGATCCCTTGAAAATAGAGTTTTCCCTATAGGGTCCACAAAATAGGCTATATCTTCCCCAATTCTAATCCGATTTTGAAGCGGAGTACCTTAAACGATTTCTGGATCGATTCTCCACCATTCTGCATCAAAATCCTGAGACAAAATATTTTTTAAATTTTTTGTCCATTTTTCGTGATGGGATCCCTTGAAAATGGGGTTTTGCCTATAGGGTCCACAGGGATGGCTATAGCTTCCCCAATTCTAATCCGATTCTCAAGCGGAGTACCTTAAACGACTTCTGTATCGATTCTTCACCATTCTGCATCAAAATCCTGAGACAAAATATTTTTTAAATTTTTTGTCCATTTTTCGTGATGAAAATAGAGTTTTCCCTATAGGGTTCACAAAATAGGCTATATCTTCCCCAATTCTAATCCGATTTTGAAGCGGAGTACCTTAAACGATTTCTGGATCGATTCTCCACCATTCTGCATCAAAATCCTGAGACAAAATATTTTTTAAATTTTTTGTCCATTTTTCGTGATGGGATCCCTTGAAAATGGGGTTTTGCCTATAGGGTCCACAGGGATGGCTATAGCTTCCCCAATTCTAATCCGATTCTCAAGCGGAGTACCTTAAACGACTTCTGTATCGATTCTCCACCATTCAGCATCAAAATCCTGAGACAAAATATTTTTTAAATTTTTTGTCCATTTTTCGTGATGGGATCGCTTGAAAATGGGGTTTTGCCTATAGGGTCCATAGGGATGGCTATATCTTCCCCAATTCTAATCCGATTCTCAAGCGGAATACCTTAAACGACTTCTGTATCGATTCTCCACCATTCTGCATCAAAATCCTGAGACAAAATATTTTTTAAATTTTTTGTCCATTTTTCGTGATGGGATCCCTTGAAAATAGAGTTTTCCCTATAGGGTCCACAGAAATAGGCTATATCTTCCCCAATTCTAATCCGATTTTGAAGCGGAGTACCTTAAAAGATTTCTGGATCGATTCTCCACCATTCTGCATCAAAATCCTGAGACAAAATATTTTTTAAATTTTTTGTCCATTTTTCGTGATGGGATCCCTTGAAAATGGGGTTTTGCCTATAGGGTCCACAGGGATGGCTATAGCTTCCCCAATTCTAATCCGATTCTCAAGCGGAGTACCTTAAACGACTTCTGTATCGATTCTCCACCATTCAGCATCAAAATCCTGAGACAAAATATTTTTTAAATTTTTTGTCCATTTTTCGTGATGGGATCGCTTGAAAATGGGGTTTTGCCTATAGGGTCCATAGGGATGGCTATATCTTCCCCAATTCTAATCCGATTCTCAAGCGGAATACCTTAAACGACTTCTGTATCGATTCTCCACCATTCTGCATCAAAATCCTGAGACAAAATATTTTTTAAATTTTTTGTCCATTTTTCGTGATGGGATCCCTTGAAAATAGAGTTTTCCCTATAGGGTCCACAAAATAGGCTATATCTTCCCCAATTCTAATCCGATTCTCAAGCGGAGTACCTTAAACGACTTCTGTATCGATTCTTCACCATTCTGCATCAAAATCCTGAGACAAAATATTTTTTAAATTTTTTGTCCATTTTTCGTGATGAAAATAGAGTTTTCCCTATAGGGTTCACAAAATAGGCTATATCTTCCCCAATTCTAATCCGATTTTGAAGCGGAGTACCTTAAACGATTTCTGGATCGATTCTCCACTATTTTGCATCAAAATCCTGAGACAAAATATTTTTTAAATTTTTTGTCCATTTTTCGTGATGGGATCCCTTGAAAATGGGGTTTTGCCTATAGGGTCCATGGGATGGCTATAGCTTCCCCAATTCTAATCCGATTTTGAAGCGGAGTACCCTAAACGACTTCTGTATCGATTCTCCACCATTCTGCATCAAAATCCTGAGACAATATATTTTTTAAATTTATTGTCCATTTTTCGTGATGGGATCCCTTGAAAATGGGGATCTTGTATCAATTCAGGAGGTGATCCTGATCATGAATATATGTACATAGATACATTATAGGGTTCAACATATGTACAATGATACATTATAGGGTTCATTATACCCTCTGAAAGGGTATAAAAAGTTAATAAATTCAGTTTTCCTTAGTAAACAAAGGACATTTCAAATTCCATCTCTGGAATGTTTATTTTTCTTACATTTTTTAAATATTTGTTTGTCATTGTCAGTCAATTATTTGCCAGTTTAGCCATTTTTTCTCTTGTTTATTTATAAATGCATTTTGCACACAACTCTTTTGGCTTGCAACAATTACGAAAAGCATTTCATATTTAATGGCCTCGCTGTGCGTTATTTATATTTCAGAAGTGAGCAGCCTCCGGTGCCCGTGCAATGAGGGGCACAGCTACTCATCTCCTGTGGCTGTTAACTTTTAATTTCCTCACCTGCCCCACAGCAGGGGATTCCCCGCACACTCACACACACACTCACACACACACTCGGCAGGCAGCACCGCAAGCCGCAAAGGACACGCGGCAGACCGCACAGGATACGGCAACCGTTAGCCGGCAGCTCATCGCGGTATTTAAGCCCAGTTTAGAGGGAGGGCTGGCTGGCGACATTAGCCATTCAGCTGAGAGGTTACCAGCCCGGGCTTATTTTCATAATTGCCGCGGCCAAGACAAGGGCCTGGGTGCTAATCAGGACTAAGGGCGCTGGGATTGTGGCCCACTCAATAAACGACTTGATAAACATGCTGAAATGATTACAAAGTCAACAGCTTATTTGCCATGCCAGGACATTTCAAATTCTTGACTGTGACTCTGAATCTGGCTCTGAATCAAAGTGCCTCGAATACGCACGATTTCTTAATTATGTGTACATACTCACACACCCCCAGCACACACACTTCTGCGAGTTGGTGTTGACATTTAAGTTGGATGAAGTATAAAGTATCCTTTCGAGGCGGCAGTGGGAGGTCCTGGCAGCGCACTCGCTTGTTGCTGGCGAAAACTTTTCATTATATTTATGATACAGCTTGACTTTTGTTTTGTTTGTTTAACTTCTTGTCACAACCTACATAATCCCGCTGCTCTGTTAGCCTTTCGGTTTCTCTCTCCCTCTGTCGCTCTGTCTGTTAACTGGGCCCACTGCGCAGGTCCTTGGCCAGGCTGCCAATTGAGTTTTGAAGTAATTTCCTGCCGCGACTGGCATACGCTTCAGATAAACGCTCGTCGGCCAGCGAGTTGGACGTGCCTCGGCTCTCGACAGAAAGCAAAGAACTCGCATCCGAAACCACAACCGAAACCCGTTTGTTCATTCATAAATTCGCGACCGCGTCCTGAAAGGACAACGACATCGCCATCGCGTAGTAGAACGTGTGTGGTGTGTAGTGCAGGAGTGTGTGTGTTTGTGGCGGGCTGGCAGGAAATAGCCAAAGCCAAGTGATAGGGAAACACACATAATAATTGCAAAGGACAACCAATTTGGCTGATGTCCATTCAGGTGAGACCAGAATTTGTCGACAGGACATTGTTATGGCGCCATTATTTTGTGTGATTTCTTCTAATGCAATTTGTGGGACCTATTTCATTCGATTTGATTCGAGTCGATTCGATTTGATTTGATTTTATTGTGTTGCTGAGTTGCGGCTGCCCCCAGACACCTGTATACTTTGGGTGTCCTGTGTACTTGATTTTAAGACGCCCAACTGGCCCATAAAATGCTTTCAGGGACTACTCGTGGCGTTACTCGAAGCTGTCCAAATATTTTATGGTCTACCACTTAAGTGCATAAATGTCCTTTGGCTTTGTCTTAGCTTTTATAGTTGGTACTTGAATTTTAAACGGCTGTCGTGTGTCTTGTTGCTCCAGCAGCTCCGGTTGATGGTGTTATGCTAAGTAATGTGCCTCGAAGAGACTGACTCGTAAATCTTTGCTGATTAAGTTGTTCGGAGGGCAGTTCAAAAATTTCCACATGCACAGCAGGAACTGAGAAAAGTATTTCTGCGCCCAGGAATCTCACATGCTTTGCATTTTGCTTATCTAAATTGTTTTCCGCCCAAGGGCGAAGGGAGAAGAAGGAGGCTGGCCCCATTAAACACACACCCCAGTCAGACACACATGCCCTCCGTCTAGGCAATTTTTCAATGTCACTTGAAGGCAGCCGAATTTTGACATCAGCCATTAATAAATTAGTGAACATTCCGTGCAGAATCAGATGGTAGTATCACGGCCTGCTAATTGAGTGGTAAATGCGAGGATGCTTTCATGTCGTCTCTGGCATGGATATCCTGCCGTCACAAATCAAAAGTGCTGCACGCAAATCCAAATTAAAAGAGTTGGCCCATCAACAGCTGCTCCCAGGCTGCTGCTACAAAAAGTAATTTGAGCCGCCTCGCCTTCAATCCCCTTCAATCTCCCGAAAGGACTAAGCTCAACGGGCGAACAAGGATGAAGGATGCCTTCACTTCCGTCGCAGCCTTTCGCAGCCTTTCACACATCTTTTAGCACTTTGGCCAAAAACTTTGCAGCCGCCTCGCTCCGGTTCGCTTCAGTTCAGTTCGTTTTGGTTTGGTTTGGCTCGGTTTTGTTTTCTATTCACACACAAAAAATAAATCCTCGAACAAACACGCACCCACGCACAAATATATACGGCTTGTATATGTTTTCCTTCAAATCTCTTCAACAATTCAAAAATGTTTACTGGAACGAATTTATGGGTTACCCTCTGGCTGGCATCTGTTCCAGATACATTTTTGTGTCGTATTTGGCTTGAAACCTTTAAGGCCGCAATCATTACATTCTTGTTTATTCTGGGCCGAGTCTCTGGATGACTGGATGTCGGGATGTCTGAATGGGCTTTTCAAGGAGCCACGTCAAAGCACTCATATCAAATGCAGAACATCAGAATTCGGAATTCGGAGAAGCATAAATTGCAAGTTGCCAGCCCACAAGAGCCGCTGTTAAAAAATTAAAGTCCGTTTAAGTGGCCTGGAGTGAAGAGGCTTAAGGTAAAAATAAACTCCAGCCCTCCGATCCGTAAATAAACAGATAAATCAACCTGCCGAATACGCCTCAAAAATATACTCATTGAAAATCGAGCCATCTATCATTCGGGAAATCTATTCAAACATGATCTCCTTCCAGTTCCCCATACAAGATTTGCAGCTCGGCTGTCAAATGGCGGCGAAGTAATCATTTGATTTGGATACGGCTCCGCAAATCCCGGAGAGTGTGTTATTCCGCCGTAAGGCAGGGTCTCCCCAAGTAAGTGAAGATATCTCCGCAACTGCCAGCCAGATGTGTGGGAGCTGTAAAGTGAGCAACAAATGTTTTGCATGTCAGGCTTCTTTTGTATTTTTCTACATGAATTTTGTACGCTTTTTTAACTCATTTTGTAAAAACACACGTGGCCGCAGGATGGCAAAAACACAAACTACCGAAGAGCCGTCGCCCCCACCGGCAGAACCCGTCCTCATTCCACGCCCCCATATGCTTACCTTCCCTTCGAATAAGTCCCAGCATCTTTCAAGGTCCAGGTTTATGGTTCTGGTGTACTGCCTGGTATCTATTCTGCTGATAGCGGCTCTGCTCCAGTGGGAGTTTGTTTCTCATAAGTAAGTTCCGTATAGTTTCATGACTTCAGGGTTTAAAGGACAATGGTCTGGACTTCACAGCAAGAATCTGACCGTGTTCTTCCTGGACAACTCTCTGCTGTGTATTGTTTGCATGTTGGTCTCGATTCCCCTCCTGGCTATTTTCCTGTTGGTGCGTAAGGTGCGGTACCTGCCGATCCTGGGCTGGCTCCTTGTGCTCGTCATTGTGGGTAGAACTGTGACAGGACTCTTGCCCAAAAAGCTGTGACTCTGCAGATTTCAGGTAGAACTTCTGGTGGTTGGTATCTGTACCCTGGCAGCCAACTGCAACGGCTTTGAGTTCTTGGCCCTGTTCGGACTGACTGCCTTCCTGGTGGTTGTCAGTCTACTGATAGGCAGCTGCATACCCTGTGACCTCACCAAGCACGTGGCGGAGCTCTTCATCGTCTGTGTCCTGCTGTTCCACCTGGCGTTGTACTTGCTCATGGTTCACCTGCTGATAATCCCTGATATTGTGGTGTTCCTGGCCTTCTGTTTCCTCGTGGTCTTGATTGTTTGTCTGGTGAGTTGTATTCCTCCAGATAGTTCATACACGGATTCGACTTCCAAGTTCCTCCCTAGTTCACCTGTTACCATGCCCAGTTGATTCAGGGCTGGGGGTACGCAAACTTTCCCACGACCGAGGGCCTCTTAGCGGTCATCGTACTATTCTGTTACTTTTGCAAGATTCTCATGATTTTCTGCTTCTGGGACAGGAACAGGACTGTAAAGGACCTCCTGGAACCCGAGGATTCCAAGAATCTCTGCGATGACGACTGCAATCAGGAGAAGGACATGCCCTCTATTTAATGGAACCTTCAATAGATTTGATTATGACAATGATGTGATCCGTGCGTGAGGCCAATAAATTTAAAATGTGTAAGGAAAGAATCCTTTAATTAAATTGTGGCAAGAGCCTCCTATTTTTCAGAAGTATAAACAAATGTTTCGGCAATTAAGTTTCATTTCATTTGCCTTTAAATGGATATTTTTAATCCCGGATCTTCGTAGTCAAGTGTGTAGTTGGCCACTTATTATTGCCGAGCTTATCCCTGTCTTGTTTTAATCAAATGAATTCCTCCATCTGGCAGCTGGCACAAAGGATTCCCCTCCTGGCCCGAGTCGTGGAATATAAATTATCGCATTATGCTTGCAGCTCGGCGTTCAGGCTCGCAACGCCATGATACCAATTAGTGTAATTACCAGGGGACGGGGCGGCGAAATAAAAGTTAAAAACAAAAACAGTTTGTTGAATACTTCATGAAAAGCGCAGTGGACAGTTCTCTGCTCAGCGGTGGGTATTAATTTTTATTAAATTGTTTTAATTTTTAAGCAGCTTATGAATGGTGCTGTGTGGCTTCCCTGGGTCCAGTTTTTGACCAACTCGACTGACGAGTGTCAGAGGAGATTTTTGGGTCAGCAGCACTTTGGCAGCAGGATGTCAGGCGCCTGCTAAGCCGGCTCGTCGACATTATAATAACATCCATCATTCTCTGGACCAAATACGAATGACAACAACTGCCAAAAGTAGCCCAAAAATGAAAATACAAACAAAATGTCCAGAAAAAACAAAAACAAGCTGGCTTGGACTGCTCGCTGAGTAAACATGGCATATTTTTGTTTACCCGAAAACGTTTTCCACGTTTTGGGCTGCTGATGGGGCTTTTAGGCCAAGGAATGAATGGGTCCTTTGCCCACAATTTAACCTGCCAATTTGGCGCCAACATACACTCGTCTTTATATATCCTCTATATAACCAGATGTGTGTATGTATGTGTTTATGCATCCAATAATAAGCAATTTCGTGCACATAATTGGCAGTGGCAGTGGTAGTGGCGGTGTCGGTGGCAGTGGCAGAGCAGCCGAAACGGCCAAAGTAAATAGCCATAATTAATGTATACAACATAAATGTGACCTGACCGAAATACGAAAAAAGCGGTCGAAGCTCACGGATCGAAAATGCCTCGAAAAATGTTTGTCTTCGTCGTTGGCGTCGTTGTCGAGGAACAGTGGGATCGAAAGTTCAACGGTCATGCCGTCGCATTGTGGGTCTAATGAACTCAACCGGCCTCCGTTGATGAAACAAATCCTTTCTTATTTAATTGGAAAATTTTTCCGAAAGTTTTAATTAATCAACAATTTTCATAAACCAATTAGATTTACATTTTCCGCCAAACCTGAAGAATTTTCCGGATTTAAATTGAAAACTCTTATAAGCAGCTTTATGTTTCGAATAAATTTTTCCATTAACCCAGACCCGAACTCGCATGCCAAAGCATTGGGATAAAAATATAAAATTTGATTTTATATCTTGTAACGAAAGACCACTTAAGAGCCTTACCACTGTAATCCGCTGTATATCGCGCATACGCCACGTTGTGCACATTTCAAAATGTGCAATAAAGAGCGAGAGGTTTCTTCATTGATACGCAAAGCAGCAATATGGGCATCAATATGTTGTGTATAATGCAAACTGTATATTGAGTGCCGAATGCTTCAAGTGGTGGCTGATGGGTAGGCGGGGAAGCGGAAGCCGGTTCTGGGGCTGAGGGGAAAAAAACATCAGCCACAAAATTGGCAGAAAACAACAGGAAAATGTATTTCCCCGGCATTCGCTGATGTCTCTCCGGATGATTGCGTTGACAAAATCGCATTGACGGCCGAAGGAGCTGCTAGCTACACATCCTGCGGATATTTGACGTCCTAGGGAAGTGCTTCCCTTTTTCAGTATTCGTGCCTGCGCTTGTGTATTTGGACACCCATCAAGGGTCTGGTCTGATTCGGGGTCTGGGCCATTCTCGTTATTATAAAAAATCATTTTTGCTGGCTTTTCGGGCCAAAAATCCAAATTAGATTTACACGGCGCGTCAATGGAGGTTTGGGAGGCGTCATTTAATTTTCATTTAATTTGGGAAAACACATTTTGGCGCTCACCCAGTTCGTTCAGCCCGCCCAGCGAGCTCTAATCAGGCGCAAAGCCTTTTTATTCTGATAATAGTAAAATTAAATAAATGCAAACTGCTGTGAAAATTTGAATTTGAATTTTGGGCCCTCGGCAGGCGGCACAAAAGATGTCTGTGAAATTTATGCGCCATCCTCCATCCTCTTCCCTGAAAGCGCGGCTCTTGAGCGGTCCTCCCACTCATTTTCGGCCTGTAAGCCATTGTCATTGTCAAGCGAAGCCGCTGACAGCTGCTCCACCACTCCGCCTGGGCCTGGGCTTGGGCCTGGGTGGCCTTTTCATCTAGAGTAGGACCACCCAGTTGATGGTGTAGCTGCCTTTTGTAGCCTGCATTGCTGTGACATTTTTATTACAAGGACCCATGAATTTTATTTGGGCCGCGCGGCAACGGCTGCCGATTTTATGGGAATTCCGCCCCCGCGGCATCAAATTTTTGCCTCCTGACCGGTGGGTGCTGGTGGGTCCGATGGGCACTGGTGGGTTTTGATGGGTTCTGATGGGTCTAGAGGTGCGGGTGAGCCCAACTATTCGCCCAAGACGATCGAAAAGAAATTGTTGGCCCAAAAGCGCTGCCCACAAACAACTCTAATTAAAAAAGTTTTACGTTTAACCACTTCAGTTGGCTGAAACACACCCATGCCGGCATGTGTGTAACTACACAATAAAAAGTTTTGGCCAAGAAAAGGATATTATTTCATTTAAGTTATTTAATTGAAAGCTTTTTCGAGTTTCAAAGTCAAATGTGTCGATTTTCGAAGGAACAGTGTACTTTAAGTAAATAGTTTATATAGTTTTTAGCTGGGTAGACATGTTTAGAAACTTTTTAAAATGTTTTTTAAAGATATTTGAAATATGAAGTTGGTAAAACTTTACAGGGTTGTTGGCAGAGAGTAATTAAGTTAATGAAAGTGTTTATTTAATAGGGTTTATCATAAAGTGACAGTAGATTAAAAAAAAGATAAGTTAAAAGGATAAAGTTTATTTAAAAATATTTCTTATTGATTTTGATTATTGTTATCCAGGATATAATATATGTATGACTCGATACTATAATTTAAATATAATCATAAAACACTTACTACCAGTGACAGTGATAATTTTGTTCCGTGCAGCGTGTTTGCGGCATGTGAGTGTGTGGCTAGACAATCAAAACTTTTGCCACAACCGAGGCTTCAACTTCAAAGCAAAGACAACAGGCGGCCTAGGCGAAATGGCAAAGACACAAAAAGCGGCAAGAGAGGGCCATGGAAGGGGGATTGCAGAGGCGGCAATAAAATTAATGAAGCGCCTCGGCTTTTAGCCGCCGGCGGGCATGAGAGAGACATTAAAGCGGTTCGCCGGAACAGTTGTAGGTCATGTCATTGCCAATGTCTATTTAAGTATGCGCACAAAAGAAGACGCTTTGTGGGAATTACAAGAGGACTGCGACAAGGATGAGACCAAAGCCAAAACCAGGAACAAGCCGGCAGGATCCGGGTAGGACGATTCCCCGCGGGACAACGGCCGGCTTTCAGCTTTCGGCTCTCGGCTGTTTGGGCTTGTTTTTGTTGATGACGGTGGCTAATCTCTGATGTACACTTAATTATGTGGCACACTTTTTGATTGCCGGGGAACTTAAAAGCAGCAGGACACCCTGCCGGGCCGGGCTGGGAAAAGAGCAATCCTTTTTGGGGGTGTCCCCTTTCGGCCATGTCATGCAAATTTCATTTGGCAAATGCTGTTAGCCCGGCACTCGTAAAGTATGCTACTACACTTTCTGACATTTTCATTTGACTTGGCAATGCAAACAAGCTCTATCTCGTGATAGAGTCAGTCCAAAGAATACATGAATGCCAGAGCCGGGCGAAAAGGATGCAGAGAATCGGGCTTAACTAATCCTGGCTGGCAGGTGCAAAAAGTTCCCAGCAAACTTTCCCCAACAGAGCACCAAAAATTGTTCTTATCACAACTTTCACTGCATTCCATCAATTTTGCACCACTTTCCTACCTCTCTCTCCCTCTATCTCTATCGTTGTGCTATATCCCTCTTTTTCTGCCCCGCCGAGGCACTGCAATAAAGCAATCAATTTTGAGCCACCACTTCACCCCGCTCCCGGTTTTTCTCCGTGGATGAGCGACACCTTTGACAGGGCCCAGGAGCAGAAAGGAAAATATCGACGTGCTCGTCCTGCGTCGAGTTATTCAACCGAATTCGTAATTGTTTTTTAAATGAAACTCTTTGTCCTTGGCCGTGGCAGCCATCCGACAATTCAGCCACCCATCCTGCCCTCAATCAATCAAACAATCAGGCAATCAGACAATGTTTATCTTTAAGCGCTCGATAGCGACAATAAATAAATGAACACGCCAAAAGTCCAAAGTGTGAGTCCGACTCCCTCGACTAGGCTATTTTTGTTTGCATTATGCTCTATTTGCACATTTGATTGAATAAAGTTATATACACTTATCATGCAATGGAATGATTACGATTTGGATCGGAAAAGGCCTAAGCTATATTTAGAGGTTGAGCCAATCTTTAAGGTTACTCCTACAATCAGTAAACAAGGCACGGAAACTTCGCGTAAATGCATTGCGCATACGCACTGTGAGCCTGGTAATTCGAAATTCAAGCGACATGGCAGCAATTAGTCCGGCCTGCTAAATGATTTAAAAGTTGCGCCAAAACTTTGGCTCTCCGCTCGAAACTTTTAATTATTACACACTTGCGACTGTTGTTCAATTTGTTCGCGATGCCGGCAGATTATAAACTTCTGTCGAGTTCAATTATGTAGGCCATGTTTGTTTCCCAGCCGATTCCCGTTGCCCAACTTTTCAGCCGTCTTGATGTGCAATTAGTACCCGAAGAGCCTTAATTCTGGCCGAAATTCAGTTACGTTTGAGTCACCCAGTCACTTTGCTGTTAACTTCAAATTTTGAGTATTTTGCTGGTCGAAATGTTCGAGCCAAAACGTGGCCTCTGGAGTTTTCTCCAACCGGAGCTGCCCGCGAAGAGGCGAAAGCACGTGCTCAGAGTTTTCGTGGCGCTGTCCATCTTTCTGCTCTTGGCCTTTCTGCAATGGATGATAGTTTTAGTGGCTCTGCGGTAGGGAATTCGGAAAAGTTTCTTTATTTTATTAAAAACACACTTCCTAGTGATTGGAGTCTGGCCTGGTTTAAGAAGAACATTGTGGCCGTGGCTCTGGTTTATGTATTTGGTGTCTTTCTGCTGCTCCTTTTCGCCCTCAGCCAGCACCTGCGGCAATTGTGCTTCTTCAACTGGCTGCTGGTGGGGATTATTGTAAGTGGATATGCTAGTCAGATTCCGGACACCCAATCAATTGAAGCCTTTCGACATATATTTCAAGATTTTAATATAGATATTTGATTCTTAATCCTAACAGGTGGAGTGTTGTATTCTATCCCTGAGTACCCTGGTCGTCACCTCTGGAATTATAAAATTCTTAGTGGGACTTCTACTAGTAAGTCTGATCTCTATAATAGCCACAATAGTAGCCGTCTTTCTGCCAGTAAGTGATTTTTGAAAATAAAGCCCTGATTAATGCCCGAAATTACAGTGGGACATGACAGAGAACGTCCTCTACTTGTACGTCCTCTCCACCGTCGCCTACATGACGAGCCTGTATTCGATTGTGATTTATTCCGTCCTCGAGGTGACTTGGGTCTTCTACATATTCACGGGTCTCATTGCAGTCGTGGTGCTGCTCGTAAGGACCGTGCCATTTCCATATTCCTGCCATAACCATACTCACAAATCACTTGCAGTTCCTCATGTATCATGTGCAGTGCATAATGGGTGGCGGGGCGGCCAAAACAGAGCTGGCCGATGACAAGTACGCCGCCCTGCTTCTGTTCCACGAGTTCATGGCCCTCTTAGTGCTGACCCTGTACTGGCGACCCATAATGCAGCGCCTCCAGTCGAAACAATAAACCGGAGCCGGGTCCTATGACAGTCCTTTGTCCCTCAGGCACTGGTCCGGACTCCTCCCTGACCACTCGACATGCTTGCGACAGCCCCCGGGCCCCAGCAAGTGCAGCATTATGTGATCCCGGCACTCGATCCGCCCGTCACCGTTGCAATCAAAGGCATATCGCTGCACATAGCCCTCGACAATCCTCTCGGCGCAGCTGTTCTGCACGACGCATCCCTTGTAGTCTGAAATGGGAAATGGGCGAGTCAATGGGTTAAAGGATAGTCATTACACGCCGGTGGCAGTCAGCCAAGAGAGAGTGCACTGGGCGAAAAACTGTATACTTAAGTGAGAACTAAATAAAGGTTCAGGTTCTGAACTGGTCTGAGGTCACAGTTTCTCTTCCAGTGCATGCATTACCCTGTATAAGTGAGTCGTTCTGTGGCCTCAGCCACTGCTGGGCGTCCTGCCAGTATAGGTGGGAAATGCGATAAATGCCGCAAGGCACTCGGTCGTTGCAAAATGCCGGAACATTATTCGTGGCAGTGGCAGCCAGACAGGCGAAGCACTCGGAGCTCATCTGCCGCGTTGGTCCTGTTTCTGATACTGTTCCTGTGGTTGTTGTTGGAGTTGGAGTCTGGCCAGCTGCAAAATGCGTTACAAAGTCAGACACAATTAGCCATGTAATCGAAACTATTTACCACAGGGTATAGATAGCTAATAAGTTGCCAAGTCAAGGCCAAGACCACATAACTTGGAAGGTCTTAAAGGGCGAAACAAGATTGCCCATTTGAATAATTTTATTAGTGTATAGTATTAGTGTTTATTTTATGGGCAAAACTGGATTGCCCTTTTGAATAATTTTAATATGAATAGAAACACTTAATAATCTCGAATAAAAACCACTCGGATCATCTGTCAGGCGATGAAGAGATACTCTACAGACGACGATTTTCTAATCAGTCAACTGAGGAATAAAATAAAAAAAAAGAGAGAACGGCCTCTTTGTTTTCAATTTTAAAATAAACTTTTAAAACTTATCTAACAGGGAAGAGTATTCGGGAAAAGTTCAGGAGCCCTTGCTGCCACTCACCTACTCCGGCCTCTGTGATCAGTGTGATGCCATCCAACTCCAGCTTCTCCGACTGGGGCACGTTGTCCTTTGAATGAAAGTTCAGGCGGCCCAGATGATGTTTCTGCTGCAAATGCAAGTAAATGGCTCCTACGACGAGCATCAGGGCGACGAGGATGGCAGCCACAGTTAGTACCTTCCTGGGGCGGAACCTTCTGCGATTCCAGACACTTTCGCTCCGCCTGCCCGACAGCGAGAGGGCCTCGGCGTACTCCTGGTGGGCCGCCACTTTTGAGGCCTCTGTCTCCACCTTCACTACCTCAATTTCCTCTTCCACATCCACATGTTTGGCCAGCTCCGCCACACTGCTGCTGGAGGCAAGATCACCCATCACCCGAGATAGCTTTCCCGCGACTAACCAGATTTAGTTGGGTTCTCATTCAGATTTGGATGGGTATTCAGGTGGCGGAGAGATAACCCCGCTGATTCGATTATCGCTCAATGTTGTGGTGGCAATCGATGCCCCCGGCTTGCGGTTTTTTCTCTGCGTTTTTTATTCGCCGCTTCAGCTAATCTGTGTCAGCTTTTGTTCTCCCTGCTTTTCAGGTTTTTATTTCGCTTTTCCTATCACTTTATCAGTAGATTCTAAAAAATTGTGCAACTGTGAGATAAATATGATTTTTTCTATAACTTTTAAAGTCTAAAACTATAAATATATGTATGGATTCTCTTCAGATTAGGTGTCGATTGCACTCCGGTGCCTTTTGCGACATGACGACTTGTGGCAGCCGCCCTTTCGAAGGGCGCCAGTTGGTGTGGGCGCTGATTGTCGGGTGCCAGATATGCGGATAGCTGGGAGGTGTGGCAGCAACCTTGCGCATTTGTATGCGCGAATTGTAAACAAATATGAGAAATTGTTGAGGTTCTTGCGGCGAAATTGGAACCAACTGTGGCAGGGGGTATGCCAGCAAACAACAGCAGGCGCCCAATATATTGGCGGGGGCAGGGGAGTATCCCATTCGAAGTGGTGTTTGTGCATCGGACGTGCCCGGATCCCCTCTGAAGTGGCACTTGTCGAACGCAAACTTACTTCCCAGGCATCGTAATCTGTCAACAGTAGAGTGTGGCTCCTCACACGTGAAGTGCCTTCATAGTTGCCACTTCTTAAAGCTCTCTGAAGTAAAAATGGAGTGGAATGTTCCATTCAAATACAATATTTCCCCAAACTCATTTATAATCTACGTGTTCTTGGCCCCCTTTTGTCGGTTTGTCGCCGCCACTGCACACATCCTGTACAGGTGGTGAGCAAATAAGAAAACTGCCCCGTCACTTAGTTGATTATTCCCACTGTTTTTCGTACAGCCTGCCACTGCCTCTGCCTCTGCCACATTCCACATTGCCACTGCCACGCAAATGTCGCCATTGTCTCAAGGCGTTTCCGTTGCCATTTTTGCCATTTTCAAGGCAAAAAGTCATTTATAAGAGGTGTGTGTGGGTGCTGTGCTGTGTGGGTGCTCACCCACCATACATGGCAGGATAAAAGGACAATACGACCGCAAGCCTAAATCAATTATGGAAAATTACCAGTAGTTGGGCTAAATGGCCCTTATTCGGACCGGATGTGGAATCAGTTTCGTTCCCGTGCTCGATTTCGGATTTTATTTGGTTTGGGCAACAATATGCGAGGAATTCCTTTCTTGCAAATTTTCCACTCCGGTTCCCTTTGTGGACTGGCATTTAAATCCTTCGTGGAGTGCACGAAAACGGGGAAAAATGAGCTGAAATCTGAACGGGTAAGAGGACACGAGGACAGGGGCACGAGTACGAGGGCACTTGGTGCACTCGATTATGGTGGTAACGGTAACGGCTTTTTCCGTTTCCGTTCCACCCACCCCCTCACTCCCCTAGCCCATTTAGCCAGCACCCTGCCGGCACCACTGCATGCGATATGCATGAGTTGAGCCAATACGGCCATTCCGGCTGATGTTCACGGGGCACGTAGCCTGGTGAAACAAAGTTAATTAGATTTGCGGCAAGATGGCCATTATGGCCCGAAGGGAAGAGGGGTAGAAGAGTGGAAAAGGGGGGCATAGCCCTTTTAATGTTCCAACTGCAGCGAAAATTTTCTTTTCATTGGTTTTCGGTCTTGCCATTTCTAGTGGAAAATATCCGAAACTAGAAAATCATTTCCTCGACTTTTTTTTTTTTTTTGGTGCTTTATTGCAATTTTTAATTGGATAGTATTGCGGTTAATGGCCATTTGAGATTTCGGCAAAATTGTGGCCTAAATGGCATGGAAAATCAATCATCCTAACAAAGAGGGATTTGTTTTTATACCCTTGCAGAGTCCGTCTGTCTGTTTCTACGCGAACTAGTCTCTCAGTTTTAAAGCTATCGTTGAAACTTTGCACACAGCTTTCTTTCTGCCATATAACTGATTGATCGGAAATGCTATTAATTTTGTATTTTAAGGCAAAATAATACGAAATTTATTTTAAATATTTATTTATACATTTCAAAATTTATTTTTAGCAAAATAATACGACAATCAAAAGTTTCATAGGGATCGGCCGACTATATCCTGTAGCTGCCATATAACTGATTGATCGGAAATGCCGATACCAGGATTTATAAGCTTACGAAGCTTTTATAAAAACATAATTCTTCTATAATTTTTAAAGAAAAACATGTTTGTTTATAAATCTACCCATATTTTCATTGTCTACTTTTAAGGGCACCAACGAGCCTTATACTAATGAAGAGTATAATTTTACGGTTTATTTGCATATAATATCATTAAAGAATCAACTTTATTTTGGTAGCTATTCAATGAAAATTAAAAAAAAATAATTAATTAAAAAATAGCGCCCTCCTCCTCGATTCTCATAGGTTGCACTTAAGCAGGCCTGAAAAATCCTGAAATTCATTATTTATTTTTGTGTAAATGTTGGTGTTTATTTTTCTGGACTTTTATTGGTTTGTTTTTGTTGCAGTTTTGTTGTAGTTTACGTTTTTGTTGCTGTAGTTTTTTGTTGTTGTTGTAGTCTGGTTGTTGTTGTAGTTTTTGTTGTTGTAATTTTTGTTGTTGTAATTTTTGTTGTAATTGTTTTGTTGTAATTTCTTTTTGTTGTTGTAATTTTTTTGTTGTAATTTTTTTTGTTGTAATTTTTTTTGTTGTAATTTTTTTTGTTGTAATTTTTTTTTTGTTGTAATTTTTTTTGTTGTAATTTTTTTTTTTTGTAATTTTTTTAGTTTGTTTTTTTAAGTTTTTTTTTTTTATTGTAATATATAGCTGTATGTCCGACTATATCCTAAAGCTGTCATTTATCTAACTGCTTGGGCATACAAGCCAAGCTCCTTTTTTTAATAAGGGTCGGCCAAGTCGATCCGATATTTGCAATATAAGGCCATCCGATATACATACAACATTATGTATATCCTATAACATGAACCCCCACCTAACTGCAAGAGTATATCAACTTCGGCTCAGCCCAAAGATAGCTTTATTTTCTTGTTTAGTTTCAATTTTTTCCGGCAAAAATATTAAACTCTGACCTTCCATACAGAGCATATTAGATACATTTTGGCAAAAACTAAATCCCACTTCCACCACTTAGGCTTAAGTAGACGCCCCGAAAAGTTATCCAACAAAGTGCCAGAAATATAAAGTACGTTAAACGCTGCTACAATCGGATTATACCAACAAGAAATCTTCTTCCGGGATATGCTGACATCCTCGTTCCGGTTCGGTTCGGCAAGAAAGGCAACGGCATGTGGCACAAAAAGGATGGTTGCATTTGCCTCACTTTTTTGCGCTGTGTGAGCTCTGTGCGGTTTATTCGTCTGGAATGGCAGCCCGGGGCAATTACCGTGCTTAATGGCCTCCAAAATGTTTGCATCTCGACCACTTTTTACTTTTCCGCCCGACAGACCGACAACCGAAAGAGCGAAAGCCTGAAAGCAGCTTCTTTATAACCAGCCGGCGTAACTTTATTTTTTATATTTACGAGCTGAATGCATTTCCCTATATTATACCTTTTTTACATCTTTTTGCAGTTTTAGCAGTTGGCGGGAAAGGAGCTAATGCACTCGCCCGGGATAAAGTTGCACCGCCATTAGGGAGGCTTCCTCGAAAGAAACATATGCAAATGTCAGCTTGTTAACGACAAACGACAAAGTTGAATGATTGAGATTGAAAATGCAAATTGCATTGCCAGGCAACCGCGACTGACTTGCAAGTACTTGCACCACCGCCAGAGGCAACACCGCCCGACAGCTGCAATCAAGTGTGTTGCCTGCACCACAAATTAACCCACCGGCGGTGTCGGGTTTCGGGTGCCGATACACCGATAAAGCGCCGGAAATGACACAGTCAAAATGTATCGCTGCAAAAATTGGTTTTGTGCGCGCAGCAACAACAACAACTACGTCGATGTGGCACTAAATGAGCCACCGACAGCAACAACTACGCCCAATACTCGCAACAGCAACAGCAATAACAACAACAACCGCAGCAGCAGCAAAAGCAATCAACAAGCAAACGCCACCGCAGCAACTCACAGAGCAGTAACCACTGCGAACCATCCCAACCACCCGATACACCCCACCCACCCGAACCATCCGGCAAACGATGATTCCTCGCCACAGGCGCATGTGGTCACCTTCCTGGAGGACGCGGGCGGAGCCAGCGGGAGCAACGGATCCGTGACCACCAGCCGGCTGGTCACCACCGCCGAGCTGCACCAGGCCCACATGCTGGAGCACCACTCGAACCTGGACGCCATCGAGCAGGCCGATGACTTCATCTACGGTCCGGGGGCAGGACTCTCATTGTGCGACGACAGCCTGCCGTCGGCCAAGAACTGCTACCGCCTCGTCATGCTGGGGTATGTATTGCGTATACGTCGAGTGGGCAGACACTTAAAGAGAAAAGGATTAAGATTATTATTTACATAATATAATTTATCATAATTTTTTTTAATTTTGAAACAATATTGTCTATCAGAAAAAATTATATGTTTCCCTCTTAAGTTTTTAAAGAAGTTAGATTCGTTTTAAATAATTTCTCCAACTGCATCTAAGCCCCACTGGACTTGCTTCTCGTCCATCTTCAATCTCAATCTCCATCATTGCCCTCTCAATCTGGATTTGCAATTTCCATTTCCATGCAGCTCATCACGCGCCGGCAAGTCCTCGATAGTAGCACGTTTCCTGGGCAATCGGTTCGAGGAGGCCTACACCCCGACCATCGAGGAGTTCCACCGCAAATTGTATCGCATACGGAATGAGGTCTTTCAATTGGATATTTTGGATACTTCTGGCTATCATCCGTTTCCCGCAATGCGTCGTTTGTCATTTCTAACTGGTGAGTGAGTGTGTGACGTCCGTCCTAGCCCTGAGTTCTAGCCACAAACCTCCAAATCCAAATAGTTGCATGCCTGTGCGGTATTATATTGGGGATGTGTGGCAGCAATTGCTGGGAGCTCACGTTCCGTCACTTAAGTTGTCGACTGGCTTCATTGGGTGCCATTTAATGTCCTATAAATTATCATAAAAATCAAGCCCAGCTGCTGGCATCCAAACTCGGGCGGAAATACCCTTTCAAATGTGAAACAGACACCGCGGGGTATCGTGGATCCCAAGCAGGTCCTTGAGGGCGGGGTTTTTAAATTATTTATTGGGTCAGAACAAATTCAACAATAAATACCCAATAATGGTTATAATCATGAAGTGATTTTAGTCCCAGTAATAACACGTTATTTATCGCTTAGTCACGCCCCGATAGAAACCTACAGTATCACAAATAAATATGAATGGCACTATACTATATAGCAGGGTATGCGGCTATTGATTTTCCCATTCCCGCTGTTGATTTTTGGGCATCCGAATTACCCTAAACACACACACTCCCCCCTCACACACAACCCAACTCACATTAACATGGCCCAGATGAGCTTCAGATGTCAGTGGCGTTATATAGTGTCTGGAAATAGGGAGTGCGTAGGTCACAGATACTGGGGGCCATAAATAAGCAATAAATTTGCATTTGCTAAATCAAACGGCGATTAATGTGCTCCTTTATGGCTTCTTGCAGGGGATCTCTTCATCCTCGTCTTCAGCATGGATTCGCGCGAGTCCTTCGAGGAGGTGGTGCGTCTTCGCGAAAACATCCTGGAGACAAAGTGGGCGGCCCTCAATCCGGGCTCCGGCTTTAAAAAGAAGAGTCTTCCCAAGATACCGATGATACTGGCGGGTAATAAATGTGATCGGGACTTCAAGTGAGTTTTAAAAACCAAATAATATTTCTAGGAACAATAATCACCTTTCTTCTTTCACAGAACTGTGCAGGCAGACGAGGTGATGGGCTACATAGCCGGCCAGGACAACTGCTGCACCTTCGTGGAGTGCTCGGCCCGGCAGAACTACCGGATCGACGATCTCTTCTACTCTCTCTTCATGGTCTCGAACCTGCCGCTGGAAATGACCCCTAACCACCACCGCCGGCTGGTGTCCGTCTTTGGGGCACCGTCGCCCCTGCCGCCCCACGGATCCGGAGTCGTAGGTGGGACCAAGAAGAACGCCCTCTCCATAAAACGGAGGTTCAGCGACGCCTGCGGGGTGGTTACCCCCAACGCCCGCCGGCCCAGTATCCGCACGGACCTCAACCTGATGAGGTCCAAGACAATGGCCCTCAACGAGGGCGAGGGCGTGAGAGCGAGCTCGCGCTGGAACCGCTGCGTCCTGATGTAGACGCGTCCTTTCAGTCCTGGGGGTCCCTGGCAGTGTGATAGTAGTGCAGCGGACAGGTCACGGACCCCGGGTCTCGGGGAAAGAGCAGAAAACTAATTTTAAACGCAGCGTTTGGGTGATTTCAATTTTATAGTGTAAATACTCGTTTAGAGGGCCGCGCGACAGGTGCTGAAAGTCGAAAGTATTATAATGAATTAATTATGCATTTAGCACTTTATCGCAAACTATGGACAAAGGCAAAGAGGCAACGGCAACGGCAATGGCAATGGCTCTTGTTTTAAAACACACTCGAACATAATTAGTACCACTCACCGCTGTCAGCCCAGTATCGTCAGTCCAATATCCGAACTCCCAATATGCACTCGATGTCAGTTATTTGCTCTTCAGTTCCCATTCAATTCGATTCTCGATTTCCAACTCAATTGTGAATGTTATTATGATCGTTGTAATTGCACCTTTACCTGACGCACTCGAACCAAAAAACACACAAAACCAAAAGCAGAGGACAATAATGTTGAACGTACTTGTTATCCTTTAATTTAAGATTTAATTGATAGAGTTGTTTTCGGCGTTATTGTTAATTGTATTGTTAAAAGACACCCCACTTCCTTTCTATTGCCACTCTCTGTCTTTCGAAACATCGCATATCAGCCAAAACTGGAACCGAAACACACCGAAATCAAAAACTCTTGAGAGGGAATCTTGACCAAATCTAGCAAACCGAACTAACTCTACTGGAACACTTGTACACCGATCAAATCTAAAGCCTAACTATGGTTAACTTTATATTGCTAAATGTAAAAAAACAAAAAACCAAAAAACTTATAGCGTTAAACCGAATTTATGTGACCTGTTCTCGGAGAAGATCCTGTAAGTTTACGATCTCCAGCGAGGGCAGCTCCTCAAGTTTAGCAAATTCGAGTTTCAGTGTACCCCTAAGCAGCAGCAACAATTTTCGCGAGTTTAACATTTATCAAGTATTATCGATAGAGGAACTAACCTACAAGAACTACTTACAAGAACATATGCGTTTCAGCGCGGCTTGAAACCAAGACCAACTACTACCCTAGCTATACAAGAGGCATAAATGCCCACCTAAGCAGATATCTATAAAGCAAGTTACTGAGATTTCAAGCATATTTTAGGCAGTTATCGTTAATCTAAAACCAAATCTAAAAACAAAGTGCAAATATTTACAAATTTCGCGTTGGGCCAAAGTGCACGAATATATTTAAACATAACATTTAATTAAGTACGTTAACCGAAGGAAATGAAACTCAAATGATTTACGATCAACTTTTTAATGCTTTGGATTTGCATTATTTATTTACATAATATGTATATTGAAAATGATTGAATTATGATTAAATAAAATTTAAAAAATCAAAAGTGGCGCCGTTTGTGAGTATTCTCAGAAGCTTATTTGGTTATCTGGCAACTCTGCACTATCGTAAGTTATTCCTGTTGTTAACAGAAAGCTTTAAATTTGCGATAAAAGACTACAATTTTCTTTATAGAGCTTTGGAAAGAAAGTGTTTGACAATGGTGGCGAAAGCTTTAAAGCGTTTTCACCAGTTTTGGAAAACGATTTGGAAATATTTAAAAGTTTTTCAACTGATGAAGGGACAACATAAAATGTTGCAGTATTTACCAAAAATGATTCGATTTTTTTTTATAACAGGCTCAAAAAAGAGAGAGAGGGGGTGAAGGCGTTCCCAGTCCATTAACCCAGCTGGACCATTCGAGAAAAAGAAAGTAAAGGAGAAGAGCAGCACCCCCACAGATTTTGCCATCAAGACGACCTAAGCGCTGGAGGAGTCCAAAGGCGATTCTCTTTTCAGCTCCCAGTTGCAGGATCTGCTGGAGCAGTCCAAGAAGTCCAGTGTCGGTGAGACAGACAGATAAATAATGTGGCCCAAAAAAAATGAAATCCAAGAAGACAAAGGTGTCCAAGAAATCGAAAGAGATAACTAGCAAAATCAGCTCCAGGACCATGACAGCTGAAGGGTCCTTGGACGAGGCCAGTAAACAGCCATTTTGAACGGCTAAAACGTTATTAAGAGCTTAATTTAAAAGCTTAAAAGCTTGAATTACAGGATTAACAGACAACAATTTGTTTATTAATGAGAGCCTGTGGGCCAGCCATACGTAAAATCCGTCACACCTGGCGTATACTTGATGCGAAGACACTTCCGCTTCAGGATTTCATATTTCATGTCAGCAACCATATGCCGTACACATATTGGCCCAGTTAACAAGACATTCCTGGCTGGCCAAAATTTATGTTTTTCAGACGCGACGTCCAGGTCCTAAATAATTGCCGGCGGCACTGGCAGGATCTGAAACAGAAACAGGAGCCGCAGGACGACTAACGGGAGCACGTGCACGTGGCGATGACGCCGACACATTTACGCCCAATTGAACAATGTGCAGGGAGGGGGAAAAAAGCACCTCCCCGCTGCGGGGAAGCAGCGAGACACGGGGGAGGGACATTCCGAAAAGGACTCCATGTGGCTGGAGGGCATCCGCTCAAAAGTGCAGTCAATTTTAATTGCTTGTCTGATCGCAGACAGGGGCTATTAATAGGCTTATGGTTTGCATGATATACCGATATGGCCAGTATCGGGGGCGTTAGCAGCCGCTCGCTTATGCAAGTGGATTGTTATTGCAGCTGCCCCTGCCACCCTGCCACCCCGCCACTTGCCGGGCCTGACAGGATGCTCTCGTCCTGGCCTCGATAATCGCTGTGGTTAGCCCCTAACGGACCGAACCGACCTCCCCTGGTACCTAATACAATTTGCATATGAAATTTCCGTCTACCAATTACAATTCGGCCAAAATGGATTAGCCATGCCAATCTCCCACCCCCACCCCCACAAAAGCCAAATCATAATTTTAATTATGTATTTGGATACCGCACTCTGTGCCTCGACTGCTAATTAAAAGTTAAGCATTTTAGCATTTCGATTTGATTGTTTTATTTGCCGCGGATCTCGACTAGTTTAATTAGCAGCTGATGGCAGCTGGGCCACTAAAAATTCGCCAGCGAATTCTGTCACGGTCATTGGATTGCATTCCACCTGGCCAGGATATTCAGGCGGAGGGTAAACGCCGGTTGCCGAGGTTGTAAATATTTGCCCAGCAGCAAAATGGAAAACTTATTCGCACGTTTCCCATCCAGACTTTGCTTAGTGCTATTTAACTATCTGTTAGGTGGGCTCAAGGGGGGGAATAGGATGCCCCCTATCTGAGGGGGGTGGGCAAGAAGGACTACTGGGCGCGGAATCGGGTAAAACTTTCTATGTAAGCGGCAGTCGTCTTTAAGTCAACTAAACCTGTTCGCTAACAACAAGCGGGTGCACTGAAAAAAAAACCAGAGGCAGAGAAGGAAGCCCATGGCACTCGGGTCATAAATATAATTTTTACCCTTTTACCTTAACTAATCCTGTTTTTATTTGGCTTTTGAAACAGTTTTCCGCCCAAATATTCGGGGAAAAGAAGTGAAGAGCCCCGAAGGACTTTTCTCCACGTGCTGCTCCCGCTACTTGTGCTATTTGCTTATTGTGTTTGTAAACATTGCTAACAACTTGAGTAATGCCGGCGACAATGCCAGTATTGCCACTTGCCACTCTGCCATGCCCGCACCTATGCCTGCAACTGCTAATAGGGCGTGGGTGGAGGCGGCAGCGGCAATGGCAGCGGTAGCGGCTCACCACTGCCTTGCAAGTTGTAAGTGCCCAAGTTTTTCAATTAAAAGTTGCTACCTTTTGTGTGTTACTGCGACGGCATACCATAAATACGCATGTGTGGGCCGCGTTGTGTGTGTGGGCGGAGTGTTGGTGTGACGAGTGTATTTGCCGGCTTTTGCCTAATCACGGTGCCACTGATATATCAATAAACCACAGGGCAGAACGACGGTGGCAGTGAGGTCGAAGAACCACCAACTGCATTATAAATCAAGAGCAAACCAGAAAACAAACTCCGACTCCAACCAGCTGGCAGAACACAACCGACAAACAAACAAATGCATAAACAAACAATCAAACAAACAGCGAACGACAGGTGTTGAAGGCGAGGGCATTATAAATTCATACGAAAAAATACCGAAACGTCAAACAAATTGCAAGTTTTCAGTTGCATTTCCGCAAAACGTACCTGAAATAATACGTTGCCGGCAACGCAGCAAAGTATGCAACAAAAGCTGGTGAGCTGAACTTGTGAGTGTGCCTTCGGAGGTGTTTCCCTGTACAGTGGGACTTTACTGATAGAGTAAGAGTGGAAATCGAAGAGGAAAATTTTTACACAAAATATTATAACACTAGAATTAGAATTCGGTCCTCTTTGATGGAATTGGGAGCAAAATTTAAGAAAATTTTGTATACTTTCTGGTAAAATTCTTTTATAATAAGACGACGTTGTTCATACTCCATGTTATTCAATGTGGAAATAAGCAAAATAAAAAAATATTCCTCTATATTGTAAAGAAATACCAATGTATACCAATGTATTTCAAAAAACATTTTATAGAATATCCCTTGAAAATATTACTCATACGCACGGTTGTACCTGGATATTCTTCCCACTGTTGGGGGATTTGTAAGTGGGGGTTCTGTTGACTCCTCCTCTGAGGTTATCGGATGGTACAGCACACGGGCAAATTGAAGGTAGGCCATGTGGCAGCCCGGGGCAACGTCTTCGACTTGCTGCCTGCCGACTCCTCCCCCGTGTCAACCCTATACTCTGCTGTGCCCCTCCACCCCATCCGCCGAAAAGTTACCACCATCTTTTCCCGCTCGCATGACAAGTTGAAATGTTGACGGCTCACTGACATTGTCTGGCAGTGTATACGTGCCGGTGCAAGGGTGTGGGTCCTTTCTGAACCCGGCTCAGCCACGTTGCATGCATGTATGAATGATATTGTGGCACGACGTGGCTGCGCTGCAAGAATCTCATACAAAGTTATGCAAATTCCGATTCCGCTGTCGCCGTTCCCGTTCCCGTTGCCAGTGTTGACGGGGGCCGTGGGCGTGGCATCGGTTTCTGCGGTTTTGGCATGCATAATTGTTGGTTTTTAGTTACACGTGAGGCGGCCGTGCTACTGCCATGTCCCCCACAAGCTCCGCTCCTGAGGCGTATTTGCTCGGCGTAATTGTCTATCTTGGGTACGGCTTACATTTTGGCCGATTAAAAAATAAATGTGTATGTTACAAAAATAAATACATGAAGGGGATGGGAAATTAAAATGGGGTAAGGGCTTACATAATATAAAATTTAAATATGGAGGAACCATATGTAAAGGCTTTATATCCATGCAGGGGTGCTTAGCCACAACGGCTAATAATTATCCATCTTTAGAGCCTTTCCATGAAATCGAAACTCAAATTCATTGCGCCCACGCCGACGCATCTGCTCTCCTATTAGAGGCCATTCATAACTCTGCGCAAATTCGAAATTCCCAATGGCTATGATAGATTGTAAATCACATTCGGGCCGAACAATAATCATTTCTCAGACATTTGCTATTTTCGTGTCCCGCACCTTGTAGGCAGTAGTCAGTAGCCACTAGTCCTTGCCAGGACTCGGGGCTATCATCAAAAAACAATTCTCTGCGTAGCGTCCGCAAAATAATGGACGTAGGGCCGCGCGGCTTGATAAGCTAAATGATAAATTGTTTTTATTCGTGACATATGTGTGTGCGGCTGTGTGTGTTTAAGCCACATGTGGCGGGGAAGCGGAGGAGTGTCCGGGGGGCGCTTGAGCCAAACTTGTTTGGGATGCTGCCAGCGTAAGTTGTTTTGTGTTTCTACCGCCTTCTTTCAATTCGAACGGAGCACACACTCGCCGCAGAAACGAAAAAAGGAAAAGCTGGAAAACAAGCTCTGGAAAACTTGTAAATGCGCTTGGGCACAAAAGTGGAATCTAATAAGCTCACGGCTAAATGTGTTATGATGAATGACATTGTCAGCCGCACACAGAATTTAAAACTTTCCGGTGCGTTACGGGGACTGAGTCCTCGAGCGCAAGGCTTATAATTGAAAATTCGAAATACTTGGCAACAAACAGCGAAAAAAAGAATTTCACAGCGAAATTTCGGCATCGCAGTTCTCTCTAATCAACTAATACAACATTTCGGCATTCATTCATTAAATTAAAATTTCATCCAGCTCATCTGGTTTGATTGCTTTGTGCCTAAGTGGCCTTCAGAATTTTCCACCACCCGTGGATGCTAATGTTGCGGCTTCCACGGGCAACTGGGAAGGAGGTTTCCAGGGAGGAAGGAATCCCAATCCCAAACCGAATCGCAACTGTTTGTTTGTTTGCCCCTCTTTTGCCCCGCTTGGAATCACGCCACAAGTATCTGTATCTGTATTTGTATCTGTATCTTCAGCTAAAGATGGAGCAAGTGTATCTGAAAGAAATCCGTCGAAACTATGTTGCCTTGCCATTTGCCATTGCCATTGAAATTCATAAAGCATCAATGGCCCCATTCGAGCATCGAGGGCTCGCCTGCATGGCTCTTTTTGTTTGAAATCATTTGCTTTAATTCAAGTGAAAAATTATTTAAATTGGTTATCAAACGTGCTCCTGTAGATTCAGATTCCGATTCAGATACTGGTAGAGCTATAGGTATAGGTATAGATACACGTGCTGTAGACAATTATTCCGGGGAGTGGGAAAATATTCTTTGTTTTTCTGTTCCGACCAAAAAAAACAGGAACCGCCTTTGTTGCTGGGCGGGGGTGGAAATGAAAATTGATTCCAAGCTAAATGAAAAATATTGATCAAAGTAATTTCTTGGCACTCGCCCACGTAGATAAATTTGTAATATTTTTTATGAAGTGAAAAATGTATGAGCGGCATAAAATACTCGTATTTTTCAATGCAGATAGACATCAGTTGCGCCTGGGAGAGAATCCAGAGGGATTTATGGATGGATATATATTCTGCATATATGCATTGGTGTTCAGTTTCCTGCGAAATAGCACTGCGTGTTTATGGAAATTAATATTTTAAGACCAGACACTCGGAACCGAACCAATCAAACTCCATCGCCCATGGAAAGTCAGGTGCATTTGATAGTTTAGTTTTTATTACTCCGTATTATTCAATTATATTATGCTATTATGTAATTACTTTACGCTTAGGACTAGAGGGTTTTGTCTGCACTTCAGTTTTGATTTCACTAAACATATGTATGTATATATTTTACTTTAATCGTAATCGCACTATATTATGTCATCGCCTCCGTTTGTGTCATCCGCTCTTCGGTTTATCGTTTAAATTAATACCTTAATCGTCGTTACAATTACATTTAATTACATTACAAATTTTGTAGTTGGAAATGCATTAGTAAATGCAAAAGAAATATTATTATTATGTAACTAACTATGCTCTGTAATTATAATTTAGTTAAGTATTCGTTATCGAATGACAATAAATTACGAGTGAGTATGGCTGTGTTGGATAGAGGCGTGTTATGCTATAATTTCATTATTCCATTACTCTCTACCGATGCATATAAAAACTGGCATCCGAACTTGGATTTCGATTACGAGTATTGTGGGATTCTCAGACCTACGAAAGGAGTAGAAATCGGTCATAGTATCTATAAAGAGTGGGCTTTCTGCGATAGTTAAAAACGTTTCGGGTTTAGGGTTTCTTGATTCTGATTTCTATTTTCGGGTTGGGAACGGCTGGATTCGGGAATTTCCTTATAATTTACACACACCTAGAAGTCTTTTGACAGAAAAATACACATTTATACACGCATATACAGAGTTATGTGAAGTGTCTTGGATCCCGGGCGGGTTGTTTGTAGAGTGCACTGCCATACGAGCTAAGTAGGATACTAATTTGGCCAGTAATGCGTAGGCGGAGGCAACTGGATCATCCGTAATCCGCCCCTAAGTATCGAGGGTGAGCTTACGTAATTACAAAAATTACACTTAGTTTCGGTTATGGCTATCGTTAAGTTACAAATTACAGATTACAAACTACGAATACGGTTCCTGCTTGTACAAAATTGTGGTTTCTTGTGGTTTCTGATATCCTGAACAAAAAGTCACTCCCATGTAGATCCACGATATATGCGTATTCCTTTGACATACTTGGGTATGTGGCGAGTACATTGGGTATTACCTATGAGTAGTGTGTGTTCGGATATATTAAGTATGTATTTATATTCAACTTCCATCGGTCTTCTGAGTATTCGTTCACTTTTATTTTTGGTTTCTTTTTGGAATCCGCTGATTATATGCATGGCCATGATTTACGTTTACATTCTATGTACTTGAGTGTGTGTTTCGTGTTGTGTTCTGTAGTGATTTGTTTTGTTGTGTTTTCCTTTCTTTCCTTTATGCATGAGAATGGTTTGGTGTGACTCGTCTGACTTCCTTCCTTCCGGCTCCGCTTACAGCCGTAAATTTTCTAAATGCGCCGCATACTCCTCCGCCGAGGTGAACTCCAGACTTTCGCTCTCGTCGTTGCTGTGACTGCGGCCATTGTGGTGGCTGTGAATGCACAGAAAGAAAATATGGAAGAGTATTTGAATAAAATAGCCAAATCATGATGTAATTTAAGGTCACCCAAAGAGAGGGTGTAATTAATTTTTCCACACCCCAAGCTTTTTTTCCATTTTTCAAAGGGGTCCATCGAAAAAATGGACAAAAAATCGATCGGAAAATTTTATTCCAGATTTTAATGCAGAATTGAAGAGAATTTAACTACAAATCTTTTAAGACATTCCGCTTTAGCATCGAGTAAAAATTGTCGAAGATATAACCATCGCTGGGGTCATTTTTCAGCACCCCAGGCTTTTCCCCATTTTTCAAAGGGGTCCATCGAAAAAATGGACAAAAAATCGATCGGAAAATTTTATTCCAGATTTTGCTGCAGAATTGAAGAGAATTTAACTACAAATCTTTTAAGACATTCCGCTTTAGAATCGGGTAAAAATTGTCGAAGATATAGCCATCGCTGGGGTCATTTTTCGGCACCCCAGGCTTTTCCCCATTTTTCAAAGAGGTTCGAAAAAATGGACAAAAAATCGATCGGAAAATTTGATTCCAGATTTTGATGCAGAATTGAAGAGAATTTAACTACAAATCTTTTAAGACATTCCGCTTTAGAATCTGGTAAAAATTGTCGAAGATATAGCCATCGCTGGGATCAGTTTTCTGCACCCCAGGCTTCTTCCGATTTTTCAAAGGGGGTCCATCGAAAAAATGGACAAAAAATCGATCGGAAAATTTTATTCCAGATTTTGATGCAGAATTGAAGAGAATTTAACAACAAATCTTTTAAGAAATTCCGCTTTAGAATCGGGTAAAAATTGTCGAAGATATAGCCATCGCTGGGGTTAGGTTTCTGCACCCCAGGCTTTTTCCGATTTTTCAAAGGGGGGTCATCGAAAAAATGGACAAAAAATCGATCGGAAAATTTTATTCCAGATTTTGATGCAGAATTGAAGAGAATTTAACTACAAATCTTTTAAGACATTCCGCTTTAGAATCGGGTAAAAATTGTCGAAGATATAGCCATCGCTGGGGTCAGTTTTCTGCACCCCAGGCTTTTTCCGATTTTTCAAAGGGGGTCCATCGAAAAAATGGACAAAAAATCGATCGGAAAATTTTATTCCTGTTTTTGATGCAGAATTGAAGAGAATTTAACTACAAATCTTTTGAGGTATTCTGCTTTAGAATCGGGTAAAAATTGTCGAAGATATAGCCATCGCTGGGGTCAGTTTTCTGCACCCCAGGCTTTTTCCGATTTTTCAAAGGGGGTCCATCGAAAAAATGGACGAAAAATCGATCGGAAAATTTTATTCCTGTTTTTGATGCAGAATTGAAGAGAATTTAACTACAAATCTTTTGAGGTATTCTGCTTTATAATTGGATAAAAATTATCGAAGATATAGCCATCGCTAGGGTCAGTTTTCAGCACCCCAGGCTTTTCCCCATTTTTCTAAGGGGGTCCATCGAAAAAATGGACAAAAAATCGATCGGAAAATTTTATTCCAGATTTTGATGAAGAATTGAAGAGAATTTAACTACAAATCTTTTAAGGTATTCCGCTTTAGAATCGGATAAAAATTGTCCAAGATATAGCCATCGCTGGGGTCATTTTTCTGCACCCCAGGCTTTTTCCGATTTTTCTAATGGGGTCCATCGAAAAAATGGACAAAAAATCGATCGGAAAATTTTATTCCAGATTTTGATGCAGAATTGAAGAGAATTTAACTACAAATCTTTTGAGGTATTCTGCTTTATAATTGGATAAAAATTATCGAAGATATAGCCATCGCTGGGGTCAGTTTTCAGCACCCCAGGCTTTTCCCCATTTTTCTAAGGGGGTCCATCGAAAAAATGGACAAAAAATCGATCGGAAAATTTTATTCCAGATTTTGATGAAGAATTGAAGAGAATTTAACTACAAATCTTTTAAGGTATTCCGCTTTAGAATCGGATAAAAATTGTCCAAGATATAGCCATCGCTGGGGTCATTTTTCTGCACCCCAGGCTTTTCCCCATTTTTCAAAGGGGTCCATCGAAAAAATGGACAAAAAATCGATCGGAAAATTTGATTCCAGATTTTGATGCAGAATTGAAGAGAATTTAACTACAATTTTTTTAAGACATTCCGCTTTAGAATCGGGTGAAAATTGTCGAAGATATAGCCATCGCTGGGGTCAGTTTCTGCACCCCAGGCTTTTCCCCATTTTTCTAAGGGGGGTCATCGAAAAAATGGACAAAAAATCGATCGGAAAATTTTATTCCAGATTTTGATGCAGAATTGAAGAGAATTTAACAACAAATCTTTTAAGAAATTCCGCTTTAGAATCGGGTAAAAATTGTCGAAGATATAGCCATCGCTGGGGTTAGGTTTCTGCACCCCAGGCTTTTTCCGATTTTTCAAAGGGGGGTCATCGAAAAAATGGACAAAAAATCGATCGGAAAATTTTATTCCAGATTTTGATGCAGAATTGAAGAGAATTTAACTACAAATCTTTTAAGACATTCCGCTTTAGAATCGGGTAAAAATTGTCGAAGATATAGCCATCGCTGGGGTCAGTTTTCTGCACCCCAGGCTTTTTCCGATTTTTCAAAGGGGGTCCATCGAAAAAATGGACAAAAAATCGATCGGAAAATTTTATTCCTGTTTTTGATGCAGAATTGAAGAGAATTTAACTACAAATCTTTTGAGGTATTCTGCTTTAGAATCGGGTAAAAATTGTCGAAGATATAGCCATCGCTGGGGTCAGTTTTCTGCACCCCAGGCTTTTTCCGATTTTTCAAAGGGGGTCCATCGAAAAAATGGACAAAAAATCGATCGGAAAATTTTATTCCTGTTTTTGATGCAGAATTGAAGAGAATTTAACTACAAATCTTTTGAGGTATTCTGCTTTATAATTGGATAAAAATTATCGAAGATATAGCCATCGCTAGGGTCAGTTTTCAGCACCCCAGGCTTTTCCCCATTTTTCTAAGGGGGTCCATCGAAAAAAATGGACAAAAAAATCGATCGGAAAATTTTATTCCAGATTTTGATGAAGAATTGAAGAGAATTTAACTACAAATCTTTTAAGGTATTCCGCTTTAGAATCGGATAAAAATTGTCCAAGATATAGCCATCGCTGGGGTCATTTTTCTGCACCCCAGGCTTTTTCCGATTTTTCTAATGGGGTCCATCGAAAAAATGGACAAAAAATCGATCGGAAAATTTTATTCCAGATTTTGATGCAGAATTGAAGAGAATTTAACTACAAATCTTTTGAGGTATTCTGCTTTATAATTGGATAAAAATTATCGAAGATATAGCCATCGCTGGGGTCAGTTTTCAGCACCCCAGGCTTTTCCCCATTTTTCTAAGGGGGTCCATCGAAAAAATGGACAAAAAATCGATCGGAAAATTTTATTCCAGATTTTGATGAAGAATTGAAGAGAATTTAACTACAAATCTTTTAAGGTATTCCGCTTTAGCATCGGATAAAAAATTGTCCAAGATATAGCCATCGCTGGGGTCATTTTTCTGCACCCCAGGCTTTTCCCCATTTTTCAAAGGGGTCCATCGAAAAAATGGACAAAAAATCGATCGGAAAATTTTATTCCAGATTTTGATGCAGAATTGAAGAGAATTTAACTACAATTTTTTTAAGACATTCCGCTTTAGAATCGGGTGAAAATTGTCGATGATATAGCCATCGCTGGGGTCAGTTTCTGCACCCCAGGCTTTTCCCCATTTTTCTAAGGGGGTCTGTGAACGAAAAAATGGACAAAAAATCGATCGGAAAATTTTATTCCAGATTTTGATGAAGAATTGAAGAGAATTTAACTACAAATCTTTTAAGGTATTCCGCTTTAGAATCGGATAAAAATTGTCCAAGATATAGCCATCGCTGGGGTCATTTTTCTGCACCCCAGGCTTTTTCCGATTTTTCAAAGGCGGTCCATCGAAAAAATGGACAAAAAATCGATCGGAAAATTGTATTCCAGGTTTTGATGCATAATTGTGGAGAATAAAAATACAAATCTTTTAAGGTATTCCGATTTAGAATCATTTGAAAATATCCCAGGCTCTAGCTTTTCAAAGGGTCATTGTTTGGCTGGGATACTTCTTATATCAATTTCTATATAGAGATTAAATCTCTCAGTGCACCAAAGTTGTTTTTGTGGAGGTAATAAAAAAAGTTTCCGAGTCATAAAACGCTAATGCCAAATCAATAGGACACGTGTAAATGTAAGTACCTGAGGCCGCCCACATCACGCTTCTTTCGCTTGCGATCCTGGGAGAGGGCCTCCACGCACAGGACGATCAGCTTGCCGTCGCAGGACTGGCGTTTCTGGTCCAGCAGCTTGTGGCCCTCGAGGTTGCTGGCGTAGCCGGACTTGTCCTGAGCGCTGGAGTGCCAGGCATCGCAGTAGGTGTCCATGGAGCGCTCACCGTTCGGCAGGGAGCCGTGCCAGACCATCTTCAGGGGCCTGAAAGGTGGAAGTGTGTCATTTGTAGTCACCCTAAGCTAAAAGTATCGATTGAAATCTTACCAGGTTGGATCCGTCATCACGTTCTTGCCACTGAAGCTGTAGATGCGCGGCGCCTGGGAGAAGAAGCCGCCCTGGCCGTTGAATATGCCCTTCCAGGAGTTGAAGAGCACGTCGCCCCGGGTGTTCACCACCGGCAAGTCCCGGTCAGCCGGACGCACAATCGAGTCCAGATTCTGTACCCTGCAGTGGCCAAGAGCTCGGTGTTAAATTTGTGGAGTAGAAAGTTATGGCCACCATAAGAGCGCCAATTACCGGCAACAAACAAGACGAGTTGTTTTGTTCTGATTTCAACTCCCCTTGCTGGCTGCCTCTTTGGTAAATAAATTGCCAGAAATTGTTTCCACAGGCCTTTGTTTCGCCTCGAATATCAAGATTACGAGACTCCGGGCCCGGAAACGTGGCGTATGAGCAATGGCAACGTCTCTTAAGGCTTTGAAGCACAAGTACACGGGATTTTCGAAACTAAAGCCCCTAGCCCACGAACAAAAACACGCCTAATACGCGTGAAAAAATCTAAAAGAAGATAAGACACACTCGCCGCAGACTTACCTGGAGGAGAGGAACGCCTTGAAGGTGCCCAGGAGGCCGGCCCGGCGTCCTTGCCGATAGCAGGCGAAGTCAGCCCCCCGGATGCCCTGTAAGTCGCCGGAGGAGGGGTCGTTCAGGGCGGCCACGCGCAGCTATTCGGGATCCAGGGAAAATATGGCATGAAATTAATGCGGAATTTATGTCAAGCATTTTAAGATCTAATTAATACAGAATTTAATAGCAGAAATTGCTGTTGTTTGTTTAACAAAGGTCGCCGAGGGCCTTGGGATGGGGCTCTTCCACAAAATAATGATAAGTGGGTGGGTAATGGATAGTAAAATATTTCAAATAATTGTTGAGGGCCCCACAAGGAGGCAGGGCCAGCTCCTTGGGGGCCAAAAAAAAAACACACACAAAATGGAGGAAACAGGAGAGGGCGGGCGTTCAAGGTTCTAGCCTAATTGAGGGACCAAAGAAGGAAGTGGAACTCACCATTCGCGGATACCACTGGAAAAGCGATATTAATTTGATTTTATTTTTGATCCCCGTAAAATTTGGTGGAAGACGCAGCATAAGATGTGGGACAAAGATATTTTTTATAATTTAATAAATCCAAATTGGAATTCTGTTCGTTCTAACACCGAAAAGCACGCACACACAAAATGGAAAAAAAGGAGTTCTCAACATTCTCGGTTTTCGTGTGGGGTGTGTTGAGAACTAAGCTCCAAGGATTACCCGGAAAACAAAAGGACAAAATTCAATCAAGAAGCGTCTAGTTAAAAAAGCAAATCACACTTATATACAAACACAGAACTTGTTGGAATATTTCAAAATTTAAATATACAATAGAGAGACAAAAGCAGAAAACTGTTCCGCGAACAACAAAAAACTTAAAATGCAATTTTCGCTAATTAGAAATATTTTCATTGACCAGCAAACACAAAATCAAATTATTTATTCAACGAGTGTGTGCTACTATGTTTTCTTTTGGTAAAAATTTCATAATATTTGTTGCTTTTTTAGTTGGTTAGAAATTTTAGTCGACACTACGATATGCAATATTATGGATTTAATTACCGTTTCGTACTCGGGCGCGGTTGTAAACTGCATTTAATGACAATTAATTATAAATAGGTTTAGTAGGGTCTCTGGCTCTTGTGGAGAGTTTTCAATTATATGTGTTATAGAGTGAGATTTGTGGAAACAGGTGTTGCAGTGTCTTTTTGTTGCTTCCAAGGTTTGGATGTGTGTTAGGGGCTCCTTCGGCGGGACAAGGACTCGCCAAGTGGATTAATTTTAACTCCGAGCACAATCTGCTGGATGTGCTGAATCAATGTCATTATCCCGCCAAAGGAGTGTGGGGGTAGTGGATCACAATAAAAGGAAAAATCAAAGGAAACTCATAATTTCCAGCTTCGCACTCACCGTGGGTGTGTTGAGGAGGGGCGGAGGACTGTTCAGCAGGTTCTTCGACTGCAGGTCGAAGCGCATCGAAGGCGCCACCGTGGTGGGCGGGGCGGGCGTGGCAATCGGCACCAGGGTGCCCAGCTGCAAAAGGATAAAAAGGACACAAGACTCAATATATAATGCGAAAACGTAATTAAAAGGCAGCGAGACAAACAACAGGCGTTTGACGAATTCGTAATTAATAAAACAGGAGCTCTGCGCAAACAGAGACAGGACCCTTTCAAGTAGTTAATATTTCAGATGGAAATCAGCGCCTCCCGCCTTGTTGTATTGAAACTTTCTCCTCAAATATTTGCATTACGTGTAGGAGAAATATATTTACATAAATATGTAACCCACTGTCCCAGTGCCTCACTCCTATTCTGCTTTTTCTTTCCATTGCCGGCACAGTATTAGGGTCAAATTTTCGACAGCCAACCCGCCGACCGACTTCGTGCCATAATGCGCTCCATAGCCGTCGCCGTCGCCGTCGACGTCGTCTGACAAAAGTTTTAATTACTATTTTGAACTTTAAGTAGTCGACTCGTGTACTGAAATCTAATTAGGATGCCGCCACGGCTACAAGTATCTCGGCAGACAGCTGTGTTTTCGGGCGCCGACGAGTGCGAGATGCAAATGCGAGGCCCAAATTGGCGACTAAACCGCGAGAAATAATGTCTGACTTTGAAATAAGTTTTGAATTTTTTTTTAGACTTTGAAGATGGCATTTTAGAAGCAAAGTGTCCCCTTTTTATTGAAATATTTTGTACATGTTCTAAATTTTATTGAATCCATTCTGCATCCAATCAGTAGAATCCAACTATTGAATATGAAAGTAAGCTTCTTTCTATATGTTTTGCTTTGTGCACTCCAACAGCCCGACTATTCGCCGAGATTCTGGCAACAAAGAGCCCTCTGCTTTGCCATTTTACTCGATTTTGCCATATTACTGAGAGCACCCTGACAGTTCGGGGTCCTGGGCCTGGGTCCTGGGTTTTTGTTGTCAAAAGTATTTAAATGCTGCCGTCAAAGGCAAAAGATTTCGTTTTCATTCCGGGGCTGCCTGCCTTATGCACATGCCAGTTGCCAGTTTTCAGCTTTCCAAAGTCAGGAGCAGCAGCCAGGAGGCTGGGTCACGCCCACCGGAGGCATATGGCCCTACAGCCTTATAGCCATATAGCTCTATAGCCTCGTGCTGTGTTGGCTTTTGTGCCCTGCAACAACGGAAGCGGAAATCGAATCTCGAGCAGTTTTTTCCAGATCTGCCCCCTTCAAATTCGGAGAATATTGTACACTTTGGCACAATTTGGTTTTTGTGTGTGCGTGCGGACTAGTTCTGGCCTCTGTTCCCTGCACTAAGCCCCCTGCCTCTCGCCCTTTGCTCTCTGCCATTTTCCATTCATTTTTCATTTTTGCGATGATTTCAATAAAGCAACAAGCAACCGAAATTGTGGCCACTTTAATGTTTAACAAGCTATTTTTTCTTGATGGGGGCAACGGATCCAATTTTCCGTGTAATTTCGACGGCAAATGCTGACCCAGGGAATCAGGAATCTGGGCAATAAAAGGCTGGCAAGAGCTGGGCCCCCGTTGTGGCAAGTTCACCTTGGCCAAGATTAATTGGCATGTGGCATCGAGGGGACGACAATAAAACCCTCGATATCCGTTTAATATTATTTTTAATCTGCTGCGGCGGAATTTATGGCTCCAAGGAGATTGGAGTGGGTGGGGCTCCAGCCGATGGCGATGCATGTTTTATATATATTTCATCAATAAATGTTTGCAAGCTTTGACTGACTGAGTGAGTGACTGACTGACTTACTGACTTACTGGCTGTGTGTTTGGTGCCTTGTAAGTTGACTCAAATTGCCTGCCACATGGCACATGTCTCGGTGTCTCCGGCTTGGCCTGGGGTTTCCTTGTATCCTTTAACCGGGACAAGTGAAAAGCCAAGCGCAAGTCAATATAATTGAATAACGGGGCACACGCAGATACAAACACACAACCAAACACCCACCCACCCACACACACACACGTGTGTGATGGACGGATTGGCAATCAGTCTGTACGTCTGCAACATTTAATGTGCAAATAAAAAACGAGTCGATACAAGGGCAATGCCAAACAAACCTTATTTTATGGCACATCCAAGCAAAATAAATAAATAAATAAGGCCTGGCCTGTCTTTTCTATTTCAGCCTGAAGTTTATTCAGAATAGCTCCTGGATCCTGGCTTCTTTTTTCTGTCTCCTGCCCTTATGGCCATAATGGAACGGGCCATATAAAATAATAACCACCCGCCAGCGAGCCATCGGGCCAGCCAGAAGGCTCAACGCCTGCCATATTTGGATTTTTAAAAAAGCGCCGTCCCCTGTGTTTGTTTGCTTAGGAGCCAGAAATCAAATCGAAAGGCCCCGCCACTCACCGCAATGTACTGCCAGCCCTTGTTGACGCGAACGAGCAGGGCTTCCTCCTCGGTGATGTAGGCCAGCGTGCCCGGCGGATTCAAAGCCGACTTCTGCGGAAAGAGGAGCCAAAAAAAAAACATAACAGGTTTAAAAATATATTTTGGCAGAGACCAAAATTAACCAATCGACACCCACTTTGGTCATTTCATCGATGTTCTGGAAGGTGACGGCGCCGGGTACTATCTTCATGTTCATGTTGGACGAGGATGCCGAAAAGTATGGCAGCTCCTCGCCCTCAACGGGCACTCCCAGGCCCTCCTCGTGCTTGTGCGAGTGTCCTGCGGGGCGCGGCGGCTCTGAAAGGATAATGCATGCGTTGAGGCACATCATATTGTGTATTGCCTGTTTGCTTAAATTATTTATAACCAAATGCTAAGTCACATTCGTGCCTGATTCTTGCAAGAGTGTGCCTTAAAAGCATATACTTTAAAGCCCATAACAAATGTTCAATATTGAAAATGAAAGAATTTAAAACTCACATGCAATGACTAACTTTACAGATACAGCTAATAAAAATTAAGTATTTCCATCCACATATTAAAAACCAAAGCTTTAACCATTCAACCATGAACTGTACTGGAAGGGTCGGGGAAAATATGCCGAATACTCAGCATTTTAGGTTATTGCCAACTAAAATGTGTAATATCTTTTTGGGGGGCCATGAGTCGCGGGTTTTCCGGAAAAGATGCCGGAAAAGTCATGACGGTGTGAAAATACTCGCATAAAGAAAATGTTTACACCTTGTACTCTATCAACGGAAAATGAGTTAATGATGATGTGCAAATATGAGGCGTTTATGAAGGCATTCCGTGTAAATGAAGGTATGTTGGCTAGGAATGGAAGGCAATTAGCCGCTGCCTCCGTGAGGGGTGATTGTGTGGAATGGGGGTCATGCAACATGCCGCATGCCACAGGCCACAGGACAAAGGCCACAGGCGTGTCTACTACGAATATATAGTAAAGGCTGGATGGAGTTGAGATTGTTAGTTAGTAGAGTTCGGTTACCGGCGGTGCCATCGGGCCGATCGCGCAGATCCTGCAGCTCTCGCAGGGCCTTGAGTTCGTCCAAGGATGAGCGAGCACCTTGATGACGATAGTACGATACAAATGATATGGTTGATATAGGTTGGTTCAAGTCAGGAGTCAGGAGAATGCCATACTTTACAGATATAGGTGACTAGCTAACTAACTTACACCTCATGTATTTACAGCCAAACAGGGCCACTCTTTCGGCCAATCTCACCTGGTCGTCCATAGTAGGAGGCATCGCCAAAGAAGCTGCTCCGCGAATCCATTCCGGGTTCTCCCTTGGGTCCCGAGATGGAGAGTCCTGGCAGGCCGGGTGGTCCCGGAGGACCCGGCGGTCCCGGCATTGGGATGTACTGCACTCCGCCGCTGCTGTCCCCGTCACCACCTCCGCCGGCTGGAAGTCCTGGTGGTCCTGGCAGGCCGTCGCGTCCGTCCTGGCCCCGGTCTCCCTTGTCTCCCTTCACCTGCGAACGAATTTCAGCCATCAGCGGTGATCCATCACAGACTCGGTTGACAGACGGGGCGTATACTTAACATCGACTTTTGCCTTATTTGGCTCTTCTCTCGAACTTACCCCTTCGCGGCCTCCGGAATCTCCCTTGGGTCCCTTGGGTCCCATCTCACCCTTGGGTCCTTGCATGCCAGGTCGACCCTGCGAATCGGGGATAATCAAGGATGTTGAATTGGGTCTTTACCGAAAATATCAATACCATTTCAGATTATTTGATGAGCAGTTTAGGCTTTTTTCTGATTACCTGTTTGGAGTTTCTAGATACCCACCAAAAATCACTATTTGTGGAAAGTTTTTGGAGCAAATTATAATATCATTGGCGGGCCAAACCCACTGAGAAGTTTGCTAAAACAGCAAAAGTAAGGAATCGCACCACCGAGGCAACTTGAACTACTGCCAGAAATGGGAAAACTTTCGTCGATTCTGAAGTGCTACCCTCGGAGTTGGCCGGCAGCTCATGTAAATACACGGCCCGCTGCCGATTTCTGGTGCCAGTTGGCACAGAAAACCGAGTACAGAGTATATGTAGCCGGGGAATCGCGCTGAACTCTCAACACACTTCGCAGACAGACACGGAAAAGTTTGGCTCTTTGTTGCAACTGCTAAGCGGCGTTGTTATTGGGGAATAATGGCGGAAATTCCGGGGAAACTGCAATCGAAATCGAAATCGAGCAATGCGCAGTCTGCCGACTTCTGTCCTGAATAACCGTGATGAAAATGCACTTGAAATACTTTTCGTTTCAGTTTATTTCGCCGCCCTCTCAGTTCCTCTTACTTTTCCAATTTTCTAGAATCTAGATCACTGCGAGAATTCCAAGATAATTAAAGATATACTTTGTTATAAAACTATCAGAACTAATGGGATAAAGCCATATTATTTCTACCGGATTATTATTGAAAAATAATTTGATCCGAAAACCAAAGCAATTTGTGGCACAAAACAAAGTATTTTTTCCATCAGGAAACCCATCTCTTTCATGTGTTTTTTTTCGGGGGAAATGAAATTGGGTGAAAGCATGTGAAAGTTGGTCAATCTCATGAATATGCATGGAAAGTTGTGGGCTTCGATTGTGGTCTCTTACTTACCGAGTGTCCGATATCGCCCATGGGCCCGGGCTTTCCGGGAGGTCCAATCGGTCCGGCGGGTCCGGTGCCGCCGCGTCGACCCCGCATTCCCTTTTCACCCTTCTCGCCCTTGGTCCCGTTGACGTTGGCGAGGCCCTCGATTCCGCCGGGCTGGCCAGCCTGTCCGGGCAGCCCCGGCAGTCCGGGCGTCCCTGGCTCCCCTGGCTCTCCCTTGGCGCCGCTGGGCCCGTGGGCACCTTTGTGACCCTGCAGGAAAGTGGAAAAAGAAAGCCAGCGTGTGAAATGATTTACGGTCTTCAATACAAGTGTGGCTATAGGGATGTGGGCTGTGGCAAGTAGGGATGTGGGGCAAGGAAGTTCGGGATTCACAGGCAGCTCTCGCCTAATTTGGCCGTAAAACTCAATTTCAAACGTTTTGTCGACGGCAGAAAAAAAAATTCAATTCAAACTCATTTTGAAATCAAATCAATTCCGAAATCCCGCACACACACGCACCGCCGGAGAAATTTATGCACGCAATGGCTGGTGACAAGACCGAAAACACAAAACCATATTCCTTTCGGGATCCCAGCCTTTCATGCCGCCTGTGTGTGTGGCAGAGTGTGTGGAAAGTTGCTTCCTTCCTTTCAACAGCTCCAGTCGGCTCAGCTCGACTCAATTCATCCCCAGCGTCGTCTTCCACATCATCAGCGCCTTAAATGGTTCGCCATAAATTTGCACGCGCCCACCCAGGCTGCCTTTCTTGTTGTTTTTTTGGTAAAAGGAAGCTGGGAGTTGGTAGCCAGGAGGTAGTAGGATCTGAGATGATCCGGCGGCTGCCTTCCTTGGGGTTTCCAGACCTTCCCTCATATCGCCAACTTAATACCAACTAATGAATAATTAATAAGCCAAGCACACAAGTTCATACACAAAACAAAAAACAGGAAATGAAAGGAAACTGTACAAAGGAAACTCTATAAACAAACAAAGGAATTTTTAAAAGGACTTAATATGTTTAAACAGTTTTATCTAATATGTAATAATCTAAATCTATAATAATAATTAAGCCCCCAGAAATCATTAGTTGTGGGAGATTTTTTGACAGTGTCCTTGCCACATCGCAGAACGCACACGACTGCCTTTTAGGCCGCCTTTCAAGTTGGCTTATATGTGTCTTTTTTCGAGCTTAATGAAACGAACCTAATTGTGCGTGTATTCATACGTTTAAAATGCTAATTTCCATATTAGTTTGCCCGAAAATTGTAATGCAATAACTGGCGTGGAGTGGCGTGGAGGCGTGGAGGAGGCTCTCATACTCATCCGCCGCCAAATTGGGCGTAAATTTATCATAAAATACAAATCGATTTTTTCGTTTTCTTTGACGGCTTTTGGGGGATTTTGGGTGGCTGTTTGCATAATTTCTTTTTATTTTACGCTCGATTAATTTTGGGTGTGGCCTCACGGGGGAAACTACTTAAAAGCAGCCTTGGCAAATTCCTTAACCACAAGCCGCATAAATATTACTTATTCGAAGGTGTATCAAAGGTTGTGTCCTCTGTCCTGTGTCCCGTGTCCTGTGGCTTCAAATTGGACCGGAAACAGACCACGTGAGAAAGTCCTTCAGTCCTCCCCTCCTATTCGGCATAGACTTAGTGGCAGAGGGCACCAAACAGACTAACAACAAGCACATTATGCGAGTCCTGGCTGGCAGATTTAAGTTTTGAGGTTGCACATAAAAGAAATATGTACGCCCGCCGAGCAAACGAGTGGGATCCGGGCTCCCCGCCAGCCAGGGCATCCGAGTCCGAGGGTGCAAAGCCACCCCAACTAAGCTGCTAAATGGCATACAGGGTAATGGCTGGGAAGTAAGCGTCTCCTAAGCAGGATGAGCTCCCCAAATGGCCAAAACTTATTATGAAAATAATGCCAAACGAGAAGTGAAAAGAAACCTAAACCAAATCTGAAACCAAAACCGAACCAAACGAAACGAAACCAAATAGTTTATGCTTACTCCTGACCGGAGGTCCCTCGACCATACACTCGTGTATGATCGCATCTACTGAAAATCAAATGAGCTATAAATGCACACAAATTGGCCCCCAAAAGCATGGAGAGACAAAATCAGACAACTGCGCCGTCAACTGCTGATAGAAATTTATGTCCCAAATTGTGTATTTCCTGCACAAATGACTGCGATGCCATAAATGCGGAAAAATCGAGGGGGAGGACTCAGCTGGAGCTCCAAAGAATTATTACTATCTATCAAATTGGCCACAATTGTGTTGAACTCGAGAAGTAATTTGGCAGTTGGCTCGCTTATCCTCTCCCAGAGCCAATAGCTTGGACATTCATTTCTAAAGGATAGCGTGGGCAGACCGTAAGGACTCATATGTGTTTTATAAAAATTTTAATCGCTGTTTAAGGGTTTAAAGTCCAGCCCTATTTTGGCTAACCTTGCTCTGTGACCTCCTAAGATTATTGTTTTTGGGCAAAAGCAAATTTTCCTCGAAGGCGATTTGCTCATTTGGGCGAAAGCAGGACCCCATTGCCCTTTTTGTGGAGCCTCGAAATCAATTGAGTAGTCAATAGGGCAGAAATTATTATACGTTTGAAACAACAATCCTGTTTGGGGTGTGTGACCGAAAAACACTTTATAATGCACACACTAGGGGAGGATAGGGGGCTACATAGGACTATAGAGGACTTGGGAAGGATATAGAGAGTGGGATGAGGAGGTGAGCCATTTATTAGACTCGCCCTCTGACTTACCGGATCGCCGCGCTCGCCCTTCTGGCCCGCATCACCTTTCTCGCCGGGCACACCTTTGGGTCCTGGTTGCGTCGTCCCTCGGAACGAGCCCATCGAGTTGACCATTAGGGATTCCTGTGTGTAGGCATAGTAATTTGTTAAATATTTGCTTGTTGTACAATTTATTTTCGATACATGTAGGCCCCAAGTATATGTATTTTTTTCATGTTTCTTGTTTTTGCAGTGGCACTAGCAGCAGGCGGCCCTTTTTGACGAGGGACACATGCAGCCAGGATACACACGGCGGAAATTTGATTAATGATCTGTTTTGGGGGCACTGCCACCGCCTACGTCTTGGATCTCTTGGATAGGGGCGGGGCTAATGATGCCAAGTGGTTCTAGTCCATTTAATGCCATGTTCTGTGGCCCCGACAAACCTTTTTCGTTTGTTTTTGTTAAGGATAAGTAGTTAGATGGTAGTGGGAACTTACGAGTAAGATTTTACGAGCTAAAAATGTTTATACCTTGAAGGTCCTGGTAGGATTCCAATTTATCTGTTATTTATGTGTTGATTGGTTATAAGAATACAATATTTTCGAAACGATTTACGTTTACAATACATAGAGCAATGGGCGTGAAATTAGAGCGTAACGTTAATAGATGGTTTTACATTCTTGGCGATTAAAGTATTCAAAACGAAAAGGCTCAACCCAAAATAGCAACTCTTACATCGTACATCAGACGTGCCTAATTGGTTTTTGTGAATTAAATATTTGTAAAAGTCATAAAAGTCCTGGAAAGTCGCCTGACAAGTCGTGTCAAACAATCCAAAGTCGTTCTAATAAACATAAAAGCATTTTATTCTTTGGAGTTTGTGGCTTAGAAAAGTCGCGAGATTTTTCCGCTGCTGATTACGAATCTGTGTTACCTCGGAATATAATTTAAATACTACATACATATACTATATGGAACCTTATATTTTATGCAAGCTCTGCTGACAATGTGAGGTGTGACCCTTTAACCAATTTCCCTGTTTGTATTCAAATGCGGAACCATTTGTCTATCATCCTTGTGGCGCCTCCCCTGAATCTAGGCGATAACACAGAGGGTATGCCGCACCCCCTCTATGGACGCCTTTTAAAAGGCCTCGCACCCAGCCCCAGCTCCTGCTCAGGGGCGGTGATAATGATGATAAACCCTCCGACATTAAACAATGGGCGGGCCGACGCGCCGACGAGCCGACGGGCGAGTGGCTGTCTGATTTTTACTGCCGCCTCGTCGACCACAAGTAGCTTGACACTTTCATAAACGTAACAGTGCGATAATGATTACGGCCCAGCCATTGGCAAAGCCAAAGCCGCCCACCCACTCGACCGGCCGCCCACTCAACGACACCACCCACAATTGTACCGTTAGATGGAAAGCGGGCAACATACGGCGTTGAAATGCGGCGATAAAGGCGAGCGAGTGGCAAAAAGAAAAGTTTCACTCTTGCATGAAAGGGTTCAAATGTGGCAACCAGGATGGTTTGGCTGCCAGGATGATGCCAGGATACCAGGCCGCCAGGATATCACCACGACTGATGTGTTTGTATTGTGTGGGGGAGTCGGTATCTGTATCTGTAGCTGTAGCTGTGTTTGTGTGCGTGTTACCGCATTTAACCGCGTGAACTGCGCGCCCTGAGCTGATAACGGTAATTGCCACAAGCTGGAACACCGGCATTGGCATGTGGCATGCGGCACAAGGCCTAACTTGGCAGGAGGCATGTGGTAAGAGGGGCATGTTGAGCAAAGCAACCCGAATCCTCAATCGGAGCTGTTGGCTGCCTAAAAGGCGGCCCACTTAAGACTCATAATTCCACTGAAAAAAAACTCTCAAGACTGCGCTTTAAACTTTCTTTCTACTGGTAAAAGGTATTCCAATGGATTCTTATAAATTTTTTTTCTAAATGAGAATACAGTGATAGTTATAAACTGCTAACTGATACTCCTAACTTTTCTAAGCCGTTTTATGACGGAAATAAAAACTGTAAGATAATTTCTTTCTGTGAAGAATTTGCTTTACTCCAACTTCGTCAGAACGAGCTACGCCACCTGAATTCAGGACTGGCTGGCCTAGCTTTTGCTGGCCTGGCTGGCTGCCTCGCGTGCTCGAGACGCTTTCGTTTTGGCCCTTTCGCCAGGAGATGTTTCCGCAGAACCTCAGAACCTTTGCGGTTTTCAGATTATTAGCAGAGATAGGCCATTTGTGGCATTCGCGACAACGACAATGAACGTGCCTGCTTTTGGGGCAGGACTCTAACACCGACACCGACTCCAAGTCAGAGTCCACTCTGCATCCTTGCCCCTGTCGGAGGGATGGCAATTTTTCACAGTTACTGCGCTCACTCGCAGCAGGAAGGAAATTAGTTTAGGCAAATTGTGCGGCTTGTAAAACACGACGGACGTTTACCTTGGCCAGTCGCAATTCATAAAGATGTGCGTGATTGAAAACAGACGGACAAGGACTCGCCGGACGGATATGGACACGGACACGTACAGCGGGCAACTGCATTAGCCAGAGCTGGCCACTGAGAGCTCAAGGCTCCTGTCTGTTTGTTCATTGTAAGAGGTGCAATTTTGAGAGAAAAGTAAAGTTCAAATCGAGTTGAGAAAATTAAATTAAAAGAAAATAAACTTCGAGTGGCCGAAGATGGGATACTCTTGCCATAAAATATTGGAGGGAAAGAATATTAAGTATGCGATTAAAATGAGGACTGGTCTCTTTGGTTAGTCCAAAGATAGTAGGTGGAATAATACCATATACTAATATTTAAATAAAATACTTGGAATGGAAAAATAAACTTAAAAAAGTCACAAGTGTTAGACTTAATTTCGTATTTTAGTTTTTTAATGAATTTTAAATATATTCGAAATACTTACATCGTAATTCTCGGGCAAACCAGGCGGGCCCGGCGGTCCCGGCGGACCCACGACCCCGGGCATACCGTCGACGCCTGGCTCGCCCTTCTGCCCCTGGGCACCTTCCTGCCCCCGGGCGCCTCGGGCTCCAGGCACTCCGGTGGCTCCCTGGTTGAGTCCAAAGCATGATGCGAGACGGAGGGGAAGAGAACGTCGCCGGCAGCGACAGAGAAATAAATCACATTAGTGGGCGTGCATATAACGTGTCCTGGGTCCTTAGTGCTACAAAGTTCTACATGGTCTACGGACTACAGACTACGGAGTACGAAGTACGCTTTCAAGGAGGTCCCGAGCTGGGGACTCTAACTGGCTGCGGCTGAGGTCGATTTACATAATCGTTGCGTTTTAGTCCGGGCTCATTAATCTACGTGGTGGCATGTGGTTCGGTTTCGGGCGGTTTTCGGGAGGCCTCTGGGCCTACGGCTAGCATTCCAATACCGACATGGATGGGCACACAAAAAATGTGTCTCCCAATGTTCTTAATCTTATGCAAAATGGTCACGCTGTGAGCCATTTGCGTGCCATGTTCTTGTAGCACTGGTGTAGCTGTTGCTTATCGTCGTCTTTTAAATTAATTGCTATTAGTTAAGGGATTAGCAGTGGGGCAACAAAGTTGTCGCAGGAATTTCCGGTATGCGCGCCTGCCTACCATTATTCACCGCGCTACCAAAGGCTTGAGGGATGGGCATTCATGGAGGAATGGGGTTTCGGGACTTTCGGAGGGTCAGTGGAATACTTTCGAGATCCTGCACTCGGAAAATGAATCACTCCCTAATTTGTAATGTATTTTTAGCTGGATTTGGGGTTAATGGCAGACAATATCTAAGATAAGGACCTTTTGTGGGTAAATTACAATGTAATAGAATTTCAAGCTTTTTATAAAAAGGATTTCATTTCTCTAGGTGTATCTTTTTCGGGTCGAAGCCAGGCATTTTCCCCTAGCATTTAGCTTTCGGCAATGGACCACAGAATGTCCGGCATACCGCTTTCCTTTTGATGTATTGCATCGCATTGAAGAGGCTGCGTTCCACAGGTTGCTGGAGTGGTGGCCAAAAAAAAATATTTTAAAAACGAGGACAACCGGAGAGGGAAATCCAGAATTGAATGGAAATGTCTGCAATGTTTGGCCTGCTTTCGCTTTTTGAATAATTCCAAGAGCAATGGACGTCTCTACATGTTCGCTTGGCTCCTCAAAGTTTTTGGCTTTGTTGCGTGATAAGCACTTGAGAGCGAAGAGCCGAAGTCGGAGTCGGGGGAGCTTGTAACATTGTGGACTTTCGCCTTTGACCCGCAAGAAAAACAGGGGGCGTGAGGCGAGTGGTACAACACACATGGCTTGAAGTAAATGGCAAGTACATAGTCAAGTGTAGTTCACAGACATACACCGAGTCATATATAACCTTTTGTGTATCCAGAGTGAACTCTTATGGTTGCCAAAGACGTTCCCAGTTGATGAGATAATATAACGAGTAGCACCCGGAGAGTGGATAAGTGTTTAAGCGTGAGCTGGCACATAAAGAAATTTTCGTTACGATTCCTTCTCTGTATGTGGGTGTGTGCGTTAACGTTTTTTCCATTTCCGGCTACACGCACACCCGCCACACACTCACACTTACACACACACTCAGTGCACTGTGCAAATTATGATGTTTGACATAGGAAAACATGCAGGATCCCCAGATCCCTCGACCATCTTCCATCTCCCATCTAGCATCTAGCATCTACCAGCAGGACCGGCACTCACTCACTCTCGAAGATTAGACGATGTGTGTAATGAAATTGAAAATGTGTTAGATTCATGTCAAATATTGCCTTTTAGCCAACCCGTTGTAAGTTGAAATTGCCGTACACACAGAGATAGCATAAGCCCCCGAGGAGCGAAAGAAAAAAAACAAGAAGGAAGATTAGCCGCCTGAGATGCTCCTGCGAATCAGTTAAAATCCAGGAGACTGTGTCCTGAAACATTCACTAGACCCTCTTCCATACTATACTATAATGTCCTCCCGGGGGAATTGATACTTACGGTGTGACCAGGGGTTCCGGGCTTTCCGTCCTTGCCATCCTTGCCGGGCACTCCACGCAGCGTCTCCCGCAACGACTCGTTATCCTTGATGGCCTCTAGGATATCAGACGCATTACATGTACACTCGCCAGTGTATTTCTGCGAAGGATAAAAACGAAGCGGAACTTAGCACCTCGCCAAGGATCCAGGTATCATATAACCAGGGCACATCATTATGACGGGCAATTTCGCGTTGCCCGACACAACGGCAGGGAGAAAGAATATATTTCCACAATAACAATTGAAATTTGAACTTGAGATTGTATTAAATTTTTGAACGGATAGCGAAAAGTAAAAGTAGATTTTATAATTTAATATTTAAACATTTACAAAAATAAAGGAAAGCTAACTTCGGGATGAGCCAAAGTTGATATACTCTTCAGTTAAGTGGCAGTTATGCTATAATATCGGATGGGATGTGTACTGCAAATATCGAATTTAGTCAGAGATGTATCTGAGATACACTGCGTTTCACACATTCGTCCAAAATTATAAAAACAAACATATTTTTTTCTCCTTGCTAGTGGCACTGGCGGAATAGGTTCCATAATGTAACACTTACAGCCCCCGGACTCGTTGTCTCCACGAAGGGCGGATAGACGGCCGGCTCCCCTTTGGGCCCGGGTGGACCAGGCGGCCCAGGAGGACCCCGTATACTGTCCCCCTTCGGCCCCCGCTCTCCCTTTTCGCCCTTGATGCCGCGGTACGCTGCAAAAAAAAGCAAAGCCATCGCATTAACATGAGGCATGAAGCACGGATTCCGGTGGCACTTACGTCTCTCGTGCGTATACTGCGTCTGTCCCGGGGGCATGCCACTGGCGTCGAAGATGTCTGTCGCCTGTGGAATGGAAATTGAAAACTCATTAAGCCGTGAGTGCAAAGTGGTGTTGGAAGGCATCGGATTGGAAGGTCCTGGCAGAGGACCAAGGCGGAATAACAGAGAACTTATGACTAAATATAAATATTTAATTATGCCGAGTGCAGCCACAATGTTGACCGGGATCCCCATTTGTTGGCCATTTCGAGAGCCCTGTCAACAAAGGCCGTGGCAAAACAATGGCCCTCCAAGTCCTTGGCAGCCATTTAAATGCATTACCATTTGCATTTAAACAATTATTTACAATTATCATTAAACTAACCTCGGAACTTGTACTCCATGAATCAAAACTGGAAAAATCGAATTCTGTTGAATCTTCGAAGATAAAACCCTTGGGACCAAAATAAAAAGATAAAATATAAAGGAAATGGTTTGAAACAATAAGAAAGAAGAACGTACCTCTCCCGATCCATCAAGAATGGAATCCTCATCCTTTAATGGGGATATAAATAATAAATATAATGCCAAAAGTATAAACTCAAAAAAGGGGTAAATCAAGGTAATAAATAAATGTAAAATGATATAAAATAATCCTTAAACCATTGTTCTCTTTATGTCGAATTTAATAAAAGAAATGCAATTATCACCACACCCCACTTGCGATGCAAAATATCATTATGAATTTGCATTCTTAAGCCAAGCAGCTTATCCTTTGAAGCTGTCGAAGCCCCAAATATGACTTTGTTGCCTTGGATTAAAAATGCATAACCATTTTAAAGCATCTGATTACATGTTATTCGCAGCATTAGTAGTCTCAATAATTGAACGCAAATCCTATGCAAATATTCCCTCGCTTATGCAGATGAAATGCAATTTTAATGTAATTTATCAGTAAGATGATTGCGGGCTAGACTCTCCGTTCAGCTGACTATTCATTAATTAATTTAAATCCGAGCCAATGCTTTTCACTCTGCGGATTTTAATGTGGTGACAATGTCGATGTGGGTATTGTGGATGTGGATATGGATGTGGACTTACCGGCGTTGTGGGGGCAACCGATGCCTTTGGGGGCGGCTGGCATGTGTAGTTTATGGCATCGGGATTACCATAGACATTGATTTTTTCTAAATAGCCCTGCGTTAAATATTTACATTTGTGTTAGGAACTATGCAATGCAATTGCCAGCAGAATAATTTTCGAAACGCTTTCCACGCAGCACTCGGCCCCCACACAAATACATAATAAATCAATCAATTTGTGGGGATTTTATATATTTGCAAAATATGTGTTGACTCATAAAGCTGGCTCCGATCGAGGCCCCCGATAGTGCAAGTCCCTGCTCCCGGCTCCCGTTCCTAATTGCTGCAAATCGAAATTTATTATTGATGTTAATTTGCAACAGTCACTGCCACAGTCAGTGCCACTGCCACTGCCCCTGCTGCCCGTATTACTAATGTGCCGTGGTTTCGGATTTAGAATTACAATTAAGCATGCATATTTCACATTAGCCCAGAAGGGACTGTGGCAAGTCGAACTGCTAACCGCAGATACTAACAGGATGGTAGCTGGGAACATGGAACTTCGAACCGGGAGTAGGGACTATCAAGACAATGAACCGCAAACACAATGCACACAGGGCAGGTCCTCGTCCTGCAGACTCACTTCCACAGATAGAGACACAAATGCTCACTGCACATTCCCCATAAACTCTGACCCGGCAAATAAAAATGGCAGCAAACACTCAGGCCCAGGACTCAGGTCTTGGGCCGACTAATCCCCCGTAATGGTAGTCCTCCTCATGTTCGTCCTCCTGCTCCTGGTCCCACTTCTTCCTTGTTCTGTTGCTTCTGTGAATGATAGTAATGGCCAAGGAGCTTTTATCCTGCATCTCAGTTAAAAAAGTTTTGTCTGAGACGCTAACTCGTTGAATTTCGGGTTAAAAGCGTTCTGCCGAGCCCCACAATGGCTTAATATTCGAGCCAAGCCTGGCACAGAGACACAATCGAGATTCTGGATTCTGGTTTCTGGATCCTTGGTTTATGGGGAAGAAATAAATATATAAGAACAATCGCGATTGCCCAAATCTAGCCAGGGAGCTCTCAGTGAGATATAGACTAGACTCTTTTGATTTCCAAAATTTAAATTCCTTTAAAAGAAAACTAAAATAAACTTTCGTATCTTTTGGTTTGAATATCTTTTTAAAAAGAACCGATTATTGCGGTCTTGAGAATGAATAGTTCCAAGTTCGTGTAAAACTTCAACTTCCTGCGCATAAACGACAGCAAACTTTGGCGGCAGGACAAAGGACCACTGGAGGGGTTATGGAGATAGGGGCTGTTACACACACGTGCCCCATCAATAGACATTGAAGTGAGCATTGTTCCCATGTAGCTTGTTGCTGTTGTGCCATTTCGAGTGCGGATATTAAAGTTTTTGCCTTTGTTTCTGGCCCTGCTTTGTTTTGGCTTGGATTTCTGTGTTGGCTTTGGTTTTGTTTCAAGAAACTATGCGATCCGGCGAAAATCACTGGCCGGAGAGCCCAAGCATGAAAGCAATGTCCGTGTTTGTGTCCGGCTCTGTGTCCGTTCGTGCTCGCGTCCGTGTGGCCCAGTTACGGACACGAGGAAAGCACGTGCTTTTTGGCACAACCGCATAAACATACACAGGAGTGTGCAACAAAATTAGCAGCAAGGAAATTCACTTTAAGCGGAAATTAAGCAGCAGGAAGTGGCATTTTTGGGCAGGAGTCCCCGCCCCAAACGTCGCCATTTTGGGGCGTGTCCTGCATTCTCCGCGGTCAGGTAGATTGACAGCGGTTGGCATTCCGGGAAAGCTTATTTTCTATATTGCATTCTCGGAGACAGAATTTTCAATGAAGCCCTGTCCCCTTTTCGTGGAAATAATTACTGGAAAGCTCTGGCCATTTTATTAACTGTACATTTGCTTATCCGAGTAGAAGCCGGGGAAAAAAGGAAAAACTATCTCGGCATCGCAAAAAGGACTTAACCTCGATGGCAATGAAAACCCTTTTCGGACCGCATTTCGAGCACGACAGAAATTCAGAGCGATGAACCGATAAAAGGACATCAAAGCCGGACTCCTGCGCAATATTGTGCACGACAACGAGCCGAAGAGAGGCAAGTAAATAAGTGCAGATAAAGAAAAATAAGAAACAAAGAATAAGGACAAAAAGTACAGGATATTACATAGTAAACTCCTTTCTTTTCTCTTACTGTTTCATAATCTCCTAATATCCCCCAATGCCAGTTGACCTACTTTTAACTTATATGCTCTTTCTCACAGTGTCTGCTGGGATTTTGGGACTGGCTGACACTCCCCCACTCTCCAGGCCCGTGACAGAGGGTCAAGCGCAGACAAAGGCCGCTTTAAATAACGAAAAGCTGGCCGCAGGCGGAGACACATTTCAGTGGCGGAGGAGGCTCCGCAGAGGATCCAGGCGGAATATGATATAATTTACAGGTGAGCGTTTAGCTCAACTAGGAGGAGGACCTAGGAGGTGGATAAGGAGCAGGTCGTCTCAGCTGCAGCAGGTCGGTCAAGTGCCACAGTGCCATGAGCAATTAACTGGGCCGAGAGTGCATGTTTGTGTGTGCGGCACATATGTTGTTCGGTGCATTTGTTGTTTGTTCTGGGCCGCACATAATTAAGGCCAGAAATGAACTGAAATGCGAAAGAAGCGGAGCAAGGACACACCGTGCCGTGCCGGCCAAGGGGAGGAGTGAGAGTAATATTTGTGCAGCGGCGAGGCATTCATTGCCTAGCAATGAATCCTGCTGTATCCTCAGCCTGACAAGGGTCTGCCCGAAACCTGTCCCCTCCTCGTCCTGGCCGGTGGCGTGTGCGTATTGAAAATAAAGCAAATAATACGCAAATCGTTGACCCTTTTCCATTTTTACTGGCCCAAAAGGTAGACTCCTCAAAAATGCCAGACACGTATTACGTTGCGAGTGGCAGGAAAAAAAGGCCCACAGGACTCCGAGCTGGAACTGCCACTGGTTTTGGCCACAAAGGCTATCTGGCAATTTGTCAAAAATGTGTCAATAATGGAGATCGATTGGAGGCTCTTAAAAATTAACCGAAAATGGAATCGCATCCACATGGCGAACAAAAGGACACGAATGTCTGACAAGTTGAAATAAATCAATTGCCAGGACACACCATTCAAATGAAAAAAAAATATTCTGTACTCTAGTTAGCTTTGCAAACAATTAGGTTGTTCTTCGAAAAATTACATGTTTTAAGTTAGGAACCTTTGGAAGGACAATGCATCCACTGAGCCAGCAGGCCATCCGCTGTATGAGCGACATATTCAATCAGCGCATCTGGCGCATCCATGCATTCCTGAAAATGTTGCTCGTCCACAAGGAGAACCCTGGAGACGACCCCGGATTCGAACCCGATTATTACATCTTTTGCTCCGGTCTGCCGGTCACGAATATGAAGGAAGCGGCCGAGTTCATAGTCTCCACCCTGGAGGACATGCCCGAGGACCTGGAAAAACTGGGAGAGGTGATCCTCGAGCAGGTTATATCGTCCCCGGGCGAGTTCTGGAACTTCGAGGCAAGGCAGAGCTACTACTCCAGGACGATCAAGGAACTTAGGCAGCTGGGCAGCCAGATCTTGGTGCTGCGAAAGCTTTGCCGTCAGCTGATCTGCCTCCGTAACTGGATCGTCCTACGGCGAGCTGAGTGTCCCCAGGATCAGCGACGGGCCAAGGTCTTCCGCAATCTGCTCCGCACCTTCGACTTCCAAGCCTTCGATCACCTGCTCCAGGCTATGCGTTCCTTGCTCTCCTTCATGCTGGAGCTTTACCACGTCTCAGTGACTAGGGATCTCGTCTCAACCGATCCCCACTTGGCCGAGATAAAGCCCGGCAAGCTCTGAAACAGTCGCCCGAAATAAAAACAAATTTTAAAGTCAGGCCCAAACGGACCACTATCCCACCCACTCCCCCTGTGTATTTCGAGAGTTAAATTCTTAATTAAGCACAAATATTTAATAAGCGGAATTTACGGCGTGCAGCATCAAAACAAAGGAAAGCTTTAGGCATTAAGATTATCATAAACTTGTTTCCGCTGATACTGCTCCCTGTCCTGGGATCTACGGGTATGCTCGACTTGGGGTGCTCTCAAGTCCTAAAGGATGAACTTTATTGGACCCTCCCGAGGTAATGGCTCCAATTTCGGAATGGAATTCGCTTTTATTTCCACTCGAAAGTACAGAGCATCAGGGAATTCACTAAACTTTCCGGTGTGGGTATTATTTTTACGTCCTTTTGCAGTTCCTCCTGCCTGCCATTGCCAGGACGCGAGCGGAAACGGATGTAGGTATTTACATCTCGCTCTCGCACACTCGAAGGCTCCTAATTCGCTTCTCGTTTTGGGTTTGGAGGAGTATCTCTGCATTCGTTTTCACTGCACCCTCTTACTCCCTCGCCCCCTTCCAAAAAAATATAAACTGGCGGAAAAGTTATGCCCAAGTTAATAGATAATTAACCATGCAAATTGGCGCGCAACAGTTTACAGATACGGATATCATCCTCGTGGTCCTCGTCATCTCCAGGATCTTTGGCAGCGTCATCGTTTCCCTGTCGCTCTGTCACCGGTGACATGCGTAAGCACTTTGACTGCCGCCGACTACCTGTGCCATCTCCGACACTGAGAGAAACTTTGAGTCAATCATTAATATTATTCAAGCGGATTTCCAAGGCTGAGTGAAAATTATAAACAGCTGTGACTTTTAAAAACCGAATCTTGAACTCTAATGTCAAGCAACAAATATAATGAATGGAATAATAATATGGAGGTCTAGTATATAACTAGCCATAAAATATTCTTAAAATTCCATTGACATTTTAGACTTGATAGATGGAAATGAATTCTCTCCGTGCATTTGTGCCACCTGGCAGGTGGCAAGTGGCAGCGGCAGTGACTGTGTCTGGGCCTGGAACTGGCGTGCGTTCAAGTACAAAAGAATTAACTCTAATTACTTTGTAATGTTGATTAAGCCTGTTAGAGCGCATTAAATATGTAAACGACGTTTTGACATTTTCAGCATATTTGCGAGAGCTGGTTTCAAGTCGCGATATGTGAGTTTGGCGCCTCACATTCTGGCAATTATAATTTGGCCGGAATTTGACTTCAATTAGCTACCCAAAGTAACGGGCTAAAAATTGAATTTCAATTCATTCTCAAGGCACTTCCATGGCCCACAAATGCCCGAATTTAAATTCAGCTTTATAGCCAAACGGTCGACAGTCGACGGCAAACAAATGCCAATTCCGCGCCGAGCCGCCACCGACCTGGCTAAGGTAGGGTCGGGTCATAGCATAGTTTCTAAATCACTTTCTGACAGCCGTTTCGGCCCTCAGCGTTACCAAAAAAAAAAAAAAAACAGAGAAGGAAAGGAAAATACTGGAAAGCAACAGCGACGCCAGGATAACAATCGCAACGTCAAAAAGTTGCGCACTTTTTGTAATTTTATTTTATTTCCGTTTAAATGCGTGCCACACCCACACAGCCCACCCACTTCCACTGTCCCTCCCACTGGCTGGGCCACGCCCACTTCCTATCCCACTTTTCACTTTTGCGGATGAAGTGGGTTGTGGATTGGTGCGATTTTAAAGCTAAATTATAGCAACATAAATTTTTACGGCCCCCGATTTCAAGAAGAGCCGGTGCCCAGGTGCAGGACTTAATTCTCTTTACTCTGCACTTGACTCCGGAGCAGTGGGTCCTTTTTTCACATTTTATTTTGACACTTGGCGGCCGTTTCACATTTTATTTGATGCCCATTTTCATTTTGCGCCGCTTTTTGTTTTTGTTTCTGCATATAATCAGAATAAATTACTTTGCACATTTTGCGGCACATAAATTATTTAAGACGTAGTCGCATCAAAGCCGAGCCGAGCACATGACACAGGATATAGTGAGAGCACGGCACACATACGCAATACCAGAATACCCATTCCAGGATGTGTACAAATGTCGTGTGCTGCACAGAGTCCGTGTGCAGCGGGCTGAGGCGACTATCCAAATAGCCGAGGCTCACAAATGAAAACATAAACTAAAACTAAAACGGAGCCCGGATCAGGACGTAAAGGGTTGAGGCAACCGGAGGGGATGGGAGTGGGGGACCGAAAAGGATCTGGGGACCGAAAAAACAATGAGACGGCAAATGCCAACCGCATAGTGACAGATTTTTTTTAATTTTGCTAAAAACCTACGACTAATTCTCAAACGAACTGACACAAATCTCGAAAAGTTTTTGCGCCAGCCCGTCCGTCGGCCTGTCTCTCCTTTAGTCTCCTTCAGTGCCTATCCGGATATATATATATTATCTGACTAAAAAACATATATATATCCACTGAAGAAAAAGAGGTACCAACAGGATGTCTTTTACTTTTTTTATAGATACTTGTTTGTCTACTACAATTAGTCGAGGACTTAGAACTAACTAAGAAAACCTCTAGGAAAAATAATTTAAATCCTTCATTTACGTTTTTTAGTTTTTCAGTGTTTCTGGACTGGAGAGGCTGTTCCTGTGTTGGTTTAGACAGTTTCCTAAACCCCAAGCAAACAGACTGTGACAACGTTGCGTATACGCAGCGTAAGCCCTTCTCCTGGGACACCAGATGCTGGCAACTATTTAGCACTCGAGATACACTCTAAGGAGATCTAGTAAGTGCTAGAAATATACTTCAGCCCTAGAACTCACTTCAATAATTGTACCCTTTCCACACATACCTCCTAATTTTGATTCCATTCGTCAAAACCGCCATGCAAGCCCTAAAAATACCCAATAGACTACTGGTTTCGGCTCCAAAGAACTCGAAAGGATGCGTAGAAGTCGGCGAGCTGCGCAGTTTGATCCTGGAACTGATGAAGCCCCGAACAGCCCAGCTGAACAAGATTCTCCTGACCCGAATGGTGCCCGCCACGCGGGACGAGTACGATGAGGTCGTCATAGACTGGTGGCCTGACTACGAATTGTTTTCGAACTCGCACGCTATCACCGACATGAATGTGAGTAATAATAGAGCTCTTTGTGAGATTCTAATGTCTTTTCTTAGGGCATTCTGGTCTATACGAAGAAAGCCCTTCAAGGCATGCCGGACGACCTAAAGGCCATTGCAGAGAAGTTCGACTACGCCTATTTCGCTTCAAAACCCAAGAATCAGAATAAAGGCAAGAAGTACTACCTGGTGGCCGATCTTATCCAGGACATGACCGACTATGTGACAAACTTTGGTCGCCTCTGTACCCACGTCATTGAGGAGCGAAGGCGCATCCACGATCAGGCCAGCGAGACCCTCGACACTGCCGACAGGATCAAGGTTAAGATCTTCGACGAAAAGAGCTTCGTTCGTCTGCAGACGCGACTTACCAGCCTGAGGAACTATGTCCAGGAATTTTGTGCTCTCTTCGAGATCCCCTTGAAGGCGCCAGAAGAGTCCAGCGTCGAACCCCTCAATAAGTTTCCCAATCTAAAGAAACCAATTCAAAAGGTAGCCAAAGCTACAGACAAAGCCAAGGCCCAAAGTTAAGCTCCTTCGATCAGGAAGTCAGCTCGTTGTCTCCTTTTCCCAAGGCGTTACTTCATTGTGCTTTTACCGAGCCTGATATACAGATACATTTTGTACACGTAAGGCTACAGATACAGATACAGATGCGGATTCACGGCTCCTGCTCGGGCCGTAATAAAGAGTTCGCCTCCAGTGTATTGGAGTATCTGGGAAAGCTTTTTATGCTTCAAAGTCAATATATAGTATGCCATGTACAGAGCGCACAGTTTTAAAACGGTAAGTATGCCTTTCAGTTACGTGGTCGTGTGTGGTGACACACTTACCCCCCCTTTCCCTCCGGACTCTAGGGGCAGTGGGGGTGGCCTAGCCTTCCTGCCTCCCTACCTTCTCAAACCCATCCTGCCCTCCATCCACCCACGGCCCCTTGTCAATGGGCTGTTAGTTGCTCCGAGCAGAGACGCCATTCAAGCGGAAATGCAGCACCGAAAGCCGTCTGTGGACTACACTGGGAGAAAAACAGAAGCCAAGAAGGTGGGAAAGAACTGCTTCAATTTAAGATGATCTGTATTATTTGGGCAACTTATTGGAGTTCTAAATTCATGTAGCTATCATTAAAAATAAATTATAAAAAATGCTTTATATTTTTAGTGTCGAAATCTATTTGATATTTCCGTGTTTCGGAATTCTATACCTAGTACTATGAAATTTTCCTCACTGTACAAGACCAACGGGCACACGGCAACGAAAAAAGAGCCAGAACCAGAGCCAGAGGCAGAAACCTCCATGTGAAGTGTGTCATCAGTTTAAGGTTTTTGTGGGCAGCACTCACACATCCATGCACTCTTACAAACACACACACACACACAGATACACCCACACACTTAAATACACTGATGTACAGGACTACGACATGGAGCTCCGCTCACGAGACCAAGCCAGCCCGTATTTTCATAATAAACAAATGGGTTGTATGGTTGGTTGGCTTAACTTTCGGGTTTGCCAGCAAGTCGCAGATAGCAGATAGCAGATATGCGAGACAGCCCCCGTAGCAGCTCTGCATCGTATTTGTTAGCACAAATCAGTGCTATTTATATTGCGGCAGTGGAAAGGTATACATCCTGCCATCCTGTCATCCCACCATCCTCCGCATAACCATGTCCTGAGTCCTTGCTGCTTTCTTTGGGGCATCGAAGTGCGTGGCGGTTGTCAACACGCTGGCAACTGCAGGGTTAAAATGCATCCAATTTGCACACCAGCGGGATAGTGTCGTTTACTTCGATGCCAGTGCACAGAAAAAATGAGAGTCTTGTTAATATTTTACCCATTCAATCCCTAAGAGGAGTAGAAGGAAATATCCCCTAAGAAATCTACCACAAATACTTAAGATGCAGGTATTTCTTCCGTATACCTCTAAATGGACAGCCAGTGGCAAGATGCTAGACCTGATCGTTCAAGATATATATTTCACATTTTTCTCAGTGCCCTTATCTGCCAGATGCAACTTCCCGCTGCAGGTTGTCAATGCAACAAGTTTGGCAAAAAGACGAAACTTTGTTTTGCCTATCTGGCTGTCGAAGCCGCAAAAGTCAGGCGAAAAGTTGCCTTTCGACTTTCCAGGCGGTATCTACGCCATCAAATTGGAACTACCATGAGGCAGCAGTGGCGCAGCAGAAGGGGCACAAACAATGGCTCCAACTCCAACTTCTGGCGTAGCGCCACATCGGGGCGTGTCGACATCGTCATCGACTTCCAAGGAGGAGTCGCTGCCCACACATCCCACCCTGTTCTATGGCACCGACGGGTGCGTGCAACGTTCCCTCTGCCTCGGCCCCCCTTGCCCGATAACTCACAGTTATAGTGGCATGCTGCGCTTTAATAAAATATTATCATAAACGTAACGGAAGCTAGTTTTTCATATGCTTATATTCCCAGGCCCAGGCTGAGGCCCGGCCCGTAGAAGAGCTCTCACAAAATATCCGTATCCGTATCCGTGTGCCAGCTCCTTCCTCCTTGCTCCTGGCTGCTTGGCAGGCGATAGCATGGGGTATAATATGTTTTCATAAATCAAATGCACGGAGAGGCAAGTCGTTCAATATTTAATGTTTTGCCTTTTGGAATTTATACACATCAGGAATGTTGGGGATTAGATTTGAAATTTTCTGGGAATAGAGCTCTGAAAATACACAGTTTGGATAGAAGGATTTACCTATTTCGTTGAAATTGTTACTTAGGTATTTCAGGTATTTCAGTTTATAGGAAAAATGATGCACTTTCAGGATGCAGGGGCTGCACAACTAAGCCTTTGGGTTTTCCTAACTGCCTCCCTTTTTCATTGCTCAATCGAAGGATACCTTTCTCTGTCATCTACGACCTCATTAATTAGAATTGCGCAGTAAACAAATGAAAGGCAGACAGTTGGGATCGGGAAAGGACTCATAAATGTCCGACTATTGACGGCAGTGGGCCGCCAGACTAAATGCATTAACTATAATTGGCTTTCGACTAATTTCGCTTTCGGGTAATTAGGCACTAATGAAACCTAATAGACCTGCCACGCAAGCCACATGTCCCGACCCGCTGGAGTTGGTAACAAGAATGGGAATCTGTCAGTAAGCCAACTTGGCCTCTGCCTCCTCCTTGGCCTTTGTCCTGGCAGTGGATAACCACCTCGTATTAAGCAAGGACAAATTGCCTGTCAATCTACGTGTAATTTTTATAAATTTCCAATTGTGCGGCTGGCGTGGCTTTCGCTCCCCACTTATCCAGCTCTCTCCTTGCTTTTTCCACTTTCTCCGCTTTCTCTGCCTGCCACCCTTTTCCCGATTTAGCTTCTGGGCGTAATTAACAGCGCCAAGGAAACTAGAAAAGCAGCGACAACAACCTCGCCAAGCTTTTGTAAGGTAAGCCATCGCTAATGAACCCATCGCCTTGCTGCACAGTGGAAAAGTGGGTGCTGGGTGATGGGTGGTGGGTGATGGGTGGCAGTGGGTGGAGGCTAGTGGGTAGTTAGTGGAGGGCGTCAGGTGAGACAGGTGGAACGACAGCCCATGCAGAAATGGCTTTATTAACAGCCAGACTGCGCCTCGCCACTCGCTCCACTGTTTTTAGGTTTTTATTGCTAAACTTTGTTTCTTTGGCTGTTGTGCTCGTTTTCCTTTTCGCGTTTACCACACACACATTTGGCAAAATACTGGAAAAAATCAGGGTTAACTAGAAATATTAAAAAATATCATAATACTGTTAGGGATCTAGATCAGACTGGCTTATCCTTCTAACCCTCTATACCTAACGTTTTTGAAAGAAGATCTGAATACCAAACTATACCTTTATTTCTCCGAGTGTCTTAGTCGATGAAAATAAATGGAAAAATAGAGTTAAAGCGTCGACTTTGTTTCCATATCGAAGTCAGCCCGTTAACGCTTGTCGACATTCACTTCGCCCCGCGCTCCCAGGCGACACTTTGAATGTTTTAAATGGTTTTTTATTGCCCCGCCTCGCCTTGCCTTGCCCCACCGGTCCAGTATCCTGGCTAGTATCCTTGTTGTCGCCCTCGTCCTGCTTCGCTGCTGCATAAAATTAGTTTAATCACTGTTTTCAGAGTCCGGGAGGGTCAGGTGAGCGCCAGCCAAGCCCATAAGTAAGCGTAAATAATGTCAAAGCAGTGCAACTACAGGGAAATATAGGAGAGGTTCCGTGTTGGGTTTGAGTGGCGGTTGGGGCGTGCCGGGCGGGTGTCAATAGAAACATTAACTGGGCGGGCTGACAAAATTAGCACAACAATTATGCAGGTATTAGTCGAAGTTTGCCTCGTATTGTGGGGTCAGGATTGGCGGGTCCTTGAAGGGGAAGCGATTGCGATGGAAAAGAATAGAACAAAAGGGAAAGCTTTGCTCTTTTTTGGCATTGTTCCTTAACCCTTTCTCGTATACATTTAAATATTAAATTAAATTAAACTATATTATAAATACTCTAAAATGATTCCATCCATAAATGCAGAAACCGTTTCATAAGAACTCGAGAATGGCAAATATTTTGTGGTTGGCAGAGTTTCTTCAAGACTTAAACCAAACCAAACTAAGCTGAAATGTGGCTTTGTTTCTTCTTAATGAAATTAATTATGTTCAAGAAGTATTTCCCAAGAAATTTTGGCTGTTTTCATCTACAAATTATAAGTATACTCCTTCCCATTACCTTGATTGAAGGAATACTTTTCAAATACTTTGCTTTTTCCACCTCTTAAAAGTAAACACCAAAAGGCCATTAAAAAGGACTCTTGATGGAATATCATCCAACCCTTTGGATGGGAAAACAACAGCCCCAGCACCTGGACGAGTTGTAAAAACAGGCATTGCGTATACGCCGCGTGGACATCCAAAAAAGCCACAAAACTAAAAACCCAGCTCGTTATAAACACTCCGGAGTCCGGACGGAGCCCAGACCCATGTCAGGTTTATCAATTTATCTTGTGAGCGAGCGCCGGCAACAAAATGCTTATAATGTGCTCTAATAATTGCAATGGCTTTTTATTTATATCTGCACAGTAGTAGCGGGCCACAACGGGCAACGGCTAAAGGCGGCAGGTGTCCTGGCCCAGGACGAAATGTGCTGTTGTCATGAAACATTTGTCACAATAAACTTTATTTGTTTTCGCATAGTGCAGGGAATGTACGCACTCAAAGAAATTACAGGAAACACACTTTGGAGTAAAGGACTCTCGTACCATGAGCCAGTTACACTTTTTTTCTCAGTGCACCTGGGCATGCTTTATTTGCTCTTTCCTTGCGGCGACTGCTCGCATGTTTGCCGGTGTGTGTTTAAAAGTTTTCTAACTTGTTGTGGGTGCTCTGTGTGTTTGCTGTGTGCGTGCTGGACGGGCATAAGCCGCGATAGAGCCGACACCCCTGACCTCCTCCAGGAGCACCAGTCCTGGTCAGCGGCAGTGGAATCCCAGCCACAGCGGTGACATTTGTTTGTGTTTAAAGGGGCGGATGTGAAGCATTTAACATTGCCCATTACCCATTACCCGCTACATAGTGCCGCAGATCCGCAAAGTGAGGCAGACACGTGTTGATTATGATTATAATTAATTGGATAGTTCTTTTGGTTTTAATTAGTCTGAACTGCCATTCCGATGGTGGAGGAATACTTGTTGCGGTCGGGAGTGGGTTACCATACCTGAATCCTAGCTGCCACACGCTCCGCGCCGTTGTACCGGTTGGGATTGAACCAGCCCTTCGTGGAGCCCGTGACAAGGACGATGCCGAGCAGGAAGAACAGGATCAAAGCGGTAATCACGAGCTTGGCACGCGTCGATATAACCATTGCCATTTTGTACGATATTTACACGTCTTCCGACCGATGACGATGCCGATGCGAATTATAACACTTTCGACGGAAAGCACTACGGAAAAATCAACGCGGAAAACGAACGAAAATACGACGGGCGACGACAAACCGAATTGCCTGGAAGAAAATGCATAAATTGGAATATTAATTAGTTGGATGGTAGTTGGGGTCTCGAGGACTCTCGCACTCCCGCACAAATGGTTTTGGTTTTGGTTTCGGTTCTGGTTCTGGTTCGATTTCTGTTTCCATTTCTATTCCGATTCCCATTTCCATTTCGATTTGCGATGTGCAAGTGTATTTGACCCGCCTGGACTTTGGCTTAGGGATATTGCTGATGCCTAATGGCTTTTGTGGCCAAGTATTAACCTTCTGAACTCTCCCACCCCCTCTATCCTGGCGCGTCGCAGCCAGATGTTTGGCCAGAAGGAAGGAAGGTGCTTGCCTCGCATCGACTTGCCTTGCCTGGCTTTCCTGCCTTGCCACAAAGCGTTTTTGTACACATGCCACAAGCACTCAGGACCTCACACACACGCCCCTTAACAGGCACTCAAGCCAGGACCTCACGCTCGCTTCCTGTAAACGCTACAAATGTAATACGTTTTATTTAATTCTGTTTCTCGTTTTTTTTTCCCGCCCTCCCCCCATTCGCTTGTCAGCATTTTCTCACTGATTTGCGGCACCAAGGGTGGCGGCTGAAAAATATGGCCAAAAGGACGTGTGGAAAGGGCGCGTTGACACCCTGTAAGGACCGCTTTTAATGCGCCCCGTCTCGCCCGCCACATGGAGGTGGACTTTTTGCTAAAAAGTTAAGCTGCCAACAAGTTTATTTGGCCAAAAAATATTGAATTATAGCCACGTCAGTGGCAGCACTGAAATTGGTCACATGTTGGCAAGATGTCTTGTTAGAAAAACTGCCACCCCCTCACGCTCGTTTTTTATTTTTTGGCAACCGCATAAAGGCATAAGCCGAATGTTTTGCAGCGTCCTTGGAGGGGTCGGGGCCGGTAGAAGCGAAAGTGAAATAAAAATAAAAATAAAATGAGAGCAACAACTTTGGCAACCTACATAATTGCGGCAAAAGTTGGCCGAAACAGACACACGCATACTGTACAGTATACCCTGCTTACACACAACAGGAGCTGGCTCACAAAAGTATGCTACTACGGCGCATAATTACGATAATCGTGTCAGTCTAGAGCCGCCTCCCCGACTCACCTCAAGTCCTTAACACCGGCCACACCCCTGCACCTGGCAGAACGCCCCTTTTTTGGGTGAAAAGCCAACCAGTTATTGGGCGAGGAGTCGGCGAAGGCGGCGTAACACAAACTTTTTGGTTAGCGCGCCCCGAAAAGTGGAAGCCAAGCCGAAAAGAAACTTTTTTATGCCAAGTCAAGCGACCGGCCACATCTCCACCCTGTCATCCCTGTTCCCGGTCGCTTTGCGTCCGAAGGATTCCTCCCAAAGGACACCCCTGGCATTCTTCACGCGGCATTAAAATTCTGCCGCCTTATTCGACTGCAGGCCGTCGGAGGCTTTCGGAGTTAAAGCTTAAAGTTTGACGCGGTTCAAGTTCTCTAATGAAATTACCTGCTCCCTGTATCCCTGGCTCCTTGGCCGGCAAAAAATGGAAAGGATGGTGCTGCGATAAGGACGATCTCCATATCTCCTCTCCAAATTAAGTACACAAAAATGAGTAACGACTTTTGAAGTTGTCATGGCAGCCGAAAAGTTAAATCCGGCCGAGGAAAACTTTTAAAAGGATGAAATAGTTGTGTCAGTGATGGGGAAACCCTTTCGGACATTAGCGCCTAATGAAGATAATGGCTCGACATATTTAAAAAAGGGTTCCAAGCCAGAAACAAGCCAGCCCTTAGCCAGTTAGTTCTGCCAACTCATCTCGTGTGTGCGTTTTGGGTTTCCATGTTTGACGTGTAATTTTTAATAAGCACCGTCTTCCGCACAAAGTTTCCTTTGTCTGCACTTATCTGTGACAAGGTCGGCAAGGATATGGGGGAGAGTGAGTTCGGAAACGGAATGGAATGGAAATACACCCGTACATGTGTCACACATGAATCCCTGCGACAGGGGGCGAAGTAAAAAACAAAACGTCACTGGAAGACTAATGTCTAACCTCAGGGCGGGGACTTTTGTGAGCGTTTGATCGATAAGCCCGACAGCTCCTCCGGTACATTCTCGAAGACCCCCCCAATGTGGGCCATACTATATGATTCCACAGATGGTAATAAGGACGCGTGTTCCCAATGATTAAAACGCGCTCATGGAGGCTCCGTTTAATTAATAACAAACCAAATAATCGGCAGGGGCGGGGGCTGTAGCTGGGGCGGTTCTATCAGCTCGTATAATTAAAGTCAAAAATTTGCATAATTTATGTTTATTGGTAACGCCCCATTGGTCGGGGCTTCTGCCTCTTCGGGGGGCAGTCATAAAATTACAAAATAATCATAGTTCGTCGTCATCAAAGACATTTCCGTTCAGTTCGCATTTTTGTAAGGGTTTTATGTGTTAACCAGAAATCAGAGCTCTGAACTCTGAACTCAGATGGGGTTCATCATAAAATGGCACCGAATATGTACGACTTTAACGACCTGCAGCTCCAGACGTAATAAAAAATCCATTTATGGGCATAAATACAAAAGCTATGGCCCTACATGGCTCTCATGGCCGTCCTTCGGGCAGAAATAAAGACGATATATGCTTATTGGGGGGGCAGATCTATCGTTTCATTATGGAAATTAATGCCTTTATGTATTCAAAGCTATCTTCAGTGGAACATGAGCTCCTATACTTGATAAATTTTATACTAAAAATTACTAAAGAGCCACAAGAACATATTTCAATAGCGATGCAATTATTCCCGATAAAAAACAAAGGCGTTTGTTTCTGTTTCCCCAAAATGTAGCATATTGACCGAGAATGAACTGGCCAAACAATGCTAACTGGTCAATTCTGAATGAGTCCTGGACAAGGACGAAAACTAATTTGCAACACAATCAAGTGAGTGAGGTCAGCAAGGAAGGGTTGCTGTGGAGAACCGAATATGTAAATAAACATTTCAAATTGAATTTCGGAATTGTGTCGGCGTAATGGATTCTAATATTGCATTATGATGATAAATTGATAAATTTACAAATCAAAATCAAAATTGCGTATTATGGAAAGTGAGTGGGGCGGATACGGGGCCGGGGCAGAAGTGAAAGTCAAAGTTGCAAACAACAGCCAAACATTGCATGAATATTTATGATCACTTACGAAATGCAAGCAAAGTTTGTTTTGTAATTGAAATGTTCCATATACCAGGAAAACAATTAAGTGCTGTCGAAATGGCCAAGGACTTTAAGGAAAAAATCTCCAAGAGTCCTAAGAAGAGTCCTGTCTAGTCTGCGGGCCGCCTTTGTAAAGGGTTAACTTTCGCTTTATCCCTAAAAAGAGTCGGGCTTTTGTGCTCGCGCCCATTAACAGCCCGGCCAAATGGGAGCGCAGCCAGCGTTTTTATTTAATAAATAAAACGTATTTCCCTTAGCCTCTCGGCCATATGCGAAGAACCCGGCAAGACAAAAGGCAGGAGGCGGGCGGCGAGTGCCGGGGGCAGCGGCAGCCCACAATATTATAAATGTATATACATATATATGTACCACAACACACACACAGATATATATCGCACATACGAATATTACGCATACGCCCCGTGCTGCTTTAATATGCATATGCAGAGGCGCAAAGTGGGAATGTTGGAAGTGAAAAGTGGGGAATTGGGAAATGAGAGCGAGAAAAGCGGGAAAGCCGGGAGCTCTGGCTGCGGCTGCTAGAGGGTATGGGAGGGAAAACAGTTTTCGCTGGCCCTTTAATGAGTTTGCCATTGATTTAGGCTCGCCAGCAACAAGGCACCCAGCCAATCCACGAGGTCCTGCACACATGTCCTGAGTGGCAGGATTTTGACCCGGCCTAGCATGTCATAATTTATGCGCCCGCCAGATTCCCCAAAACCATTTGTGTGTGAGAGTGCGTCGTCCTGGCAATCCTGACATTTCTGATATTTACCTTCAGGCCGATCGCACTTCGGATTCACTTTTCACTTTAAATTATGCTACAAATTGGGCTTTATTTATTTTATGTTGGGTATGCGCGAAAATATTTAATATGTTGACGAAAATCACAGATAATTTAATTGCAAATACTTTGCCTTATTTATTGGTATGAGTTTTGCCTTAAAATTTATTGCAATTGCGAGCTATATGTGGCGTATTTTTGTCAGACTCATTTGTAATTACAAATGACAGCACATGGTCTCGTTTCCAATTATATATGTACGTATTTTTTATTGTTCGAACTGCATTCACTGTGTTTCTTAGCTTTGACGTCGTGCTGTGCAATTAATTCACTTTTTCACACCGCATGCACTCCGGCATTGTGCAATTGATTGATTTCCGTTTGAACAGGCTGGCTGCAGGAACAGCAGGAGCTCCCGTTTGAAAGTCACCGGCACCGCGAACAACAACAGACAACAAATAACACTCAACAACTAGTTAGAACAAGGATTAAAAGTAATTGCTGATTACGAGTACTTCGAGTACACAGTCTAGCTCGGGATATGTCTAGCTCGTTCACGATATGTGCGTCTCAATGATATGATCGATTGCCAGGACATTTAGTGCCAGATATAGAGGAGGGGAACACTCGAGTGGCAGTTGTGGACTTTCGATTCAGTCAGGATGAGTTCAGCGGTCGAATTTTCAAACGCTTGCGCGGCCTCTCCTTCATCTTTGCTCGCATAATTGAATTTTAATTGACTCGATTTTCGTGAAGGATATACTTCGGTCTCGGCCAGCACTCTTAGCGGAGCATGTATTTCATTTGGCCAAATAAATCACTTTCATTCTTTGCGGCTAAGCCAGCACACGAGCTCCATTTGCAGTTGTTTTTGGAGCCGTAGTATCCGTAGTATCCGTGGCAGCTAGAGCAGCAGCTGCCACCGCACTCACGCCCGACACGCAGGACGAAGACAAACGGAGCAAGGACGAAGGCGAAGTCGCAGTCGAAGTCGATGGCAATGTCGAGCACCGAGGACCGCACGGAGGCAACAACAAATTCATCTTAGCCCCGACCCGGTGGCGGTCTGAACTGTTGGAAAACGCGAACGCAACTGAAAGGTAAACGCTCCCGCCGCCCAAGGAGGCCCATCAAATCACGGCAATCTGTTCGTGCCACAGACAACACAAACGAGCGGCGCCTCGGTTTCGAAAAGCCGATTGTGTTTGCAGAGAAATCTGCTGACAAAAGCGCGCGCTCGGTTTTGAAAAGCCGATTGTGTTTGCAGTGAAATCTGCAACTCAACTCAAACAACTCAACTCAATTTATATTTATATAAATGGAGTGGAATTATAATATTTATATATATTTTATAATATTTATATATATTTTATAATATTTATATATATTTATAATATTTATATATATTTATAATATTTATTTTATAAGATAAATATTTATATTTATATCGACTTTTTAAAAAAGATTTTAGGATTTTTTTCAAATAGATTTAAAAGTTTTAAAAAGTTTTAATAAATAGGGAATGTTTTTTACTTTTTCAATAAGACTTCAATTACAAAAAATACTTGAATATTGAATATTCACATTTTAAGAATTTTTTGTAAGGAATCTTTGAAACGCAGTGTGGTTGATTTCAGTTCTAAGGGTTGGAAATTTCCCCCGCCAGATGGCCTTTTGGCGCCACTCGAGAGGTGAAAAGCTTTCACCCTTGCGCAGACTTCTGTACACAGAGAAAAACATCAAAGGAAAACATTAAGCCTCTTGGAAACTTTTATGGGTTTTTAGCTTTTTTGATTTCCAAACCATATAGTTAATGTTGTAGTCCCCCTTTAACATAATTGAACTCTTGGCCACCCCCTGCTGTAATAAAATTCCACTTCAATTATTTCTTGGCCAACAAGACAAGTGCTCTGATGTGCGTTTCGAAAATTATTCCATTGATTAGAAAAGTGAGTTAATAAGATCAAAATAGTACACGGGAACTGGCCGCCGTAGAACTTACCTCGAACTTTCCGCCAACTGTGGGGCCAGCCTGGCCTATGTACAAGAAGGAGGCCGAGTCGAAGACCAGCTCGATGGGCTCCTTGGTGACCATAGTGGTGTTCTGCAGCTCGCAGTCGTAGTAGAAGCCCACCCGGTCGCTGAGCACGTGCAGGCCGATCGAGTTCCACTTGTCCGGGACATGAGCCACGCTGAAGCTGGCCAGCTTGCGGCTGACCTTCTGGTCGGCCTGCGTGTAGACCAGCGTCACGTTGTAGCTGTTCTTGACCACCGGAGACAAGTGGACGCCCAGCTGGACGACCTGGTCCCCGGAGTCCACCACGCTGAACAGGTAGCCGCCCTTCAGCGAGCTCTGCCGGAAAGTGATCAGGATGGTGAACTCGTAGAGCTTCTCCGGCAGGACCATGCGGTACGTCGACATCACGTCCGCCGTCGGCAGGAACCGGAAGGCGGGGAACCCGTCCTCCGCCTCGCCGAACTCGATTCCCGAAAATTGGTTGTTATTCAAGATGTCAGTCAGTGTGTATACGGCCAGAGCATCTAAAAACAAACAAAAAATTAAAATATTAGTATTTTTCTGATTTCTGATGAAAGGCTCCCAAATATATGCTACACTGCTTAGCGACTCATAGCCATTTTCATAAAGCCTCGAAGTATGCAATGATTTCTAGTGACCATTTTATAAGAAAATAGCATAAAATATAAATATATTTGATATTTAAAATAATGTTGTGAAAAACTACTTCTAAATAATTATTGAAACGATACAAGTTTAAGGAAAGTTGTTACCGTATATTTCACGTCCTTTATTTGCATTATTTTTATTATTTTTTCTAACTTTGTTAGTACAAACAAATTGTGTTATAATCTGTCAGTTGACTAGATAATGTTTTACCTTTTATGGACTGGCCATTCAGAAACGAGCCAAAGACCAGGGCCGGCAGAGTCCAGGCCAGTCCCAGAACCAGAAAAAGCCACTGCATCTTGATCTGAGCCGGAATGCTAAAAGGAAAAGAGATACAAATTAGTTAACAACTTTCGCTACAGTTTGAAAGTATAAGTGATTGAAAGCCACTGCAGTTTCAACCCAAAATCAATCCACAAAGGTGGCTCATTCAAAATTATGGCCAGCATGTGCGTGGAAATAAACCAACCGCAGACACTTTATTTCCCGCCGGCCGCAATTATTATTGGCACGGGGATTGGTAACACGAGTTTGCACACTTGACGCAATGGCTGGAATCATATGCAGACGGTTTGGGCCAACTCTGCTTTCTGACGACTGAATTTTGTAATTGCAACCGCAAGCCCTCTTCCCAGCCCATCATCCATCGCCCACACCCAGAAGATACTCGCTGCTCACTGAGAAGCCACACAATGACTTTGCGGTTGGTCTTCTTTTGGCTCAGAATATATTCGGCTTTAAATAGGAGGAAGTATACAAGTCTAGGCGTCGTTCGGGGGAGTTGGATCGATTGAAGAGATTGCCAAATAATGGTAATTACTCTGTACTTTAATCACCATTTTTCTGTCTGTAGAAATATTGTTTACAAAGCAAGGGACACACCTATAATCGAATGTAACCCAGAACAGATTAAAACTACTTTGTTTATGAGGGGCACTGTGTCGCTGCCGGGTCAGAGATCAATGTGAGGCATTATCCCAAAAATACAAAACTTTGTCAATAAATCATTTTGAGATCAGCTGCAACTTGTTGGGTAATTGTCCGTGGCCAAGGGCAGCTGATAAACCCATTCTGTTACGGCCATGTGTGGGCATAATCTAACACAATTAATGGGCGCCAACTCCCAGATACAGATACGGCTCACGATACTGACGGGAACTGGGCCGCTGACCTCAAATTGTCAGTGGACAGAGGCTGGCAATTAATATTTATCAAGCGGGGCTTACATCAAGAACTGTACGAGATATTCTTGGGTCTGGCATGCAAATTATTCCCAATTGTGAGCTTTAAGTGAAAGTGTTTTCTTGTCTCAATTAGACCACTGACAGCACCCCCAAAACACTTCCAAGATCAAAATACCACGGCCCTGCTGACACATCAAACTCGCATACCATTCGTCATTATTGGCCTTAAATTTTATTTAGAACTTATCACACAATTGCGTCACTTGTTGAAAAAGGAATTACCCAAACTGGAATTCTTACAATCCCCACAAATTTATTGTCGCTTTATTTCTGGGAACAGCTCGTATTAAAATCTGCCCAGAGCACTTGATGGCATCATTAGGCGCCAAAAAAGCAAAATATCAGAACAAGCAGTCGTACAAATTGAACAATCCCCTTGAAGGAATTCGAACTCTTGCCGATTCTGGTTATGCCGTGTCTTTCCTGCCTGGATTGGTGTGGCTGGGAGATTCCATACGCAACTGGCTCCCTGACATAATGAGGCAGCGTTTATGCAGTTCACAGACGAGAAGCCGCCAAGCACGTGCAACAGACCGCGTGGCCAATGTCAGAGGCCTGGTCGTCTCCCCTTTCCCGATCCTCTGGGGAGACAGTGGCGGGAAAGATTATACTACCTGGGCAGAGATAAATAATCTCATATCTTCATTATCTTAAGAAGGTCTAGTCATGATCATATCTAAAAAGATATTATTTATCATGTTAGATTAGCTTATATAATCTATTATTATCTTATTTCCTCAAATAAATTAACTAAAATTCTATGGTATTCGGTACTACTATGTCCCCCCCAACTGTATGGTAACGCAATTGTCTGGCTCCCGCAGAGATTGCAGAACACTCCGTCCGTATGTCCGTATGTCCGTTTGTTTAGAATGGGACGCACGTACGGACGATTATTGGGGCCTAACCGGCAAACAGGGCGTGGTAGGAGGAAAGCGGTATGTAAATGAAACAAAAGTGTCGAATGAAAGAGCAGAGCCATAATAAATAAAATGCTCTGTGTGGCCCAAATCAAAGTTTCATGTAATTCATATTCTGTATTTATGAGTCATTACGATTTTCCGCTTTGCATCCGCTCCCATCGGATCATCCTGGCCCGGCACCATATGCACTTCCAGAAATCAATAACCGATAAAATTTTATTCAAACTAGCAGAAGCAACTGTTGCGTGAGCTGCGAATACTGGCCACTTTTTGTTTTAAATCAAAATACTCGGACCCCGAGTCCCGGGTCGTAAAGAGTAAAGCCCATCACATTCGAAAGTCGTCAGAGCGTTGCACATTTAAAACCCAACGGAGACCCAATGAAGGGAAACCCCCAAACCTCACGCAAGACAAAAAAGTGTGGAATATTCTAATAAAATTTTATTCTCCGTAGTAAAGCGGCTCAGTGCGACCCAAAGGGGGCCACCGAGGTGAAGGAAACTGTGCCAGTATGTCATCCGAAGAACCAACTTGCTCTGACAGCAAGAAAGGCAAGAATCGGTTATCTGGGCTTGCCCTTCCAGAGGTTATATCAAAGATGGTCTTTTATTTTATTATTTATTTAAGTCTTAACATAAAATACTCTTCTTTAGATTCCTATTTCTATAGTCATATCAGAAATATACAAGCCTTGGTATATTAAATGAAGAGTATTCCACTATTCCACCTTAACCTTAGCTCACTTCCTCGTCGGTTCTGCGCCCCTAAGTGAACTATTAGCTTTGTTGATTTTATGTTTTTCAATTTGTCTTGCAATGTACTTGCCGGGCCACGTCGGAGGTCGCGGGCTTCCAAAGAGTAGGCTGACATCTGAAGACGTTTATTGGCCTTGGACCGCCGCCCTTTTTGCAATTTGCATGCCGAATTTGACTTGATTTGTTTTTAAGGCTAACACGTTCAGAAAGGCCCATCAAAGTGTGATTGGCATGCGATCACATAAGGTGGGAAATACTAAAAACTCTTAAGCTCTTAAAGCTTGATAAAAAGGCAAAAGAATGCACCGAAACCCAAGCTGCCCAACTGTTGCATGCTGAGATAAACCGGATCGGCTAATCTCAGGGCGTAACTCGATATTGGCCAAAACGGCGAGAAGAGTGGGATGCGGTTTCAGAAGCATAATCATAACAAATGGAAGATCAGGGCCCACATGGATCACTTGCACAATAGAAACACACCAGATTCGAAAGTAAATGAGCCAATTTGAACTCTTTATCCGCTGATTTTTTGTTTTGTTTACTAAAAAACACTTTGAACTTGGCAAAAGATTTATTTTTGTATCTTTAACGATCTGTGTGCACTCATATGTACCTCAAATTATGGGGTCGATGAGCCCAATTGGCAAAAATAAAATATATCCCCGTGACAGGCGTTGAAGAGAAACAATGCGAAATATTTTTACAAATCATTTAAAGGATTGCTGCCACTGGCACAATGAGTTATTTTCGCTGAAAAATGCCAATAATTTATGCTGTAAATATTTCTCTGTAACATTTCGAATGAAACTCAACTGGCTTATGATTCCTTCTAGCATTTGTGTTTAGCATTTGGGTTAATTCCCTTGATAATGGCGATGTCGGGAAACGGGAATCATAAAAAGTGAAATAGCCAGACACGCAAAATGGCACAAAACACAAATTATAAATACCTACCGATGATCCGCCTTCCCAGATCTATTTCAATATAAATTCCATACCGACCACCATCTGCCGCCAAAGAACGTGGCTAATTCGAAGTCTCCCTAATTGGCCAAATGCCTAAGGGAGTGAAGTACAGCAGCGGCTCCCTCTTGGGTCACTACACTGAAGGAAACTGTAGGGTCTATACTTCTTACTAATAAAACCAATCGGATCCGTCTAATTTCTCCCTGTGCATGGCAGCTGCCGAGGGGCGATTTAAATAATCTCAAAGCGACGAGTGCTACTCATATTGCACTTAGCTGGAAGGCCTGTGCCATGTACCATGTGCAACATGTTGTCGCAATCCCAAAAACCAAGGCGTGGACGGCCAAAAAGTTCAATGAAATGTGCATCAGGCGGGGGGCATCATGATGGGGATGGGAGATCTTTGGATCTGAGGCAGTGCGTGTCCCATCGAACTTGATGAATGGGGAGCGCCAAAGCATCAGCGTGTTCGTTATTGCTGTCATTATAATGCTTTGCATTTATTTATAGCCTCTGCCCGCTTATCTTGCATGTTGAATGTTATTTTTTTGGCCACTTGTGGAGGCAGCCTCCATTGATCAACGATCCCTGGCAATGCAAAACCCAAAATAGGTAGTTGAACTCTTGCTCTCGCCACGGGATTCAAGGTTGGCTGGACGTCCCCTCTAAGCCCTTCCTTTTGTGCCTCCTCAGTGTTCAGTTAGTTTGTTGCATGCCCCGTTCTGTCTCCGCCTGTCGTTGCCTGGCATTTGGCCAGCCAAGTAACTCGAAATGGAGCAAAAGTTCATAAAATTTCTGGCGCAATACGCTAGGCGGGCCAAGAAGAAAATAGACAAATTATTTATTTTCATGGAAAATACACGAGAAATGTTTGGAGCGGAAAAAGTCGCCAAAGTGATACCCTAATTTCGAAAAAGTCTGCTCTATAAAAAGCTTAAATTTTCACACTTTAACGTCCGCGATGACAGCTGCGTGTCAGGGAGGTAATTGATTCGAAATTGTTCTAGCAGTCTAGCGCCGACCTTGTGGCATCAACAGATGTAGGGCCCAGCGGCCAACTGGATGGCCCATAAAAGTCCTATAAACGTTCCGGTTTATTTCCATTTTATCTGTCCAGTTGCTATTGCTCATTTTCGCATAAAATTAAAATGCTTTTGTTAAATTTCGTCTGGCTGCCTCTTGCAGGAATTATGTTTCACATTGTATGTAGTTTTGTGGTCAGGGTTCCGGTGCGTATGCGTAATGCGGGATTTGTGATGATGCACGATGCGAAAGCCCCTTATCAGCTTACGGGCAGAAACATAGACGAAACCCATTTGATTGGAGTTGATTGGCAATCGCCGAGTGCTGCTCCCTCTGTCACCAGATAAACACACAAAAAATCTATTAGCTCGACTGCGAGGGCAATCCGATGCTCGAGGGCTATCTTCTGGCCGGGACACGCACCCGAACGCCAGTCCAAGCAATAAAGCCAAAAGTCCTGTGTTAATAATCAATGCCCTGACAGGGTGGGGGACTAATGGGATGCTAGGATGTTGGCCCTCCTTGAAAGGTTAAGTAGCGAGTTGTCGGGAGAATGGCTCTCGACTGCCAAGAGCAGGAAACGGAAGCGGCAGGCCGAGCCACGCTAGATGTCGATAAGTCACACACTCGCCGGCTAAGTTCGCATTACCCATACGTGGCTATTGCTCCAAGGAGCATACCCTCTGACCCCCAACCCAAGTAGCCCAGGGCGAAGCTACCCATTGACGTGTCCGTGCCGGAGATAATGAAATGAAGTAATAAATAAATATATTAACCGGCTAGCACGTCGCGACGTCCAGCGCTTATTTAGTTCATTGTCGCGGCTATACGTAAAAATAACAAGAAAGAAAAATATAAAGCCTAGCACACTGCATATATACGCTCTATAGCAATAGCAATATGAATAGATTTTTTCTGCAATGACTTCATAGTGTTATCTCTGAGTTAGCTGAAGCAGCTGGTCCATCAAAGAGACGCCTTCCCCATGTTTTGTAATGAAACGCATTAAATGTGAATTTATGACGGAAGAGGCCTGTCCGATGATAGTCTAAATCAAAAGTGTCTAAAAATATATGGCTAGGGCCCCTGGAAACAGCGAAATCGGATATATATGACTTCTAATTGAAATGTCCAATCTGCGTAAAAATAAATTCGTGGATTATGCAATCTGTTTAATCTGCTGAAAGATCTTAATGCATTTTGTGAAGAACACCTTGAAAAAGCCAAGCCATTCATTAAAATCTGAATACTACACTCGGAGAAAAAAGGCGCATAAATCGACAAAAATAGGCGGGGTCAAAGACCTAGGTCTTAAATTCTTATCAAATAATTTCCCCATGTTTTATAATTTTTTATGGCTTTCACTAAAAATAAATAATGTCTGCTATCGCACGGAAAAAACATTAGTTTATTGTTAGCCCGTGTTTGTTTACATTTTCTTTTAATCGATTTAGAAATTCAAATCTGTGCTCATTAGGCAGAAAACTAGTTTCCGAGACTACAGCTGGGTATGTATATTTTTGAAGTAATTGCTCCACAACTCCGGATCAAAAATATAATCGTAAAATGTAAACTAATTCCCATTACGTCGAATTGATGTCCGCGGAATGAGTATGCATGAATTTCAATTTGCGCAAAGTTTCCATAAATCGGATTGGAGGACAACTGCAATCCATGTTCAAGATTTATGGTAGCCTACTCGAAATCGAAAACTGAGATTTTACAATCGAGAATTGCAGCTTTTGCATAACTCCTTTGCAAAAGTCGCGCCTTTCGGCCAACTTGGCCGCCCGTCAAGAGCCGGCAACACACAATGCATGCCAATTAATTAAGACCTGGCCGGCGACTTATTTGGCTAATTGTCTTTCGATCGACCTGCCAGATAGTGCTGCGATCGGCCCGAAATAAAAATTTATTTATAAAAATCAAGCCGGCCCACGGTCTGCGATTAGATTGAACGGGTTGCGTTGCGCACGCGCTCTAAAGAGACTGCCGCCAATTATTGTTAACACGGGCAGCTCATTCCGGGCGCGACTCATTCCGAGGCGCCAGCTCAGGCGTTTTGCATAAATTAAATTGATACATTTTAGACGCAGATAGCTATCGCTAATAGCTTTCATACAAGGGCAATTAAAAGGCAGAATCATATCGGCTCTGGATGATTATAGGACTCGGCTCTCGGAGGTGATGAAAACGTAGTAATACAAACGCCGGGAAATCACAGGGAATTATGATTTAAATTATTATTTAAATGACAGGCTAACATCTGACAATTTATCGCTTTGTGGAGAGCACTGAAATCGAAAGGCATAAACTGCCAGGGACAATGGGCATTGTCCAGGAATCCACAGATCGGGAAGACAATGAAACAAGATGCATCGCAAGGTCAGCAGATGATTCACGGCGCAACTTGCAGTGGACAGAATTCTCTGAACTCGGAGCACAGATATGGACCAAAATCGAAACCCTCAAAATCGTGGGAATGTGCAGAGCCTCGAGTAAAAAATGCTGATTAGGGCTAATCCTAATGCCCGCATGCCACGCCCACCGCCAATAATTCACGCTAATCTTGCCCAACAATTATGCGCAACACTTGCGAGCTAATATTTATGTAAACATGGACACGGACATGGACAGCTATTTTCACTTGGCCCGCGAACACGTATCTGTGGGATGCAACTGCCTCTGGGATGCATCTCAAAAGTCAATCCCAGAGTAAGGCCGCGCTAATGCCCCAAACCTGTTCACTCGCTCTGCCTGTCTGCGGGCTGTTTATTTTGCGGCATATATTTTCTTAATTTTGTTACCCGGCTACTTGATTTAAGAGTTTGACTTTGCGACAGTGCACATGGAAATATTTTAATCAAAGTTATTACAAAGTGGTACTAAAATATTACAAATGGATCTCATCACAATCATAACATTGCAACCATGATACCTGATTTTTACCTGAATATTAAACCCCTATATAGGCTTAAATTACTCTTGAATTTCTCGCTCTGTAGCTTGCAGACTTGAGGAGTCTGGAAGACAGCCCCTTTCCATCTTTTAGCTGCCGACTGGCTGGTTTCATTTAACAATATTATTATGAGATGCGAACAGGCCTTAATCGTGCAACAAGTGCCGGGTACTGGGCATGTTTCTAATTTAAATATTTTGCAAAATCGCGCCACTCGCACCAACCATTCACCAATGACCTAATTGAGACGTAAAGATCAGTTGGAGACTCAGTCTTTGAGTCACTCACATGACGGAATCGTTATTGCATTCATGCAAATTTGTAACAAATTTTAATTCATTTGTGTTATTGTTTATTGGTTTTTTTAGTGAAAACCCACTGACTCATGTCACTGTCTAGTATTAGCTATATGAAGATTTATACTTTTTGTAAAAAGTGTGCCTCTAAATTGGCACACAGTGTGCTCTGGTTTCTGATTTGGGCCACAAAGGGGAGTCCCCCACTAGGCCGCACCCGGGGCTCCTGCAACTAATATTGGTGGCATTCCCTTTTTGCAACTATTCGCAATGTTTGTGTGTATTACATCAAAGTACATTTGTTTTTCTGCCAGTTGTCGCCGCCGCTTGCCATGGTATCTGTTGAATTAGAGTCAGCAGTGGCAGCAGCAGTGGCAACAAAGGGGGGAACTTTCAACAGTGTTGGCCATGTCGGGCCCAGGGTTTCGCCAAACAAATGTGTACCGAAAATGTGTTGTTGTCAGAAAACTTTTTTGTCCCGTCAGTTGCCATTTAATTAAGACAAGTTGGGGACATGCGGGCTGATGACAATTCGGCGGCAATAAAAATTATGCCGGTGTCTCTCTAAGGATTGCCGTCAAGGAATTCCAGATGCAATCAATCAAAGCCAGTTAATCAGTGCAGTTCGAATGCACCTCAAGTATTTCCTAAGAAGACGCCACCCAAGAAATATTTGCAATCGATTATCTTACACCTTTAGATCCAATAATTGCTGCTTGCAATGTTCAATTATCGCTGTGTTAATATATATAGAGCCGATCGGCAATAAATATGCAAAAATTGAGATATGGCCTAGCCCCGGCGACAGCTTCAATTTGCAGTTGCAAGATCATTAATGTCGGAATCAGCTGACTGAGAGAAATCGGGTTAATCTGAGAAGTGAAATAGCACTTGGAGCGGGAACACTGTATTATTACTCAATCATCCTTCCGCCGAATTGATAAAAATGAATAATTTATTTTGTTTTTCATAACTAACCAAACATTACCAAAGTGACTATTCCCGATTACAGATTCTTGTGCCAATATTTGAGGCAACATCAAGGGCAGCCCAGACCGTGTCCGTCTGTATTTGCACAAAGTTTTATTTATTAATGAGCTGGCCAAACGAGCATAGTTAATTTTCAGTTCATTGCCGTTGTTTTCGACTGTTTTGTTTGTTTTGGCGATGTTTGTACGAAGCTATGATATGGTCAGCGGATGGAGAGTGAATGTTATTCAACAAGGCAAATGAAAGCGCCACTCGGATATAATTATCGCATTAGACATTTGGCGTTTCCTCCCGGCTTCTATTCTACTTCAAGTGGGGCAATGTGGTTTCGATAGAAATGACCGAAAATCGCCCTCAAAGGTAAATGTTTTCAGACTCACCTCAGCCTCAGTCAGTCAAGCAATGTCACTGGATTCCTCCAGACTTCTCCAGGCTGCGGATGTCGGCCTTTTTTCGAAACCGCAGAAGTTTAGGGCGACAGTTTCCTGGGACAGGACACTCTCACAATGCCCTCCAAGCAGACACTTTCTTTATGCCCGGTTCCTTTGTACTATCCTGGGTATTCCGTTTTAGTAAATCACTACACTGCACAAAATGGGCCTATATTGGCTCAATCAGGGGGATGACACTTCTGTAAGATCAAAATTGACTTTTAAGGGATATTCAGGGCTAGCATTGACATTGTTCTGTTCTCCGGGACAGGACAACAAATGCCATAAAGGAAATAAAATGACTTTAACACAAATCACAAAGTAGATGATTCGGGACTGAGCCCCATAGCCTCAAAGGCACTATTACACCGAGAACAATACTGTTTTGCTTAATCCTTTATTTTTAAACTGAAAAATTAAAATTTTTTCACAGATAGTTCCTTTAGGTAACTAGAGCTTTTAGGTAATTAAAGTTTGAAACACTTTTCTACTGATTTCTTTTAGGTTTTTTTTTTCTAAAAATTAAGTTTTAACTTTCAAAACACTATATTAATTACAATTATTTGTTTTAATTATATTTTCAACCATTAAATCCGTGCTTTATTTGTATTTCATCACTATTGTTTACATTGATGTTTCCGTACCAATCCCAGCCGGCAAAAATCGCTATCGCACGCGCTTGTATCTTTTTTTCGCGATGTATCTTTCAATGCGATGGATGCGCTCCGTTCAGCAGACCAACTGAGACTGAGACTGCGACATCGACAGCGGCGCTAAACTGCTGCCGGGCCTGCTGCTCTGCCCACGCCAACGCTAACGCCGACGCCAGCCGAGGCGAGAGAATGCCACAGCGGCGGCTACTGTTTGGCAGATACTTTTGTATCTCCCACTGCCACTATCGATGGCGGGCAAAATTCGAAATGCAATTAAAGGATTGTTTGCGAGAATTCGAAGTAGTTGATAACTTTTTAGGAGAATGGGGGAGGCAGACTGAAAGTGACTTTTAAAAACAAAAGATAACTTATTTAATGAAACAAAACAGGCTTTATATATTGTTAATCGAATTAGACACCTGATAAATGCGGTTGAAACGTTTTATATTTTTTTATATATATTTTTTATATTTTTGTGGCTTTTGATATATGAATATTTATAAAAATATATTTTAGCTTTAATTATAACATTATTATAATATACTGATTCAATAACATATCTATAAAATGAATAATAAGCCACAGTATAGTATTTGTTGCAGCTTTTATCCTAATGTATAATAATATTTACCACATTCTATACAAACGGGCTTACACTCTCTGAGCCAATTTGTTTTGTTCGGCCGGCAGAACTCATGCGAGTCTAATCAAAGCCCACTTTCCCAGAGCCCAGTGCAATTTTCCGCTGCATTGCGAAAACTTCAGGTGCAGTGCTTCCTCAGATCCTGCAGCAACTTGGCTGAAACCACTTGGCTATAAATAGGACCAACTGGAGACGAACCCAACGGGCAACACTTTCGTTTAACTTTTGTGGCAATCGTGGAAGGGGCTAAGAAGAGGGGTTAAGAGCAGCAGAAATTAGTTCCCAGGCGGCTTTATAAAACCTGGCAAAGTAGAGGGGAAAAACTAAAAGGGGAGGGGGAAAAAAGGAGTCAATAGACAAACAACATGTGCCCCTGGTCCCACATGTGTGCTGTGTGCGGCAAGTTGGCTTTCTTAATTATTTACAAGTTATAAAACTAAGCATAATTTTCAGGGGAACGCACTGGTGGTTCATTTCGAATTCTATAAATAATTTGAAAAGCAGTTGATACGAATCGCCAAGGCATCCCAAAAAGCCGGAAAAAGGATAACATTCATACAAGTTGTTGGGAAACAGTGGCCAGAGAGGCCGAAGGGAGCGCAGAACTTCGGTGAGAGAGCAAGAGCAGCGCAGCCAGCAGAGGCAGCGACTGCGACTGCGACTGCGGCAGCGGCCAATGTGGCGTATGCGTAATTTTGTTAGCCTTATCAGAAAACCATTGCAAGCAAAGTTTATATTAAAGAGCCGGGCCATTTATCGAACTTGCAATTGCCGTTGCAACGTGTTGTCCCCTGTGGTCTCCTCCAACCCCCCACCCACTTGGCACCCCTTGAGGATCCCACAGGAGTCGCGTTGTTTGCACGCCGGCTGCCCAAAGCCCGCCAATTGTTTATTCAAGCAGCATCGCAGCTCATGTTGCCCATGTGAACTGCCCTGCTCTTGAACCGCCTTCGTCGGAGCATCTCCTGCCTCTCGCTCCACCAGTCGACATGCCTGTGCATTCATTTGGCCGGCCATGGCGATGGTGTTTGTCTGGCCATTTTTTTCCGGCTCTGCCGCCAGCCTCCGTCTGATACACTGACAAAAACGGACTGAAACCTTGAAGTCTTTTTTCTAGATATGAAATCTTTTATATGAATTATTTAGCTACATTTTAATTCAAAATTTTAATTTTTAAATATAAACTCTGACTAGCATTTTTAGTTCATGATTTCTCTTAGTGCTCTGGCTGCAGTTGTTATCGTCACTGTTGCTGTTGTTGTCGCCGGGCTTAAACGGCTCTTAGCGGCAGTGAATCAGTGGCCAAACATGTAATCTGTTTAATGGCCACTGACCGTGCACCGGCTCCTGCTCCGGCCGGACCTCTCCACCAATTCATCTGGTCGCGTATACGCACCATAAGCCGGACAAACTCTTGGTATTTGCATAGATCTTTTTTCAAACACTTGTACTCCCATTTTTTTTTTTGTGCTTTGCTCTGAAGGGGGTCTATAAATGGCCACCTGTTGCACATGGCTAAAATGCCAGTCAGAGATTTGAGGGCAAACAAAAAACGTGAAAAATCGTTGAAACAAAATAACCCCAACAAAAACAAGGTAATACTGAAAACGGGCTTAAACTTGTTCGGCTGTATTGTCGCCCCTGATTTGCATAAACCACAAAAACTTACTTGAAAGCAAAACCAACCAAAAATTCGCCAGATACCTCACAACAATAAAGAGAAACATTGCCCGGCGAATGGATATTTTTTTCAATTAGCATCCCGACTGCGGGGTGTTACCATTTTGGAAACCCTTTATCTGGCCGAAACATCTAAAAACATTTTATTCTTCGGATTTTATTACGCTGGTGAAACCTGATCTACAAACATTTTTGATGGCCTTATTCAGGCGGGCTTATGCGTTTTAGAAGCGCCGTTCCAATAAACGGCCGATAATCGTTCTAAAAGATGTACCAAAATAAAAAAAAAAGACATTTGATTAGCATAAAACCCGATCTAAATAGCCTTGACTGGAACAATCTATAGCATTTTCGGAGATAATCTGATAAAAAAGATTTGCATTTTGAGGAAAAGATAAGAATCTCTCTGACACCACATGAAACTATAGTTCTTGCGCATCCGTAGTTTAGTTTTTAAAGATTTCATATATCTTTCCGTAGGTTCGAAAAATGCAATCCTCTGAGGAGATGTCAGACCTCATTTGCCTTTTTATTATTCGGTTAATAGGTTTCCAAGAAGCCATAAATACATTTTAATATCTCGCGACTCGCTATTTTTTACTAATAAAGTCTTAACTAGCTTCACGTCCTATTAATTTTGACTCATTATAGAAAAAAATTAATTTGCATTTGTAGCAGACTTGATAATTATTTTAATCTGAACAGAATTTATTAAATTTATTTCTTAGAATAAAGACTTCTCTTCCCAAGACATCCACCAAGAAGGATAATTTTACACAGGATTTCCGAATCCTGGGAAAACACTTGCGACCGTTAGTTGGCGCTAACCGGAAATGAGAAGTCTCCATCAATTTTTTTTCAATAAAATACAGTTTTTATTTTACAGTAAAATACTCTATTTTTATAAAGTATTTTTTTAACCTGTACGAGTCCTGCGCGTTTTTTCCCGCGGTTCGATTCGAACCAAAAACGCGCGCGACTTTCTGCACCTTGAGTGTTGAAAAACGTCAAAAAGTGGAATTTCCGCGCGAAATTCCTCAACACTGACCACGAACTAATAAAACCGTATAATATAATATAAGTATAAGTTATTATAAGTTGAATAAAAATGGTAACTAAGAATATAATATAATATAATATAATATAATATAGTATAATATAAAAATTTTTCCGCCATCTATTGGTGGTGAATTTTTTCCACTTTTTGACGTTTTTCAACACTCAATGTGCAGAAAGTCGCGCGCGTTTTTTAGCAGCGATTTTTTTTTTTGGTTCGAATCGAACCGCGGGAAAAAGCGCGCAGGACTCGTACAGGTTAAAAAAATACTGTATAAAAATACAGTATTTTACTGTAAAATAAAATCTGTATTTTTTACTGTACTTTATTGAAAAAAGATTGATGTCTCATTTCCGGTTTTCAATTTTTTTAAAATATAAAAAATAAAAAATTAAAAATAAAATTACCCTAAAAACAATAGAAATTTTATGACATCGAATCGGCCGAAAAAAATTTGAAACTTTAAATTTTAAAACTTTCGTTTTTAAATTTTTCGAATTTTTTCCAAGGTTTTCGCAATTTCCCCACTTTTGCACCTTCCGATGGCCATATCTCTTCCAATTCGTATCCAATCAGGAAATACAGTACCGTTTAGTAATCAGCGAACCCAGAAGCGACTTTCTTCATTTAAAATATTGGTTGAATGTCGTTTTTAAATTTTTCGAATTTTTTCCTAGGGGTACCCCCACAAAATTGTGGGTTTTCAAAATTTCCCCACTCTTGCTCCTTCCAGTGGGCATAGCTCTGCCAATAGACGCCCCCTGCATCACGACACCAAAGTTTTCGACGTGATCCTGAATTGGTCATATTGGCCAAAGGCAGATCGCATGCACAACTACCGCCCGGTGGTGCGTTCGGTGGAGATGCTGTGGGAAATCCAACGAGCCGTCAAGAATCTGGCCACCGAGACACGTGGCAAGGAGCTGCGATGCACCGACTCCAGGACGAAGACTTTCAAGAACCTGCAATGCGAGCTGAGAGATGGTAAGATTGTGGTCTCGACAACTGGTGACAACTGAAACATTCTTTCGAATATTTAAACATGCATATAGTATCCATAATCTCTGTTGCAGATCGCGCGAAGCATCCTTTATCGGACATGTCCTGGCTGGCAGCGAGTGGGTGGATCGGACAATCTGGTACTCGAGCATCTGGTATTGCCTCTACGGGGACAACATCCTGCCTCCAGCCGAGATCATCATCAAATAGGAACGCTATTCTTAAGATTTCGTGTATATATCCCTGAATTTATATGCAATAGTTAACTGTAACCCTTAAGTTTTATATAATAAATCCCATATTATATAATTCGTATAAACTCCAGAGTTAAGAATATGTAATGGTGATAAATAAATAAATAAAATGTATTTAAAGTGTGTGTTGGTTTCTTACTGAGGGGGTTGGTTGCTTGTTTTGGGAGGAGGGGTATTTTTGAGGTGGTAAAATGTAAGTATTTTCCTTAGTTTTCCCGATTTTTCCTGAATTTTCCCGATTTATCCCAATTTTTCAACAATTTTTCCCTATTTTTCCCAATTTTTTAATTTTTTTTTTGGAATTTTCCCGGGTTTTCTTGAATTTTCCGGCATTTTCCAGAGTTTTTCTGAGTTTTTAATTTTTTCAGAATGACTTGCACTTTTTTCGCCTCCGAAAAAGTGGATTTCGGCCCGCTACCAGGCTCGAAGTACCAGGCGAACAGAAACGCATAGTAGGTGGATTTTGCTTTTGAAAATGTTTTTTATGAATAACTCGGCCATTTGGCATCCAATCGTGGATTGTAATGGCTCAAAAAAATTGGAAAAATACGGCCTATCTACCTGGCTAACAAAGTCTGGTATTGGCCAAGTTAACACGGAATGTTTATCAACTTTGTATTAAACATTAATTTTTAAAAGTTCATTTGTTTATATCTCGGTCATTTTCCAACGGATCAGGAAGCAAATTACAATTACTGGATCAGGACCTTAATATCCTTCGAACTCCATCAAAGGATCCTCATGAAATCCAGATATTCATCACAAATGGTGATGCTGATCGTTTTCTAAAATAGGACAGCCGGTTGAAATTTCGTTGTTGGATTTGAAAAATCCTTTGATGCAGTTCGAAGGATGTTCATGTCCTGGTTCCAAAATAATATTCCATTCTAAGATCGGTTCGAAAAAGGCCTAGAAATAAACAAACCAATTTAAAGAAATATATTTCTAAGCTAAAGTTCTTTACCACTCCGTGTTAACTTGGCCAATACCAGATTTTGTTAGCCAGATAGATGGGCCGTATTTTTCTGCATTTTATGACATCCCACAATCCGGGCTTAGATGCCAAATGACCGAGTTATTCACAAAAAACAGTTTCATAAAACAGAATCCACCTACTACACGATTCTGTGCGCCTGGTACTTCGAGCCTGGTAGCGGCCCGAAACTTAAAAAAATTTCAGCCTCGAAAGCCTCGTGACGTCACGGGCTGAGCTTCGATCCACTGGGTGGTGTCTTGGCTGAATAGGTTCGTGTCTTTGGTGGTATGTGGAACCTATGTGGAACTTATGTGGGACCTGTGTGGATCCTATGTGGGACATATGTGGAACTTGTGTGAATTGTAAGTTGATCGAAAACCGTTAAATTCAAATTCAAAAAAGTTACCGCCCGTGCCGTCCCAAGCTTTTTGAAAAGTTCCAAGTTCAACCCGTGACGTCACGTGGCTTTTGAGGCTGAAATTTTTTAAGTTTCCGGCCGCTACCAGGCTCGAAGTACCAGGCGCACAGAAACGCATAGTAGGTGGATTCTGTTTTAGAAACTGTTTTTGTGAATAACTCGGCCATTTAGCATCTAAGCCCGGATTGTGGGATGTCATAAAATGCAGAAAAATACGGCCCATCTATCTGGCTAACAAAATCTGGTATTGGCCAAGTTAACACGGAGTGGTAAAGAACTTTAGCTTAGAAATATATTTCTTTAAATTGGTTTGTTTATTTCTAGGCCTTTTTCGAACCGATCTTAGAATGGAATATTATTTTGGAACCAGGACATGAACATCCTTCGAACTGCATCAAAGGATTTTTCAAATCCAACAACGAAATTTCAACCGGCTGTCCTATTTTAGAAAACGATCAGCATCACCATTTGTGATGAATATCTGGATTTCATGAGGATCCTTTGATGGAGTTCGAAGGATATTAAGGTCCTGATCCAGTAATTGTAATTTGCTTCCTGATCCGTTGGAAAATGACCGAGATATAAACAAATGAACTTTTAAAAATTAATGTTTAATACAAAGTTGATAAACATTCCGTGTTAACTTGGCCAATACCAGACTTTGTTAGCCAGGTAGATAGGCCGTATTTTTCCAATTTTTTTGAGCCATTACAATCCACGATTGGATGCCAAATGGCCGAGTTATTCATAAAAAACATTTTCAAAAAGCAAAATCCACCTACTATGCGTTTCTGTTCGCCTGGTACTTCGAGCCTGGTAGCGGGCCGAAATCCACTTTTTCGGAGGCGAAAAAAAAGTGCAAGTCATTCTGAAAAAATTAAAAACTCAGAAAAACTCTGGAAAATGCCGGAAAATTCAAGAAAACCCGGGAAAATTCCAAAAAAAAATTAAAAAATTGGGAAAAATAGGGAAAAATTGTTAAAAAATTGGGATAAATCGGGAAAATGCAGGAAAAATCGGGAAAACTAAGGAAAATACTTACATTTTATCACCTCAAAAATACCCCTCCTCCCAAAACAAGCAACCAACCCCCTCAGTAAGAAACCAACACACACTTTAAATACATTTTATTTATTTATTTATCACCATTACATATTCTTAACTCTGGAGTTTATACGAATTATATAATATGGGATTTATTATATAAAACTTAAGGGTTACAGTTAACTATTGCATATAAATTCAGGGATATATACACGAAATCTTAAGAATAGCGTTCCTATTTGATGATGATCTCGGCTGGAGGCAGGATGTTGTCCCCGTAGAGGCAATACCAGATGCTCGAGTACCAGATTGTCCGATCCACCCACTCGCTGCCAGCCAGGACATGTCCGATAAAGGATGCTTCGCGCGATCTGCAACAGAGATTATGGATACTATATGCATGTTTAAATATTCGAAAGAATGTTTCAGTTGTCACCAGTTGTCGAGACCACAATCTTACCATCTCTCAGCTCGCATTGCAGGTTCTTGAAAGTCTTCGTCCTGGAGTCGGTGCATCGCAGCTCCTTGCCACGTGTCTCGGTGGCCAGATTCTTGACGGCTCGTTGGATTTCCCACAGCATCTCCACCGAACGCACCACCGGACGGTAGTTGTGCATGCGATCTGCCTTTGGCCAATATGACCAATTCAGGATCACGTCGAAAACTTTGGTGTCGTGATGCAGGGGGCGTCTATTGGCAGAGCTATGCCCACTGGAAGGAGCAAGAGTGGGGAAATTTTGAAAACCCACAATTTTGTGGGGGTACCCCTAGGAAAAAATTCGAAAAATTTAAAAACGACATTCAACCAATATTTTAAATGAAGAAAGTCGCTTCTGGGTTCGCTGATTACTAAACGGTACTGTATTTCCTGATTGGATACGAATTGGAAGAGCTATGGTGCAAAAGTGGGGAAATTTGGAAAACACACAATTTTGTAGGGGTACCCCTTGGAAAAAATTCGAAAAATTTAAAAACGACATTTAACCAATATTTTAAATGAAGAAAGTCGCTTCTGAGTTCGCTGATTACTAAAGGGTACTTTATTTCCTGATCGGATACGAATTGGCAGAGCTATGGCCATAGGAAGGTGCAAAAGTGGGGAAATTTGGAAAACACACAATTTTGTAGGGGTACCCCTTGGAAAAAATTCGAAAAATTTAAAAACGACATTTAACCAATATTTTAAATAAAGAAAGTCGCTTCTGGGTTCGCTGATTACTAAAGGGTACTTTATTTCCTGATCGGATACGAATTGGCAGAGCTATGGCCATCGGAAGGAGCAAAAGTGGGGAAATTTGGAAAACACACAATTTTGTACGGGTACCCCTTGGAAAAAAATCGAAAAATTTAAAAACGACATTTAACCAATGTTTTAAATGAAGAAAGTCGCTTCTGGGTTCGCTGATTACTAAACGGTACTTTATTTCCTGATCGGATACGAATTGGCAGAGCTATGGCCATCGGAAGGAGCAAAAGTGGGGAAATTTGGAAAACACACAATTTTGTACGGGTACCCCTTGGAAAAAAATCGAAAAATTTAAAAACGACATTTAACCAATGTTTTAAATGAAGAAAGTCGCTTCTGGGTTCGCTGATTACTAAACGGTACTTTATTTCCTGATCGGATACGAATTGGCAGAGCTATGGCCATAGGAAGGTGCAAAAGTGGGGAAATTTGGAAAACACACAATTTTGTAGGGGTACCCCTTGGAAAAAATTCGAAAAATTTAAAAACGACATTCAACCAATATTTTAAATGAAGAAAGTCGCTTCTGGATTCGCTGATTACTAAACGGTACTGTATTTCCTGATCGGATACGAATTGGAAGAGCTATGGCCATCGGAAGGTGCAAAAGTGGGGAAATTCGGAAAACACACAATTTTGTAGGGGTACCCCTTGGAAAAAATTCGAAAAATTTGAAAGCGACATTTAAACAATGGTTTGAATGAGGAAAATAGCTTCTGGGTTCGCTGATTACTAAACGGTACTGTTTATCCTGATCGGATACGAATTGGCAGAGCTATGGCCATCGGAAGGAGCAAAAGTGGGGAAATTGGGATGGGATCCCCTGAAAATGGGGGTTTCTCAATATGGCCCACAGTGATGGCTAAATCTTCCCCAATCCTCATCCGATTCTCAAGCGGAGTACCTTAAATGATTTCTGGATTGATTCGCCACCATTCTGCATCAAAATCCTGAGACAAAATATTTGTTCGATTTTTTGTCTATTTTTCGTGATGGATTTTTCGGATCCCTTGAAATGGGGACGGACAGAGGGACATGCTCATATCAACTCCGAGGCGATCCTGATCATGAATATATACTTTATACCGTGGGAGATGTCTTCTTCACTGCGTTATACACTTTTACCCAAAATTTTAATACGCTCTGCAAGGGTATAAGAATGAGTTGCATTCTTAGAAGAATAAAAATTCACTTAAATGACAACAGATACTCTATTTTCAAAACTCTATTTTTTTCTAAATATCCAGAGGCAGATTTAAATCTTAAAACAAATCCAATTTTATTTAAAACGTATTTTAGTCTACTTCATAAATAAATACTTTGTAGACAGCGGACTAGTGTGAACAGTTCCGTTTTTGTGCCTAACGCGATACCGAAACATCAAGTGGAACCTAACACCCTCCCCCATCCACACCCACCTCCATAGACGCCTCCAATCTATTTGTCTTTGTTTTCCTGTTTTCATAGAGAATTTTCCAACCGCACATTTGTTTTTCCCCGAGAATGAGCTCCTGGCGCGAGAGCCTGACCAGCATTCCTGGCTCCGTGGCGCAGTTCATCAACGAGAGCGCCAGCAGCTACCTCCACCAGCAGCCATCAACAGTTGGCCGAGCAGACTCTGATGGCGGTGGCTCCGAGGAGAGTGCCCCCCAAGGGGAGTACCGGGCTCTGCCCATTCCCGCCTCCCTGGTGCGGGAGCAGTGGCGTCTCATCTTCACCAGCGATGCCAACATCCAAGACCTGCAAGAAGCTATTGCGCACTGCAAAGATTTGGTCCTGCTCAGCGAGGAGCTGAGCGAAGAGCGGCGATGGCTTGTGAGGCATTTAGTGGACCTGCGCTACTCCCTACAACAGCTGGAGGAAGCCCAAGAGGCACACCAGTCCCTTCCCTCCGACATTGTGGTCATGGACGCCATGCGGGCTGTTGTCGGTCATCACTTCGTGCCCCACCATCCACACCACGGCAAGCGGAGCCGTCTTCAGGCAGCCACCAAGAGGAACTACTGTGACCACTGCACTGCAATCATCTGGAGCGTGGTCCAGGCCTCGTATGTGTGTAGCGACTGCGGCTACCTAGTCCACCAGAAGTGCATCGACAGTGTCAAGCGGGTGTGCGCCCATGTCCTCGTCTCCGAACGTCAATATCCCATCTCTGAGATCTGCCCGGAGATCGGCTTGGCTGCCCAGGGTTACAAATGCTCTGAGTGCGGAACGCCACTGAATCTAAAGAGCTCCTGGATCGAGCCACGGTTGTGCGACTACAGTGGCCTTTACTTCTGCCCTCGGTGCCACTGGGGAGACAGCACCTTTATCCCCGCCCGCGTCATCCATAACTGGGACTTCTCGCCGCGCCGGGTCTCCCGTACAGCTCTCCAGGAGATCCGTCTGTTCCTGAACAAGCCTCTAATCCGACTGGAGGAGGACAACCCCAAGCTCTTTGTTTTCGTGGAGAAGCTGTGTACTGTGAAGAAACTTCGCCAGAACCTTATACACATGCGCCACTACCTGTCCGCATGCAGGATGGCTACCGAACAGAAGCTAGTGGATCAGCAGCTGGGTGGCAGACGCCACCTAGCCCAGTCCAATGAATTCTACTCCCTGGGCGACCTGAGCCAGGTGGAGACCGGAGCACTCGCGGAGTTTCTGCAGGCCGTGTTCAAGACCTTCAACGAGCACATCCGATCCTGCCCCATGTGCCTGGCGCAGGCCTACATCTGTGAGATTTGCAGCAACAACGAGGTGATCTTCCCCTTCGACGACGGCTGCATCAAGTGTGACCAGTGCAACTCCATCTTTCACCGGGTTTGCCTCACGCGCAAGAATATGATTTGCCCGAAATGCACTCGCATCCAGGAACGGCGCCTCCAGCTGGACCGCATGAGGAGCACGGAGGACGACGAAGATGCCACCGACGACGATGTGACGACTAAAGCAGAATGATCTATAAAATTTTAGATTCAATTGTGTCGTGCCGGTTTTTAATATGTTATCATATGTACATAAGTAAAACTATAGCTAATATTAAGTGTCCTTCTTGCCGTACTTCTCCCGCTTGTGGAACTTCCGAGGATTAATGCCGTAAGCCTTCAACCGATCGTCGGTGATGCCATTGGGATTTTTGTTGATTCTGTTTTTCGCTTTAAAGTTGTTCGTTTTCTTAGCTGGCAAGGATGTGCCGGACGCTTGGTTCGATTTCTTGAAAGGATTGCCTCCTTGTTTGGATTTTCCTTTCAAGTTATTGGTGGCCAGGGGCTTTTGATCCGGACTCTGTCCGTTGCGTTTCTTGGTAAACGGATTATTGCCATTAGGCTTATCTGCCTTCGAGGGCGCGACACCTTTGGAATCTGCTTGCTTTTTGTTGAACTTTGGGGTTGGTTTGGCAGGTCCTTCAAGAGTCCCCCTTGAGTCCTTATTGGTATTTTTGTTAAACGGATTGTTTCCTTGGGGTTTCTGTGCCTTCTTTGGGGCCTGTCCTTCGGCGGCAGAATCCGCTTTAGTGATTTTTCTTTTCCCATTTCCGTTGGAAGTTTTTGGCGCAGGTCCTTGGGGTTTCTGGTCTTGGTTCTTACTCTTCTTAGGTGCGGGACCTTCCTCGTTCTTTGAGCTCTCCTGGGAGTCGGTTGGTTCCTTTGTTTCCTTGTTTCCTTCCGTGGAGGTCTTTGTGGAAGTGGCTGCAGCTACTGCCGCAGCTTTTCGTTTTAAGCGTTTCCTTTTAGATTTCGACAAGGGCTCCGTGGGAACTTGTGGTTCTTCAGTTTGCGTAGATGTTTCACCTCCTACCTGTGCAGGACTCTCTTCTTCAGGCTGATCTTCATCATCGGAACTGTAAAATATAGATGTTTTATTTAAGTGACTTTTACTAACTTGCAATAACTCACCCTTCACCGTAAAGACTTTTGAAAATCTTCCTTTTAAGATCCTCGTTTTTGGCCTTCATTTTATAGAGGCGCTGCTCCTTTTTCTCCACATGTTCGGGCCTGGTCTGAACTGCTTTCTTAAGGCTGGCCCATTGATTGAGCTCCTTGTTTTTGGCCAAAAGAATCTAAAAAGAAAGCCACATTAAAAGTCTCTATCTAAAAATTGGTAGCAGTTTCCTTACCTCTTCTATCGTTAGTCCAAAGTCATTGGGTGTGGTCTCCACATACTTGAATCGGCACGGCTGATCTCCAATAATATCCTCACAGTCCATTTGGTAGTACTCGTCGATGTATTCTCCATAGGTCTTCTCATCTTCTGGATCAAAAGCCGGCTTCTCAGCCTGGATCATTTCCATAAACCGATTACGCCGTCCCTTGCGTCCCTTTCGACCCCTCGAGTTCTCAATGAGCTCCTGCTGCAACTGCTGCTTGGCGGCAGCGGGATCATAGTCACAGTCCATATTGAAGTCCTCGTCTTCGCAGTGACCATCGTAGTCATCGTCCTCCTGGCCGTCCTTGTGCTTGCTGGGATCATAGTTGTCCCAGTCCTCTAAAGCCAGCTCATCAATATCCGAGGGGCACTCTGGCTTTTCTTCGCCCTCGTCCACATTATAGTACTCGTCGTTGAACAATTCCTGCATACGACGATCATGGGCAGCTGGGTCAAAGTCTTCCTCCAGCTCGTCGTCTCGGAAACCCAGCTCATCATTGCCGGTGACCGCTTTGAGCTTCCGAATCTTCTCTTCGATCTCCTTGCGCTTCATCTCCTTGATAAGATCCAGTTCCTTCATCTTTTGTTGCTTCTCCTGCTCCTTGCGCTCCTTCAACTCCTTGCGCTTTTCTTTCCTCTTGTCGTCCGTGCGTCGCACCGACTGCTCTACTGTGCGGGGATAACGTTTGATGAACTCCGCATCGGGCTCTTCATATCGGAAGTTATACTTTTGCTCAAACTCCGCCTGTTTCTCCAGTTCCTGTTCGTCCTCGGACAGAGGGGCATTGTCTCCCACGATCTCATCGTAAGTGGGAATGGCGGAAGCATCTGTGTTGGCGTACCCCTTGTTGAGGATGTAGTCTCTGAGGAAGCTCTCGCCCTGAGTTAACTTGTTGCTGCTCCAGTACTGCTTCAAAGGCTCCAGCTGTTCCTTATCCGTTGCCTGGATATCGTCCTGCTGGCCAGCCAGCCACTTGGCAAAGTCCGCCTCCTCCGCATCAGTCTGCTCCTTGGTTTTGCTTCGTTTCTTGAAAATGCCCCCAAATTCCTCATCCTCGCCATCGTCCTCCTGGTTCATCACACTTTGGAATTCGGCTTTCAATCGACGTTCTTCCTCCACGGCGGTGGGGGACTGTGCCCGCTGGTATTCCTCCTCCTCCTTCTCCTGGTGCTCCTCGTCCGAGCTTTCGAACTTGCCATTGTGCTCAAGGATAACCTTTCGTTCGTAATCTTTCAGTGTGACGGGCTTGAGTTTCTTGTTCTTCTTCTGCTTGGAGTCCCCTTCGTTCTCCTCATCATCGCTGGAGGATTCATTGAAAAATCGGGTGCCCTTGTCATAGATTCGCGGGTCTTTACTTTTCAGGGAAGATAGTGTCTTAAAGAAGTCCTGATCGAACCTGGGATCCACCTCATCCTCTTCAGACGATGAGCTGTCGCTGTCGAACTCGGATTCCGACACATCCAAGCCACGGTCCTTATCTAAAACATTGGAATAGACGTTAAAATAGTTCATATAGGAGGGGGTTCTATTTACATTTCTGCAGCAGCTCCTTCTTCCGCAAATTGTTGTAGGTCTTGGCGTAGTCCTTGTTGGTGGTTATCTGCAGGTCATCGCCATCGTCGTCTGACCCACCGAATAGTTTATTGCTCATAATTCAGCCTGTTTACTTCGAGTTTCTCAACTACCACCTACCACACGTGTTAGCGAACAATACAAGAGTTAGATATGTGCAAGAGTATTAGGGGGGGAATACATATAGAAGTAGAAAATGTTTAATAAAATTATATTTAGTTGGGACATTCTTACTTAAAACTGCTTGTAGATAATGGAAGAATTATTTTTTACCAAGTATTTATTTTTAAAATTTGAAAATTATCTGAAATAATGTTCCACCTCCAATATTTCGGCTTTTATCGATAGTTACGTTGCAGTTGTGCCATCGTTTATGTTCTTTATTTACAAATTGGCAATTTTCAGAACCATTGTCTGAACTTAAAGCATTTTAAATACATTCCCAAGTCATGGCGGACACCCCGGAACCTCAGGCAGCCCTGACAACTTCCACGCCCACCGACAAGGATAAGAGTGAGACCACAATCCGCCTCCCCTCCACCGTATACTCATTTTGTTTTTGTTTTTATTTGCATTCACCTGCCTCGCGCTGATTCACTCAGTTTGTGTCCTGTTGAACGCCACCGGCAATGTACCGATCATCAAGAAGCGCACCTGGACCGTGGACCCCAACAAGACTGTGAGCTGGATCCAAAAGTTTATTCACAAGTACCTCAAACTGGACGCCAACGAGCAGATTGTAAGACCATCCCATGAACTTAGAATCTGATTATTATATTCTTTTCTATATATTTCAGTTTCTGTACGTTAACCAGACGTTCGCCCCCGCTCCGGATCAGATAATCAAGAACCTGTACGAGTGCCATGGCACCAATGGGAAACTGGTGCTCTACTACTGCAAGAATCAGGCGTGGGGCTAAATCGATACGCACTCTTGACTTGGCTAAATCTTAAGTATTTATTCGACTACTGTGTAAATTGTATATTAGTTAAGGTGAATAATCAGCTGATGTTGCGAATTCAAATCCACATTTATTTCCGCCTAACAAAAACTGAATATTACAAGGGTTCTAGTCTCCGCGCAGAGCCTCCAGCTCGTCGGCAGCCTCTTTGGATACTCTGTGATACTTGGCCACCGAGGGTCTGTAGTAGTAGGCCTGATAATCGTTGCGCTCCGACATCTTGCGACGCACTTCATCCTCGAGGAGTCTGTAACGGCGTAGTTAAGATTAAGAGGGGCTTGGAATCAAATGTTTCCTTTCAATTTACCGAATCTGTGCCTTCTCGTTCTCCTCGAACAGGTAGTGGAGAGCCTTCTCGTAGTTCTGTTGCTCCGAGTTAAGGATATAGCGGCGAATGAAGCGGGAGATAGGGTGCTACAAAAGACGCAACCGTTAGGAAAGAAGTAGCAAACTACAATACGATCATACCCTCTCATATTCCCAGTGCTTGGGCACGTAGCCCTCGGGAATCTCCGCCAGCTGTGCCGGACCCACAAAGATATTCGAATACAGCACCAGTGCAGTCACTGGCACCACTCCGAGCATTACGTAAAAGTGCAACAGATCCTTGAACTTGTCCCACTGGAAGCGAGAGGGCTTGATGGTCATGTGGTGGTGTCCATGATCGCCACCCATCCGGCGCATCTGCTGCTGCAGGGCTAGAAGACCGAGATTGGTTGGTTGCGTAATGTGAAGTCTGTTTTCCACCAGCGGTACTTACCATTTCGGCAGGCAGGTGTCTGCAGCACGGCGCGGTACTTCGCGAACGATGCCGCCGGCGACAGCATACGGCTCCAACCGACCATTTTGAAGTAAATTTAAGGAATTCTAAAATATTTTGGAGCTGGTCGTGCCAAAGTTGTGAATTGCACGCAAACGGTCCCACTTGTTCGGGCCCTTGTTTTGTATATCGATAATAATAGTGATGGGAAATATAATGTTCATTAAATTCTGTAAAAACTTTAATTTTTTGACGTGTTAAAAAAAATGTCTTATTCTATCTTAATCTATCTATCTAAAAATATAAAACTTTTGTCGTGACACGAAAAAGCTTGTGCCAATATTTATGACGCTCTGTGCTTTTTTGCAGCACTTGACGGACGGCCATCGTTTTCCATCACTGCTCATTCACAAAAACAACGTCTTGTAGTAAAATTACCGAAGATTTTTTTTTCCAACTGATAAAAGGTACTTTCCTCATTAATTCTGACTCACAAGCAAAGTTTTAGATTCACTCCAAAGCGGGACAATCAATTTAAAATCGTTCACTAATTGCCTTTCGCAAAAGGTCTTATTTTTTTTGCAAAGCGCCCCCCTCGCCCTGTTTAGTTGCTGATAAAAGTACACAATATTAAAAAAAAAAAGTAAATATCATTAAGTGACGGAGGAAACACAAATGCGCAGTTTGTTGTCAATACATTGTCCGTTCAGAAGTACTAGAGCTTATTATGGTCTAAGAATTGAATGTTTTTCGTGAAGGAACTGTCTTAGAGAACTCCTGGGGGTGTGTATGTATGTACCCACAGTCGCGGGACAAGGAGCAGCTCAGTTCCAGGCGACGGATGCCATCCATTAATAAATCACACACAAGTTCGAATGTTTTGTCGTGAATTTTTGCGATAAGGAACATTTCCACACCATTCTGCGTTGTTATCGTCCATGTTTCTCCACTTTGTGTATGTACCACGGCAAGGTGAGGGTGTGGGCGTGGGCGTGGGTGTGGGCGTCTTCCAGGGCCAAGTTTCAAGCTCTTGGCCGTAAACTCTAGCCAAACACTAGTCCAAATCCATTGACGTTCGAGGGTCGCGTCAAATGTGAATGAATGTGAATCAGCCCGCACACGGCAGTGACAGGAACAGTCCCATAACCAGTACTATGCCCCCACCAGACCTTAACCATATACCAGCAACTCACGGCGACGGCGCGCGACATTCAAGAAAACTAGCTTTGCCGTGACGTCATCGGTTAAGTACTCGAATCGCTGCTTATGGCTAATTTATTCTCGCATTTCAGCCAAACACACACACTCTGTGAGCCACCTCCTGCTTCGGAGCGAGAATTCCAATCACATCGCACCACCCAATCATCCACCCGGATCGGATATGGACGCCCATTCGCGTTTCGGATCGAGATTGCCAGGTATGTCCGCGCCGGCCGCTCGGCCAAGTCATGCTTTTCTATAAAAATAGTTTTGATCTTTGGTTTTTGTAACTGCTTAGCATTTTGAGTGCAAGATTTGCAAGATTGCCATGCCATTGCCATTGCCATGTCATGTTGGGTGCTGCGAAAGAATTCCCAAGCCGAGGTAGACTGGAGAGCCTTCTTTTCAAAATTGTTAAATATTTTCTATTATTTGTGTAACTTGAGAGGGCTTTAAGTTTGTTTTAAGAAGAAAGAGTAATAGTTTCCCATTAAGCCTAATCTAAGTGCCTCTAATCTGTGTTTTAAGTTTGGGAGTCATTTCGTGGCGCCGCTTGTTTTGTTTTCATTACCGTATCGTAGCTTTTAGAGGCGAGGGAGAGCAGTGCCCTCGTTGGAGAACTAACCAGCAAGTAATAGCCAGCAATTACAACTAATTTTATGCCCCCACTCCCCAACCCAACCTAACCCATCAAGTTGCGCTACTAACCCCATTTTAAAATTATTACTAAAACCCAGCCTATATAAGAGGCCATATCACTCCCCCTGTAAATACATACATACCTCTTGCATAATTTAACTATCCAACTTGTTTGCTTGGTCTGTGTTATCTTTCGCTAGATGTGTTGTTGTTTGGGGTTTCGTTTGTGTGACCTGTGACCTGTGACCTGTGTTGTTACCTGTACCTTAACCTTAATCCTAGCTTAGAACTCCTTTATTTGTCTCTTTGTTGTTCAGTAAATGTCTTCTGACAATAATATCGAAACAGTAAGATTCCTTTGATTATCGAAGATATATACTCATCCAATTACAAATTCTGATTCTCTGATTCATGTCTATTCACTTACTCAAAACTCAATCCGAACTAAACTTGTTGCCTCAGGCCGTCAAAATACTTAACTGAAAGCATTACTTGTAAGATTACCATTCTTGGAATATCTGTCCGCGTCTGGGGAAACCTACAAAGATTCATGAAATGCCTTCCCTCTCGCACCCCTAAGGTCCTGCCATTAATCCTTTGGTCGAGAACTCGGACGAGCCGCAGCCCAGTCTCTCGGACCTGCACGACTTTGAGCCCAAACTAGAGTTCGACGACACCGAACTGCTGGCGCCCTCTCCCCTGGAAAGTAAGTTCCTATCCCCAAATAGAGATTTGAATAACTTCCACTCTCATTCTTACCCAGAAGATGTTATGGTCGGTGACTTTGTCCTGGCCGATGGTAAGTAGGCTCCTCTCCACCTCTTAGACAATGCATCACGTTTACCGATTCGTGCAGATCCAGAACTAGAGCCCGAGGAGGATGTGAATCCGCTGGAGGACGACTTCGAGGACCAACTCAGGGAGCAGTCGGGAAACTTCCAGGCGGCCAAGACCAAGTGCGATTTCCTCGGCACCGACAAGCAGGGTCGCCACATATTCGCCATCTATGCGTCTCGTTTCCCCGAAAAGTCCCAGCTAGATGCCTTCGTTCGGTGAGCTCCACAACTCCACTAAGGATTGGCTTTATAACCTTTAAGTATTCCATATTCCGTAGGGAGATCATCAAAGAGATTGAACCATTTGTGGAGAACGACTACATCCTCGTGTATTTCCACCAGGGCCTGAAGGAGGACAACAAGCCGTCGGCCCAGTTCCTGTGGAACTCGTACAAGGAGCTAGATCGCAACTTTCGCAAGAACCTTAAGACTCTGTATGTGGTGCATCCGACGTGGTTCATCCGGGTCATCTGGAACTTCTTCAGCCCGTTCATCAGCGACAAGTTCCGCAAGAAGCTGGTGTACATCTCGTGCCTGGACGAGCTGCGCCAGGCACTCGGCCTCAATAGCCTGAAGCTGCCGGACAATATCTGCGACTTGGACGACAAGCTGAACCCCAGCCGGAAGTCATCGACGCCGCCACCCAGCATAAATGCATCCCGGCAGCAGCAGCACAAAATGGCGACGACGCAGCAATTCGGAGTGCCCCTGAAGTTCATTGTGATGAACAGCCCGTGCCTGAACTCCATTCCACCGATCGTGCGCAAGTGCGTGGACTCGCTCTCGATTACGGGCGTGATCGACACGGAGGGAATATTCCGGCGTTCCGGCAACCATGCCGAGATTATGACGCTCAAGGAGCGAGTCAATCGGGGGGAGGATGTGGATCTGAAGAGCGTGAATGTTCACGTGATCGCCGGCCTGCTGAAGAGTTTCCTGCGCGATCTCGCCGAGCCGCTGCTCACCTTTGAGCTTTACGACGATGTTACCCGGTTCCTGGAGTGGCCCAAGGAGGAGCGCTCGAGGAACGTCACCCAGCTGATACGCGAAAAACTGCCCGAGGAGAACTATGAGCTGTTCAAGTACCTTGTCGAGTTCCTGGTGCGCGTGATGGACTGCGAGGACCTCAACAAGATGACCTCCTCCAACCTGGCCATCGTGTTCGGTCCGAATTTCCTGTGGTCGCGCAGCACCAGCACCTCCCTGGAGGAGATAGCTCCGATCAATGCCTTTGTCGACTTTGTGCTCCAGAACCACAAGGACATCTACTTGATCGACGTCAATCAGCGCACGGTGAGCGTCGACTAGCGACTGCCCATCGTCCCAAGAAGTCCGTAACATAATTGTAAATTGTTTGATTTTAATGTTAGTCCTAAGCCTAAGCATATACCAACTGGTGGATATAGTCCACAAAGAGCACACAAAGCAAGATACTAGCGCAAAAGCAGATGCAGTTGCAGTTTCGTGTATAAAGTGTATTTTACATTTAAGTTGAATTTTAAAATGTGTGCGTGTCAGTGTGAGAACTGCTTGTGGCCCCAACTCCAACTCCACCCATGATTACTAAACTAACGCATAGTGCGATTAATTTACCAAAGAAATTGAATCGTAAAGGAGAGATGTTATGATGCATTATGTAAAACGATGAACGCACATTCCCCGGAACCTTGAGAGGATGTGGATGTGGAGTTGCGGCAATCTCGGAAATCGTATATTGTGTAGAGTTTTGAATTTCCTTATATAGTCATACAAACGATTTTTATATTATAATGGTATTGTTAAAAATAAAGTCAAATGTTAAAACCACAAGTGAAACAAATCGTAGATCTTGTGGACCATACCTGCGCATAGTCGGCGCAGAGTATTTTATTGACATTAACATCGGTCCGGATTGGAATATTAAATAGATCTTAAAGGGTCACAAGTAGTCGGCTTAAATGTTGATTTTCTTCAGCTTTCGGTTCAGATCATTGAACTTGAGGATCTTACGTACAAAGAAGTCGCCGTACCGGTGCGATACCTTGGTGTCAGCAATGTGGATCATGTCATCGTCGATGTAAAAGTCCAGCTGGATACAGATCAGAGTTAGTCATGTTACTCTTTGTAACCTTATAGATGCTACTCACCTCAGATCCCGATTTGAAGGCGCCCTCCAGACCGCTGGGACCCTTGCTCCACACCAGGTTGCGCATCTTGTGCTTGAAGCAGAGCAGGCGGATCAACAGCTTGGACACATCATCCTCGCTGGCGTTGGGATCGATGAAGGAGGCCAGCTTGGCCAGCGGTAGGGTGGTGTAGAGCTTCAGATAGGAGCGGGTGGTGGGCAAATCCTTCTGCTGGCGCACTTCGTCCATAAACACCATCAGCTGGTGCTCCATGGGGTCCTTGACGTAGTCCTCCATGGGGGCATCGGCGGCCGGCGGGCATGGGCTCACGAATCGGGGGCAGGCAAAGACAAAGAAGGACTTGAAGACATCCAAGTCGCCGCACTGCATCTTGAACATGGCATCGTGGTAGTTCTTCTCCCGCAGCACCTGCTGGATGGACTCGTCGATGCACTGGGGATGCAACACCAGGCATATGGCCAACAGGTGGTACATCTGCTCCGCCTGCTTGTTGATCTGGTCGTTCTGGTAGGAGCGAGTGCTGTACAGCTGCTTGGTGCGCTGAATGTACAGCAGGATGTCGGAGAAGGTGCGGATGGCATCGGCGTAGCGGCGCATCATCATGTAGGCGAAGCCCACGTAGTAGGACGTGGAGATCTGACAGGCGGGGATGTGCGAGTAGGCCGATTTCTTGTGGATCTCAATGGGCTCCAGCACCTTGATGGCCTGGTAGTAGTCTCCGAGCAGGGAGTGCACGCGCAGCAGTCCCACAAGCGAGAAGTATCCCAGCATCTTGTAGAACGATAGCTTGCCGAAGTCTCCGGCGACGGTCTGGGGATCGGCGCCCTGGGAGATGGCCTCCAGCTGCTTCTTAATGTTGGAAATGTCCACCAGGGAGTGCAGCACGTTCAAGATGCAGAGAATGCTCCACACGTTGCTGTGGTTCACGCACAACTGTTGGATCTCATCCTGAGACTTGTCAGTCAAGCGGGCGCTGAAGATTGCAATGAAATCATGTACACCACCTCCATAGAAATGTGAAAGGTACCTACCGGTATTGGGCAAAGTTCTGGAACTGGTAGACAAACTCATCCACCAACTCCCACAGCCAGATGTCGGGCAGCTCGAGCATCACTGGGTTCTGGGCCGAGATGATCAGGTTGAAGAAGTCGCAGTAGTTGAAGAACGAGTTGATGCGCTGATCCAGCTTGGGTCCGCCAGGAATGCGGGCATGGATGTGACGGTAGTAGAGCTCCTTGTACAGGATCAGGAAGACCTTGTCGTTGTCCACAATGGGTCCCACCTCCTGCTCATCGGGCCATGCCGTCTTGTCGAAGTGGTGGTCGCTGATCTGCGGGAACGTGTTCTCGTACATGTTCTGGATGTCGTACAGGTTTCCCTCCTTGATCGCCTGGCAGAAGTTGATCAAGAAGTACTTGACGTTCTCCGGCATGCGGCTGGCGTAGTAGTTACGCTCGTACTCCATGTCCAACTGCGGGTCCCCGGTGTGCGCGTACTCATCGTAGTACTCCTGTAAACCGAAAAGAATTCAATGAGTTACTACTACTATGTGGGGCCCTAAAAAGTTGGGTTATGTTGTCGGCGGCAGGCTGCGCCCAGGTTGTTTGGAGGCCTTTCCAGACCACTGCTCTTACCGCATTGTTTCCGTAGTCGTCTCCGCCGTACATGTTTGCAGTTTTATCCCTTGCTGTTCTAAACAAAATGCCAGGCCTATCAAAACGCTGAAAAATTGACAACACGGTCACAAATTTTTAGCGAAAAGAAGGGAAAACGGTGGCTGGTTATCGATAGTACTTGATCCGTTATCGAAATGCTTACAACTAATTTGGTATATTTTAAAGCCTACTTACTTTAAAAATTTGGAATTTGGGTTACAATATTTTTTTAATAAATAACTTTAAGGTTTATTAATTTTAATTTTTTAAAATCTTTTTAAAATGTGGTATTTTTATCGGAATGAAATATCTTTTCCAAAAAAATATCGATACACGGTATTTTAGGGAAAAGAATACACAGCCTTACCAAAACAAAACCAAGCAGCGAGTCGGACGTGTGCGTGTGTCATCCGTTAATTATTTTTAATTCGAACGGATTCAATCGAGGTGGGCGTGAGCTGTAGGAGCAAGTGCAACAGGAGCTCTGAAATAAAAAGGTTCAAGTGCAGTCAGCTTGGCCGCTAGAAACAACAACAGCGCCCGCCGCGTTCGCGTTGCCACAAGTATCCAGCCAGCCAGCTTTTCCAGAGACCGAAAAGTGTACTTGCCAGCGGTGTGATACATTTTCCCGAAATCGTGTATAAATGTGTTTATAAAGCAGTTCTACGAAATAAAAAAAACAACAAACCCACCAAGATGAGGCCGCCCAGAACGATGGCTTCGATCCAGTTAGGACTACTTAGCCTCCTATTGCTGGCCAATAGTGGCATTCAAATTGTGCAAGCAGGTAAATGTTGGATAACTTAAAGGTTCTTGTCTGAAAAGGGACGATTTTTATTGAGAAAATATGACATAAAACGTCGATTGTTTGAAAGCCAAAATTTGGGCGTGTTCCCCAAGCTGGGGGACTCGCTCTTCGTCATCTCCATTTTCTTTGCTCTGTGCTTCGCTTTTCTAACTCGCTCTTTCCGATCGCGAGAGCGGGAGAGCGATCGAACCGTTGCTTACGAACGACGGTGGCAAAACAAAACTGAAAACTACCAACGCCCGTTTGTATCTCGTTGGTCTTTGGGGTTCCAAACTTGGTCTAGAAGTTCCCCATGGGAGTCATTTACCGGCGGCCGGTCATCCCTGCATCTGCATGTTCCGGCTTTTGCTCTGCGCATGCGACGGAAAGCATCTTGTGATGCTGCCGGAACACGTGTTTACAGGCCCCCCTCTGGAATTAGCCTTCCATATGTCAACAGCTATCTTGATAACCCTTCCCCACTCTCCATTCCCCAGATTTCTCGCTTCGAATAGTGTTTCCAAAATAAACAATCCAGAAATCATCATGAAAACATTTTTATGACTAAAAATAAACAACTGAGAGCCTCAGTACTAATTTGCCACTTTCACGCCTGCCATCAGACAGGAAGACGTATGTGTGTACATCCTCCGACTTGGTAATTTATTTCCAGTTCTATCGCAATTTTGAACTGGCGGAAATTGCCGTCCGAGCCTCGTCATAGCGAAGATTAGCCAGATTTTGTATTTTTATGAGGGCGATTTTTATGTAAGAATGGTGGGATTGGAAAGCGGAAAAGTAGTTCAACTTGCTGCTCCCATATTGATTATTTACCAGCAGAATGTCATGCGTGTTTCGCTCCGTTTCTTGGAGCAGAGCTTATCAGGTTCATTCTCACTCCCAAGTGCCAGTCCCTTGAAGGCTCAAAGTCAGCTTAAAGTGTGCACGAACTCTGGATGACCTCGCAAGGGTTGTTTCCTTGCCTAGGAGCTCGTGCTCTGGCTGCACCCATTATAAACATTTGCTTGGGGGTTGCAACAGACAGGGGCAATTGTCTGGCCCCCACTTCCGTACGGTGTTTGTTATGGATCCTGGATCCTGGGGGCGGCCAGGAGTACTCTTGTCGCCACACAATATTATGGTGCAAATGAGAGATACCCATCTAATAAGCCAAGATGCCTTTTCGTGAGAAATTCCTCATATACGGCTATTATTTACCCTTCAATCTGGAGCATGTTTGTTTATTTATTACCCATTGATGTGGCTTTATTTATGGCCTCCATAAAAAGCCGCCACTGGAACCATTATGGCCCAAGTGATGTACTTGAAACTGTTGGCCGCCGTCCAAGCATATTCTTCATCTCTCAATTTTAATTATTGTAGTGACAGTTTGCATTCAATTTTCCTCCAAAATACATACAATGTGTATATGGGTCATGGCTGGTTTTGTTGTAAATATATTCCTACATATATATATTTTTTTTTTAGATGGTTTCGCGGACTATTTTTCCGACTACGAATGCAACCAGCCCCTTATGGAAAGAGCCGTCCTCACAGCAACGTCTTCCCTATCGGACAGAGAACCCGAAAAAGCACGATTAAATGGTGAGTTGTTAATATATCTTTAATGATATTTTCTTCGAATTTATTTTTAAAGTTAGTTGATTCCCTTTTTAGTTTGTTTCATTGCATTTCTTTTTAATTTGAAGCTTTTATATTTCTTTTAAAATATATATTTTTTATAGCTTAATTAAAAATGCCATTAGTTTTTATTTTATGTAGAAAAGAAAGCATTTTTTGTAATATTTTTTAAAAATTAAGTAAGCTCCCGCTCCCCACCCTAGTATTATTACAGTATTATTTAAAAATACCCCATCCAAATCAAGTATATTTTTTACCGTGCACTTTGGCCATACTGTCACGGGCAAGAAGAAGCATCAGAGGTTTGGGGGAAAAAAACAAAGAATCGAAAACGCCCTAAGCCATGATTGTAAAAGCAATTAAGGCAATTAGCTAGCCGGAACATGAACAAGCACATCTGCACTCGCTGGGCCTTCGATCTGACCAGCTGGTCGCCCACGCTGCCCCAGCTGGCCCAGGCGGTGGCCACGATTCAGGCGGAGGAGCGCACTCGCCTCATGAAGTTTCACTTCATTGATGACTTTCTGTCCTCCCTAATTGGACGCCTTTTGATGCGAAAATATGTCAGCACGTGCAGCGGCCTGCCACCCCACCAGGTCCAGTTTGCCAGGGACGTGAGGGGAAAACCCTACTGGGCGCAGGAGAAGGGGAACCAGCAGCGGCCACCCCTCAGTTTCAATGTGTCGCACCAAGGTGATCTTGTGCTTCTGGCAGGAATCTGCGGGGACTCTGCCGAAGGCGACTTTGGCATCGGTGCGGATGTGATGAAGATCGAGTACAGTGGCGGCAAGTCCCTGTCCGAGTTCTTCCGCCTGATGAGGAACAAGTTCTCCCCCCACGAATGGAGCTACATTGGACGACCTCAGCACAATGAGAGGGCCCAGGTCAAGGCCTTTATGCGGCACTGGTGCCTGAAGGAGGCCTACGTCAAGGAGCTGGGTGTGGGCATCACGGTGGACCTGCAGAAGATCAGCTTTTCGGTGGACACCACCCATAGTCTGGCGGAAGAGGTTTCGCCCCTTACGGGCACTACCCTGCGCTGCCAGGACCAGCCCATGGACAACTGGCACTTTGAGGAGCATTTGCTGAAGGAGGATTATTGTGCCGCCATAGCATTTCGCAACTGCCTACCCCAGGAGCACGCTAGATTCCACCTCCTGCCCATAGACCAGCTGCTGGTGGAGAGCGATCAGTCGAAATCGGAGGATGTGGTGGCCTACTGCCAAAAGGCCTTGCTCAAGCCCTACAAAAAAGTGTCCTGAAATGGAGTTGTTATCCCTAGAATAAACATGCATTTATATTTTTTCCAAAAAATCGAATTAATTGTAATCCCCCCCGCGCGTGTTGTCATGCGGCCCGCACCCCCGAAAAAATAGCTTGTTTTCCTGGCACTGGATAAACAAACTCGACGGAGCGAAGCCGGAAATATGCTTAAAAGGGCCATAAACCCACATTTAGGAGTAGGAACCGGCGGTAATGGGACTCAGACAGGGGCCAGACATCGGGGTAGCTTACTCCTTTGGGTCTGGTTTGATTTATTTTTGGCATTCCCGAAAGTTTTATCGATGGCGGCGGCGATAGCGTTGCCAACGGCGGGACAATGGAAGCTTCAATGCGACAGGGAGCGGAAACTTAAGGATCTGCATTTCCCATATGACCAAATGGAGGTTCTCACACTGTTTCGTCACACCTGCTTGCGATTTGGCGCGGCCCGGCCATTAAAACAAAAGGACGGCGTTCGCGATTGTTTATGCCCGAAGGTCGACGGCTCTCCCATTTCATGTTGACACCAACTCCAACCCTCGGGATTACAGAATCCTTTTTTCCGGCCCGTCGGGGTTCTGGTTTCAACCCCGATTTGAAGCCAACCGACCACTTGCATCTGTCAATCGCAATCGCCCCTAAATTATGGTTTATTAATTGGAAACACCCCCTGTTTGGCAATTTTTCGTCAATTTTAAACTACTCCACATAGGTCTCTAAATAGGATAAGCCCCCCTCTTCCAGACCCATTTGTATTATGTGTTACTTTTAAGTGCCTTTTGTTTTTGTTTTTATTTTCTATTTTAAATGTATTGTTTTTATTTTATTGCCCATCATCCAATGCCCAAATGCCATATCCCATTTGCAAACCCCAGCTGGCACCTCGTGGTCTGCCAAGAACTCGGACTTTGATCAGCGTCTGATTATTGACCTGGGCGTGGTGCGCAACGTGACGCACATTGCCCTGCAAGGACGACCTCATAGCAATGAGTACGTCACCGAGTACTCCATTAGCTACGGCATAACCGATCTGGAGTTTGCCGACTACAAAGAGCCGGGCGGCAATGTCAAGGTAAACAAGGTGGTTGGTACTTGGTGGCTGGAAAAATGATCCATTTGTGGAATCGGATTATCGTAACTCATGATTATGTTTGCTTGCTTTTGTAGTTTTATGATTTCCTTGCTTAATCCTGTCCTGCATGGTTACTAGTTCCATAGTCCTGTACATAATATACACACTCCTCTGCCTTCACTCTGAACGGCCACTAACATTATTTGGTAACTGTGCACCTTGTGCAGGTAACGCTGCTTGGACACCGGTCGAGAATACCTATAACCACTTTCTAACACTCGACCTGGGGGATCCGCGGATGGTGCGCAAGATCGCCACCATGGGACGCATGCACACGGATGAGTTCGTGACTGAGTATATCGTTCAGTACTCGGATGATGGTGAATTCTGGCGCTCGTACGTGAATCCCACGAGTGAGCCGCAGGTACTGTGACTAATCTCTAGCCGTAAGACACTTGACTAATTTTAACTTGGTGGCTTCTGGACAAGGGTTGGGGTTCTTCGCACAAATTCGATGAGTTTCTAATAAAATCTTATGACCTTCCTTGTGGCAGATGTTCAAGGGCAACTCCGACGGCAACTCGATCCACTACAATGTCTTTGAGGTTCCCATCATTGCCCAGTGGGTGAGAATCAATCCCACCCGCTGGCACGATCGCATCTCCATGCGAGTGGAGCTCTACGGCTGTGAATATAGTGAGTTTCCAATCGGGTTACTTTTTAAGGAAAATATTAACAATCTTCTATAATCCCTGTAGTCTCGGAGAACCTCTACTTCAACGGCACTGGCCTAGTGCGCTACAAACTGCGAGAGCCCATCGCCTCCTTGAAGGAGTCCATCCGGTTCCGCTTCAAGACCGCCTTCGCCAACGGCGTGATGATGTACTCCCGCGGCACCCAGGGAGACTACTACGCCCTGCAGCTGAAGGACAACAAGATGGTGTTGAATCTCAACCTGGGATCCAAGATCATGACTTCCCTGTCCGTCGGCAGTTTGTTGGACGACAATGTGTGGCACGACGTGGTCATTTCACGGAACCAGCGTGACATTATCTTCTCGGTGGATCGGGTCATAGTGCGAGAAAAGATCAAGGGCGAGTTTAGCCGACTGAACCTGAATCGGGAATTGTATCTTGGAGGAGTGCCCAACGTCCAGGAGGGCTTGATCGTCCAGCAGAACTTCTCGGGTTGCCTGGAGAACATTTACTTCAACTCCACCAACTTTATTCGCTCCATGAAGGACAGCTATGAGCTGGGCGAGGCCTATCTCTTTGAGAAGGTGAACACCATCTACGCGTGTCCGTCGCCGCCCATTTATCCGGTCACCTTCACCACCCGAGGCTCCTTTGTGCGCCTGAAGGGCTACGAGAACTCGCAGCGCCTGAATGTGTCCTTCTTCTTCCGCACGTACGAGGAGAAGGGAGTGATGCTGCACCACGACTTCTACTCCGGCGGCTACATCAAGGTGTTCCTAGAGTATGGCAAGGTCAAAATCGACCTCAAGGCGAAGGACAGACCGCGAATCATACTGGACAACTACGACGAGGCCTTTAACGACGGCAAGTGGCACTCCTTTATTGTGTCCATCGAGAGGAATCGCTTGGTCTTGAATATCGACCAGCGCCCGATGACCACCACCAAGAATCTGCAGATCGCCACAGGAGCCCAGTACTACATAGCCGGCGGAAAGGACAAGTACGGATTTGTGGGCTGCATGCGTCTGATTTCGGTGGATGGAAACTACAAGCTGCCCCAGGACTGGGTGCAGGGCCAGGAGGTTTGTTGCGGCGACGAGGTGGTGGTGGATGCCTGCCAGATGATTGATCGCTGCAACCCCAATCCCTGCCAGCACAAGGGCGTCTGCCACCAGAACTCCATGGAGTTCTTCTGCGACTGTGCGCACACGGGCTATGCCGGCGCTGTTTGTCACACTTGTGAGTGATGTCTATTCATTGCCAAGGTGTTTCGATTCTCATGCTTTTCACTTTTTTTAGCCAACAACCCATTGTCCTGCCAGGCCCTCAAGAACGTCCAGCATGTGCAGCAGCGTGTCAATCTGAACATCGATGTGGACGGCAGTGGTCCTCTGGAGCCGTTCCCAGTTACTTGCGAGTTCTATTGTAAGTATTCTCTTGTATTCTTCGATAAGTCAGCCGGTAATCGATGGATTCCTTTGTTTAGCCGACGGAAGGGTCATCACCACCTTGAGCCACAGCCAGGAGCACACCACCACCGTGAACGGCTTCCCCGAGCCGGGCTCCTTTGAGCAGTCCATCATGTACGATGCCAACCAACTTCAGATCGAAGCCCTCCTGAATCGCTCCTCAGAGCTGCTGGCAGAGATTGAGCTACTCCTGCCGCTCCTCCCGACTCTTCAACTCACCCTGTAAGTTCTCCCTATATAGTCTTGAATTCTTTGGAAACTAATATACCTTCTATAGCGGAGCCCGGCAACTTCCGCCCCTTCTCGTGGTGGGTCTCACGAAACAACCAGCCCATGGACTATTGGGCGGGTGCTCTGCCCGGCTCCAGGAAATGCGAGTGTGGTATTCTGGGCAAGTGCCATGACCCCACCAAGTGGTGCAACTGCGATTCGAACAGTCTGGAATGGATGGAGGATGGTGGCGACATTCGGGAGAAGGAGTATCTGCCGGTCAGGGCAGTGAAATTCGGAGACACGGGTACTCCGCTGGATGAGAAAATGGGTCGCTATACCCTAGGCCCAATGCGCTGCGAAGGCGATGATCTGTTTAGCAACGTGGTGACTTTCAGGATTGCAGATGCCTCCATTAACCTGCCACCCTTCGATATGGGACACTCGGGTGACATTTACCTGGAGTTCCGAACGACTCAGGAAAATGCAGTACTCTTCCATGCCACCGGACCCACGGACTACATAAAGCTCAGCTTGAACGGCGGCAACCAGCTGCAGTTCCAGTACCAGGCTGGCAGTGGCCCGCTGGGAGTTAATGTTGGTACGAGCTACCATCTGAACGACAACAACTGGCACACGGTGAGTGTGGAGCGCAACCGGAAGGAGGCCCGTCTGGTGGTCGATGGATCTATCAAGGCTGAAGTTCGGGAGCCGCCAGGCCCAGTGCGTGCTCTCCACCTGACCTCAGATTTGGTGATTGGCGCTACCACTGAATACCGCGACGGGTATGTGGGCTGCATACGTGCTTTGCTGCTCAACGGAAAGATGGTGGACCTGAAGGATTACTCCAAGCGGGGTCTGTACGGCATCAGCACTGGATGTGTGGGCCGCTGCGAGTCAAGTCCCTGCCTCAACAATGGCACCTGCATTGAGCGTTACGATGGCTACAGCTGCGATTGTCGTTGGAGCGCCTTCAAGGGACCCATTTGCGCCGATGGTGGGTTGTTTCTTCTTCTAAATAATGGTGATTTGCTCACTTCCTAATCCATTTACAGAGATTGGTGTCAACTTGCGTTCTAGTTCGATTATTCGCTACGAGTTCGAAGGATCCTTCCGCTCCACCATCGCCGAAAACATTCGCGTGGGCTTCACCACCACAATTCCCAAGGGATTCCTGCTGGGCTTCTCTTCCAACCTTACTGGCGAATATCTGACCATCCAGATATCCAACTCAGGTGGGTTTTTAATTTCATTATTCATCCGTAATGTGTTTAACTGGTGTGGCTCTGTTTCCAGGACACTTGCGCTGTGTATTCGACTTTGGCTTTGAGCGTCAGGAAATCATTTTCCCGAAGAAACATTTCGGCTTGGGGCAGTACCACGACATGCACTTTATGCGAAAGAATGGCGGGTCGACGGTCGTGCTAAAGGTGGACAACTACGAGCCGGTGGAGTACAACTTCGACATCAAGGCCTCGGCGGATGCTCAGTTCAATAACATTCAGTACATGTACATTGGCAAGAACGAGTCCATGACCGATGGCTTTGTGGGTTGTGTGTCGCGAGTGCAGTTCGATGATATCTACCCCCTCAAGCTGATGTTCCAGCAGAATCCTCCCAAGAATGTCAAGTCGCTGGGCAGTAAGTTGTTAGTGATACCTTTAAAGACAGTTTTTATTAAAAGTACTCATTTGTAGCGCAATTAACGGAAGACTTTTGTGGAGTTGAGCCAGTGACGCATCCGCCCATTGAAATCGAGACCAGGCCACCACCTTTGGTGGACGAGGAGAAGCTGCGTAAGGCTTACAACGAAGTGAATTCCGTTCTGCTAGCCAGTGAGTTATTTAATTACTTAAGACCATTAAGACCTTTAACTAAATCGTATATACTTTCAGTTCTTCTTGTTATCCTCTTCCTGCTCCTGGTTCTCATGTTCTTCCTCATCGGTCGCTACTTGCACCGACACAAAGGTGACTATTTGACGCATGAGGATCAAGGCGCCGATGGAGCCGACGATCCGGATGATGCTGTCCTCCACTCAACCACTGGCCATCAAGTCAGGAAGCGGCAGGAGATCTTTATCTAAGCCTGTCGCCAGCATATGCACACAAATCGTTTTTTATCGCCTTAGACACGCCACAGCGACAACTCAGACACCAAAAACTAAGAAAACAAAAAGTGAAATCAAACAAACACACTAAAGGCTCACAACTTATTACAGACAAAGCAGAAACATGTTTACTTTTTCCCGCACTGCCTGGGTGAGCAAGTGAAGGCTAGGATTGGATTTGTAATTGGTTAGCTGGCTTTTTTTTAAGTTGATTCTCCATTTATTTTGCTGTCGGCATTTTACTGTATTTTAATTTTGAAATCTTTCAATAGTCACACAAAACCGTCCATTTTTAGTTTATTATTCAAATATTTTATGTTGCGAAATTAAGTTATACTTGTAATTTAAGTTGAGTTTGAAAACCGCAACCAATTATGTTCAGTTTGTTTACCGAGCGAGTCTATAAAGAACATTCCATTATTTTTAGTACGAATCTCGCGCCGTAACTTTAATTTAAAATGTCTTCTAAAGTTGAACATCACGAAAATAATTTTGTGGCTAAATAGGAATCGGGCTACGTTTGAACTCAAAAGCATTAAAAGCAATTTGTATTTTTGGAAAATACATATTGAACTTGACTTGAAATTTTGCAAATATACATTAGAACGTGTATATAGGTATATAGAGCTATATATATATATAAATATATGTAATTACGAAAAAAAATGAGACAATGAAACAAATTTAAATTTTTAACTTTCAATAAAGGAAGAAAACTACTTATAAAAAATATCTAACACTGGACTCACCGTTCTTGGGGGGACATCCTTGGAAAATACTGGGTATTCAGTCTCTTAAAGTTTATTCAATATATATATAATTGTATACTAAAATATATATATGTATGTGTATAAGTATATAGGCTATTCCAAATATTAATATCTGTATGTTTTTGATTTCCTTCTTGTAAAGTTAATCGTAACAATATAGTATAACGCTAATTTTGATTACTACGGTTCTTGGTTTTTCGGTTTGTTAATTTTCTCTACTAGATGTATTGGAATATTTGTTGGTTTTTATAATATTGGTATTATCTAACAACAGTCTAAGTCACATTTAACTTGTTAAGGTAGTATAACACTGGGTGGGTATCCACAATCCATAATCAATATTAAGTATTCGCGTCGTTGTTCCATAACTAAGTTCTAGATTCGGTTATATCGTCGTGTGATGGCTTTCTGACGGGGCTAGACCCCGCTCTACTCCGGGACTGGATTTCTCTACATTGTACCTAGGTTCAACTATGGGTTAATGCCTCCGCATGACTCTCAACATCGGTTCTAAATGGAAGATTACAATTTTCAAGTATTGATTATGTACTTCGGTTAGTTGATATTAATGCTTATTGATATGCTCACTTCCACGGAAAACAAAATAATGAACGCACTATCACAAACGTTAAATGAAATTACGAAATACTACAGGAATTCAAGGATATTCCGCACTTACACAAGTGCCACTATTGTCCGCCCACATGCCACCCGACGGCTACCAACCTAATTGTGCACGTTGCCGTTGGCCAGCATCCGGTAGCGATTCAGCAGCTGCACCGCCGCATCCTGCACGGGCTCCAGCTTACCGTGCCTCTCCTCGTACATGTCCAGCATGATCCTTTCTCACAAAACCGTGCAGATCACAAATAGCATCGACACCAGGCACAACATGGCCACAATGTCGCGGTGCAGTTTCCGATCCCGGTAGAACGGCCGCGTCGAGTAGCTTTCCCTGCGAGTCTGTCGGAGCAGCCACACCGGAACGAAGAGCTGGAGCAGATCCGGGACCATGAATCCGATATCTCGCACTATTTGGTGGGCATACCCCTCCCCGCGCACCACATTGAGGAAGAACTGGTCGAAGCTGCTGGCCAGGATGTGCAGCAGGGCGATACCCACGATGCAGAAGACTTTCTTGGGGGTCACCGTGTTCGTTGTGTTCGCCAAATGCATCACCAGAACTGTTGAGATGAGCTCCGTTACCTTAAAATGAAAATATTGGACATAGCTATAGAAGGAACTATTTTGTAAATGATTTTTTTTTAAGGGACTCCGCTCAAGAATCGGGTAAATATTGGCTGAGATATGGCCATCGTTTGGGGCCATATTGTCAATCCGTGCATTTTCAGATTTTTTGAAGGGGACCCCAAAATCAGGAAAATTGACAAAAAATTGATTTGAAAATTTGTTTCGGGATTTGGATGCAGATTGAAGCAGAATCGATCTACAATATCGTTTAAGGTACGTATTCCGCTCAAGAATCGGATAGATATTGGCTGAGATATGGCCATCGTTTGGGGCCATATTGTCAATCCGTGCATTTTCAGATTTTTTGAAGGGGACCCATCAGGAAAATTGACAAAAAATTGATTTAAAAATTTGTTTCGGGATTTGGATGCAGATTGAAGCAGAATCGATCTACAAATTGTTTAAGGTATTCCGCTCCAGAATCGGATAGATATTGGCTGAGATATGGTCATCGTTTGGGGCCATATTGTCAATCCGTGCATTTTCAGCATTTTTGAAGGGGACCCATCAGGAAAATTGACAAAAAATTGATTTGAAAATTTGTTCCAGGATTTGGACGCAGATTGAAGCAGAATCCATCTACAAATCGTTTAAGGTACTCCGCTCAAGAATCGGATAGATATTGGCTGAGATATGGCCATCGTTTGGGGCCATATTGTCAATCCGTGCATTTTCAGATTTTTTGAAGGGGACCCATCAGGAAAATTGACAAAAAATTGATTTGAAAATTTGTTTCGGGATTTGGATGCAGATTGAAGCAGAATTGATCTACAAATTGTTTAAGGTATTCCGCTCCAGAATCGGATAGATATTGGCTGAGATATGGCCATCGTTTGGGGCCATATTGTCAATCCGTGCATTTTCAGCATTTTTGAAGGGGACCCATCAGGAAAATTGACAAAAAATTGATTTAAAAATTTGTTCCAGCATTTTGATGCAGATTGAAGCAGAATCGATCTACAAATCGTTTAAGGTATTCCTCTTAAGAATCGGGTAAATATTGGCTGAGATATGGCCATCGTTTGGGGCCATATTGTCAATCCGTGCATTTTCAGCATTTTTGAAGGGGACCCATCAGGAAAATTGACAAAAAATTAATTTGAAAATTTGTTCCAGGATTTGGATGCAGATTGAAGCAGAATTGATCTACAAATTGTTTAAGGTATTCCGCTCCAGAATCGGATAGATATTGGCTGAGATATGGCCATCGTTTGGGGCCATATTGTCAATCCGTGCATTTTCAGCATTTTTGAAGGGGACCCATCAGGAAAATTGACAAAAAATTGATTTGAAAATTTGTTCCAGGATTTGGATGCAGATTGAAGCAGAATCGATCTTCAAATCGTTTAAGGTACTCCGCTCAAGAATCGGATAGATATTGGCTGAGATATGGTCATCGTTTGGGGCCATATTGTCAATCCGTGCATTTTCAGAATTTTTGAAGGGGACCCATCAGGAAAATTGACAAAAAATTGATTTGAAAATTTGTTCCAGGATTTGGATGCAGATTGAAGCAGAATCCATCTACAAATCTTTTAAGGTACTCCGCTCAAGAATCGGATAGATATTGGCTGAGATATGGCCATCGTTTGGGGCCATATTGTCAATCCGTGCATTTTCCGAATTTTTGAAGGGGACCCATCAGGAAAATTGACAAAAAATTAATTTGAAAATTTGTTCCAGGATTTTTATGCAGATTGAAGCAGAATCGATCTACAAATCGTTTAAGGTACTCCGCTCAAGAATCGGATAGATATTGGCTGAGATATGGCCATCGTTTGGGGCCATATTGTCAATCCGTGTATTTTCCGAATTTTTGAAGGGGACCCATCAGGAAAATTGACAAAAAATTAATTTGAAAATTTGTTCCAGGATTTTTATGCAGATTGAAGCAGAATCCATCTACAAATCGTTTAAGGTACTCCGCTCAAGAATCGGATAGATATTGGCTGAGATATGGTCATCGTTTGGGACCATATTGTCAATCCGTGCATTTTCAGAATTTTTGAAGGGGACCCATCAGGAAAATTGACAAAAAATTGATTTGAAAATTTGTTCCAGGATTTGGATGCAGATTGAAGCAGAATCCATCTACAAATCGTTTAAGGTACTCCGCTCAAGAATCGGATAGATATTGGCTGAGATATGGCCATCGTTTGGGGCCATATTGTCAATCCGTGCATTTTCAGAATTTTTGAAGGGGACCCATCAGGAAAATTGACAAAAAATTGATTTGAAAATTTGTTCCAGGATTTGGATGCAGATTGAAGCAGAATCCATCTACAAATCGTTTAAGGTACTCCGCTCAAGAATCGGATAGATATTGGCTGAGATATGGCCATCGTTTGGGGCCATATTGTCAATCCGTGCATTTTCAGAATTTTTGAAGGGGACCCATCAGGAAAATTGACAAAAAATTGATTTGAAAATTTGTTCCAGGATTTGGATGCAGATTGAAGCAGAATCCATCTACAAATCATTTAAGGTACTCCGCTCAAGAATCGGATAGATATTGGCTGAGATATGGTCATCGTTTGGGGCCATATTGTCAATCCGTGCATTTTCAGAATTTTTGAAGGGGACCCATCAGGAAAATTGACAAAAAATTGATTTGAAAATTTGTTCCAGGATTTGGATGCAGATTGAAGCAGAATCCATCTACAAATCTTTTAAGGTACTCCGCTCAAGAATCGGATAGATATTGGCTGAGATATGGCCATCGTTTGGGGCCATATTGTCAATCCGTGCATTTTCAGCATTTTTGAAGGGGACCCATCAGGAAAATTGCCAAAAAATTGATTTGAAAATTTGTTTCGGGATTTGGATGCAGATTGAAGCAGAATCGATCTACAAATCGTTTAAGGTATTCCGCTCAAGAATCGGATAGATATTGGCTGAGATATGGCCATCGTTTGGGGCCATATTGTCAATCCGTGCATTTTCAGCATTTTTGAAGGGGACCCATCAGGAAAATTGACAAAAAATTGATTTGAAAATTTGTTCCAGGATTTTGATGCAGATTGAAGCAGAATCGATCTACAAATCGTTTAAGGTATTCCTCTTAAGAATCGGGTAAATATTGGCCAAGATATAGCAATACCCGCGAGTTTATGTGACTTAGATCCGTTTTTTAAAGGTTTTTTTTCGCAATAATTCATATTTAAGAAGAGCGTGGGTTTGGGATTTTTATATCGGGTATAATTTTTTTGTTTATTCAAAATGAATGCCAAAGGAAACCATGAAAACTACGGCCAACCCTCTCCGTCAGTTATGAATAAATTTGAGCCACGAACTTTTCGGTCTTTTTTTATTTTTCCCATCGATTGTTGGTGATGGCGAATCGCTCATTAACGGCCCTAAACTTTTAAGTTTCTACTTTGGCTGGATGGATGGATTTGCTCTTGAAACTTATAGCCCGACCCCTGTTCTATTTCCAGGACTAAAGCTATCTCCGCGACCATGGGGGTGGCTGACAAGTGCGAAAATTTTGCGGGAAAGTGTTCGATTGGAGCGCATATTGTGCAAGTTTGGAGCGCACTCGCCCGGACGAACTTTCCCAATAAATTATGGATAGCCGGTAACTGGCTGGTGCCCACACATAGTGCATAATATATCCGAGGAGTACATGTGACGGCACGTCGCAGCGATATTTGACTTTGAGTTGTGAGTTCCCAGTTAAAGAATACACAGGAAAAAAATTTAGCCATTGGGAGATATTTTTATGAAATATTGTATCTCATACTTCCCATATCTTCTCCCTGTGCAGGCCAAGCACTCACCGTAAAAAAGAGCTGATGGTTCCACTGATTGTAGTAGTCGTCGTTGTAGTAGTTTATATACGCCCACCAGGCATAGTAGTGGGAGAAGATGGAGAGCAGGAAGAGGAGCAGCATCGAGTACCGCACGCGCTGCTGGAGGATCAGGGCGATTAGCCGCTTGATGCACTCGTACAGGGCAATCACCGCAAAGACGGTCAGAATCCACATCTTAAAAGTGTTGGGCGTGGCGTTGAAGTACATGTGCTTGTAGGCGGCCACCCCCGACTCGTAGGGGCCCTTGAAGACGGTGTCCCAGCAGGAGCAGGTGCAGAAGTGCCGGTCCACGTAGCGTGCATAGTTCTCCCAGAAGTACCATAGGATGACAATGTGGGCCGGCGGGATGAGAGCCGGGGCCAGGGAGCCGCAGGCAGTGGGCAGCCAGGTGATGTCGAACATGGTGGAGTTTCTGGTGAAAGCTGGCCTGGTAAGTGATATGTCCTTTGATTGCTTTAAGCTCTCAGCTGGGGCTTCCTATTTCCTTTCCTAATGGTCCACTTTGCTTATCATCACGTTTCAAGCTGCATAAGAGAATATAGTTTATATTTATTTATTTATTAATAGATTTAATTGCTTTTAGAAGGTGTTTGAATTGTTAGCGGGTCATTAAGACATTTGTCGCATTCGGGAGGGCTACCTGTTTACATTCCCTACCGGAGACAAGGCCCAAAAACACTCGATAACAAATGTTTATATTTTTTTCAATTTGTATTGCCTTTAATGAAAATACCTTATACTAATTAAAGTAAACACAACCCGGCAATTTCCACTAGAATAGTTTATATTTTGCAGCAATGTGTAGTTTACTCGTTTTTATTAAGCTAGAATATTATTCGCACCTTGTTGTAATGTAAATGTTAATTAAGGGGCTTTTCCAGAATCGATCATTACATACGTGAGACGGTCATAAATCAAGAAAATTTCTGATCTTGTAAACAATAGAACTTGGTATCAATAGCTGAGGTAGGACACGTGAGGGCTCTATAATGTGAGCTCGAAAGATTTATTCATCATTTCCAGTGAATCCCCTAATGGTATACACGGGATGCAATACTTCTGTGGTATTTTAAAGGTTTACCCCCTTCAGGGAAGGTGTGCAAGAATATTCCAATTTTCAGTTTTGGGCCAACGTGTTATTTTTGTTTGGTTATACAAGTTATGAAAATAAACAAGCAGAGGGCCAGAGCGAAATAAATTCCGCACTCTTGGCAGTGCACGTTGGAGTGTTTTTTATTTAAATCGAACCAGAGAAGGCCTGCCAGTTGACGCATTGCACTTTTCGCGGATTGACATGTAAATTTGCAAAAGGCAACTGCAGCCGAGTGACCGACTGAATGTCATCCTCGGCTATGTACTTGTGTGCCCAAAAATGATGCAATTATAAATTCATGTACGACAGCTGGGCAGCGGAGGAGGGGCAGGAAAGGCCGGACGCGATCCACGCACGGTGAATGGGGCATTCCAAGCGATGGTGTGGCTGCCAAAAAATCAAAAAAGCATCGCGAGCGGTCATTAGTACGGACACGAAGCCAGAACCTCAATGGGTAACTAAATGGGGAATGGGAATGTGTGTTTCGGGTATGGGAACTGCCAATGGGAAGTCGGCCTTCTACAATTGAGACAACAATGGTCATGGGGAAGGTGGTGCTGGGATACCCTGGATATAACTACAATTTTCATGCCAGATAAGTCTTTTCAAGCTTTAGATTATCAATGTTTTCCGTACAGTCTCTGAAAATTTCGGAGATTTCCCAATTTGAATAATAAACCCTCAGAGAATTTCGTTCAAGATTTTTGACCCCCCAAGAGAAGGTAGAAAGTGCATGGCGGGACTGTTCCTCGATTTAATTAATACATTGCCAGGCAATGTGCAGCTGCCGGCAAAAACTATTTCCATTTGTTTTGATTGCCGACGGCTCTTGTGCGGCTCCTTTCGTTGATTTTATTTCCATTTTTTTTCGTTGCGTCACTCATAAAAAGCAGCCAAGCCGAGCCAGAACAAAACAAATGAAAACAACACCAATTGGAGGCAACCATCTACAATTGGGGTCGAGGTAAAATATGGGGAGCCCTGATATTGGAAAGCTATCGGAGCACAAGAGCATGGAATCATTGCAGCATCCGTTTTGAATTTTAAATTGGGAAAGTGCTTAGAATGCTGTATTATGTTCAGCTACCGTGGAATTGTCTACAGATGCGGGTGCTCCAAGCCACAGACTTCCTGAAAAGGTCCCTGAACGGACTCACAAAATATGTCACAGAAACATATGTATGTCCGTGTGGCATGTGGTGGGTGGGGCGAGACCCCTAATTTGTCAAAGGCGGCAACTCAAGTGTAAGGAGCCAACTTTCATTTCCCATTAAAATCAATCTACATTCGGGTCAGCAAAAATGCCAAACAAAATGTAATATATGTGTGTATTTTAAGGGACGCTGAATAAATATTGATTGGTTTTTGCTAACGTTTCATCAATAAATAATACATATTTTGATTTTATTCGTCGCCGCTCTGGACTAACTTTATAATATAAATGTAATTGCTACCCTAGTTACTTTTAAATCCTTTTTCACAAATAAGACTACACACAATACCAAACACCTGCCACTCAGTCTGGGTATTATCTGGCATAGTTGCCCCGGACAAATCGCGTGCACAAATTCACAATTCTCTGAAAGACTTTGGGTAAACAACACCTCGGGCTGTAACCATTACAACCCGATCTCGGTTAGGTGTATGTGTGTGGGGGTGTGGGTAGCGGTAAAGCTGTCAACAGTCGTTGTCGCGTCGTCACTTGAGCTGCATTGTTGTACAAGTATTGTCGCACGGGCAACGCGTCGTATGAGTAATGTACGAATGTGGGTTGCCAGGAGAAGGAGCCAGGAGGATTACAGAAGGAGCCGAAGGTGGGTGGGAAAGGCACAGGATCTGGGGAGTCTTGCAGTCGAGTGGCGTTCTCTGCATGCTCATTTGTGTCCCTTTCAATTGTCATTCAGGCTGGTTTGTTTTTGTTGGCTGGCAGTTGTTGTGTTCGCCTGGAGTACGCCCAGACACTTTGTCCACAAGTTGTAAGGGCTCCGAGGCGCAAGTTAAGGATGGCAAAAGCTCACGAATAAATTCGAGACCCACGACCCTAATAGCCGCTGCAATCGCAGGTGATAAACGAACTAGCGATGGGCTTGCATGGGCAACTGGCATTTTGTGGCACGCAACACTCGAACTCGTGCTCGTATCTACTTGGATACAGAGACACGGCCCCATACGAGCATTTAAATATGCAATCACTGTGAGAAAAATAATAAATAAACTAAAAAAATAAGATTAAAGAATTTGTTAAAATTTTCGCAAGACTTATTAGAGTCCACCGGCATCAGAAAATAGTCTCTCCGTTTAGGGTATGGTTTGCCTTTAATAGTTTTCTTTCAGTGTGCGTGGGAGGTTGCATGTCTTGAGGCGGCTGTTCCTCCACTGAGATAAATCGCTGGCATTAACATGGCCTGACTGGCGTTTGTTTAGTCAATATTTGCACAGAGACACACACGAAAACTGGCCGAATTAAATCGAAATTGCATTGAATTGCAATAGCCTTCAAATACCATCGAGACAGAGTTTTCCGGGAAGCGGAAAATGTGCGGAAAATCGAAGTATCTACAATTAGGCCGAGCCACCAAAATGGGTACATAAAAGCGAATCGAACCTGATGCGGAGTTACACGGCTTTTGGGGCTGGGATGCTGCTGGATGCCAGGGAAAATTGATAACCGAAAAGGGAAATTGCGCCGGCTTTTCGCCTTTCCTTACTTCACTCGACACGAACGCACCCAGAACAGCAATAGCACTTTCCCCGCCCGGCTGCTATGTGTTTATGGATAAACAAAACTATTGTTTAAACAAATCCGTTTTTGGGGCTGATTCTTGTGTGTTTTTTCGGGCGATAATGTGGAAAACTTTGGTGGAACAACCGCGGGCAGGTCGTGAAAAACGCGACTGAAATTATTGTTATGCTGCGTGTGAAATTTTGTGCTCTGGTCTTGGCAGCCGGCGCCGGCGTCGTTTGTTTCCCAACAACGAAATACGGGGAAAGCTCTCAGCTGACGGGAGTTGGCCTGCCGCTGGCGGGCCATATAGCCACGGCGCGCACTGTTGCCGGCTCTCAGCTGCGCTCTCTTCGGGCCGGACGGTGCGCGCTGGGAAATACTGGGAAATGCATATGCGGCTTCCTTTGGCTTCAATGGCTTATTAAGTATACGCTCCGTGGGCCCTTCTCGATGCATTATCAGCTGCCCAAGCAGGCAACGGAGTCACGTGCCGCCAACTGCCATTCATGCAACATAACTATGTATAGAGTTCGGAGCTTTTTACTTACTTTTCCGCAATAATGTGCCTCTGCACCTGTTGTCTGGCCTTCCCAGAGCCTCCTTGATCCCCTCATCCCAAAGAGACGGAAAATCGTGTTTATTTGTTGCAACTTCACACATTTATTTGGCATTGCTGGGGTTGCATTACAAAAACTAGCAAAACACAAACAATTACCGAGTTAAACTAATTGGAATACAAGCTGCTTAAGTGAAACACACACAATGCAGGCGAACAGAGAATTTCTGTCAAAGTGCATCTTAAATATGCTAATTAAATGGGTTTTCCCTTTCCTCGCCGTCGTCCACTTGTATCTGGTATTTTTGTTCTGATTTTTTTCTAACAACAGTTTTTTGTGCAATTTTATTTTGAGCACAATTACAAACAGCAGTGGCCATTGTTCTTGCACGATGCTGCCAAGGAAATATATATACTTGTATACGTCTATATTAGTTTGTCCCAACAATGGCTTAAATTTTGTATTCTGGTAATTAAAATGCTGGCCAAGACTCATTCATCTGCCGCTGTCATTGTTCTCCGGCCCATTATTCCCCGATTCGAGTGACATTAAACGTATGTACATTTACATAAACGATGCATCTATAACAAGAGTATAAATTCGTTATATGTTTCGGCTTACAATTAGTTTTAATACTCGTTGGCTCCTCTGTCGTATTATCCTCGCAGGTACAAGTACTCGTTGACTCTATCAGAGTCGTTTGCTTATCTTAATATTTGGTACAATAATTTCTGTTTTTGTTTAGAGTACATTGAATGGATCTTAATTTGCCTAAGCGCTGCCATTGGAAAACATTCGATATAAAGGCATTTGCCAATACCAAGCTACAATGCAAACAATATGCAAATCCTAATCCTTCATCCTTTGTCCTGCCTGAAATTATTTATTAGTTTTCTATCGAATTACCTTCTTGACCCATTCGATCCTGCCACTCCTCCACACATCCTTTGTACTAATTCGGAACTAGGCCGGCTCACTAGCCCCCTCTCTCTCTGTTTGTCTATTGCTTTCTCTCTCTCTCACTCTCATCAAACGTGCTGTAAGCTCATTATATGTTTATTATATATCACTGGCTAGGGAATTCCCTGCTTCATTTCTGTTTATTATTTTGGTTTTCATCCCAAGTCCTTCGAGTGTCCTTCAGCCCTAAGCTGTTCATTCTATATCCTATTTGTATTGCCACCCCTCTCCAGTAGCTTCATTCGAGTTAACAATTAGACAACACAATAATTTCGGGATCCCCCACAAACATAATCAATTTGGCTTCGAAGACGATGATATGAGAAAGCCAAGATTTTCTTTTGAGTATTTTCTACAGTCTAGTAATACAATGGAATAAATTATTTCGAATAGTACATAACTTATAAAGCAAATTTAATATAAACAATTTGTTATTTTTGTCTTTGTTTTCTTCAGGTAGTTTTCCTCTTCAGTTTTCTTATAAACTATCAAGACAGTAAAGCAAACAATTATGTTAACTATATCTTAACTATATAATCAATATATATATCCTTAAACCTAATTAACTGATAATTCCCTTCAAAACTTACTCTGCTCGATGGCACTACTCACTGAGTTATTTATCTCGGCCACGACGACGATCTCCTCGTTCTCCTCCGTCTCCTCGGGCACCATCATCAGATTGTTGTTCATCAGGTAGGTCTCCATGCGGTGATCCCGGGCAGACCCGCCGTCCGCCCCCTCGCCGCTTGTGGTGCGCAGGCGGTGAGTGAACGAGGACCGCGAGCGAGTCATGTAGGAGGATCTGGTGGTGGAGACGCGACGGAGGATCCCGCGCCCGTAGAAGAGCATCCGCACCTCGACCCGAAACCGGGGATGGGTCGCCGCGTATAAGTATGGATCCACGCAGGCAGCCGTCTTACAGAACAGAGCCGGGATCATGGAGCCCAGCGGCGTTATGTGCTTCTCCAGGCCAAAGACCCCCATCATGGCCACCACGGCGTAGGGGGACCAGGCCAGAAACCATAGCCCTATGATGGCCGCCACAATGAAGGCCAGCTTCTGCTCCGTTTTGGCCTTGTCTTTGTTCGACTGGATGCGTCCGGCCGAGACGACCACCTTCAGGATGTAGAAGTAGGAGTACACGATGGCCGTCAGCGGGAAACAGTAGGCCGCCACAAAGAACAGTGCCATAAAGATGCGGGCTGGCGTCTCCTTGTTTAGGTAGTCGAAACTGCAGGTGGTCAAGAATCCCTCCGGTACATAGACCGACAGTCCAATGTCCAGGGCCGGCATTACGGCGAACAGGAAGCTGTAGCACCAGATCAGCAGGATGATAAGGTAGGAGCGGAGGCGGGAACAGCGTCGGAGTGGCTGCAGCGGGTGCACCACCACGTTGTACCGGTCCAGGGCGATGGCGGTGAGGGTGCCGATGGCGCACGTGCCACTCAGTCCGCCCACAAATCCATAGATGCGGCAGGCTGCAATGGATTGTGAAGACGGTTTATAGTTACTCCAAAAGCTTCTAAGGACTATGGCCTAAGAAATGCATCTCAAAAGTGAACTAAATTTAATAATCTATCCTTTATCTGAATTTCTTTCAGTGCAACTGAAACGTCAAGCTTACCAACGTCTCCCAAAGCCGGGCCCTCCTTGATGTTATTGTAGATGGCAATCGGACACTTGACGAGCATCAGAAAGTCGCAGATGGCCAGGTTCATCACCAGGATGTTGGCCGGAGTTCGGAGTGACTTGCGGTTGGCAAACATGAAGATAACGAACGCATTGCCCACACAGCCGACCACCGAGATGAGGCAGTACAGGGCGGCCATGACCAAAAATGTGCTCGTACTTGGCGGCTCGAACTGCAGCCAAAAAGGGTTGACCTTGGCAATATAGCTCAGGTCGTACTTGTCGCGGTAGTGGATGTAGCCAGGGTAGTAGCTGTAATTGCTGATGTAGACAATAAAATCCTATTAGTTTTCAGCTAATCTTTGCAGTAGGTCAAGCAGTAACTCCAAATAGCATTAATTTCTTATACCTTGCCTCCGTGGAGATGTTGAAATGCCTTTCACTTTCGCTGGTCGCCACTTTTATACCTGTGCCCGTATCCGCCGAAGATGTGTTTGGACTCCCGCTCGAGTTGGCCAGAATCTCGGGCAGGGAGAGCGCTCCTGTTAGCCAGTAACTGCTGCTGCCAGAAGCATTGGTCGTTAATGAGGGCAGCGTCGACAGGATGATGGCCTCCATGTCGGGTTGGTAGTGGTCGGTAGTCCCCGAAAATGTCGTACCAGGACGTGCCGGGCAGGTGGACGCGGAAACTGCGCTTGTTTACTTGGAAGCGCCTCGAATACCGCATTTGGCAAGGCCGGCGCGTGTCGCAACCACAGGGCTCGGTGATGTCCTCAGTGGTGCAGGAGCTGGCGGCCAGGATGCCAGGGGAGGCAGTGGTGCTGCCGGATAGTGGTTACCGCTGTCACGAAGCATTTTCCGTTTGCTCACCGCCAATCGGGTTAGCTGCAATTAGCTCTTGGCCTCAGACACTGAAATGGGGGCAGATAAAAACGCAGTTTAGCTCCGGATCTTGATTTAATTAAGCGTATGAGGTTGCTTCACTAGGTTGGCTTTTAATTCCTTTAAGATATTTTTTAATGTACAATAAAACAGTATATCTCTTAAGGAACTATAATGACAGCCCGGGGTATACTTAATACTTGGCATTTAAATGACGTATACGCCCGGTTGGACTAAGACCCCTTTCTGGATGTAAATAGAATTCACAAGCAGCTTATTTATTAAATTATTTCCTTCTAAGTGGGTTCATAAAATTCACCTAAAGGATTCCCGTAGAGACCCTTAAAACTTCGCTTTGACTTTCTTCTGGAAAAACCCGAGGGAATGCCGATGGGGGGCGGAAGTCCTTGGACAGCGGAAAACCAATAACATTGTGCGAACAATGTCGAGAAAGTTTTAAACAACACCTCCCAATAAACGAGTATAATCTATGTACATTACAACTTAGGCACTTGAAGCTGCAAAATTATTTACTTGTTAATCAAATATTTACGTTGGACACTAGGATCTAGAAGGATTCGTCTGCCGAGTAAGACCAAATCACTCAAGTAACAGGATTTGTACAAGATTCGGATTCGGACACGGACTCGCACTTGGACGGAAAATCAATTAACAGCGGCCAGGGTATTCGAGGTGCTTATTATGTAAATCCCCTAGCAGGCGTATTTAATTAGAGAAACTTAATTGCTTATTAAATAACTAGCAGGCGTCCACGTGAGTCCTGGGCGGAGTCCGGAACCCGGACGGCAGGCATAATTTGAGGTCCTGCCGCAAGTGCTTTCCAACTCAAACACAACGCGAACGCAAAACTTTTGCGCAGCATAAACAGCACTTGGAAGAAACTTATCCAGCAGCCAAATGGCAACTGCCAGCAGCTGAAGAACGACTTCAGAGTCAGGGTGAAGCTCTAGAAGAGTGACCCGTGACCCCAGAACCCTTGTCCCCCTGTAGGGGCAAGCGACATCCTTCATCCTTCAAATTTATGCTCGAGCGCTTTCAACTCGCTTCCTTTGTGGAACAACAGAAAGCACAGTTGACGGCAGTGTCCCTCAAAAACACGAGTACTATATGCATAGTTCCGCTTTTGAAAATGACGGGAATCGGTTTTTGTTTTGCCAGAGGCCTTTGTGCCATTTAAATAGCACTAATTGGCCAATTGAAATTTGTCTTTGCTCTTGAGCTGACTGGTTCTGCTGCCACTTTTTGTTTACCATTTGTTCCAACTGAAAGCGAAATCGGTTTCATTAAAAATCGAATGCGCTTTGGTTTGCGTTTGAGAGTCGGAGTGAGGAAGCACGTGAGGGCATTGGCAATTAATCATTCAGAAAGGATATGGGAATAGGTTCTTCGTTTTCGTTTGGCAAGGGAATTTGCAACATGTTGACAGTTGCAAGCTGCTTACAGAGGTCGTCTGCCAGTTAATTTGAAATGTGCACCAGCTGCTTTTGGCTTTCTGGCAGTACGAACGAGTTTTTAATGATTCGGAAGGTCCTTCCAGGAAGGTACCTTGGAAACCCCACTTTAAATATCTTTAAGATCGACCTGGCAGTTCTATGATTGGCTTAATTGAATCGCTTCTTTTTGGGCAAGCAATTGGCCGTAACCTGTTGAATGGGCCATATCTCTGAAAAACAAAATTTAATTCAGAACATGAGAGTCACTCTGAAACAGAGGCAATTGCTGTGACAAAACGTGATTCTAGGACTCATTCATCAGCTTCAAAGGATTCAACTAAGCAGAGAGATGTTAGATGGCCAATGGCTTTTAGAGTATTCAAAATTGATTCGATTAAGGGCCGGTCCTTGGAAAGATCCATTTTTTGTTGAGTCGGCAAGGATACCAGCGGCTGGCAAGCAGGCTGACAGGCGAGTCCTAAACAAAGCCGGAACCATCACTTAGGCGCACATTTTTGCATTCCGGATATGCGGCTTTTGGCTGGTTGCACAAGCTTTTTGCATTACCAGATTGTAGATGGTAATGCATTTGGCCCTTTGTTTTTCCGCCGCCATAATTCCGTCCGCACTCGAAAATTTAATTATGAGTGGAAATGGTTTAAAGTGTTCTGTTCGGTTGCTGCGGCAATTTTTGCACAAGCCGCGGGATGATTGCTCGGAAACAATTACCCGGCCACTTGCAGCTGGAAATCGCTAACAACGCTCGCAAAAGAGCGAGCATAATTTATTTAAATTAAGTTTCAATTTCCCCAGCTATCAGTTTCCTCTTCGTTATCCACGAAAGAAGTTTTCACAATAATTGCGGTCCTCTGGAGTATCCTTGGAATGAGTCTTGGAAAAATGAAAGCTGGTGCCAAAAATACATCAATTTAATCGCCTATTTAAGCCTGAAATGTTTTTGACTTTAAACCCCTTTGTGGAGTAATCTTCCTTAAGTAGCACAATATTAAAACTAGTTTTAAAACAACTACTAGCTCGCCAGTTTCGTGTTATATTTACATATTCGAAAAAATTCCGAGGCAAAAGTTGGCAATTGAGAAAGTTTCAGTGATTATTACGACTTTGAATTAATTTCATACTGTTGCTGAGCCCCGAGCAGCCTTTTAATTTTGCGTAGTTCTTTATGAATGAATTTGAAAAGGGCAACAACGGGCTACAATTTGCATTCAAAATTTAATAATATGCAAAAAAGAAATGAAAATTGAGTATGTTTTAGGTTTACAGGACTCGCAGGAGCGTTGGATTGAAGCTCACGTCCGTTCCATAAACACTTTAAATCATATTTGCGCCGGAATCAAATTTTTGTTAAGCCAGAGCTGGAAAAGATGCTAACCCACGCGTGGAATCACATGTGTCCGGATCAGACGTGTAATGTGCCACCGCCTTTAGAACACACCCCGCTCCCAGAGGGTTGCCTGGGCTGCCTAGGCTGCTGGGATTTGATTTCAGCTTAAAAAAAAAAAAAAACAAACAGCTGTTAGAGGTACAATCTTAGTCGGGAAGCTCCTCCCTGTTGCGATTCTTTTCATTTTTTTGTTGTGTTGCCACGAGAGCCCATGACCCCCATGGGTGTATTGATTTATGCTCGCGCCAGTCAGTATTCATTTAACAATTTTCACTTATGTATGCCAGTTTATTGCAGTCCTCATCTGCACTCAGCCGGCTTGTCCCCTGGGCGGGCAAACCATAACGCCACGTTTCCCACCAACCAGTCCAAAGAACGACGAAAGGAGGCTGCAGGATGTAGGTGGCTTTCTAAATGCAATGGATGCGGCCCAAGGCTGTGACAGAACAGAAAGTTTCAGGCCGCCATCATCAACAGGCACTTAAACGGCATAACACTGCACTGAAATAAAGTATGGTGGCTGAGTAAATCGTTAGAGTAATTAGCCACTAACTCTGCATACCATTTAATACCAGGGGAACTATAAGATAGCTAGCCAACAGTTGATAATGCCATGGATAATTATTTTGAGGTCAAGTGAGTTTTCAGTGTATAACTTGTGACTGCCACAACCAAATTACAAGGAACGAAAGCTCATTTTATAAATAATAAAATTAAAAATGTTATTCACGCCAACTTGTTCAACAAAATTTCCAGCTAAGGACTCTCGCTAAAGGCTGATAAAAAATGCTAAATGCTAACCCTTTCGGAGAATGATTTTAATGAAAATTACTTTCTCGCAGTGGCATAGTTATGAATGCCCAAACTGATGGCTAAGAAAACCTAGATAGGGAGAGCTCTTGGCCAGAACCGAGATCTGTACCGCATTAGAGCATGTCAAGTATTCAATCTGGTCGGAATTAAGCCACGGCACCTTTAAGATACGATTCCCATTGTGACCGGCCGGCGAACCGTCAACTGATGCAAGATGTGAATGTCTAGGATGTGGGCGAAACAGTCAAGTGCACTCGCCACTACACATGCAAAAGGATATGTGAGTATATATTCCTCCCAGGGGTAGAAAAATAAAAGTGAACTGGGGGCGCCGCATATCTCCAAGGAATCCAAAGAGGACTCGGCGAGGCCAACTGCTCAAGAAGCGCCCCAAGAAATGAGACTGACGTCCATCTGAGGACCTCTCCAAGAGGCTTATGCACCCCAGATGCCAGCTGCAAGGAGATGCCAGGACTTTGCTGCCTGGCTAAGAGCCACAAAGCTCGTCACCACTCAGGTGTGTCAGTCAAACAAAGGAGGAACCGAAAGCCGAAAACAAATCATCCAAAAGGACCCTAAGACCCAAAAAGAGAGCAGCCGAGCCGGAGCCTTTCCAATTGCCCATTAATTCTGAAACACATTTCTGTCCACGGCGTTCCATTAGGCCATCGTTCTTGGAAAATCCGCTTAGGGTCCAAAATATGGTTCAAGTGTTTTATTTGATTCTTTAAGCGGCTAATAAAATTAAGTAAACAACTTGGCCATAACCGTTTAGGTACCTTTAGGCTTTTATTATGATTTTTTAGATACTTTCTGCTAAACAAATTTGAGCGTCTAATTGAACCTTAAAAAGCTTTAAATATTTAACATAAATATGTCTAAAAAGGACTTCTGACTCTGTGAAAATATGTCAACATGAAATAATAATAATTTTAAGGATAAATAAGATGAAAAGAAGGGTTCAACAAGGACACAGTGCAGTTCTTCACAAAGGCGTTTGGGTTTTGTTTTTGACGCAAAACAGAAAGTTAATTAAATTTGTCATTTTAATCAGTCGGGCAATGAATTTCAAAGCCAGTTTTCTGTCAAATGGAATTTAATTTTGCACAGAAAGCGCATATTTTTGGCATAAACTTCGAAGCTGCCTAATCTGCCAAATCGTATGAAATCAATTCCAAAAGTATTCCTTTTTGTAATTTATTTGAAAAGTAAATACTGCCAGTGATCGAAATTGCAAAGGGTAAACAGACAAAATTGGGGAATGTAAACAGCTTCACAACAAATTGAAAGTCAAATAAAGGGGTAAGAACTGAGATCAAAGGACTCCAATTGTCCTGGAATATACTGCCAGAATGCAAATCCCGGAAGAGCTGTAAAAAACGGAATTTACTCACCTGTTTAAAAGTCCTTGATTGTTGTTTTTCACTGTTTTATTTTTGGTTGGTCAGATGTAGGGTAACTTTCTTAAAACTTCAATTGTTTCTTTATGGAACTCTGCAGTTTATTTATTTTGAAAAAGCGAATCGCGACAAAGTTCGCCGTCCAATTTATCATCAAAGTTGGCTAGCGCCATTTTGACCAAGTGGCGCCAACCGGACACGAAACTTAAGTCTTAACTGCAACTCGATTATTGGCGAATTTTAAGCGGCTTTGGCGGTTCCTTTGACGGCTTACGCGGACTTTGAGTTACTTGTTGACTCGCCGCGTATACCCGATTTTTAATTAACCCATCGACGGCGCCGAGGGGCTTGTATCCTGACCGGAATCGGTGAACCGCAGAAATCCGGGAGCTGACCGCACTGACTGTCTGAAGGCTCGCGTACGACTGAGCCACAGGACCCAGCAGCTGGTGTTTTTATCAATGAAAATTGTTGCTTGTCGGCGGCATCCTTCGCCAGGGATAAGAGAAATGCGGAGCCTGCGCGAAAGAGAAAGTGCGTTGGAACTTTGCTCTTAAATGGCAAGCCACATACTGGCATACCGTGTTTGCCAAGGCTTTTTACATTTCATTATTGCCACTTGTGGACTGCTCTTGAACTCGGCAGACGAAGGCGTTTGATATACGGGCTTGTATCTTTGTATCTGCTAAATGGCCAGTCATTGGTCGGCCAGTAAGCATTCATTCACGAGCCATTACAACTTATTAAAAACACGGCCTTTCTAGTCCGTTGAGGTTTCAGGTGTGCGTGCCAGGAAAGCCACAACACGTTGGGGGAAAATCCTATTTCAATGTGTGAAGGCTTTGCGGGATCTCATTTAAATTTGTGTCTGAACTGGATTTATGTTGATAGTTTGGCGAAGAATCAACTCCACAGATCATTAGTAGTTAAATTTAGCGTTTAATTAAAACTTAATTAACTTCTGGGGATACATTAAAGGCAAATTACCCTGCCCTGGAACCTTTCTATATTACATTTTTTTTACATTGTTTCACATAAAAATATTTATGCGGTCGACTGCAGCACGAAAATGAAAATAGTTGGCTTCGAACGGCGATGACAAACTGCCAACATTTTTCTGGCTTGGCATATCGGGTGCACCACTTTCCAGAGCCGCAAATTGAGCAAAGCCAGCCGCAGTTCGTCGGCAGTTGCACTTTAATTAAAACTAAATACGGATAAAGGCCGCAGCTCTAGCCCCGGCCCCTGCCTCTGCCCTTTGACAAATGCCAACCAGTCTAATTCTAATGATTATTGATGTGGCTGCTGATGATGGTTGATTCTGTGTTTACTGCCGGCTTGGATTTGTTCACAGCTCTACATCATTATATAGCAGATATATATGTACTGCTCTGACCTGTCCAACAACGATTCCGATTCTGATAGTCTGGAGTACGGCAGACCTGGCCACAATTACGTCTAATGCTCCGGGGTTGCCTTTGCCCCTTGAAACTCTTAACATTTGTGCCGATTATACTTTTATTTGTGTTTTGCTTCTCGGTTTTGCTAAATTTGGGTTATCTCCTCCCCTCTGGCAGTGCTTTCGGTTGAACTTGGCCAAAGTCAGGGCTTGTAATCAGTGCCAACAAGTTCTGCAAGTTGACTTTTAGACACACTTTCTGGCAGAAGAGATTCGAAGCACTTGGACTGTTGAGTCTTCAATCAAAGCCAATGTAAGCCTTTGTTTCAGCTTAAAGTGGGTAAAAGTTTATTGTTAACCACATACTAGCATCAAAATAGCCTTTTTTAGGGTATAATAAACCATCATAGACATCAATTTGTGCCATCTTCCCGGCTTAGATATTAAAAGTTGTGCTTTGTGGCACTAAATTATACAACATTTTACGCATTCGTCGTGTATTTTTGTTTTCATTTTTTTAACTCAAAGCAAGAAAAAAGCACTTACTCTCTCTGATTCGGATTCTGATTCTGTCTCTGGGCTCTGGGTTGGGGCTTTATACCTATACGTATATGTACTTTTGGTTCCGTCGGCCTTTTCCTTCCCCCTGGCAACCTGGCAACCCGACAACCTGGCAGAGTAATTAGTGACTTGTACAAAAAATAAGAATACAAAAAGAGTCTATTATAAATGGGGGCGTGAGCGTAAGTGTTCTCGGCTCAACTTTTCCAGATTGCGGACTTTGTGCTCGCGGAACCAGACATTTATGTTCCCGCTTGACATATCATGGAGGTCGTTTTAATATTCGCTTTTGGGCCAAGTCGCAGGTAGCCTAAAAAGTTTACCCGGACTACAATGCAAATGCTTAACCGCTTTGGGGCAAAAATTTCCGCTCCCAAATCCGAACTCGGGCTGATGAGTCACACGTATTTTGGCCAAGTGCGTAGTTATGGTTTTGAGTTTTTAAGAAATCGATTTGACTCCGACAAACGTCAATAACAATGCCTAGCTGTCATTATCATAATTTAATAGGTTGTAGGGCCAGCTTGATTATAATTAATAGTTCCATATGAACTGGCACTGCGTTAATCTGTTTGATGAATTTAATTGAATGAATTTTATTCATCGGCTCGAAAGGTTTCCGATGCCCAGGGAAATGGTTACGCAGTGCAAAACACACAATGCGATTAGCATGCAATAGTAATGGCATTAAATATGCAATACACTCGCAAACAGTACATTTCCAGTACAGAGACCTGCGATTTGCGGCTGCGACATGTGATGTAAAGATAAACACCGAAGCAATCAGACTAAGTACCGTCCAGATACAAATATCGCCCCAGAGAGATAAGCCCTTCAGTCTGTCCTCATATGTAGTCCATGCAGCCTATAGCTGGAAGCCACAAAATGAACAATACCACTTGGTGTTGCTGTCGATGATCGTGTGGGGCGATTTGTGGTTTTGTAACCCCCTTCCACTATAGTCCCACTCCAAGTCACTCGAAGACGATTGAGTGTTTCTTCAAAAGACACTCGGAACCGAAGCAATTTGACTTTCGAGTCTCGACCGAGGGTCTTTCCCCTCATTGGATTACGCGGTTTTATTATATCTTCATCGGAGTTACTCATCATCGTGGCTCGTTTCCAGCACGCAGGTTAGCCATTAGTCATTCCACACAAAGACTTTGCTCTCTAAGTCCACGATCCCGGCATACCCTCTGATACCTTATATCTAACAGGTATTATCTAAAATCAGAGACCAAACTAACGGAAAACTTTAAAAGTTTTGTGCAAAGATAGTACTAGAGGTTCCCCTTATCTATGTGGAAATATAATCAATGTAATAGTTATATTTCTAATTTAGTAGCTAATAGAGCACTTAGGTCGATCAATTTTCTATTAAAAACTAGTTTTAAAACTTTCCATAATTACTATTTGTTCTGGCGTTGAAGTCTTCGAGCAATTAAAACTAAACGCAGGATAACCAAAAGTCATGAAACCCAGTCTTAAAACAAATATAATAGGTAAACAATAAAAAGTGTTCCATTAGGGGAACTCGAGTGGAAAGGGCTTGGGGCTCTGAGTGGAATTTTATAACGCGTTTTCCAAGAATTCCATTTCTTGGAACCTACATGAAACTAAAGACTAGGTTGGAGCAACCCGAAATGGTTAACCTTTTCACTGTCATGGCATTTCTGGCTTTAAATTGATTTCGTGGGTCTGGGCGCTTCTTTAGGCAGCCCCTGGCCTCCCTTCCCTGCCGTTCAACAATTGGCAACCCACCAACAACAAAGCCACTGGGAAGTGATATAAGTGGCGGGGTCTCAGTGGCTCTAACCGCAGTTGTGTGACCGCGTTCGGCGGGTGAGCACGGAGTGAAAAATAACATTAAAAAGCCACTGGGCAGTGAGACATCAAAAGGCCAGAAAGCCGCAAGAATTGTGCAGTGCCCGGAGTAGTCATAGCCTGATAAAGCACTTTGTGGTCTAGTGTACCCCATAAAAATCAAAACAATGTGGAGTTATCACTCGCTTATCACTCGTTATCACTCGGCGATTTACGCCGCCTCGATCTTGATTTGTGGTGAGATACAGCCCTAATTTAATAAAACATGTGACGAAAGTGCGTTTGCCTTGCAATTAAAAACTCTATTGACGGCGGCAGGCATTTTTATAATCAAGTATCGCAAATATTTAAACAGTGAACAGAGCAATGAAAATATATGTACATTCTGCCTTTAAAAAGCCGTATAAAAGGTTTATAGCATCGTGGCTATAACTTCCATAGTGGTTTAATTCAAGACTTAATTAAAAATCTTCCAAGTATACTATCTTGCTTGTAAATTAAAAAAAAAAATCAGGAAATGATAGTTGTATTATTTGGATGATGTCTAGAACATGCCAGCGATAGGTCTTTTGATTATTTATAGCCAGTTACGAACCGGCCACCTGATTGATCTTCAACCTGCCTACCGTCATTCTGGGTTTCTTGATTAGTATTCGTCACCAGTGTCCACGGAGATCACTGTCAGTGGTCATTCATTCGGCACATGATTCCTCCAAAAAAACGCGAGGTTTTTGCCAAGTCTTTTCAATTATCCCAATCAATTTAATCCGACTAATGACCGTGTGAGCAATCGTGGGAAGTCCAATGCTAAGCATTCGTTAATGAAAATTAAACCACAATTTAACCAAATTTTCCATAAGTAAAAAACTGTTAATTGATGGTTCGAAAATTCCATTTTTTGTGGGGTAATAGGCATGTGAATGGAGACAGCTGCACCCTTTTTTTCAAGGGTCGCATATTGCACAGTGGCTTTCGTTGAGAGCCATAAACTTTACACGGATAATTGCCGTCAGATCTGTGCTAATTAAATGAGCAATTACCAATCCGTAGTGCCCCGCCGACTGAACCGATTTCCAGTGACGACAGACGGCATCGCATAAATAAAAGTGCAAAATGTGTACGACACACATTTGGCGTATTTATAGCTTTCGCCGCCGCTGAAAATAGTTGATGGCTTGATTGATTATCGCCGATTCGACCCACCCACTCCTGGCTGTCACATAATGTCACTGATTCCCCCATATTACCGATTAATTAGCACCTGCGGCAAACTTGATTAACCGTCTGTGTTTGGCTTTCCAGCTACCGGCGGTGTCTGGAGCCAAGATTTTGGCTACGAGGGAAGACATGGACCGGAGCATTGGGGCGAGGATTACGCTCGCTGCAGCGGCAAGCACCAGAGCCCCATTAACATTGACCTGGTAAACGCCGTGGAAAAACGCTTTCCCAAGCTGGAGTTCTTCAACTTCCATGTGGAGCCCAAAGGCATTCACATGTCCAACAACGGGCACACGGTGCTGGTGAAGATGACCTTCGACGAGGACAGGATGCCGACGGTGCGCGGAGGTCCTCTGGCAGAGAGGTCTCCCCTGGGCTACCAATTCGAGCAGTTCCACTTCCACTGGGGCGAGAACGATACGATCGGCAGTGAGGATCTGATCGACAACCACGCCTATCCGGCTGAGATGCATGTGGTGCTGAGGAACCTGGAGTATCCGGACTTTGCCAGTGCCCTGGACAAGGATCATGGCATTGCCGTTATGGCCTTCTTCTTTCAGGTAAGCTAAGCCCGAAAAAATATTCTTAAAACCAACTAATGAATATCTATTGAACTTTAGGTTAGCCCCACCTCGTCGGATGGGTATGAGAAGTTCACAGACCTCCTACCCCAGATAGATAGAAAGGGAAAGTCTGTGAATATGAGCAATCCCCTGCCCTTGAAGGAATATGTATCCAAGAGCATGGAGAGCTACTTCAGCTACACAGGGTCCCTGACTACTCCGCCGTGCAGCGAGGAGGTCACCTGGATAGACTTTACCTCTCCCATAGACATTACAGAGAAAGAGGTAAGTGGGGAATTGATTTATTAAACAATAAATTTGTGGATAACTTGTGGATTTCTTTCAGCTGAATGCCTTCCGCCTGCTCACCGCCAACGATGATCACTTGAAGAACAACTTCCGGCCCATTCAACCGCTGAACGATCGTATTTTGTACAAAAATCACATAGAGGTTCCCAAAACTAAAATGGGCTCGATTCCTTTTGTAAATGCAGAGAACTCTGCTGCCAGCTGGAGGTCCTGGCACTCCCTCGCCCTCATTCTGGGGCCCTGTTTTGGCCTCGTAACCTTGCTAAGTGCCTCTGCTGTTAGCGGTTTTTAATTAGAGTTTTGTGGCCGGAAATCGAAGGTCAATTGTTAAGTGCCTAGCATGTACTTAGCCGTCTAATTAAGCGCCGCAATTTACATGTCCTCTTCTTGTTCGCCTGCACTGTTTGTTGTTCAAACAGGACGACCCCTAATGCCCCTGGACGGGCGCACATATATCAACTGGGAAAAGCAAACAAGCAAACAGGTCGGTGGATTGCTGAAACCAAATTAACGAAGCTCAGCTGGCACGATACCCTAACTCATAAATTATGCAGCACCTCTCGCCGAGACTGTCAAGTGCATTGTATCCGTTTGGAGGAAGTCCTGTGGCTAATAGAACTCTGCCTGGTTTTGCACATTGTGATTTTAAATGCTTGGCTCAAGCAATACAGTTTTCTTGTACTTTTAACTTTAGTCTTTGTAGCACTAAATTATTGTTAATTAATAAAGATTTTATTTTACTTTAAATTTTCACGCTTCTGAAGTGATTATTTTAAAAAGAAAGTCATCTTAATATTATCTAGATTCTAGAATGCAATATAGGTCAATGCCCTGAGTCTCCAGATGATTATAGAGCTTCTTAATACCTACATACATATTTAAAAATTTAAAACTATAAATTTTCTTTATTCTAAGTCATAACTTAAAGGCTATCTTAAAGTCGTAAGTGTGTTTCTAACAAAAACAAACATCTAACTGTGGGAAGTGAGAAAACTTGGCACTTTTATACGGCTTTGAAAGCAGTTGTGAGACGGCGTTCGGCGGAGAAACACGGCAAATAGTTAGAAACTGAGACTCCGGAACCGTCCAATTATCCATAAACTCTTCCTTTTAGCCTCCTCGTAAGAAGCGATACAGAAACTAATTCTAAAGAAGACCATGTCCTGCTTTAGAACTTCTAATGGTTTTAAGAAGTGCCTTATTGCCTCCTTTGTGATTTTTGGTGAGCTTGTATATAAAATAGCTTTATAATTGCATAATGAAAAATGTATAACTAAAACAAGAAAGGAAAGCTAACTTCGGGCGGCGCCGAAGTTGATATCCCCTTGATATAGTTGGCCGATCCTTATGAGAATATCACAGTATAACCAATTCATTACAAAGGAAAATATAAAAAATATTCCCAAACATCTATCTAATATCTAATTAATCTGCAAAGCTTCCTGCTCATCAAATTTTTTGGATTTTGGCGGAGATATGTGTTGCTCTAAGCGACATATCTCCGGATATAAGCGTAGTTATGTCACTATATAATGTCACCATAATAATTTCGTACGACTAAAAAAAAGGTTTGACAAATCAAATTAATATTATAACTATAATCATTAACTTCATTCACAAATTCAAATTAAATACTATTAGTTTTATCATTTTGATCCGAATCACTTACCATTCTGCTAATTTAAATTCCTTCAAAATTGACTGAAATTTGCTCTATAATCGTGAAACTGTTAATGATATATAATTCGGTGATGCGATGTGCTAATTCAGTGAGAATTTTGTTGTTACTGTCGTCAAATTATGTCGTCAGTTTGTTTAAACTCACACACTGAGAAAAAGTGGACAAGGCATTTTATTTTATCAGACACCGGCACTCTTTGCTAAACCATATTTCTGTAGAAACATTTCCGAAGAAACTACAATAAGCTGCTAATTGGTTGGATACTTACATGTGTCGGAAAACTTTAATCTTAGGGGATTACTAATGACAACAAATAAAGGATTAATGAAAAGTGTCACCGACGTATTTATAACTTACTATGACCAAAAATATCACACTATTTTATACTCTGGGAGTTTTAATTATAGTCTTCTATTTTTACCCATTTAAAGGCCTGTCAGAAGCCGTTAGGGGCCAGGACTTTGGCTATGAAGGCAGATCGGGACCCGCGCACTGGGGTGAGGAGTACGCCCGCTGCACTGGCAAGCACCAAAGTCCCATTAACATAAACCACGTGAGTGTCAAGCAAAATAGCTTTCCAAGGCTGGAGTTCCACAACTTTAATGTGGAACCCAAGAGCATGTTGGTGACCAACAACGGACACACGGTGCTGGTCAAAATGAGTTTTAACAAGGGCAAGGCTCCCAGGGTCAAGGGTGGTCCTTTGGCCGAGAAGTCCTCTGTGGGCTACCAGTTCGAGCAGTTCCACTTCCACTGGGGCGAGAACGATACGATCGGTAGTGAGGACATGATCGACAATCATGCCTACCCCGCAGAGCTGCACGTGGTCCTGAGGAATCTGGAGTATCCTAGTTTTGCCAGTGCCCTTGGCAAGGACCATGGCATTGCCGTGATGGCCTTTTTCTTTCAGGTGGGTCTCTTGAAAGGAATAAACGAGTTTTTTTTATAGAAGAATTAAATTTCCAGATTAGTAGCTCATCAACTGGAGGTTACACCAATTTCACCAGTTTGTTGCCACAAATCGAAAGAAAGGGTCAATCGGTGAACAAGACCAAGACATTTCCCTTACGCCAATATCTCTCCAAGGACTTGAGCAGCTACTACACCTACACAGGATCCTTAACCACTCCTCCTTGCAGTGAAGAGGTAATTTGGATGGATTTTCGGACTCCCATTGATATTACCGAAAAGCAGGTGAATTATTTCCCTTTTTTTATAAAACTATACGATTTTCTACAAGATTTTCTTTTAGCTGAATGCCTTCCGCCTACTGACAGCCCACGATGATCACCTGAAGAATAATTTCAGACCCACACAACCTTTGAATGATAGACCCGTATACAGTAATCAGCAAGAATCTCCACTGTTTGTGGACTCATCCGCTGGAGGAAGGAGGCCCCTTTTCAAAACCCTTTTTCTTGTGACTCTCCTTGCAATTCTACTCCCAGCTGCTAATTTAAACGCTGCTTAGTTCAAACTTTAAAGTTAAAAAGGTATTAAAAAACAAACATATTAATTTGAAAAACGTGCCGGCATTTGACAGTCGGGAAAATAAAATGTAAATGTTTAAAACCCTGAAGCTTTTTTAATGGCTTTCAAAGTATTTATTGACGCTTTAAAATAAATACCACGTAAAAAATATGGATTTTATACGCAAACTGTTTCTTTTAGCAAAACCATTGAAAAAGAATAAATTCCATTCAAAGCACGCAAACTATATGAATTGAAGCCACAAAAAGTGGCTTAAGTCAAACAATTAAATCTGAAAGATAAATAAGGCTTAAAGCCAAGCGGAATCAATCAATTTTATTAACGTTTGATGATATTTTTATTTAAATACGAAACATTATCATTTCTGTCAGTTATTAAACATAAATTAAGGCATACTTTCGGGCAATTTTCACAAAAAAGAGTCTTATTTATGAAAAATGTAGGAGAAATGCTTTCCCAGAATATCAGCTGCTAAAAGATCCTAGTCAGGCAGGTTGGAGTACTTTTGATGACCTCCTGACCTTGTGCTGTCAGCGAGGCTTGGTAAATTATGGCAAACATGTGCACAAATCTATCAGCGAAATATCAACTTTTTGAAACAATCCGAAGAGTTCGTCTGGCGAAAGTCGAGCTCGCAAATGTGATTTATTGATAATCACTTTTGCCCCCTAGTAAACACGGGGGACCCCACCTAAAATGCACTTTATTTTCTACCCAGTAATCAGTGTCAATTATGTCAGCCCTAGGCAGGTTCCACTGTAAGTGGAAAACGGATTGATCATCGTTGTTTGTCTTTTTGCGTCTGGCGGCTTGTCCTTGCGACCTTTCGACTTTTACGTTTGACCCCTTGGTTAATTATAGAATGAATTGTGGCATTTTCTAATTAGCTTATCAATGACTGTTTATTAATGCGATGGATCTGCTTGATATGGAGTGGCCTAGAACCCACTGACTAAGATGCGAAAAACAATCTGAAAGATACTATCGTGTCATGATTTGCGCAAAATGGCATTTCCATAAATAAGCCAATTGCATTGCATGGCCAATTTCCGTTTATTTTTATTGGCTTTCAACTCCCTCGCCTCGGCACGCTCTGACTTAATTGATGACACCAGCATCCCAGGGAATATAAATATTATGAAACTTTTCCATTGCCGCCCCAATACCTACCGAGTGCCGAACCGCGATCCCCTAATGAACGATAAGGTTTATTGACAGCCAAACGTTACAAACTGACCCCTGGTGTTCGTCACCGGAGGCGATACTACGCCTTGGGAGGAACCATAGAACAAGCCCCTCCGGCCCAGATCTGGCTAACTTTGTATATAGAATATATAGACGAGAGCGATCAGTCTGCCCCTTCGTGGGCAGTGTGAAATCTCAAGTTGTAGTTCGCACTTGCGGCATGTGTGAGTCCGGATTCGATTTGATGTGGATCGGATCCGATCGTATGGGATCGACGTCATGAGACAACTGATAACTTTTCTTTAGGCAATCCCCCCCTTGATGGCACATTAATTTTCAGCTTGATGACTGTGTACCCAGATTGGCAGGGCACTGTTGCTACTTTTAGAGCTTTGGAGGCGAGCTATGGGCCTGGAGCTCTGGTTTTGTGGCTTTCCTGGCGGTTGTTCAAGGTTACTACGAGAGCTATCGGAGCAGGAATTTTTTGGGGGCTTGAGGCGTGACATTTGAGCCAAAGCCCAGCCACTCGCCAACCTCATGATAACTTTCTCTATGATGGAGGGAGAACTGCAGAACCGAAGTACTTCTAAAGTCCTGAGACCCAAATTAGACATGACAATGCCTACTAATATTTTTTAATCAAAGGTCTTGACAATAAAACCATTTACGACCCAAGTAATCAACAAGTCTCGTATTCCAAAGCCGTGGCCTTGCACTTGATCCAGATATACTCATAATACAAAAATATAAAATTGAAGTCCAGCATTATCAGTCAAGTGCAGCTTCCAGTTTTATGGGTTTGTGCAGCAACTCCCGATATCGGGGACCGGCGTTATGTAGGCGTACCAGACTTCTGATAAAAAATGAATTTAAAACTTATTTGAAGAATGACAGGGACTCTTATAAGTTATAATTATAAAAAAAATTACAGCATTTTGTGTTGATAATGATGGGAAGCCCGGGGGTAGCTGCGCAAGCCACTCTCGTGTTTTGAAAAATAACAAAAGTACTATAAATCATATTTCGAGTATATTTAGAAGAGGAGAACATCTATATATACGATCCGATGTGATTGTGAATTCCATTGAGTTTCCGAGGGCCTGGCGACTATATAAGTCAGCGGCCAGGCCGAGAACAATTTCAAACGCGAGTTAGTCGCTCAAGTGCACGGTACTAATTGAAAAACCACTTCAAAACTGATACTAATATCCTTTCAAAATGAGAATCCTGGCAGAGGTGAGAACTATATGATCCTAAGTCCCATATCAAAATATTTTTATTACATGAATGTAATAAACAATTCTAGAACCATGTTAATTTGCTGGACCCCTCGGAGCTGATGCGTCCTGAGCCCACCTTTGCCGACAAGAATCCCTCCAAGTTCAGGGACTACAGCATCGATACCACAGATCCTTTGAAAGAACGTGTGCGACAGACCTATCGCCAGATGCACTTGAACCAGACAGTGGATTTTGTCAAGGGTAAGGACATATGAGTAGTCATTAAAGGATTTAATAAATAAAAATTGTAAATGTCCTGCAGGACGTCGTGATCGTTGGTTAAAATTCGACACAATTAAGATGACTATTCGCGAAGCCCTGGAGAAGCTCAACGACCTGGTAGACGAATCTGATCCCGACCTGGATCTTCCCAACATCATCCACGCCTTCCAGGCGGCGGAGCGTGCACGCGCCGAGTTCCCGGAGCACGACTGGCTCCACCTGACCGCCCTCATCCACGATCTGGGCAAGATTATGGCCTTCTACGATGAGCCACAGTGGGCGGTAGTGGGCGACACCTTCGCCGTGGGCTGCCGATGGGGCGACAGCATCGTCTACCGGGAGGAGAGTTTCGAGGGGAACCCGGACGGTGAGAACCCCGCCTACAACACCGAGTACGGCATCTACCAGCCGAACTGCGGAGTGGACAACCTGCTGATGTCCTGGGGCCACGACGAGTACATGTACAATGTCCTCAAGCACAACAAGACCAAGCTGCCCGACGTGGCCTGCAACATCATCCGCTTCCACTCCTTCTATCCGTGGCACAACGGCGGTGACTACAAGCACCTGGAGGCGCCCAAGGATGCGGAGACCAAGAAGTGGGTGCTGATTTTCAAGTGAGTATTAAACTCGTGCTATTAAGCTTGTTACATAAATCCAATAATCTCAATTCCCTCTAGTCGCTATGACTTGTACACGAAGAGCGAGGTGGTGCCGGATATTGAGGCTCTGTGGCCTTATTACCAGAGCCTTATTGACAAATACTTGCCCGGAGTCATTGAGTTCTAAGAAACCCAAGCTATCTATCTTGTATTCACAAGAGTGCCATATATCTTACACATATACCATTAATATAGCTTACCTTATATATACACTTGTAACAAATATTAATATAATATTTTAAATTAAACACAAAATGAATTGTGATTTCTATTTTTGAAAAATAATAGTGTTTTTGAAATGGAAAGAATTTTTACAAAGGCCCATGTATTAAATACAGTTTAAACTTTAAAGGTACAGTTTACTGTTTACATACTTTTTATGTTTCAGCGTACTTTGCTTGTTTTTCTAAGCATAGCATATACCGTTTAAAAATTTGTAAAAATAGCATTTTTCTGTAGCATTTTCCCTTGTGTACTTTCCAAACACATCAAAACCAATTGTAGGTAATTGCATTCAGAGTCACCCACATAAAGTGTAATACCAAAATAAGATAGTAATTTTCCTAACGCATCGACAGTCATTAAAATTTTGATATACCTATTTAAATAAAAATAGCAATTTGTCTAAATTTATGCCTTAAAAGTAACAATTGCATTGCGTGTGCCAATTGGACCTGTGCCGTGCCATAAAAACAGCTCCAGTTTTCCTTTCCCATGTAGTTTGAAACAGTGCTTTGTGTATAGTATGCTTCAAGTAAGCAGTGTCCTTGTCCTAACCTGCCTTTGGACCATTTCGTTCGCTGGTGATGTCAGGGATCCACTTCTGGTGGAGCTTCCCATTGGCCAGTTGCGGGGACGCGATAATGGAAACTACTACAGCTACGAGTCCATTCCCTATGCAGAGCCGCCCACAGGAGATCTCCGCTTCGAGGCTCCGAAACCCTATAAGCGCCAATGGAGCGATACCTTTGATGCCACAAAGCCACCTGTTCTATGCCTCCAATGGGATCAATTCACTCATGGGAACAACAAGCTAGTGGGAGAGGAGGACTGCCTAACCGTTAGCATCTACAAGCCTAAGAACTCGAGTCGTAGCAGCTTTCCTGTGGTGGCCCACATCCATGGTGGAGCTTTTATGTTCGGCGGAGCCACCCATGATGGACACGAGACTGTAATGAGGGAAGGTAGATTCATTCTTGTCAAGATTACCTATCGTTTGGGGCCACTGGGCTTTGCTAGCACTGGAGATCGCTACTTACCCGGGAACTACGGTCTCAAAGATCAGCGGCTGGCCCTTCAATGGATCAGGAAAAATATAGATAGTTTTGGTGGAGAGCCGGAGAACGTTGTGTTGGTTGGTCACTCCGCTGGTGCTGTTCTTGTTCACCTGCAACTGCTGCAGGAGGGTTTCGACCAGTTGGCCAGATCTGCCATATCCTTTAGTGGCAATGCCCTAGATCCTTGGGCAATCCAGAAAGGAGCCCATGAACAAGCCTTCCAACTAGGTCGGATTCTGGGGTGTGGGCAGTTGACGGGCTCGGTGGCTCTCAAGGAATGCCTAAAATTCAAGCCGGCTAGCGAGATAGTCACCGCTGTGAAGAACTTCCTTATATTCTCCTACGTGCCCTTTGCTCCGTTCGGCCCTGTTGTAGAACCCTCAGATGTCCCTGGTGCCTTTCTCACCCAGTCTCCAGAAGAAGTTATCAAAAGCGGAAAGTCTAGACAGGTGCCTTGGCTAGTATCCTATTTAACCGAAGATGGCGGGTACAATGCCGCACTACTTCTGGAAGAATCTTATCCTGGAGGGCCCACCTGGATTGAGGAACTCAATGACAGATGGTTGGACTGGGCTCCATACTTGTTATTCTATAAGGATTCGGAAAAAACTATACAGGAATTAGATGACTACTCCAGTAAACTGAAAGAGGAGTACCTAGGAGATCGGCGGTTCAGCGTAGAAACTTATTTGGACTTGCAGAGAATGTTCACGGATGTCCTTTTCAAGAACAACACACAGGATGCCCTGGATCTTCATCGAAGGTTTGGAAAGAGTCCTGTCTATGCTTATGTGTATCCAGCATAGCTGAAAAGGGAATTGCCCAGGTCCTGACAAGGAACAGGGACGTGAGCTTCGGTATAAACGGTACAATTATTTTAAAATATATATAAAAATGTTTCGTTATGTAACAGGAACGGTCCATGGAGACGATTATTTCTTGATTTTCGACGTCATTAATCAAGATACCCAACGTCCAGATGCGGAAAGGATTTCGAAGAATTTTATTAAATTGCTGGAGGACTTTGCTATCGGAGAAAAGGGGATCTTGGCGTTTGGAGATTGTACTTTTCAGGATAATGTACGTAGTGACGACTTCAAATTAACATTAATAACCAGAGACGGATGTGAGAACAAGCAGTTCTCACAATTTCCCTAAACCATAATTACTTTTTAAATAAAATTAATTGCGTTATTCGTTTCATTCAAAGTAGAAAATATAAACATTGTGCGAACCATTTTTCCTTGCGTGTATTTTCGCTATTTGTTTGTCGAAAGTCAGCTTATCAATAAGGTTTTATAAATAAATGGCAGTCCGCTTAGTATCGTATCTAGAGTACCCTGTAATTGAAAAATTACTAAAAGTAGTATATATATGGTTTTAGTTTTAAAACAACTCTGAATTTCAAACACTTTGAGATATAGTTATTTAAGTATCTCCGTTTAAAAACTAATTATAAAAAGCATCTGTACAAACAGTACCTAGTAACTAAAAATACATGCATATAGAGTAATTAATCAAGCTTGATTGATTGAAATTGCATAAGATGTTCCCCACCTAAACTGTGACAGAAAAACTAGATCTTTGTGTTTTTGGATAAACAAATTCCGGTAGTTCAACTTCAATTCACAGGCAAGTATCCTAATTTGTACATGCTTATCAGAGTTACAAAATTACCATTTTGTCAAAAGTAAATCAGGCTTGAGAAGCCAAACAATCTCTTGTCGTACTCAGATCGATTGGGACTGGTTGCACAGGTGGTCCACTGAACTGGGGGCGATAAGCCCATCTGGCAATAAAAACAGCTCCAGTTTCCTCTATCCCAGATAGTTGCGATCGGTGCTTGGTGGAGTGAGCAACATGAACTGTGTGCGATCCGTCTTTCTGCTGAGCTGCCTCTGGCTCAGTTCCTCCGCCGGTGATTCCAGTAATCCCCTTCTGGTGGAGCTTCCCATTGGACAGTTGCGGGGCCGCGATAACGGAAACTACTACAGCTACGAGTCCATTCCCTACGCAGAGCCCCCCACAGGAGATCTCCGGTTCGAGGCCCCTGAACCCTATAAGCGGCAATGGACAGATACTTTTGATGCCACCCAGCCACCAGTGCTGTGCCTCCAATGGGATCAATTCACTTCTGGGGACAACAAGCTAGTGGGAGAGGAGGATTGCCTAACCGTTAGCATCTACAAGCCCAAGAACTCGAGTCGTAGCACCTTCCCTGTGGTGGCCCACATCCATGGAGGAGCCTTCATGTTCGGAGGAGCCGCGCAGAATGGACACGAGAACGTCATGAGAGAAGGCAGATTTATTCTGGTCAAGATAAGCTATCGCCTAGGGCCACTAGGTTTTGCTAGCACCGGTGACACTGACTTACCCGGAAACTACGGCCTTAAAGATCAGCGACTGGCCCTCCAATGGATCAGAAAAAATATTCATCACTTTGGTGGGGAATCGGAGAATATAGTGCTAATTGGACACTCTGCCGGAGGGGCCTCAGTACATCTGCAGCTTCTACAGGAAGATTTCGGTCAGTTGGCCAGATCTGCCATCTCCTTCAGTGGCAACGCCCTTGATCCCTGGGTCGTTCTGCAAGGAGCTCGAGGACGAGCACTTGAACTGGGACGCATCCTTGGCTGTGGGCAGTTGGATGACTCGGTGCTCCTAAAATCTTGTTTGAAATCCAAGCCGGCAAGTGAAGTGGTTTCTGCAGTGCGGAACTTCCTAATTTTTTCCTACGTTCCGTTTGCTCCATTCGGACCCGTTGTGGAACCAGACTTTGCTGGAGCCTTTCTCACCCAGGCTCCAGAGGATGTTATTAAAAGCGGAAAGTTTGGCCAAGTGCCTTGGGCTGTGACTTATGTAACCGAAGATGGAGGCTACAATGCGGCCTTGCTGCTGGAGGAATCGTATCCGGGAGGACCTACTCTGATAGAGCAACTGAACGATCGGTGGTTCGACTGGGCTCCGTATTTACTTTTCTACAGAGACACAAAGAGAGCCATCTTGGAAATGGATGACTACTCCAGAAAACTGAGGCAAGAGTATCTGGGTGATCGGAGATTCAACGTAGAAAACTATTGGGACTTGCAGCAAATGTTCACGGATGTCCTTTTCAAGAACAGCACTCAGGACTCATTGGAGCTTCATCGAAAGTATGGAAAAAGTCCTTCCTATGCCTTCGTCTACGACAATCCCGCCGATAGAGGAATTGCACAGGTTCTGACCCAACGCCGGGATGTTAATTTTGGTAAGTATGAATGAAAGTTTTTAATAAGAACGGTTTTATATTTTTTGGTAATTTTACAGGAACGGTGCATGGCGACGATTATTTTTTGATTTTCGAAAATATAGTTCGAGATACGCAGCTGCGACCAGACGAGGAGAGGATATCCAAAAATTTCATAAAAATGCTGGCTGACTTTGCAACTTCCGAAAAGGGAATCCTTACCTTTGGGGACTGCACTTTTAAGGATAACGTTGGCAGTGAGGACTTCGTTTTATTATCCATAACTCGCGAAGGATGCGAAAACAAACAATTTAAACAGTTTCCATAAATCTTTCAATAAATTAAAAATAACTTTACCACGTATTGAAGATTTTTAAATCACATATTCACATATGAGCACATTAGCTTTTAAAAACTACACCCACTTGTTTACCATATATTTGGAAGTATCAGATTAGATTCAAATAAGTGCTTATTCATTCTGAAATTGGTATAGCTACGGTATAGATATGCAATTTTACGGTATACGATTTTATTGATAAACTGTTCAACAATAGGATTTATTTTTCACAGGTCTCACAAGCAATCTTTTTACATTGCCCCTACATTTCTACGTTCTTTCATAGTCTTACCCCACCCGGCCTCTTGATCCGGGTTCCTACGGAAAGCATTGTCATTGTGATTCTCTGTTTGTTGCCAATCGATAGGTACTTCTATAGTATACAGATAGTAGCCCCACTCTAATAAATACTAAATGCTAAAGATTTGGTGTTTAGAGGTTGACCCTAATAGTTGCGATCGGTGCTTTGGGGAATGAGCACCATGAGCTCTGTGAGATTCGTCTTTCTGCTGAGCTGCCTCTGGCTCAGTTCGTCGGCCAGCGATTCAGGTGATCCCCTTTTGGTGGAGCTTCCAAACGGCTGGCTTCGAGGTCGCGATAATGGAGACTACTATAGCTATGAGTCCGTTCCGTATGCAGAACCACCTATAGGAGATCTCCGCTTCGAGGCTCCACAACCCTATAATCGGCAATGGGTAGAAACTTTTGATGCCACAAAACCACCTGTACTGTGCCTGCAAATGCTAATTATCCCACCCAATGGACAGGAGGACTGCCTCACAGTTAGCATCTACAAGCCAAAGAGTTCTAGTCGCGGCAGTTTTCCCGTGGTAGTCAACATTCATGGTGGTGGTTTCAACCATGGCGGAGCAGTTCAAAATGGCCACGAGAAGTTCATGAAAGAGGGCCGATTTATTCTCGTCAAAATAAGCTATAGGCTGGGAGCACTGGGCTTTGCCAGCACTGGTGATTCCGTCTTGCCTGGGAACTATGGCCTGAAAGACCAGCGTTTGGCGCTCCAATGGATCAAAAAGAACATAGCCCACTTCGGAGGAGAACCAGAGAACATAGTGGTCCTAGGATCCTCGGCTGGAGGTGCTTCGGTTCATCTACAGCTTCTTCAGGAGGACTTTGAACAGTTGGCGAGATCAGCCATCTCCTTAAGTGGAAATGCACTAGATCCCTGGGTGATCCAGCACGGAGCTCGTGGAAAAGCCTTTGAACTAGGTCGCATCTTGGGCTGCGAGCAGTTGGAAGACTCGATGGCTCTCAAGCAATGCCTGAAATCCAAGCCTGGAGATGATATAGTCAACGCAGTGAAGAGTTTTTTTGCCTTTTCCTACGTACCATTTGCTTCATTTGGGCCTGTGGTGGAACCCTCAGATGTCTCTGGCGCCTTTCTCACGCAGACACCCGAAGAAGTTATTAAAAGCGGAAAGTTTGGACAGGTGCCTTGGTTAGTGTCTTATTTGACTGAAGACGGTGGTTTTAATGCTGCCCTGCTACTGGAGGAATCGTATCCTGGAGGACCCACATGGATAGAGCGACTCAACGATCGGTGGTTCGACTGGGCTCCATACTTGTTATTCTACAGGGACTCGGAGAAAACTATTCAGGAAATAGATGACTACTCCAGGAAACTGAGAACGGAGTACCTAGGAGATCGTCGGTTCAGCGTAGAAAGTTATTTGGACTTGCAGAGAATGTTCACGGACGTCCTTTTCAAGAACAGGACACAAGTGGCAGTGGATCTCCACCGAAAATTCGGAAAAAGTCCAGTTTATGCTTATGTTTATGACAATCCTGCCGATAGGGGAGTAGCACAGGTTCTCACACAGCGTCGGGATATCAAATTTGGTAACTTGATTTTTAATTTTTTTAATTGTGTTATCAACGCTGTATAATTTTTCAGGAACTGTGCATGGCGACGATTACTTTTTGCTGTTCGAAAGCGGAGTGAGAGATTCCCAGTTGCGTTCGGATGAGAAAAGAATTTTCAAAAACTTTATCAACATGTTGGAGGAGTTTGCTGTTAACGAAAAGGGAAAACCTACCTATGGAGATTGCACTTTTCAGGATAACCATGACAGTGAGGACTTCAATATATTATCCATAACTCGTGACGGATGCGAGAACAAGAAATTGAAACTATTCCCTTAAGCAGTAAAATAAAATAACAAATCAACTGTGAATTATTATAAAAGTATTTGATTATTTTTCAGCCAGCTATTAAATAAAAACAATCCTTATCAAAAAATAAGTGTAAGAATATAATATGTGCAACGGCTGAGGCAGTAAAAATGTTTTATTTTTGAGACTTGATTAAGTTTCCAGTAAACAAGTTTCTGTTCTCAGTTGCTCTAATAGTTGCGATCGGCGCTTCGAGGAATAAACAACATGAGTTCCGTGGGATTCGTATTTGTACTGATGTACTTCTGGATCGGTTCGAGCGTCGGTGATGCCAGAGATCCCCTTCTAGTGGAGCTCCAAAATGGACAGCTACGCGGACGCGATAACGGAAACTACTACAGCTACGAATCCATTCCGTATGCAGAGCCTCCTACTGGTGATCTCCGCTTCGAAGCTCTGCAACCCTATATCCGCCAATGGAAAGAAACCTTTGATGCCACCCACCCACCTGTGCTATGCCTGCAATCGGTAATAAATACCACTATAGGACAGGAGGACTGTCTCACAGTCAGCATCTACAAGCCCAAGAACTCCAGTCGTGACAGTTTCCCAGTGGTAGCAAACATCCATGGAGGTGCCTTCAGTCGAGGCGGAGCAGTTCAAAATGGACACGAGAATGTTATGCGGGAAGGCAGCTTTATTCTCGTCAAGATCAGCTATCGCCTTGGAGCTCTGGGCTTCGCCAGCACTGGTGATACTCAATTACCCGGAAACTATGGCTTGAAAGACCAGCGCCTGGCCCTCGAATGGGTTAAGAAGAACATAGCCCATTTCGGAGGAGAACCAGAAAACATAGTTGTCCTTGGTCACTCTGCAGGAGGGGCATCAGTGCATCTGCAGCTCCTTCAGGAGGACTTCGGCCAGTTAGCCAGATCTGCCATTTCCTTAAGTGGCAACGCTTTAGATCCTTGGGTAATCCAAAAAGGAGCTCGTTTTCGAGCCTTCGAACTGGGTCGCATTCTGGGATGTGGACATTTGGATGACTCTGGGGCCCTGAAGAACTGCCTGAAATCCAAGCCGGCTAACGATATAGTCACAGCGGTACATAGTGTTTTAGTCCTCCCAAAAGTTCCCTTCGCTCCTTTCGGGCCTGTGGTGGAGCCCTCTAATGTCCCCAAATCTTTTCTTTCCCAAAGCCCTGAAGAGATAATTAAAAGTGGAAAGTTTGGAAGCGTTCCATGGATAGTAAGCTATGTGACTGAAGATGGTGGCTACAATGCTGCCTCGCTACTGGAAGAATCCTATCCAGGAGGACCTACTCTTATAGAAAAACTCAATGATCGGTGGTTCGACTGGGCTCCGTATTTACTTTTCTATAGAGATGCAAAGGGAACTATCCAGGAAATGGATGACTACTCCAGGAAACTGAGACAAGAGTATCTGGGGGATCGGAGGTTCAGCGTGGAAAGCTACTTTGACTTGCAGCAAATGTTCACGGATGTCCTTTTCAAGAACAGCACTCAGGATTCGTTGTTCCTTCATCGAAAATACGGCAAGAGTCCTGTTTATGCTTATGTCTATGATAATCCTGCTGACAAAGGAGTGGCGCAGGTTCTAACTAAGCGTAGAGACATCAAATTTGGTAAATTTATAGTTATTTTTTAAAGGCTTTATGTTTTTAATTTAATTTAATTATTTTTTAGGAACTGTGCATGGTGACGATTACTTTTTAATGTTCGAAAGCGCATTGAGAGATTCTCTACGTTCCGATGAGGAAAAGATTTCCAAAAACTTCATCAAAATGATAGCGAACTTTGCAGTTTCCGATGGAGGCCCTTTATCCTTTGGGGACTGCACTTTTCACGATAATGTTGGCAGTGAAAAGTTGAATTTACTATCAATAACTCGTACCGGTTGTGAAAATAAACAATTTATACAATTTCCTTAAATGTGTCAACTTTCTGTGATGATTACGAAGAAAAAGAATATTGTATCTCAAGCGACGATCAAATCGTTTTAGCTTTTGTTTGTTTATATCTTATATTATATTTATATATATTATAAAATTTAATCATCGCTAATTTTCAGCAGGCCGTTTACATGATTCGAACGCGTTAAGTTAAATGTTTATAATGTGAGATCAGGTACTGGTGACTTTATTTCGGGAGAGGCTATAAAAACGGGAACGTAAACCCTGTTTGTTGGCAGTCGCGTCTCGAAATGAAATGGTGCACGTGTGTGACTTTAATTTGGATTTTTTGGATAGGCTTTGTGGTGCCTGAATCCTCTCCGGATCCTCTGATCGTCGAGATCCCAAACGGCAAAATCCTTGGTCGGGATAATGGACATTACTACAGCTACGAATCGGTGCCGTACGCTGAGCCCCCTATTGGCGATCTCCGCTTCGAGGCTCCCAAACCCTATGAAGGCAATTGGAAGGACGTTTTCAACGCCACCCGACCACCTGTAGCGTGCCTGCAGTGGAATCAGTTCATCGATGACACCAACAAGCTGGCTGGCCAAGAGGACTGCCTGACGGTGAGCATCTACAGGCCAAAGAACACAAGTAGGAGCAGTCTTCCAGTACTGGTTCTTCTCCATGGAGGGGCCTTTATGTTCGGCAGAGCTTCGCTGAATGGACACGAGTACCTTATGCGGCAGGGAACTCTGATAGTGGTCAAAATTAGCTATCGCGTTGGACCTCTGGGTTTTGTGAGCACTGGGGATAGAGATTTACCCGGAAACTTTGGCCTGAAGGACCAACGTTTGGCCCTGGAGTGGATCAAGGCAAACATAGCCCACTTCGGTGGCAAGCCGGATAACATCGTGCTCATTGGTCACTCGGCGGGTGGAGCCTCTGTACACCTGCAGACTCTGCGCCATGATTTTGGTCAGTTGGCGAAGGCAGCGGTTTCCGTCAGCGGCAATGCCCTCGACCCTTGGGTCGTTCAGCGCGGAGCTCGAAGACGAGCCTTCGAACTGGGTCGCCTCCTGGGCTGCGGGCAATTGCATGACTCGATAGCCCTCAAGAGTTGCCTCAAATCTAAGCCTGCCGGTGAAATAGTCTCCGCTGTGAAGAGTTTCCTGATATTTTCCTACGTCCCATTCACACCATTTGGTCCTGTAGTAGAACCTGCGGATGCTCCAGGTGCCTTCCTCACCCAACAGCCCAGTGAAGTCATTAGGAGTGGAAAGTTTGCCCAAATCCCTTGGGTTGCCTCCTACACAACTGAAGACGGTGGATACAATGCAGCTGCTTTGTTGGAACAATCCAACAAAACGGGGGACACCTGGATTGAAGCACTTAATGATCGCTGGTTCGACTGGGCACCGTACTTGCTATTCTATCGGGACTCCTTCGAAACCATCAAGGACCTGGATAATTATTCCAGAGACATAAGACAGGCCTACCTGGGAGATCGACGTTTCGGCGTAGAAAGTTATTGGGACTTGCAGCGGATGTTCACGGATGTGCTTTTCAAAAACAGTGTGCCAAAGGCTCTGGATCTTCATCGTCAGTACGGAAAAAGTCCTGTTTACTCGTTCGTGTACGACAACCCATCCCTCAGCGGAGTGGGACAGCTTCTTTCCAAGCGCAGTGATGTCAATTTTGGTAGGTTTTTACTTCCTCAGAGATAATCCATTGCTTAACACCCAATTTTTTAAGGTACTGTCCATGGAGATGACTTCTTTCTCATTTTTGATGTGGGATCCTTCAGAGCAGCTATTCGCCCAGATGAAGAAATTATTTCCCGAAACTTTATTAGGATGCTGGAAGATTTTTCCTTAAGTGACAATGGTACTCTGACCTTCGGCAGCTGCGTTTTTGAAGACAATGTGGGGAGAGAGCATCTACAACTGCTAAGAATAACACGAAATGGCTGCAAAAATGAGCAATTCGATCTTTAATACAAAATTTCTTAAAAATACAAAAGATAGATTTAAAACATTATGCTGCTTGGCTAATAAGGTGTTGCTCATTTAGTTCATCGTCCTCAGCATTTGCTTTTTCCTCTTCTCCCAAAATATTTCCATACAACTCAATCTTGCTATCCAGAAAGCGAAAGTCTTTTAGGATGTGCAGCTTGTTGCTAAAGCCGGCAATGGACATTAACTTTATAGGCGCCGCCTGCCAAACAGTAGAGTAGCAAGCGGTGTGCTCCACCGGGATGTTGGCCTGCAGGGCTCCGTTCAGGGTGTAGGATTGGACATGGTTGTGCTCGCCTCCAATAAAGACGCAGTCTTCCACAAAATCACAGACATGCACACGGCCCGGGAAGTCAAACACGCGGGAGCACTCCATGGAGCGTAGATGGTAAATAGAGGCTTTTGGTCCGCCGCCGCACAGTAGCCAGTCGTCGTTGACGGCCACAGCACCAATCCACTTTCCCCAATCCGGTCGCAGCAAGTTTGGGTTTTTGTGCGGCTCCAAAAGCCCCGTGGCCTCCTGTTGTGTTGTACTCCAAATGCGCACAGTACCATCCTCGGCGCCAGAGAAGATCTGTCCCTCGTCGTTGCCTACCACACTGTGCACATAATCCGTGTGGCCACGATATTCCCGCTGTATGCGTCCGTCCTCCAGGGAGATCTGGTAGATGACCCCATCGCCACAGCCAGCGAATAGAGCTTGAGTGACGTGGTTCAGCCACATGGAGTTAACATCGGGAACCTCTACGGCATCTACCTGCATGGGAATCTTAACCTCCCAGCTGCGTTTCGGCCCCAGAGTCTCCTCCTTCTCGTTCCACTGAAGTCCGTAGATGAGGCCCACGGCACCAACGATGAGAAAGTCGCCATGGAAGGCCAGGCAGTTAATTTCTACATGGCTGCCTTGGGAAAACACCTTCAGTTTGCCGGGTGGCTCCTCAGAACTCGGGTCAAGTTCCTTCAGGCTACAAAATTTTTGTTTGTAGTTTATTAACTTTAAATCTTAGACTTACTTACCGCAAAACAAAAACATCGCCGAAAAGATTCCCGGCAAACAGGTACTGATTGGATGACGATATGGCCTGGGCCATGACATTGTTGTAGGCACGCTTCAGATCTCGTTCTTTCATTTTTTGGTTTGTTTAAAATATAAATCCTAAACAAAACTAATCTTAATAAATGTAATAGATATGGGATAATATCGATAGCTATTCTTCTTCTTTCATTGTTCTTTTTGCTATTCACATGTTATCTCATAGTGCGGTCACACTGTCAATCGAAAAGTAACGTTTATTCAAAATCGTAAAGCCCGCAAAGAAACTGGTTTTTAATCACAACAAATTATTTGGCTTTAAGGAAATACATTCAATTGTAATTTCAATTATCTGAGCAAAATCGGTCGCAATTTGCATTCCATGTAATTAATTACTTTTTCGATTCGTGTGTGCCTTAAATTATGAAACAACAATTGGATTTTGAAGTAAGTGTACTTACTGTTTACGATTAAACTCATTAATTGTCAGCTGGCATGGTTTCTAAATTCAGAATTTCTCCTTTAAACAGAGTTCAATGGCATTCCGAATTCCCCATTATTTATTATTTTTTTGCACTCTCACAATGAAAGTCTAAAACTGCCATTTCATCACCGCTTAAAAATATGCGATTGTAAGCACACGATGACGTATCAAAATACTAGTAATATGGTTTAATAAATAATGAATCATCGACTTAAAGAAAAGTCAATATGTGACGTCAAGTTTTGAGAGGCTTGGAGCGCGTGGTTGTGTTCATGTTTGATTTTAAACGAACTATGATTGCCCACTTATGATTGTTTTTAAATTAAATTGCTATCAACTTCAGGTTTCCTTTGTTTACTTCTCAATCATAGCATAATTTGCTTGGGCTTATTTACCAAAACATATATAAATTTGTATGATGGACTCATCAAAAACAAACATGGTCCCCCATAGATTGTGGAATAAAAATTCATATGATTAGTTCCGATTCGATCACACCCATATCAGTCTTTGACTTTGGAAATCTTTACTTTTATTTTCAAAAACAAATAATAGATCACTCTTAGCTCCCTGCTCCCTGTAAAAGCTTACAGTATATACTGATTGTTGTTGTTAAACTTTACATTTTTGACAACTTAATACTCCATCCTCGACGTTTATTGAACCCATTTAAAGCAAGGCAGACATAAAGTTAAGAAGCATGATATTAGCATTATAACCAATTTTTAAAACGTTTTTTCGATCCATATTATTGAGGCTGTTGTTTGTTCTCGTTCGTTCTAATCGTTCTAATTTATATGCAAATTCGTATGGCTTATTAATGTCGAGACAGTTAATTTATAATTAATTATTTCGGCGCCAATAAGCTGTTCGGTGTTCGATTCGTCGCAGCATAATTCACATTGGCCGAAGCTAAGATAGACGCATAAATTCCAAAACATCCGAAATTCCCAGTATCCCATTAAAGCCCAGAACCTTGTTTTGGGCGTGTTTGAAAGGCGGTTTTCCAGCTTGATCAACTCCTTATCTGTGGGCAAAACATATCAAGTTTTATAATCGACTCGAGCTGCGCTTCATTTCTAAGCCAGCATATTAATGGCATGCAAATTTAATTTGACAACTTGACGTATTATGCGAATTCGGCTTGAGATTCCAATCCAAACGATTAGTTTTGACGACTTTCTTAGCTTGAGTTTTGGGAAGACTTTTGATAGGCATTTGCACGTGTTTCCAGGGAATTCCAGAGCTGTCGGAACTGCAGCGGGAACTAGTTTTGAAACCGCTATAGAGCTATAATATATCTTCGATATAATATAAATTCCGTCTGGCGCCGCAAAGTTTCTTTGCACTTTGACTGGCGGCTATCAAGCGATCATCTTTCTTTTTTTTATACATTTTTTTTTTCTTCCCGACTAATGATAAATGCTTCTGATGAATTTTAGCGAATTTTGTTTGCTACACAGTCATGGCCCAGTTGGATTTTTTTTTTGTATTTTTTATGGGAATTCCCAGTTGCCATAAATTTCTTCTAAGCGGCTCTTTCTTTTTTATTTATTTTGTTTGCTGTTCCCCATCGAAATTCGCATTCTGTTTTGGAGACCAACCGGATCTATGTAGTTTGTCCGAGAAACACAACGTTTAGGCCCTGCCAGCCCAGATTCCCGGCTCCCAAGGTTTGGAGCTGGAACTTTTACTGCTGCCGCGAAAAGTGGTGGGGCGACTACTGGTTCTACGCCGTTGCATATTAAAAGCTCATTTCGCCGACACATTAATTAAATCTGTAAGCACCGTACAAAACAAATGGTGTTAGTTGACGTCAACGAACGATCCGAATTGCTACTTCGATCTTGGTCAATGCACTCGGAGCGCCTACTCTGGGTATTAGCAGCTTTCTAGCTGGAGAAGTCTTTGGATTCGGAATTCCGTCAAGGTCAGCTACTTTCTCGAGCAAGGCAAGCCACTTTTGTTTTTGGCGCCAGAGTTGCGAGCCGCTGAACTTTATGATCAGCCGAAAAAAACAACCATTTTTGGGTGTTCCCGGGCTCTCATTTGCATCAATTTACATCTCGGATTCCCGGTCGAGAAATTTAAATTTTAATTGCCAAATAAATCTCACCGGTTCTTGGCATTTGCTGGCGGAAAATGAAATATGCATTCAGTCAGAGGACACTAAAACTCAAATTGGCCCGCAAAAGCTCAAACGAAAGAGTTTTATTGGATGCCCAACCTGTTCTATAAAGTTTGACGATGTGCTGAAAACTAATTGGAAGATTACCTCCCGCCACCTGTCCAGTCGATAAAATAGAGACTCCTCCCAGAACGGGAAGTCTTAGTTATATGACCCGCACGTGTTGTTTCAGATGCTCCAGGGGGCCATTTCTTTGTAGATCGTGTAGGGTAGAGCAAGTGCTTCGCACCTTCGTGCCCAATTAACTTTGTTAATATTTGCGTATTTATAAACTTTAGCCTGTCAATGGGATGTGTAAACATTTAGCTTCTGTGAGAATTTCTGAAGGGGGGAATTATTATCCCATTGGCACGTGAAATGGCTCCTGCACTCCTTTACCCCCAACAAATTTTTGGGATTTTATTGACGTACTGGAATTTGGACAGCCAAGCTGAAAAACAAAGTCATTGGCGGGGTGTTTTTACAATTCGGTTGCTAATTAAGTAAATAAAATTAATGCGATCGCTGAGCTCCGTTGTTTTCATTAACAAATCACCAGCCTGGCGCCAAGCAAATTAACTCCCATTTTAAATATTTGTGTTTTCATTGGGGCTAACATATTTGTTTTTTTTGTGAATTTTTGCGCAGGAAAATCTAAGCCGAGAAGAAGAAACCACAGCCACCGAGGAGAAGAATAACATTGATTGAGTCAGCATTGTTGTGATTTGGATCTGGAACGGAATCTACATATTAATATGTTTATATAAAATATTAAAAAAAAAAAAAAGAACCACAGACAGGGAACTTGATTCATCGCAGTTCCCCTAAATTTCGCTCTGAATTAGCAACATTTTTGGACTTTGAGGCGTAAATAAATAACTGATTAATACAAATTCTTTTGGCGCCACTAAATGAAAATACAAAAATAAACGGTAACAGGTATTTGTCCCAGAAGGCAAATGTAAATCCTTTCCATTCACCAGTCCATCTCTATTTTTTTGCCGCCTTTGAAAAGTTTTAAATATTGTTGTTTGGTTTGGGTTCCTAACGAGATATATACAAAAACTTATAGTAATCAGATCCCCAACTACTAGACTTTCCCCAAAGATACACAAGATCATCAACTTTAAGCAAAACCTAAAATTCTGAAAACGCTATACCGTATTTCGATTTTTTGTCAGTAAAATTTTTATAAATCATCTATTAGTTGGCAGATCCTGAAATGTTATACTTTCCCGATCTTAGAACTTCGATTACTATCATTTTCAATCAAAACCTGGCCCCAAAAATTTTTACTCATTTTTCGTAATTTTTTTAAGGGGTACCTTCATGAATTTTGGCCAAAAATCGATCAAAAATTTGTTTGCTTGATTTTTGAAATCTTTTGATGCAGATCGAAGTGAATGAGTTCTCTAATTAATAAATGGTATTCGGTTTTCGAATCGGTTTCCAAAAAGCCAAAATATTCGTTAAAAAGTGAATAAAAATATTGGATTTTGGCCAAGTAAAAATTTTTAAAACCGTTGTTTCAATTTTTGCGTTTTTTGTCAGAAAAGTGTGTACAACTCGGCCAATAGTTGGCAGATCCTGAAATGTTATACTTTCCCGATCTTAGAACTTCGATTACTACCATTTTCAGTCAAAACATGGGCACAACAATTTTGACTCATTTTTCGTAATTTTTTTAAGGGGTACCTTCATGAATTTTGGCCAAAAATCGATCAAAAATTTGATTGCTTGATTTTTGAAATCTTTTGATGCAGATCGAAGTGAATGAGTTCTCTAATTAATAAATGGTATTCGGTTTTCGAATCGGTTTCCAAAAAGCCAAAATATTCGTTAAAAAGTGAATAAAAATATTGGATTTTGGCCAAGTAAAAATTTTTAAGAACGTTGTTTCAATTTTTGCATTTTTTTGTCAGTAAGGTTTGTACAACTCGTCTAATAATAGGCAGATCCTGAAATGTTATACTTTCCCGATCTTAGAACTTAAATTACTACACTTTTCAGTCAAAACCTGGCAACACCCGAAATGTTATATGCGGCAGTTTGAAAAATAGGTTTAAAAAAACATGTGTATCTCCATCAAAAATCGTATGGATGTTCACAAAAAACATATATCCATCGCTCAGATTCATGCAATAAAGATGCGCAAAAGCAAACTTTCAAAAAATTCCACCTTTTCAGTTTCAGAATGAAACATTTCCAAAGGAAAACGACAAACACAAAACAAGTCTACTAATCAGAATTCCGAGATGCCAAGTATATACATAATTAAAAATGTATTTGTCACCCCAAAAAATTCACTCCACCCGAGAGGGGCCGAAACTCCAGCCAGGTAGAGAATACCTGTTCTATTGTCTCGTATCTCGATTTTCTTCAGCCCCAAAAATATTTATGAATTTCTGAGCGAGAGTCCATAATTCTCGGAATCCTGTTCGTTTTTCTGGTAAGATCACCGATTCACCGAGCGATGAAATTTGATATTTTGGGAATGACGATGCAATCGCAAAAAATAACCCAAATCTACTTCCGTTTCCCATTTAGATTTGAACTTTTCCTTGGCCCCAGCGAGAGCTGGGCGGGAAATATACGCCACAAGCGAAATTTTACGACTTGTTTGCTGTCATAACAACTGGCTACCGGAGCCGAGATGATACGGGATCCGAGATACGGGTCCGGAGAGAGATCATGGATCAGGTATTGGAGAGACAACCGGCGAAATATTTTTTGGCTGAGCGCGAGCGGGCACGTATAAAAAATCGCGGCTGTCGTCAGAATGAATTTAGATTGAAGCGAGCGCTCTTAGCAGACAGAACTCAAAGATACAGAGATACAAAGATACGACAAAAAGTTAGAACCCGAAAAAGTGACTCTATTTAAATACCTGTTCAGTGACAAGTGCAACAGAAACCAAACAAAAACCATGCGCGGAAACAGTATACCCCACGTTCTGGGACTGGGACTCCTTCTGCTGACTATTATCTGCCTCCTGCCCACTCCCACGGAGAGCTACGCCATCGGACAGTCAAAGTTCGGACGGATCGAGAAGTTCCCCTACCAGGTGATGCTCATCGGCAAGCAGCTGTGGCGCAAGCGCATTCTCTGCGGCGGAACCCTGCTGGACAGGCGCTGGATCCTCACCGCCGGTCACTGCACCATGGGGGTGACCCACTTCGACGTATACTTGGGCACCAAGAGCGTGGAGGACACCGAGCAGCTGGGAGGACTGGTCCTGCGCTCCAACAAGTTCATTGTCCACGAGAGATTCAACGCAGAGACGGCGGCCAACGACATCGCCCTGGTGAAGCTGCCCCGGGACATTGCATTCACCGCCAGGATTCAGCCCGCTGTGCTGCCCACGAGGTACCGGCACGACCAGTTCGCGGGGATGAGTGTGGTGGCCAGCGGCTGGGGTGCCACGGTGGAGATGACGAACTCGGACTCGATGCAGTACACCGAGCTGAAGGTGATCTCGAATGCGGAGTGCGCCCAGGAGTACGACGTGGTCACCTCCGGTGTGATTTGTGCCAAGGGCCTGAAAGACGAGACAGTCTGCACAGGGGACTCTGGCGGACCACTGGTCCTCAAGGATACTCAGATGGTGGTGGGCATAACCAGTTTCGGACCCGCCGACGGCTGCGAGACAAACATCCCAGGCGGCTTCACCCGGGTAACCCACTATCTGGACTGGATCGAGAGCAAGATTGGGGGGCAGCGCCACCACCAGCCCCATCATCCATACGGCTCTGATAACCTTATCTAAAATGGGACAACCTCTTGCCCCAGGGCCCTTCGACTGAATCTCTAGCTTTACACCCGAAAAGCAGTTCTCCAATCTTGTGATAAAATCATTGAAAATTTGTACATTTTTTTTAGCCATAACTATTTAAACATCTATATTTATTTTTTAGTTTTAAGATGATGACAAAACCGAAATGCCGAGCTGAGCGGCTAGAAAACAAAAAGAAAGCATCGAATGCAAAATATAAAGAAATTGTATACGAAAATAAAAAAAAAAAAACAAAAATAACAAATAATAGCACTAAACCTGATTCGGCTTTTCTGTTCAGTCTGTTTAGTCATGCTGATTTTTTCGGGGACCTGTGGAATTCCCGCATCTCGGATCTGAAATCTGAATCTGATCTCGACCAGCGATAATCGATCGATAAAAACTTTTACGTCGTCGTCGGGTGATAATTTCTAAATGGTTAACTGTTTCGTATTTTTGTTTTTGTTTAGGAGCAGTGGGGTTTTCTGTCATATTTTTTACATAATTTACAAAGGCTCCAGTAGCTTACCCCCTCCAGATGTCTACCCCCCTTTCACGAACCGCTTACTTTACATAATATTCGTGCGTGTTGACTTTACACTCGACGCGACTCGAAGATCTCCAAGAACTCGAACCCACTCCAGTTTGGCGGAGATGACGCTCGACGCTGTCCCACTTGGTATTTAGTTCCGTGATGGACGATTCTATTTCTACCAGTTTTGAACTTCTGCTAGCCCCAAAGAGTAGCCCCCAGATTTTCTTTCGCCTTTTGTTGGCCAACTTGAATTGTGTCAGATCTATTTTGCCTCTTGGCCGAGGCCAGTGACGCAGGCTTTCGCCCCAAAGATTCCGAGCTAAATTCGATATCTTCTTAATGTCCGAAAAACAATCCAATGCTCGACAGCTGGTTGTCGATCAATTAACTGGATGACTCGCTCCGATTTAAACTCGCCATCTACGCCATATAATTTATAATGACTGGAGCAGTTAATCGGGTGCAACTTGTTAATGCTTCGATTAGAGCAGAGATATATTCGGAGATTTGGAAAGTACCTCCATAAAACTCGCGAATAGTTCAGGTCTGTTTCGTCAAAACATAATCGTTGCATAAATTCAAGATCAAAGTTTCTGCGGCGAAAAGGCCCTCTGAAATGAAGATATTAAGTTCGTTCTAGTTCCCTCCCACCACATCTTAATATGGCCAAAAGCAAACTGGTTCACTGAACTAAACGAGCTTGAAGTTTTCAGCAATAAATCACGAGGCTCTCACCGCCGCAGTCAAGGCAAATGTTTTCGAATGTTTTCCTTTCGAGCACACACACGCGCCCTTGGGGCTTTCAATTAGTTTTTGAATAATTAGCCAGTCCTAAATCGTGCCTCGGCCAGATTTGCATTATTAAAAAAATTAATCGCCAATCGCAGACTTTACAATTACAGCAATTATTCAATTAATTTATATAAACAGCTTGTAAGTTCTCAGGCAAGTGCTCGGCAAACAAACTCCAGGTTGGACGGAAAGAACATTTATTCCATTGTAGGTGTAAATTTATTTAAAGCACTAGATGAATTATTGCTTGTCATCGATTTTGGGATCCATCAGGGTAACATTACATAGATTTAGGACTAATTTATTTGGTGTTTAGCTTTCATTGTGCTCGACTTTGAGATTTGCGCTAATAAGTGCATACAGATTTTGGTTGTGTTGCTAGCTTTGGTACCACTTTCCTCTCCAACAAATGATTAGCACTGGGCGGACGCCTGCTTGGCCTTCTTCTTCAGCACACAGTCGATGGCCTGGGACACCTCCAAGAAGATATCGTCCACATCACGCTCGGCATTGATCTGTCCAAAGAAATACATGAAAAAGGTGTTCAAATGACTATTCCCAGCAGACTCACCGTCAGGGTCTTTTCGTTGTACAGTTCCAGGATGTCGTTGGTGTTCTGCTTGAAAGTCTTCAGGCGCTGCCTAATGGTCTTTTCGTTGTCATCGGCCCTCTGGACCTCTGCGGCAGCGGCGCGGGCCAGGATGCGCTGCAACATGGTCTCCTCGGAGCAGTCAAAGTACAACGCCAGATCTGCGGGAGCCACGCGAATCTCGAATTCAACACCCTGGTTCTTCTCCCTGGGATAGCCATCGATGAGGAAGCCCTTGGAGTTGCCCTTGGCCCGGACGATGGCGTCGTTCAGGAGCGAGAGGACCTCCTCGTTGGACACGAGACCTCCGCTGGCCATGATCGCCTGCAACTTGCGGCCCTTGTCCGATCCGGAAGCCACCTGAAAGTTGGTAAATCACAAAAGATAAATATTTGACTTAACTGATAAGGTTTTGCGAGATAAGATCAGTGTTCTATGATAATAAAAGATAGTTTTGATTAAAAGTAAATATAGTTTTCTTAAACATTTCTCGCTTTCTAATACTTTCATTAGGCAATAATGTGCCACAAAGATTTACTTTTATGAATATTTGTTTATAAGAAAATGAAAAATTTATGGCTCATTATAACAATATTTTAAGACCCATTTTGTAATACCCTATTATTATTTGTTTGCGTTATTATAACCATAAAAATTTCATTTGAAACAATTTCAATCTCTTCAAGTATAATTAAGTAGTGTAATACTCAATGAAATATGAATATCTTTCACATTCCCCTGGAATTTGTAGGACAAACAAGCCACAAATTTGGCTTCTAATATGGTTCTTTTACGCTTCAGTTTTCTCGCACAAGGAAATCAAGCATGGGGCTGGGTGATAAATCTCCTCCAGTATTTCTGGCCAAATTACCTCATTGCGCAGCAGATCTCCGCTGCTCAGATGTGTGAATCCGTATTTTTCCACAATCTTGGCGCACTGTGTGCCCTTGCCGCAGCCGGGTCCGCCCAAGATCCAGATGATGGGAATATCAGTCTGCAAGAGGGGAGACAGAACCTGGTTAGTACACTCACAACATTGAAAGCCAATCAACAATTGCAGCCGGAGTTAGCCGGAGTTAGTGGTTCACTGAGACGCAAGCTTAGTTGGGTTAGGGCGGTAGGATTTTGGATTTTTATATTCGTAGGTCTAAAAATTGGTGGTGTTGAAGCAGCGGCCAGACAGAACATGCCATATACATCAAGTAATACACCGGGGACATCCATCGACTTGGGGGCTACTTACAGCGGCTCCTTGTGCCCTGCGGAGCTCCTCGGCCTTGAGTTTCTGTTCGGCCTCCTTCTTCATGGCCATTTGGTGACACATAAATAACTACACAATCGAGACAGTTGTTTGGGGATGGTTAGATATCTCTGAGCTATAGTGTTATTGAACTATATTCGAGATGATTTTGTTTGCTCATGGATTAGTATGTAGTTATTAGTATTTTGGGCAAGTTGCCAGCACGAATATGTGGAATATGTTTGTAATAGAAGATCTTACATTGGCCGTGACTTTGATCTTGAACCCAAATCACTGGCTAACAGCTCCCATTGTGGAGCCCATTTGAATCAATCCAATTATCACCTCCTCCCCCTAACGGCAATGGTACAAATTCTCAATTACTATAAACAATTGAAACGTGCCACGCTCTGGCATATATAGATATATATTCTATATAGTATTCCCCCGCCGAAATCTGCCTGTTCCGCATTGTCGCACCCAGAGATATTTTCAGGGGGGAACACACAACAAAATAATACAATCAGACAAACAAAATGAATGAATTTTGGCAGCTCGATAATACGCAGGTTGTTTCAATAGCACCTTTGCCTCATGTGCGGGCCACATAGATATATATATATATTTAGTCTGTTTTCAGATTCCCCATCGACGGTCTCTGGCTGGCTTTTCTCTCAGCACATTTCCACGCATCCAACTAATCGTTGCGTGCGAGAATTTATGATTTCGAAGCATCATTTACGTAATTGGGTGATCTATTCAAAGTAGTTCAGTGACTTTTCAATGTCATTTCCAAGGATGGGACCTTGCCAGGGTCGTGGTCCTCAATAATTCATATGGGAAACCACTACCAGGTGTCCACATTCCCAGGTAGTTTAATTATAGTTTAAAGTACCTATAGCTATTCACAACACATGCGTTCTTCTCAAACGGAACTGGAAAACTAATTTGCTTTCAGAGGGAGGCTTGGAGTTCGGATCTTTCTCTTATAAGCCTTTGTTGGGGATTCTTTGTTTTGACAATTTAATAATGCGACACGACGCGACGCCTCTTGGCCAAAACCGGCATGACTGTCTAGTTCGGGTAGCGCCAATAAACACATTTTAACTGCTTTTGGCGACGAATACTGCTCCAACTGGCTAATGAATCAAGCCCCGCCAGAAATTCCTGTGTGTCGGGGCGAAGTGGTCATAAATTTATGCAAATCGGGGATTTTGACGTCAAAATTCGCCGGTTGCTTGGAATGTGAAATTCGGTTTAGAGCCATTTGAGTTGCTAATTTGTTGGTTGGGTTGTTTTGTGGGATTTTTCCTGGAATTTCACAGACGCGTAATCGTCGGATTTATACCAGAACCGCTTGGGGAGCACACTGTAAACACGAACAGCTGACGGGGAGCTTGGGCCCCCAAGACCATCTTACGGCAAGGTCAAGTGTAGTGCTCGAGTGGCTCAAGGTCGCGGGGGGTTCTAATTTGGAGAAATAGAGCGCGAAGTGAAACTAACCCAGTGACTAATAAAAATAAATTAAGCAAGTAATCAAAGCAAAAAAAAACACAAAGAAAAGGAAAACTAGGCACAAATCACAGCAGCACGCAACCCACACTCACCATGATGATGTATACTAGATGTATTCGCTGCTTCTGCGGGCCTTTGGATGAAGAAATTGCGCGATTTTCCGTCTAGTGTTGTGCTCGATTTTTCGCAAGTGGCCAAAACAGTTCCGTTTTATCCACCACCGCCGTGCTCCGTGCCGAGTGCTGCGTCTGTTGAGAGTGAATCGGAATCCGAATCTGAATCGGAATCGATGTATCTGAATCTGAATGAAAAGGCTTTCGCTCCGGAACGCTATGGTTCGGACGGTTTCGGCTAACGGTTTCAGTACGCGCAGCGCGGCGCAGCTCAAGCTTTGGCGCAAAGCTTTTCTGACCGAGCAAGCTTTCGGATTTGGCTACCCTTTTGTAGATATAGTGACAAGCTTTTCATTGGGATTCCCACTTGATTTAAATCTCTCAGGGCTTAGGTCGAGGAGCCAAATTTATCGACCGATTTTGATCTGCTTGCGATTCTTTACCAGATTGTCCATATGTTCGCTTATTACTTCGAAAACTTGGTCGGGCTCTTCCTCACCATTCACTTGCAGGGTAATTAGGGCGTAGTTCGTTAATATTGGCTGGGTGGAGTCCCTGTGCTCGGCCACACTAGCCCTACCAACAGAGCCAGATCTGGAAGTCCGCCGACTGGTTACATCCTCTTGCACATCCAGCGCTACTATCATGTCAGGGGTCCCTATGCGCTCCTCTAGGACTTCCGCTTCTTCCATGGTGGTTGGGTAACTGGATATAAATTATATTTTTAATGAAAACATTTAAAATACTTTGTGTTACCTACCCATCGATAACGAGTCCCTTCATTCCTCCTTTATTACCCATTAGTTCCTTTTCGATTAAGGGCAGCATCTCGACCAAGGGAATTTCTTGACCTGTGGAGCGCATCTGTTGAAACCTCTTTCCAACTGCCGTATGGGTGTCTATCTGGTTAGGGAACAAGTCTAGCCTAGGATGCTTATTCTATTGGATTCTCCTTACCTCTCTGTCAACCAGGGATGTCGGATCGATGTGTTTAAAGCCATATTTCCCGGCTATTTTCTCCGCCTGCGTTCCTTTCCCGCTGCAGGGAGCCCCGATCACCCAAACCACTGGGATGTTCTGTAACACATATCTTTTATAAATACCTTTGTACAAGTCTGTTTATTTATGAACTTACCATGGCCAAGCACTAATGAAGCTTATAAATATTGGATTGAAAACCAAATATATTTTTGAAAAGGTGCCGAAATATTTTTTGATAGATATAGCATGCTCATTTACTGATTTTTTGATGATTGTTTCATTTTTCTGATAAACATAATAATTTTCCCAAGTTCACATGGTTTCCAAATAATCACACGTACAATTTATGGACGGAAAACATCCGCCAGATCGACAATCATCAGCTAATAAAGTACAAAAAGGCCTGAATCTGTTTGGATTCGCTAACGGATATGACGAGCAACTGTGCGGTGTTAACGTGTTGTTGGCTTTGGATCGCGAAAATCTCATCGTGTGTGGGAAACGGCGCCTGGGGTGGTAAGATGATCACGTTAAAGGTGGGGCCTTTGGGGGATCGCTTCTTGAAGCCCTCGTTATGGAGGTGCAAATCAAAGGTAATCTGAAGGGAAGAGTCTACAGAGCTAGCGCCTCGTGAGTAGTTTTTGGTATCCAGCCTGACAATATCGAATTTCTGAAAGACCTCTTGAAATTTTGCATATGAAGATTCCATTTGGAGCTGGTCTACTAGACTGCCGCCTGTGAAAGCCATTCTTCCCCTTTTATTGGTCGGTTGCCCCTTTGGCTCCGATTTCGCTCTGCGTTTTCGGGTGTCAAAGTGGAAATCCACTGGGTCTTCTTCTGGGGCTGATTCCAAAGAGGACTGGGTTCTCTGTTCCACAATAAGCTGCTTGAGGTATTGCATGCGCTTTTGGGCCACTGCAAAGAGAGGGGATTCCTTGATATTCAAAGGTACTGGCTGATTGCCAAGTTTTTCCTTCAGCAAGGCCCAGACGCAGTCAGCACTGCTAATGGTAACTGGTGTCTCTTGAACCACTTGATGTCGGACAACTATATAGCCAGCTCGGGACAGGGCAGAGTAAACCAGGTAATGGGTAAACCTTTCACTTTCCGCTTCTCCAAGGAGTAGGACGTAGGCCTGCTCTATGGACACTATGGTTCCACAATACTCCAACTGCAGGCGACCCTGTAAATGGTTTTATGTTAGTCTGGTCCAACCAGTGATGCAGCTTTGTATTATCTTACCAACTCGAGCAGGAACAAGGCCTCGTAATACTCCAAACAGAGTTTACCCTGCCTGCCATGGCCAAAGTTCTCGAACTTCCCATCCTTGCGAAGGACCTCTGCAACCTGTTGCTCACTTTTCCAGGTGGCTAAAGCCCTTCCCCCCAACCTTTCGATGCGGGGAACAGATAACTGGGCTTTTAGAGCTTCTGCAATGCAATTAACATACTTTAATAAGGATTTGTTAGTATTTTAATTAATAATTCAGAGTTTACCTAGAGCTCCGTGCAGTTCGTCGAGTTCTGACTGGCTGCCCTCATTTTGTGTGCGCTTCAGGCCGCCGGCAGGGACCTCAAACTCCTTGTGTCGGAGCTCTATAAGGTCCTTGGGACTAAAATAACTTTAATTTTATTAAATTCCATCTGTTTTTATAAGAAAACTACCTTAAATACGAAGTTTTAGGCTGAATTTCGACAATTTCCGCTGGGTCCATGTTTGTAAATATATCGGTTAAGCTCTTCCATATATATCGATAGTTTTAAGCTTTTTTTCGTGAGTCGGGAGGTCTAGCCAATTTAATACAAGCAGTTGGCAGGCCTGGTTGCCGCTACAAGCAAGTAGTGGGCGCCAAAATCAAATTCAAATGGAAATTATAAGATATTTATAAAAAAAAACAATTCCCGCTTTGCTTCTCTATTTATAAATCTTTATTCTTTGTATAATTGTAGTTTTGTTAGTTTCGCATAACATACGCTTAACATTTTTGCTCTTTGCATGCAATTGGAGCTTGTTGAAATCTCGAACTCGTTTTAATTGATGTCATATAACATTTTACACCTTGAAAATACACTTAACGTTAGATTTATGAACATTTAATACACCACATTGTTGCTTTCCTTTAACTCGTATGCTGTTAACATTTCCGTTCATTTAGCATTTGCCTAATTCAATTATTTTTTCCATTCTCAACTTCACGTATATTGCAGGATATTTCTAGTTGGCTTCTCTTTGTTTCATTGCGAACTGTTACATTAAACTCTGAACAACGGAAACGGGACACACGCTTCGCTGTTGTAAAAACTTAAATACAAAAATTATACACTATAACTAACCATACAACTTATAACTTATCTATATGTTCGCGTCGCCCGTGTGTCTTGTATAAACAGTTTCTCCTCCTCATAGTATTTGTCCACTCGCCTCTCTATTAATTTTATATTTTGTCCTCGTTTTAATGCCATTAAATTGTTAACATTGTTCACCACATTTGTATAATACATGTGTACACATATATACGTAAATGCTTTAGTTATTACCATCTACATATATATATATTTATATTTTTATATCTTTATATCTGATTTGAATGCGCAACGCGTTAAGGTAATATTTTATCTGCCTGCTGATAGGTTTACCACCCCGATCCACCTCCTCGTCGCACGGAAATAAAACGGAATCGGGTAAAAACAGTCCGGGGAGATTAAAAACACTACGCTAAGGCTGGCTCTGGCTCCAGGGGATTACATTTATATCTACACCTACATATGTACAGGACCGCTCAGACTATGGGTAGGTTCGAGGACGAGGACCCCGGCTTGCCGCCCTTCACCAGGCACGACTGCGAGTTGTTGCCCATGCTGGACCCGTCCAGGCTGTCCAGGTCCAGCGCGGTGTCTATCATGGTGGTGTCGTGCAGCATCCGCAGCCTCTCCGCCGACTTGACCTGCTCGGCTCCGTCGCCGTGCGACTTCCGGTGGGTGTGGGCGGAGGCCACGAAGGAGGCGCTCACCGGATCGTCCAGGTCGAGATCGTCGCAGAGCAGAGTGGACGACAGGACGTTGTTGGCCGGATCCCGCTGTTGATTCTGCTGCTGCTGTCGTTCGTCAATGACGTTGGAGTAGACATGGAGGTTGGCATCTGCCGGGGGAGCCGGCACATTGATGTACATGCTCTCCGTTTTGCCGGACATGGCCGCCGCCAGCAAAGCTGCTCCGGCGGAGGGTTTGCCGTTGGAGGTGGTCGCTCCGTCTCCGGCCACTGGGGCACTGCTGTTGACCAGCGCCGCCTCGAAGTCCGCATCGAAGAGGTTGCTGTAGCTTCCGCTGCGGTTACGCATTTCGCGGGCCTTGCTGGAGGCAATGGCGGCCACGGCGGCGACCACTTCCGGACTGCCCACCACAACCACGTCCGGGTCGTCCAGCTCGTCCTCGCTGCTGGCCGTGACCAGCTGGTTCTCGTAGCTCTGCTCCTGGCGCTGTTTGTGGTGGCGATGGTGGCGGTACTGGCGCGCCTGGGTGGCCGTCTGCTGGGTGTACGCCGGAATGTCCATCTGGGCCAGTGGTATCTCGTTGTCCACCAGCTGAGCTAGACTATTGGAATTACCTGTGCGACGGGAGAGAGGGGCGGATTAGTGAATTGGAATAAATTCGGTCTGCTGTATGTTTAATTAATGCAATGTAAATTATTCAACTGCTCATTACAACAAATTTGCCAACTAATTTAAAATTCGAATTTCAATTTGGAGCATTTCTATCTTGTGGTTGGAATGCTCGCTTTGATGATTCGGTTTTTGTTTTGTTTTTGTTTGAGTTTGGCTGTTCGGTGGTTGAATCAAAAAATAAAAACTATCTGAATATGCAAATTAATAAACAAATGCTGGAAAAGAGGGCGCAAATTAAATCTGTAATTTAATTAAAAGTAGGCTTGTCGGCTCGGACAAGTACACGTGTAATTGAAACGCTAACAGCGCTGTATGTCCAGCTCCTTCCGGACATGGGTTGATGGGGGGATGGGTCGTTGGGATGGGGAAAATCAACTTAATTGGAAACTCATCAGTTAAGCTCTTAAACCAATAAAGCAACAATAACAGCCGAAGCGACCGGCTGACAAAATAAAGACCCAAAATAGGCGCTAATTAATGGAACTCAGTGTCGGGTGCCAATTGAACAATTTAAAGCATGCTTTCAAAGTGTCGTGATCACAATTAGTAGAAGATGGTTGCCAATAAAAAAAATATCTAAATACCATATTAAACTTTGACTTTGGGCTGTGTGTTCATTGGATGTGGGTGTGTACTTCTTTTGATGGGCAAAATAAGGAGGATACTTGGCAGCTACTCAATCATAAGCTCGTGTAAACTCAAATGAAAACTCCAAAGCGTTGGTTCAATTTTCTGGTTATTTCGGTTATTTTCGTGTACAATATACAACAATTAAAATGTTTTTGGCATTACGAGAGAGAGAACTCACCCAATTAAGGCTTAAAATGCATTTTTACTCTAGTCTTAAGCGGCCCTCGACAACTTTCGCTCAATTGCAGTTTTTGTTTTGGTCATTTTTTGAGTTTGTGGTTTAGTTAGTTTCGCAAAAGGTTAGTTTCGTTACATATACAATTTCGTATGTGTTTTTGTTAGTTTTCCACACAGTCAGTTGAAAGATACAGAAAGAGTTTCACATTAGTGTGCGATAAATCAAGAGGTTGTAGGTCAAAATCGGGGGGTCAAAATCAAACTAAAAATGGGCGGAAGAAGCTTCATGGAGCCCAGGCCTCCGGGGTGTGTTCGGGGTTGGTGGTTCGGGGTTATGCATATATTTGATGGATTCCAATATTAGTCCAGGATCGCGAACGCAAGTAGGTCTCGCGCCCTGCCTGAAACATCGGGGATTAGTTCTTACATATAGTTATAGATCTGATGACGATCCCCGTAACATTCTCATACAGATCATATCAGATCAGATCAATTTTGAACATACACTAGAGTACACATTATTGCCCAACATTTAACCATACATATTGTGTATATATATATAAGTATATAAACTGCTTTTGCATCGCTCAACACTCGCTTTGACTCGAAATACATTGTCATATATATAATATATACTTTCAACTACCTATAACCTCGCGCCAATGCAATTTAATCATAAAAGGAACTCATAATATTGTTTATGCTCAAGATTTAAAGCCTTTGGATATTTCTTTAAGCTGGCCGTTTACCTAATACGCTTTACGATTTTCACCTCCCCCCCAAAAATCTTCGGTCTTCTGTCTTCTGAGAAATGTTTTCGGTTTTGTTCTTCACATATTACAACTATGTATAAATATTCAATTTCATTTCAATTTCAATAACGCATTCTTTTATTGCTAATTATTTGCAGCAGTCACTTGGCAATGTTCCAATATTCCACGGTTAAGACATATTCTGTATTCTGTATTCGATCCATATAGATTCGATTGCAACAATATTTGTTTCTGATTTTTTAATAGTTAAAAATGACTCCTTAACACCGATACATAGTTTATCAAATTCTTATTGAATTGCATCATGTTTGGTTTTATGTTTACATTTAATTTTAATTTTAATTTAATTTTCATTGTAAAAATGAAAAAAGTCCTAACAAAATGTTGCTTTGATAAATGGCAGTTATTTTGGCTCATTAAGTGTTTGCTAATTTCCCGTGTTCTCTAATTGCTTCTAATCTATGTATGTTGGTAGCTCGGAAACCTTTCCGACAAAATCTCAACAAAAGTCCCAAGTGACTGCGATCTTTAGAGGCCACTCAGCCGGAGGGAATCTCACAGGATTCCCAAACAGAAAGTAACAACGGAAAACTTAAGCGTACTACTACGAGGCGAAAAGATCAAACAACATGCTTGGTTGGGGATGTTGGTTTACTGGTTACTGGTTACTGGTTACTGGTTAGTAGGTTGCTTGGTTGGTTAGTCGGTTGGTTCACTTTTTTGGAGGTGGCGGCGCTGGGACGTAGACCAAGGTGGATACACATATACATGGGTTACTTAATGGCCCCGGCGCCGAGGCTCCCCTGTTGCCGTTGCCGGTTGCAAGCCATGGCAGCAGAAGAGACCCGGCGCACCTAGCCTGGGAAACAGGTGCTATATAAACGCAAAAGTTTCTATGAACCAAGTTTTTTCTGGGGGGGCAAGTTCAGGTGGGCAGGGGACTGGAGCAGGGGCAGAGGCTGGGGCAAACATTCAAACAAAAATTATACAATTTCGACTTCTACAAAGGGTTGCAAACATAAATTCCAAATAGCAGTTACTTTCCAACTAACATCTAAGCGCATCATCTAAGCGTGGAAGCCATGTGCCTCAATCAGACTGTGATAGATTCCCTCAAAGTTAGAATCAAGGCTGAAAACTTTTCGTTGTTCTTCAGTTGTTCGCTAAAAGACAATATTTTATGTTCTATGGTACTTTTATGGGTTACAGGCTCAACTGAACAAACAAGCAATTGTTATCCTGATTTTTAAATGCCACTTTGCAATGATAATTATTATAATTGGCTCTAGATTAGGCGTCCGATTAAGTAAATTAATTGCTTTTAATTAATGACAAAAAAATCCAATTCCGAACCACTGTATAAAAGGTTCGATGCAGCCCTGATTATAAGGCAAGTCCTAAACTCTTATAGTAGAATAGAAACAATTTTAATGAGACTACCTCTGAGGAGAGGTCCTAAATCAAATCCTTGCTCTTTAGCAGAAGCCTGGAAGCAGTAGGAAATGGGCTGGCTGAAGCCCCACCGCCTATGTACAGCGCCTAACAACCCATCGAGGAGTAACTGGAAGCGGAGCAGGAAATGGAGCAGGTGATGGCTCCTAGAGCTACGGACAGAGCTACGGCTACGGACTGCTGCTGCGTACTATGACGAGTCACTGCCCGCCGCATCCTCGATGATCGAATTGAGATCGATGTTGAACGAGTACTCGTAGAGATTCGAGTAGCGGTCGCGCTCCTTCCACGGCGACCGGTGATTCATATAAAGATTTCGTTTACTAACACGAAAGATCTGGCTGTCCTTGATCGACTGATCGTCGTCGCAGGGTTCACCGCCACCGCCAAAGTCGCACTCGCGAATGGTGAGCCGGTTGGTCGGGGACTTTAGCTCGAACATCACCTCCTGGTGCTTGTACGGCTTCCGCATGGGCAGCGGCTGGTAGCCGGCGATGTTGACCTTTTGCGAGTCCACCGACTGGGTCGACTGGCGGCGCATACCGCGCGCCTGCTTCGGGAACGGGTAGTTGCGCATCAGGTTGGAGTCGGTGCTGCGTTGCGGGGAGTAGTACTTGAAGTCCGTGGGCGCCGGCGGCTGGGGCGCCGATGTGTGTATGGTGGTCAGTGTGCTGTTGCTGGCCGAGACGGCTCCGCTGCCCTGCAGCTGCAGCGTCGACGGTCGTCGCGGCGCCAGCGGCGGGGGAGCCGTCGCCAAGGAGGCGGACACCGAAGTGGGTGCTGTCGTGGACGAGGAGGATCCACCTCCGCCACCGCCGCCCCCACTGGCGCCGGAAGCCACGGCCGCTGCGGCTGCTGCCACGCTGCCAATGGCGGTGGTCTGCTGGGCGTGCACGTGATGGTGCAGCAGCGGCAGCGGCGAGTGGCGCACATCGTCGTACGACGGCGTCAGCGGCAGGTGCAGCGAGCGCTTCAGGTTCAGCCGGTAGGAGGAGGAGGTGGCCGGCGAGCGGAGCAGCGAGGGGGAGTGCGGCCCCACGCCGGACCCCTCGTGCTGCTGCTGCTGCATCTGCAGCTCGGCGGCCACCAGCTGCTGCTTGAGATGGTGGTGCTGCTTGAGCTGCTTGTGCTTGTTGGCCTTGAACTGGTGCTGGGCGCTGGCGGGCAGCAGGGTCTGGAGGGAGCAGCGCTGCTGGTGCTGCTTGCGGGACTTACCGTTTTGGACGAGGTCGTAGCTGGGCGGCGGATGCTCGAAGCCGTTCCCATGGCCGTTGGCGGCACCTCCATTGCCCTCCATTGTCGAGGAGGAGGGATTGGACTGGTCGTTGTTTGTAGTTTGTAGTTGGTGTGATTGTGGTGTTGTGTATTTGGTTGGAGTAGTAGTAGTAGTAGTAGTTACCAAAAAGAACATTGCATAGAACACAAAAAGAAGAAATTGAAAATACAGATATGTCAAAATGATGTGCACAAAAGTTCATCGTAAGATCGTAAGAGATTCGATTAATAAGGAGATCAAGCAAGCAGAGTGCCCAGACATTTAGATTTCTTTTGAGGTGAAAGGGTGCGCTTGGGTTAGGTCGGTGTGGCTCTCGGGGCTCGGCGACTTACCTCGTCGTAGAAGCGCGGCTTCAGCTCCGCACCCCCTATGCTGATGCCGCCGCCGGCACCCCCGATCCCTCCCCCACCTCCGCCCATCATGGGCTGCGAGGTGGTGACCATGTGCGAGGCACTCAGCACGTCGCTCAGGGCGTGCCGCGGACTCGACTGGTGCTGCATCTGCTGGATGAACTCGTCGGTGGCGATGCCGCGTCTGCGGAGAATCCGAGGTATACTTTTGGTCTAAGCTCTGGGGACTCTCCAGGTACTCACCTGTCGATCAGCGAGGGCGTCATAGGACCGCAAAGGATGTGACAGCAGTTCAGGCAGATGTTGCCCCGCGAATAGGGATTTTGGGTGCGGGGTCCACCTTTGGAGGAGAAGGATCCCTTGAGCTGTTGGTGAGAGATAGCTTACTAGGATTAGTTACTAGAAGGAGTATCCTTATACTCACATCCTCGTTGGTTGTCTGATCGCTCGTCGTCAGATAGGTATGGAAGCCGGCCAGGCCGATCACGGACCATATCGAGAAGAAGCAAATAAACACAACAATCACAGTGAAGGGCGCCTTCTTGATTACTTCGAAGACCTCCTGCTCGGTTTTCATCACTGGGGGGTGGTGGCATATAAATAAGAAAACATATAACTCCTCCTGGACAGAATTGGGGCATCCCAGAGTGCTCTCTATACTCACATAAAACTAAATGCGTCACAGAGCACGAGAATATAAATACAGCTAAAAATGCCAATGAGACTAGAAACAAATAAAAGAACCGATAGTTCCGCTTTCCCACGCAGTTTCCCACCTGAAAATAAAAGGAGAGACAATCGTTAACGGGGTTATGTGGCCATAAAGGCCTCAAGCCAGCCCGGAAATAAAGTCAGTTAACAAATCTTTGTTCCCCCCCTAACACAATAAGGTTAATTTCATTTTCACCCAATGTGTGGCAACACGAACATCACGACCCCAAAATGCCTTCATTCCACCCGCCATCCGAAAACCCTTTTAAATTCGTCCAAGCCCCCACCCCCCAAAAAAAATAAGGACCAAGACGACCTTGAAGCCGCCAACAGAGATTGGGTGGTGCTTTCACTCCTTCGGGGTTTGAATTACGCCCAAGCTCAAGTAAATGAAAAAGGACGATGGCAAAGGCATGACAGTACCACTGAAAGGAGGCGACTTTCGTGAGGACTAGCCAGCAAGGGTGATACTCTAGGTTTTTATTTCTAAACGATGTTATTTTTTATTATTTCTCATAAAATTTTAGTTGTTGACCTTCTTGAAGTCCAACCATTTCCCAGAAATCAGTGATTAGTTAAGACCATTCCAAAATAGGGCTCCTAAAGCCCATGATCCTGCCAAGCTAAGTGTATGTGTCAGTATAGTGTTTTTTTTTTTAGTCCTGATGCTGCCACATCTTGTTGCATCAGCGTGTGGCTCGAGGGGAATCCTCTCTCTCAAAAAAAGGGAAAGGATTGGAAGGAGTCCGAGTGCGCTTTTTTGAACGTGACGTGCGGCTTGCTGGTCTGAAATTATTTTTGCTAAAAAATTAGCAACCTCAGCGGTTGCCGCTGGAATTGGGTTAAAGTCAGCTCGCCCCAACAAGCTGAAAGCTACAGGCGGCAGGTTGCAAGTTTGGTTTTTGTGGCCCACTTTCCGCCGTCGCCTCCGCCGCCACCTCCGCCTAATGCGGTGCGCTCGGCTCAATGTCATCCAGTTTGGAGGATGGTTGGATGGATGGATGGATGGGTGATGGGTGATGGGCATTGGGGACATGCCACCGAGTGACTGTTGGGAAGGTGATTAAAATTGCGCTAACGAGGTGCCGCCTCCTCGCAGTCAAGGACCCGAACCCGGCCAGGATACTCACCCAGGGACAGTGGTGATCGAATCGGTCCACGCAGTTGTCGCACAGGCTGCAGTGCGAGGCCCTCGGCGGCCGGAAGATTTTGCAGGTGAAGCAGTATTTCAGCTTGACCGTCTGTCCTTTGACGAGGACCTCCTTGGTCCTCGGCGGCGGTCGATATGTGGGGCTGTTCAACGAGTTTGGCACCTCTGTTGAGTTGAAACCAGTGCCGCAGGAGCCGCAGGACCCACAGGAGCCACATGAGCCGCATAGGAAGTGCAGCATCAGCATCAGCATTAGCAGGATCGACAGGACGATGGCAGGAGCGTTGTTGACACGCCAGGAGCAGCAGTGGAGGAGAGAGAGGGCAAAAGTTTTCTCATTTTAAATATTTTATACAAAGGCAACAACAGCAACTCATTAGTGAGCGTTCGCTTTGATGATTTTTATGCGGATATGAAATTTTTTTTCGCCAGCGCATTTTATTCTATACTTTCTTTTTTTTTTTTCTTCATTCTATGTCATGCCATGCTCATTACTTTTTACGTTACGTGTTCCTCTGCGTTTTCCCACCACCCAACCGCCGAGCCACCCACCCACACACAAACTTAATGAAGTGAAAACAAATATATACGAATGGCTGGTGTGGCTGTGTGTTTGCAAGGGCGGGTGTTTGTCTGGGGGGTGTGGCATCACGCAGAGGAGCCAAATGAGTATGAGAACGAGAAGGATATTCGCGTTCTCAGGCAACAGGCAAACGACCTTGGCCACATTTCCGTTTTCCCCTTTGGGTGTGGAAGTGGAAGTGGGAAGTGGACGGCCTGCAAGGATAACGTACCAATTTGCTTTTCGATATAGGCGGCCTCATCATTGGAGGCTCGCGGTATGATGCCCGGATCCGTGAAGGTTGTGCGCAGCAAGGAGCTCATCGTGAAGAAGTAGAGAACCGCACCCACAATGGGAATGACCGGGTTGATGCGCTCCGCCAGGAATGGGCAGCTGAAACGAAAAGGGAGGAGTATATCATTAATCTAATGGGGTTATGTCATTGCGGAAACATCTTGCCATGATTTGGTTTTCATATTGTTTCCAACTACAACTTTGTGTCAACTACACTGTGATTTAATGGGCTTCCAATTAGCGATTTAACGCCTCGCACTTAACTGCGATAGAGACCTAATTCCCAACATCAAGGACTCGTCATGGATCTCCTCTGTGATTTGGCAGTGCCCCAAATGTGGGTACCCACTCCCACTGAAATGTAACATGAACGCGAGTCCCCGAGGCCTGTCAGTGGAGAGGGAGCCCCTGGCCGGCATTGTTACTTAATGCCCGATGCGTGCCAGCGATTTGTGAATAGCAGGAGCATCCATCCAGCATTCAGCATCCAACTTTCACTTGCTGTCAACTCACAAAGGACCCGGACCCGAGCTCAGTGACAATTATGTGTGACAAGTCCCTGGGCGGACGGACGGGCATATAGGCATCATTATTTCGGGGGACAGTCAGCAGTCAGCAGAACCGACCGAAAATAGTTAAATACACTTGTCATGACAACACCGAATGCGAGCCAGTTTCCCCCCGGCCCCAGAGCCAAGGCTTAAATAGGAATGCATTCAAAAAATTCTTTTCAGCATTCAGCTGGCAAATCGCTGACAATGCCATAGAAATGGAAAATAAAAGATAGAAAATGGGAAATGGGAAAAGGAAGAGCGGGCCCCGAATGCATTGTGCTACCTTTTAGCGATTTGCATTGCCGGGGAGCGTCGAACGAAACACAATTTGAGTTTTCCACACATCCCCAGGCGGCCTACAGATAAAGAATCTCTGGGATAAAATACAAGATTTGATTACCTTTCAGAGAGCTTAAAAAATACAGATAGTTTCCTTAAATTTTTCCACAAAAAAACCTCTTCTTTATGAATATTTTTGTGTTGAAAATAAAATAGATATTTGGCCCCGTGCATGTCGGAGGATGTGTGCCGATTCCGGAATATTTGCAGGAATAACTGTGCGAACACTCAAAGGCATTGCAGATATTGTAATGCCCATCTATAGTGCGGGCGCCTTGCCTCGTGTATCCTATATCCTGGCATCACGGCCCCTGCCTCCCGGCTTCCACTCGACTGTGCGCTAATGTAAAGCAAGCAATGAAAATAAAATCGCGCTGGAGCCGCTTTTCAGCGGCGAATAAATTTGGATCGCAGTAGGAGCCAGCTGTACGTACAAGCTACCATCCAGGCGGCTCTTGGGCATGGGAATTTCAATTTCTTTGTGGCAGCAGCACAAACAGCCATACATGCCCTGCATCCACTTGAACCACCCACCCACCACCCAGCCACCTACATAGTTCGGGTGGTGGTGAAATGATTTCGTGCAGAAAATGTTGAGCATAATTTTGTCTAATCGCGCTGTCAGTGGTGCTGAATGGGCTGCAGCTTTAACATCCTGTTTCGATTCTATTTGCACTACGTGACGTATGCGTTATTTCGGCAACGCCCACGTGCAACAAAATTGAATTCAGTTTAACGTTTGTGGGTTTTCCATATCCCGCCACGCCACAGCCCACAGCCCACAGCCTGCCTCTCAGATGTTTATTTACTTTCAATACGGACCAAATCGGGCGAACGTTATTATTATTATTGGGGCCACGTGATGGGGCGCCTCGCAAACTTCCAAAGGGAATTTCACTTTCCCTCCGTTTCCAATTGAAGGAACTGCACTTTTTTTGCCATTTCTATAATCCTCTTTTACAAAGAAACAGAAAACCTTTTTGTGACGACTTATTTTTCCAAAAAAAAAGAACTTGGAGTATGTCAGGAGAAGTTTCTTTATATTCATTATTTAAAACTTTAAATTTCCTCCATTAAAGGACATCTAAGTTTAATAGGCGAATGTGGGCCATGCCAGCCAATCGCCATGTAATCAGGAAATGGAAATGTGGGTCGGATGAGCAAATTCGAAATGAAAATTTTGTTTTAAATAGAAACCCTCGCAGTAGAGGGGTTAAAATTCCTGTGGTCTGCCACGGCCGGAGAGCCGAGGACATATTTGAATGCCGCAGGGCCATCGGACAGATTGACAAATCAAAAGCTGAAACTATTTGTCTCCCCTCGGATAGCAGTAATTCAAGGGATTTCCATTTCCAGTTGAAGGGGAAAAAGTAGCCAGCCAGCCAGCCACCAGCTTGAGCGAAGGAGGCGTCCTTTGCCAGGCCAAGCATAACGCATACGCCACGTTGCACAGCAATAATTACATGCCATTGGATACGGATGGGCTGGGACGGATGAGAGGATGGGATGCCGGGATAGACAGAATGAAATCGTACCCGGACACGGACACGACCTGCACCCGCTGAAACCCGAGAGGAGACCATTAATGTGGGCGTAATTGGAAATCAAGCACGATCCAGGTGGGGCGGGGTGCTCCGGACGGGGTTGCCGGGCAATGCTTAATTAGCAACGTATACATTTTCCACAATGCAACTGAAAAAGGACACGGCAAGAAAATCTAAAACCCAAAGGATGCAGTTTGGACATGTAGATGTGGCTTTTGGGATTAGAACTCTAATTAGTTCCCACAATTTGAATATAAACTAGAATAGAGTAAAGTATCCAGGACCCACCTTTGCCCAGTATCCTTTTTCTCAGTGCCCTGTGGACAAATGGAGGATAATGACAAGAGGACGAATACTCACTCAAAGGCAAAGAAGAGCGCACTGGTGCCGGTGATCAGGATGCACGTCAAGTAGAAGACGCCCGTGTGGGGTGCGGACATTAGCAATCCATCGCAGTAGAATTTATTGCGTCCGGCAAACAGTTCCCATTTGCGTGTGACGCGCTGGTTTGGTGCCATGTTACTGCAACAACAGCAGCACAGCAGATTCATCGGGGCGGTCCTGGGATTGGGATTGGGGAGTCGGTTGGGTGTGGACGCTCAGGGTTGGGTCCTGTTTCTTCCTCGGGTTTCTTCCTCTGTGCCTTCTCCTTGACAGTGCTGACTGTGACAGTGATGACGTGCCTGCTGCTGATGTGTTGGCTGGTTGTGGGGGTGTCCTTTGGGTGGAGATGGTGGTGCTAGTGGTGCTAGTGGTGGTGGTGATGTGATGGTGGGTTGAATGCTGTTTTGCAGGCGACAGTTCACCCGGCTGCAGTTGACGAAATTATGCCGTTTTCCTGGGTTCCCCTGACAGGGTCCTGTGCCCCCTCTCTCCCCTCACACTCTGGCTCTCCTCACTCCTCGCTCTCCTCCTGTCACAGCGACGTGTTCATGTGTAGCTGTTGCAATGCCTGCGGCACGCAAAACCGACTACCACAAGATGCCTTATGCTTCTGCTTCTGCTTCTGCTTCTGCCTCAGCTCCTGTTTGCTATTTGGTGGCTGGAATTTCATGCACACCACCGCAAAGGATCTCCTTGAAGGGCCTAAAGTTTGCAACAATTTGCTGCACGTCCTCGAAACTTTTAGGGCTAATACAATGGCCAAGGCTCCAGGTGAGTTTTAATCAAAATTAATGCCAGCCCCTCTCGTGCTATCGTGTTCTTCCAAAAGCAATTTCGTCCACTTTGTTGCGTTGTCCACGGTCGGCGGCATCCACAGCCACATTGCGTTTCAATTTGCTCCTTTTATTGCACTGAGCACGGGCCACGCCCCCGTCCCCGAAAAAGAAGCGCCTTTAATTAAAGCAGGACGGCTGTCATTTCCCTACAGCTGCCCGACTGCCGCCTTCCCGCCTGCCCGCCTTTTCAATCCTCCGGAATGGGCGGGACACGCTGGACCACGTTTCGCGTTCTATACAGCAATTATTTGCTCGGCTTTGTTGATCCTGGCTGGCTGGCTGCTCCTGCTCCTGCTCCTGCTCTGAATCGGTGGCCCGTCCTTCGTCCTTTATGATTCAATTATTCGCTATTCGCTGCTGGCGCCACCGACGACTGTAGTTAAAATTGGCGTCGGCGTCGAATTGGTCGGGTTTGGTTTGAGTTTCAGTTTGAGTTTGAGTTCTGGCTGGGCACCGGCTTAGTTGAGTGCCAAGGATGAGGGGATGTCCTGCGGAGGAGAAGAATGGGAAAAAGGAGTGAGCAACTGTGGAATTGCAAGCAAATATAATCATTAAGTTATTTTGATTAAGAACTTTTGTGCGGGCGCCGACAGGCGAGATAGCAAAGCGGAAAAGTTCCTTTTGAAAGGAACTTTCCTTTTCCTTCCTTTATGCCGGCTTTATTATCGAATTTTAATCGCATCGCGTCGAGTATTGTCAGTTGGCCAAATGGATAATTTTATAAGATAAATTTTATCACTCTATTTTTTTATGGCAGCACAACCGAGTCATTATTTCGTATTATATTTGATAGGTATTTTGATGGCCTTATAATCCTAATTGGTTGTAAGCCTATTTAGAAGATAGTCAGTCTTCTTGAAGTCTTCTTGATATGTATATCTGCTTGAAATAAAGCTACTTAAGGATTAAGAACTCACACACAGCTGGTATTGCAATTATTCACAGCAGAATTGAGCTAATTCGCGGCTTTTTGGCAACTAATTGACGCTAATCAAGTTGCTCATACGCAGTGTGGGCCGCCACGGCGACAGGAAGTTGTTTCTCTTTGGCGCCGCCTGGGATGCAGAACCAGAACCAGAACCCGTTATCTAAGCCAAACAGACGCGTAGGAAGGCAATAATTCAGCAGCACACACACACACACACCACTACAAACCGGCAGTGGCACAAAAACAACGTTTTGCATTCGCATTCGCAATTTGCGTTAATTGGCCGCACGCCGCCCCATTTGAAAGGGTCTGTGTGGCAGGCAGATGCCGTGGAGGTTGCTTTTCTCAGGCGGTGGCAATGTTTATGCAAATCGTGTTGCAATTATACCGACGGCAACCGACGACTCTCCTAATACACTGCCAGCCAGTTGGCCGATTATTTGCATTCATTTTGCATGAAAATGGTTAGGATGGAGGTGGGAATGGGTTTCGGGCCCCAATTACTATTAACATTAACAGCAGCTGATGACATGCGCCAAGAAGTGCCAATTAAAGGCACACAAGCGCTGCTCTAGCTGTTCAATAAACTCATAAATTGCCTGAAATGACGCAAAGTACCACGGCAGCAGGCAGCAGGCAGCAGTGGCCCGGCAGGGTCTCTGGCAAAACAATAACCATAAAGTAGCGACAGCAACAAAAACACTGAAAGAACAACAGCCGAGGAGGGGCAACTTTGAAGTGTGCCACTTCAACGCAAAATATGTAAATAAATGGCCACTTACGGCATTCTTCTCTAGTGCGCTGAGGCGAAAGTGAAAGTGCGAGAGACCCTCTAGTATCGTCCAATATATGGCAGTACACATATGCGGCATATATTATCAATATGCTGGGAGCAAAGCAAAACAAAGTCAACTATAAGCGATAGTATTATAATCCACCAAACTTAAATATGCAAAGTTTATGCAGCACAGCTCATGTATTCCCATCAGACTTTGGGCCCTAAACTCTAAGCTGGCTTGTAAATATTCATTGCCTAAAACTAACTTCCTAAAACCAACCAGAAACTTAAATTGAACAAGAACTTACTTTCGTGTAAACGCTTAGTCATCCTAACTAAGAGCCAGAGAGAGGGAGAGAGAGTGGGAAGTACCTAACCGACACTTGGCATTGTAATTGTAGGCAGCGGCTACACTGCGTATACGTAATACGTATTTTGTAATACATCAAACACTTGAAGAGCAGGGCTCTCGACCGCCGCCACAACTGCCACTAACACGCCACCCACTGGAAGCCACCCACCCACACTCTCACTCTCGTTACTCATACGCATGCATGGCGAGCACACTCGGCATTCAAGAAGGGGGGGCGTGGCCAGGGGGAGATGGCGTGGCAAGTGCTCCGGCAGCCATGCGTGCACAGAAGCGATGCCATGACGCCGGGTTCAAGTCATGCAGAGAGAAACTAATGGGATCAGAGATCGAAGTCATTTTCAGGTTTAAGGTTTAAATTTTTTGGATAAAAATTAAGGTTTTTTAACTAAATATATTTCATTTAATATATTTTTTATTAAATAGATAGTAAAAATCTTTTATTTAGTTATTATTATATATTCTGCCTATGCGAATATTAAGTATACGCCATGTTATGCATCATAGTTTACAACTTTGCATAACCTTAGCTAGTCCCTTGGATTCTCGCTGTGTAGAGGTCGGCTCAGTTCGACTCGACTCTCCCGGGATCATTCATTTACGCAAAACGCCCCCTACCACCACCTCCGCTTCGACCCCCGCTTGCATTCACACGCCCACTCGTTCAGCAAACAAACAGCCAAACAAACCGGCAGACACACTCTCATATCACAAGGGCCGGACTGCATATGAATAGTGAGTAAGCAGTGAGTGGGTTCGGAGATCCGGAAAGACATATATTTGTCGGGGGTTCGGTTACTCCAGCTTACAACAGGAGATGTCACTGCGTCCACAGTAGGCACATTGAGGTCCTGGCACGTGAAAGTGCAAGAACAGTTGTGTCGATGGGAATGTGTGGTATTTCATTGGCTGTTTCAGATTCTGATTCAGGAATCACAAACTAAACAACAACTTTTAATTAAATCGCATGTTGATGCCATAATTTCGCCATCAGAGGCCCATTAACTTTGCATTTGAAAGGAGCGGACAGGGAAGTAATTGCAAATGGCCAAGTTAACAATGGCATTCAATCTGCTTTTTCTCGCTTCAATCAAAAATAATGTTTAACAAGAAAGGAAAGCTTGCCCCAAGTCGAAGTTCATATACCCTTGAATCGGATTCGATTTATACTGCTAGTCTAGGAAATATGTAGGATGTAGGATATTGGCCATCGCATTTTTATACTCAAAATTATTTCTTAAAATACAAATTTTGGAAAAGTTCCAAGCTTCTTTTAGGGGTAGGGGTAACCCTAAGGGTAACCCTAGTATTTTAAACGATTTCTAGATCGATTCGCCACAATTCTGCATCAAAATCTTGAGACAAAATTTTTTGTCCATTTTTTCCCATCCCTTAAAAATGGGGTTTTCCCCTATATGGCCCACAGGGATGGCTATATCTTCCCCAATTCTCATCCGATTCTCAAGCGGAGTACCTTAAACGATTTCTAGCTCGATTCGCCACAATTCTGCATCAAAATCCTGAGACAAAACATTTTTTATATTTTTTGTCCATTTTTCCTGATGGGATCCCTTGAAAATGGGGTTTTCCCCTATATGGCCCACAGGGATGGCTATATCTTCCCCAATTCTCATCCGATTCTCAAGCGGAGTACCTTAAACGATTTCTAGCTCGATTCGCCACAATTCTGCATCAAAATCCTGAGACAAAATATTTTTTATATTTTTTGTCCATTTTTCCTGATGGGATCCCTTAAAAATGGGGTTTTCCCCTATATGGCCCACAGGGATGGCTATATCTTCCCCAATTCTCATCCGATTCTCAAGAGGATTACCTTAAACGATTTCTAGCTCGATTCGCCACAATTCTGCATCAAAATCTTGAGACAAAATATTTTTTATATTTTTTGTCCATTTTTCCTGATGGGATCCCTTGAAAATGGGGTTTTCCCCTATATGGCCCAAAGGGATGGCTATATCTTCCCCAATTCTCATCCGATTCTCAAGCGGAGTATTTTAAACGATTTCTAGTTCGATTCGCCACAATTCTGCATCAAAATCCTGAGACAAAATATTTTTTAGATTTTTTGTCCATTTTTCCTGATGGGATCCCTTGAAAATGGGGTTTTCCCCTATATGGCCCACAGGGATGGCTATATCTTCCCCAATTCTCATCCGATTCTCAAGAGGATTACCTTAAACGATTTCTAGCTCGATTCGCCACAATTCTGCATCAAAATCCTGAGACAAAATATTTTTTATATTTTTTGTCCATTTTTCCTGATGGGATCCCTTGAAAATGGGGTTTTCCCCTATATGGCCCACAGGGATGGCTATATCTTCCCCAATTCTCATCCGATTCTCAAGAGGATTACCTTAAACGATTTCTAGCTCGATTCGCCACAATTCTGCATCAAAATCTTGAGACAAAATATTTTTTATATTTTTTGTCCATTTTTCCTGATGGCATCCCTTGAAAATGGGGTTTTCCCCTATATGGCCCAAAGGGATGGCTATATCTTCCCCAATTCTCATCCGATTCTCAAGCGGAGTATTTTAAACGATTTCTAGTTCGATTCGCCACAATTCTGCATCAAAATCCTGAGACAAAATATTTTTTAGATTTTTTGTCCATTTTTCCTGATGGGATCCCTTGAAAATGGGGTTTTCCCCTATATGGCCCACAGGGATGGCTATATCTTCCCCAATTCTCATCCGATTCTCAAGCGGAGTATTTTAAACGATTTCTAGCTCGATTCGCCACAATTCTGCATCAAAATCCTGAGACAAAATATTTTTTACATTTTTTGTCGAATTTTCGGGGGTCCCTTGAAAATAATGATTTGCCTAGCATCAATATCTTGAGAGAATCTTGGGGACACATTTTTGACCAAAATTATTTTACCCTCTCGAAGAGTATAAAAAGGCCCTAGCCGACCGTCTAATAGACCCCATATATGGCTTGTAGAGCAATCGTGGGGCGAAATACAAACACAATTTCTCGAAGCTGCCGTTACAGTTACACGAACATTTCCTCAAACAACCGACATGGCGTCCATTTCCGTTATGGCAACAAAGCGAGCCACGCACACACACATGTCGGCTTGGGGGTTTGTGTGTGTGTCTGGGTCTGTGATTGTGTTTGTGTTAGTGTGTTTGCTTTTCGCTCTTCTTCTATCGGCATAATTGTTGCCGTCACATTTACAGTCGCCGTCGTTGCCGAAAGTCGCCGCCATCTACAGGACTCTCCAACATTTTACTATGCACACTGAGAGAAATGTTTGCAATTTGAAGGATATTTTTTAGTCCTAGCCAAGTGATAGCTTAGTCCTAACTAGACATATTTTTGTCAGTGCTTTCAGAGAAACAAATATTCGGGAAAAACAAACTATCGCCGCCATTGTTGTCGAAACGTGAGTTTCCACGTGGCGTGTGTCCTGGTGTGTGTGTGTCCTTGTTAACTGTTGTTAATCTTTACTCATTGTTTTGGTTTAATTTATAAATTCCTGTCCATTTGGCAGATGCCAACTTTTGCTTTTGTTTTCCATTTGCTTTGTGTATTTTGTTTGGTTTCCCCCTTTTTCAGTGATTTCTGTGTGTTTCTAGTATTTTTATTTCAATTTCTGTTTTCTATTTTTGTTTCAGATTCAGTTCCAGCTTAGTTGTCGCTTCTTACTGATGAACTGACTCAGCATTTGCTTTTTCAAATGCTTTTTTTTATTTGCCCAAAGTCGACTTAGATGCGGCCATCGGTCGAATTAATTGTCGTTTGCTTTGCCATTTGCCACTTGCAACCTGTCACTTGCTATTTGCTGTTTGCCACTAGCCATGTTTGCACAGTTGCAGCAGAAATAGTATAAATAACGATAACCACAACCTGCCCCAGTAAACCTGCCCCAAGACAATGGCCACACGACAATCACTTAGTCGCTCTGTCGACAATTAAAACCAGCATTTGTTCTGTCCCCCCTTTTTATTTGCACTTTTCATCTGGAATATTGATTCATAAATCCACAATCAAAAAAAAATACAAACACAAATGCTTTATTCATGTGCGAATAATGGGGCAGGCCCGATTACAGATACCAGATAACAGAATCTTTATGACTGAGCCAGAATCGGAGAAAAACATATTTTGGCCGTGGAACGCCCTCTTGCAAACTGCTTATGATGTATAAATGAGAAACAGTTGCCCGATAAGGAAACGGACCCCCGAAACGATTTATATTATGTACAAATGTTTACTCTGGCCTGGCCCTCCTCCTTATCTAGTCCGCACGCCCTGCTGCTTTCCCTTTTATTGGCAGGGATGGGTGGGATGGGGGGATTATTATTGCTTATTCGAAGCTTTTATTTATCTTCGATTTCGCATCGCATCACAAGCGAAAAGTTCTTGTTATTGGCCCGCTCGCTTCACGCTCCAGAGCCCATATCCCGGGGGCAACTTTTGGTGGCAAATTTGAATTATGATCCAATTGAATTTCAATCTCAATCCGATTGCCAAACGCTGGGGAAATCGTCTTCGTTTATAATGAAAATGGTCTCGTCATTACTGAGTTCATAGGACATTTTTTTCCTATACAAACAGGACAAATTTGCTCTTTACATGCACATGACAGTGTCTGGCCCAAAAAAGTATGCTACGGAAAATTGGAAAATCAAAATTGCAACACAGACAGCCGACACCCCTCACCCCTCTACCTCTACCTCTCTCAGTACCATCTCTGCTGCTTGACACAAATTGAGTAGGACACGAAAAACTGCCAAACATTTCAATAAAGTTGCGCAGCGCATAAGATTGCCAAACGCAGATTGTTTAGAAATTTAGTTTTATGAGCGCCACGCTGCACTCTCATAGATACATTTACAAATACATATTCAGACACAGACACAGACACAGATACGGATACGGATACGGGACACGGACGGAGTGACAGGAACATCTGTCCGAGGGAATGCGCCACCAGCTGCGACCAACCAGGCGCTATTTGTCAAGAGTTCCCCATACAAGTCCGGTACGATTGTTCTCCTGCCTGCCCGGCTGCTAGTTTGGCCGTTTTGGCCAATGCCGGATGGTCGGATTGTTGGATTGTCGGATTGCTGGAATGCTGGACTGCTGGCTTGGATTGCCAGGACCCACACAAAAGGACCCAGAGACGGAGCATGTGCAGCGGACAGCGGTGCCTTTTGTCCGGCAACTTGTTGTTGACAGCTTTTGTTTCGTCGCTTCAACATCAGCAACATCTGCATTTGGAGGCGGAATAAGCTCCTTCATGCCAGCGTTTAGAAAAGGCCAACGGCTTAAACATGGGCACATGGGAAGCCAATTTGCAAGGATTTTATAGAGTGTTCTAACAATTACTCATGCATTAATTGAATTATTAACCAGCACTTTCAGTTTTGTGACTCAACCAACTTGGAATACTTTACCAGAAAGCCACCAATCGTGTAAACAAGTGCTTTTCCACTTAACCTGCATTAGCTACTAGACCCCTACAAGGACCAAGGACCACAAACGATAACTCACCGGAATGGCAGAAAATTAGACTTGCTTATGAGGCAGCTTAAAATAAACGAGCTCCCGATTTGTGCTGGCCATTTGCTTGATTAAGCCCGTGAGCGGACCTGCTCTTGAGCTCCTCTCCGAGAGGGAGCAAGGAATGATTTATGGCCAGTCAGTCAGCCAGGGAGTCGGTATATCCCGAAGGCAGAGGGCCAATGGCAAACGCAGCTAATTTGCCTAAACGGACGGCGGTGCCAACCTTTGGACCTGGTTTTCGCACCCGAAATCCACTCTAGCTCCGGGGGATCCTTTTGGCCCGGCCAACTGGCTAGTGCCAAAGTGAAAGCCACTCACGTTTAACCAATTTTGACACGCGCCGCACTCACACTCGCACACACACTTACACCCAGTCGCCGCAGCAGAATAAACAAACAGGAGCAGCCCGCTGAAATTGCTCAAATGTGCGCATCGAAAAAAATAAGGGCGAAAGGGGGCGTGGCAGCAAGGGGTGTGACGTGAAGAGACAAAAAACAAAAAAGGGCAACTCTTTGAAGCGAGCTCCATTTGTTATGATGCCACTGTTGCTGGCGCGGCTTTTTATTGTTGCTGATGTTGCTGTTGTAGCGTTTTTTTCGCGAAATTCTCGCAATAAAATTGTAGAACAAAGTGGCAACACTCAAAAATCTATTGTTTTTTTCGAGGAGCTAAAATAGACGAATTGGAGATGCTCTCAAAAACATCAAGTCTAAGTGGCGCTCAACATGGCGTATACTTGATATTTTTAAAATCTTTACTTACTTATTAAACTAATCTTTAGCTTAAAATGATAAAAATGTGTAGTGCTTGTAAGCTTTAAATAACTTTAATTTTAGTTACCACAAATGCCCGTCATCCATGGCGTATACGTAATATTTTGCAAGAGAAACTTTCCATGCATCCTCGAAAATAAAAGTTAGCCCCTCAAAGGGTATTCTGGATTTTATTTTTGCATATGTGCTGTCTCGAATCAACGTACATAAGCGTATGCGTAATTACATTTTGCGAACAAGCTGAAAATACCCCCGAAAGGAGAGTGTAGTAAGGAGGAGTCCTTATGCAGGATGAGTCAAAGGCGCAAGCCGGGAAAGCGGCATCGCCCTCGCCTCCTTGTTTGGTTATTGTTGTTATTGTGGACTTCTTTTCCTTTGTGCCAGCTGGTTTAAAAGGACGAAGAAGGCGGGGCAGAAACCACTTCGTTAAACTCGTGAAAATCACTTAACGGCAGCATGCCAGGGACAGGCGGGGGAAGGCAGATAGAAAGGAGCCAGCTCCTAGCACCCATTTTCCCTTTGACTGGCGCTGGTGGATGCGAAAGCCAAAAAGGTGCTCCAAACCACCGACAGCTGGCAGAGCTTAAACAGCAAATTGATTTAGCGCGTACAAGCGGAAGCAGCTGTGCTCCGGACGAATCAGTGTGGTGGTATGCCCGCATCCTTGCAACAAGGTATGACAGGGAATGGCACATAAAGAAAAAAAAAAACATAACATCAAATAGCTCATAAAATCGGAAACGACTTTTTTTTATTAAATATGGGAATCTTAATGTCCTTTAAGGAGTAATATTACATCACAAACATCAGAAATAAACCTCAAAAGAAACCATTATGTTCACCCTGCAGCTACTACTCTTTTGATTTAAAAACTCAAAGGGATGCACGGCGTATTTAATACGTAGTTTGGTGTTTTTTAAAAGCAAATAAAAAATGCACACAGAAAACTAATTTTATTTCCCTGTGCAGGGCAGGTTGTAGAACAAGCCGGGGCAATGAAATGAGATTAATGCAAAACCGCGTTCACAGGCGCTGTAAAAAAGAGCAGGGCAGTGGAGATGGGGAACAGCACGGCAAATACAACTCCAATGCAGGCAGGAGGAAAATCAGGGAGTGGGGGAGGTGAATCTGGGCGGCGACGACACTCAGCCAAACAAACACAGAGAACGCGGCAGGGAGGAAGCGCGACGGCGGGCGACGGCGAGTCACTGGCATGGAAAATGCAATTTATTATGCAAAATGGAAAACAGACGTCCGGGGGTGACGGCGAGGACTACGGCGACTGAAACGTAACGACAGAGATCATGGAGACATTGCTATATAGACAGAGGAAAGACAGAGCGACGGACAGTCGGAAGAGTCGGGGCACACACACTCGAGGAGGGCAAACAAAGAGCGTTATTATAGAGCCAACAATAACACCAACTGCCGGATATAAACATAATTCAATTTTTATTTAATTTCGCACAACAAACACAATAAATTCAGCACGACTGCATGTCGGAGTGGGCAGAGCCCCGCCTCCATTAGCCAGCTGCCGCCCCCTTTTATGCCTTGGAGTTGGGCCAAACGCGTTGCGTTGCATACTTTCAGGCGTCAAGTCGACTCGAGCCAATCGGCAAGGATTCCAAGAGCTAGCGCGAAATGGTTGTGTTTTTTTTTAAAGGTTTTGCATTATTCTTAAAGGAAGAAGGAATAGAAAATATTTCAAATATTTAAAGTTGAAATTCCTCGACTCAGCGATGTCCTTTTTTGCTCAGTGCATTCAAATATCGAGGGTCCGACAATTTCCCACGGTGGCCACAAACTGTTGACTCATTTGTGTGCGGACAGCAAGGACAGCTGGGCGGGAGTGACCAAAAGTGATGTGGGCGAAGTGCAAAGAGAACTGGGATTCCCCAAAACTCAACTCTTTGAGCTCAACACTCATATGCCGTGTGGTTGCAGGGCAGGAGGGCACGTGACCCCACAGGACCTTTTTTGGCAATTTTGTGGTGCTACACATGACATTTTGGCCACTGGCCGGCGACTGGCGAGGATTGACAGCCGATTGAAAGTGACTAAGGGCAAGTCACAACCGAGTTGATCTCTGGCCTTTGCTGGCTTTGAGTTTGGTCAGTGCCAAGGATATCTAAACTCAGTGCCAATTACTCCAGCTGTACTTCGCGCCAATCAACAAAGTCTAAGAGCCAAAGGATAAACCGAGGAGAAATTCAAAAGCTTCCAATCGAAGGGCAATAAAAGGTTTCCCATCAAGAGCCGACAAGCCATTAGATTAATACATTTTAGCAGAAAAGGCCAAAAGGCAGCGCTAATTGCCAAACCCAAATCAAGAGCCAAACCCTTGGGGTCACCGAAATAGCATAAAATATTTACACGTCAAGGGCCACGAGGCCGAGGACACAAAACGCTCGCAGGACACGCAACAGACCCGAACCCAATGGTGGCTTAAATTGTTTATTTTTAGCACGTTTATAAGGCCATCAGGAAAGGTTAAGTCAGCGCGAGCCACGAATATGAGGGAATCCGGCTGGGTTTGTCTTTGTTGGATTAGGTCGCATTTTGCATAATTAATTCGGATCCTCGAAAATTGGCCAAAACGCCTGGACAGGATGTCGGAGTGAGAGTTCAAACGGGGTCCGGGTAGCTATTTATGCGTAAACACGCTTCTATGCCTTTGACGTCGAAATTTGTTAGCGCGGCGAATGTCAACAATGCGAATTCGGTCAAAGTTAAATATTTGCCATTGGGCCATTTTGGGCATTTTAGGCCATTGGAGCTGCAATCCTTTCTGACCACAAAACCCACTCGCTAGCGAGTGTGTGCCACACACACACACGACGCTTGTCGACGTCTAAATAAATTTCTGTCATTTTGAAAATTTCCCCAAGGTGGCATGTTTAAAATGCGGCACGACCACCAGGGTTAAGGTTAAGTTGGGTCGACAGTGCTGCCCGTTGTGACCCTTCTCGGCATTTAATTATTTTATGATTTAGTTAATACCATATACTATTTTTTAAATATTATATTTTTTAATTTAAAAGGTCCTTAGTCCTTAGCATCACTGGTGTTGGGGTTCATGTGTGTTGACTTGAGCTTAAAATCAAACCATTTGTCAGGGGCAAAGGCAGCAAGTTCCAGACAAGACAGCGTTGCATGTTTTACACATTTACCCACACTATCTCTCACTCACACACACACACTTACACACACATACGCACCCATCCGTGGGGAGTGTGTCGTCTGTGTTGGTGTGACGCATGGATGCAAATTGGTTGCATGGCCTGCCGGCTAGGCTGCTGCACTTTAACCGCAACATACGAGCGCAATATTTCAGGCATGATTTCTTATACGGCTTACGGTCGTCCCCTTGCCACCACCCACCACCCATCCACCCCCAGGACATCTTTTGGCTCAAGGTCCACTCTTCAAAAATTATATGCATATTTTCAAGAGTGTGATATCTGGTTTGCCATTATTTTATTTTAAAGACTAAGTAGAAGAATGGGATTCCTTTAAAATCCTAATCCTATACACTGTGGCAAGCGACCTTTAACCTCTTCCAGTCTAGCTAACCTAGAAGATGTCCTTTTTCTCACAGTGTGCTCTACATTGACCCTCAAACGCTGGGAGGCGCTGCAGTTGCAGTTGGATGACTGGCTGACTGGCTGGCTGGAAGGAATGAAGGCAGCATGGGTGGATAACTGGATGGTTGGATGACTGGAGGGGTGGATGACTGGCTGCATGGATGGCCGCCCTTCGTTGCCACGGCTCTGGGTCAAAGCGAAAGTGGCACATTTTGGGAGAAAATTTTGTGGAGCTATCTAGGTTACTGTGACAGAGTCGTTGTCGTAGCTGGTGCTGGTGATTCTGCTGTTGGTGTTATTGTTATTATTGCTGTTGTTTTTCCCCTGTGCTGCAGAATGGCCTACACACACACACACACACACACCAGACACACACCAGGACACACACCGAGAGAGATCAGTGTGCATACGGCTGGCAGACCCAAATAAACATTTCAGGTCCTCGGACTCGACTCACGTGCTTCGAAAACAGAAAACGGAGAGCTGAACTTGTGCGCCATTTTTATTGCCGCGCTGCCTGCATCGCCATTGTTTTGGCCAACTCTCTCCAGCACCCTCTCCCGCACCCTCTCTGCCTCTGGTTTTTGTTGATGTTTTTACTTTCGCCAAGAATCCCCAATCCCCAAGCTCTTGGTCCTGCCAGTTTTTTGGTTATCTGCTTTCCAGACCCCCGCATACACCTTGCAGAACTTTCGGGGGTTTTTGTTTATCTGGAAGAGCACTTAAGCGAGCAGGAAAAACTTTAAGATAAACTTGGCAACTTCTTAAACCAATTAATTGCAATTTCAAGCGTAATTAATTTGAGCCGCACAACGTGTTCGAAAGTTTATGCATTCAAGTGATTTGCTCTGTCTGCGGATATCCTTTTTGTCTGATAACCCAAATCAGGAAACTCAAAGTGCCTGGCTGACCCACTTTCGGGCTTAACTTCAGGCCACCCCTCGGTAATTGCCGATTGCCAATCGAATTTCCCTCTAATTTGCCATCAATATCGATGCCTTTATCGTCCTTTGGAACGCCCATTAAAAAGTGAAACCAAAATGTCAGAAAACGAAATTAATCCGAGTGAGTGTGTGTGCTCCCCGACCCACTCCCTCACCCGCTCTTGGCTGACCGGAATTTGGTTCATAAATTGGGTCATTTGCCAATAGCAAGTAGAAAGTCACTTGCACTTTCAATAGCAGGTCGTCCTCTGCAGTCACGTTCGGGGCGGTCATAATTTCGCTTTAACCTTATAAATTGGAGGGGAGGACGGACTGGGTGGCATCTCGATGCCATAATTTTGCAAACTTGCGTGCCACCAAAGCGACAGCCGAATGACACCAGCAGCAGACGGACAAAGTCCGTGCATCCGCAGCCAGTCGGAACACTGATGTCCTGGCCGCCGCCTTCTCTTCCGTCCGAGACCGAGGCCCAGATCCTTCTCCTTCTCCTAACAAGTTAAACTGACAAAGTAGCAGCCAGGGCACTTCCTTTTGTTTAAGCTGCCTGACACTGGTCCTGAGCATGCTATAATGGCAGCCAGCACATCCTGCATACACAGAGAAAAATATCTACTCTTTGTTTCAGATGATTTTTAATAACAAGGCTCATAGCTGGCAAATGCTTAGAATAACTCATAACCTATTTATTCAAATATTTTCTTCCAGTGCCGCCCTTTCTCCCGTTGCCACGCTGCAACACCCACAATCGGCCGGTGGTGCGGCAGCCTGGCTGCTCGTTATAAATTGACCGCATTATTTTGCTCAATTTAACTTGAGTCGGCCACCAGAAAAGGCCAGGACGTAGGAGGCAGTGGCACGAGGCAAAGACCTGGTGCCTAGCTGGTGTGAGATCGGGCAAAGTTTTCAACTTAATATCTCATAAGTGCCGAGTGTGCATATCGGCCAATGGCTGCGCCACCATTTCCTGTCCTCGCTGCCGGCTATAAAAATCTGCAAAAAAAAAAAAAGTAAAGAAAACTTCATTTTTGCAGGGTCAACCCTCCATGCCAGTGCCATTGGCCGTTCACTTTCGTTTGGCATAATTTTTTTATTAGGTCACACCAGAGGGCGACCGCCACTGCAGCAGCAACAGAGCGGAATGCCCGAACCCTTTGGCATCCTTTGCCGAATTTTGTTTTTTTTTTGCGGGGAAAGTTTTTATTTTAATAGCTGAAAGTATTTAATTGCATTTTTCATGGCACCACGGATGCGAGTTTATTAAATAAATGTCTATAAAGATGACTGCTTTCGGGGGCACCCGCCCGAAATCGCATAATTACATTTCGAGAACACTTAATACAAAACTGCAGGGCCGAAGAAACTCATTAAGGAAAATGTGCGCCCTCCAAAAATACAAAAAAAACGGAAATGAAAATGAAAAATTTAGAGCACTTCAGGTGGGCCATTAATTTGGAAGCCGCCATCCGCCAGCAGCCAGCAGCCAGCGAGTCCTGTCAGCCGAAGAGGACACGGGCCTAAGCTCGACCTAACTAAACATTAAACGAATTTAAGAGGTCAGTCAAGTGCTGGCGGGGATGAGGTGCGGACGAGGACGACCAAGCAGGACGAGGGTTGGCTGGGAAATCAGAAGGAGGTGGCACAATGGTGGAAAATCAATGTGAGAGCAAGGCACGTAGTTCTGTGCACTGGAAGAAACTATAGGCTTTTAGGCTTGAGCTCCACTTACTTTCCCAATCTGGAAGGTAGGATTTCCCTCAGTGTATCCTTTCCTTAACCTTGTTTGTGAGCCTGTGGCTGGCAGGCATTAAACGAGAACGGAATGAGCGGCGAAGCGTCACGTGGCAGCTCCAGTAACTCGCCTCCGGACAAATGAAGTGCACTGCCACTAATGCCGAAGATTACTGTGGCCCAGTGTCGAATTACAGGGCAAAGGGCCCGCCTCCCTAATGGGCTCCGGCTAAAGGGTAATACAGCTCATCCCCCACTCCATGGGAGCAACAAGCGCGCAGGACAATGCAAACAACGTTAGATCCTTGCTGGGTCGCGGACTCTTCTGCCAGTTTGTTGGCCACTTTTCATATTCAGCCTTTTGTGTTGGCCAAAAGATAATGAAAATGCAAAGCAAAGAGCCCGAACAGAGCAGAAAATACAGCCGAAAGTTTTTAATATAATTTGGAATTAGCTAGAGTGGCAGATGCTGGGGGAAGAGCTCTCAGAGAGTCCTGCGGGCCTGCGGCAACTCCTTTGTTGCGTATACGCAGTGTGGTGCAAGTTTTCCCCAAAAAACCAGAGACTCTCTAAGTTTGTCCCACATCGGGGATGAATGGAACTTGAAGGAGCAGTTTGTCATGTGAAATTAAAAGTGCAGTGCAGACAGGCAGGGCCCACAGACCGGCCATAAATTACTGGCCTGAGCCCATCCATCCACTAGGGGGATGTATGTATATAGTTGGGGAATGCCATGGATCATGGCTCGCAATCTGCTGCTCATGCAAATCAAGTTGCACGTTCTTCGATTGCTTCCCGGTCCGATATCCTGGACCGCACCTTATCTAGGCCCTACGGCTTCGTTACGAGAAAAGTTGGCCGACTTATCTGTTAAGCCGCATAACTTTGCATAAATATGAAGCTATTCAGCAAAACTACTTCTGCCAGCCGCATAAAAACATTACCGACTCGCCGCCCCAAGACCCAGCGAGGACCCTCGTCCTGCCGATGTCAAGGATGTCAAAACAGCAACAAGGATAGAGCCGCAAAACTATTGTACGCACTTGTATATGCATGGGTCGCGGATCAGGGAATCCAATTTTATTTATTATATTAATGACGGCACCAACAAGGACGAGCCTTGAGCTGAGCCTGCGTTTAGACTCTCTACATACCCATTGATGTAAAGTCTGCACAAGTTTTTCATTAAACTTTTCAATCTAAAACCACTTGATACGATTTCTTATGCAAATGCCAGGACTGCCAGACTGGCAGACTTGAAAACTTAAGTTAGTTTTTCGATTTGACGCTTGTGACCACAGAGAAAAACATGAAGATGCCACAAAATCAGAATACCAGATTTGATGTGTTCAATTCAATTCCCCGAGTCTCGTACGAGTCGAGCGAAAATTGAATATACACTTTGGTCCCCAAGCACTTGCCAGAGCACAGGCTCCAGCTCCAGCTCCTCAGGATAAAACTATGCAGCGAGCCACTGACAGCGGCAACTTTCCCGATGACGGCAAAACTTTAACAGATTTGCATAAATTATATCGCAGAGCAAACAAAACGTACCAAAACAAGAGGGAGGGGCACGCAGGACCTTTCCACACAGTGGGAAAAACTTTCCCAGGATCCTTTCTGCGAGTGTACAGGAACAGTAGGAACTAAGGACCTTAAGGAGGACTCTCTTCTGTTCCAGGACTATAGCCAGGGCCCCCATAGTCATTCATTTAACTGTCAATGCCGATGTTATGCTGTGGTTGTGGCCACGGCTTTCCCTCCTGTGCCACCGACTGCGGATGAGGGTAAGGTTGCGGATGTTGAATGTTAAATGCCTGCCCAGGCGGGGGTGAGGACTGGCCTGGCAAGGATTTATGAATTCATAGCGATCTTATGTGTAAGCACTACGTATAAATTTAATATATTTTTATGATTTTTTATGGCTACACGACGACAACGCGGACGGTCGTGGCGACATCCTCGCCAAATTTAATTTATGCGCCACTGTGCGTGTTTTTTTTTTCGTCCTTTTTGCTGATGCGATTTTCAGGGAGCAGCGACAACAACTTATCGATAAACTCCGACACAAACAATATTGTTGAAAAGTGTTTTGTTTTTGCCACACACACACACACACACACACACATGACCCCGCCGCCGACCTGGGATATACTTCATTTTATCGGGCAGACGCGAGACGAGATTCGAGTGGCAGGGAGCCATTACCATCACATCCATCCAGTCGGGGACTGCCGGGGACTGCGGTTGACATGAGAGCTTTTTGGCCCGCGATGATGTCGTGTACCGCCTGTCTAGCGATGTCGCTACCCCGCCACGTCCCGCCAGCTCCCTGATTGGGGGTTATTTAGTTCATTGGCCGCCAAGCTGACACACTCCCAAGGGGCCTGGAGTGGCACTGAACAAAGAGAAGGATCTTAAATTAAAGCTCTTTAAAATTTAGTCAAGAATTTAAAGTAAAAATAGCCTTTCTTAAAGACTTGAGGGATTTATAATTTCAACATATATGTGTCCTTCTATTTCTCCTAGCCCCGATTTCTCTCTGTGCACTCCCAAGCGCCATCACATGTCGCAGGTCATACATCCAAACTGTTTGTTGATGTTGTTGACGCTCGGTTATGGATTTATGGATTTATGACACTCTGGTCATTGCGGTTGTCAGTTTTCGTTAAAAGTTTTACTTTCTCGGTGGCTTTCCCGGGAAGGACAGGCCAGGACTCCACCTCCTCCTGGGCTAATCAGCCCTGAAGCCGGCCAGAGATTATGCCTGTCTGGAGGCCATGCCTGTCAAATTCGACACGCCCGGGTCGTAAATACAAAAAGGGTTTGTTGTGTTTACCTTTTTATGGGCCGGCGAGTTCCAGCTTCCAGTCACAAGTCGAAACTGCAAATAGAGACAAGAGTTCACATAATTAATGATCGGAACGTGACATGAACGCACAAGCTATGGCTACATCTTATCCCACATACAACATATCATTTATCATTGGAATATGGAACTTCCGCTCGGAAATGCGGCTCTTCAGTTTGCATTAATAATGCAACAGCTGGGTGTCCGGGTGTCAATAATACCTAAAAACCAATTATTCCCCCCATTGCCATGGCCAACCTATTAAATTACGTAATCAGTGGGTCATCCTAGGATGGCAGGGACTATGGCGAGGAACTACTGGGCCAGAAAATGCAATTATATCAAAAATACATTTATGCACATCCTGTTAGCGGAGCATTTGTATTGCATAAATTTTACGCTTTGCTTTTATTAATGGCACACTAGCTGAGGTCCAGTGTCCAATGTCCAATATTCAGCGTCCACTATCCGCCATCCAATGACCAAAAAAAAAAAACGAAAAGAAAATCATGGCAAATTCAATGAACTCGAAATGGAATCGAGCACGGCCAAAAAGGACTCTGCAGTAAGCCAGACTGCCGCAGACTGTATCTGTATCTGTATCGGCTACAGCTGTAGTATTTGTATCTGTATCTGTTAGCTGAATGTGGCTGTGACGTTATGGTTACTCAGCCATGTCGCTGACGGCCAGTCATACTCGTAATTCCCATTCACCATTCATATGGCCATCATGTATCCTTTTTATTTTGTGTGTGTGTGTGGGAAAATATTTACATTGCTGGCATAAAAACTGCATAAATGTGATTATATTTTCATTGGGTTTTATGCCTTCCACCGCAGTCGCGACTCTGTAATTCGATTGCGATTTCAATTAGCGTGAAATGCAGAGCCGTATTACTGACACGTTAGCCGGCAGGACATGCTCGCATAAAAGTAGGCAACAATATGTGATCCGGTGCATATCCTGACTAAGCCCCCTACTGAAAAGGTCTTCCCAATGCACCTTCCAAATCGAAAAACTACCAAAATCTTGCAACTGCCAATAGCCAATATCCGGCGAAAGGACACTCTCTCTCTTCGGCATTCAATTAAAGCCAGCAGCTAGCAGCAACAGCTATCGATCAAGTATCAGGAAATTGTTTGTCAGGCGGCCAGAGTCGGGTGTCAAGAGTCCTCTTCACAGAGCAAAGCTCTTGGCTAATATCCAATAATTAAGCACTTCCGTCGGAGGAAATGGGATTTTAATTGAAATGCGGAGTAGTGTGAACTTGACACACCCCATGCCACAGACTCCCGTATTCCCAAAACTTGCCGGCACAATGGAGTAGGTCTTCCTTCTAATTGCCATTTAATTGACTGGCGGAAACTTTCCAGAGACATTTGTTTATAAACCGCACACGGGAAGGAAGCGAGGAAGGAAGCAGGACCTCCACCAGACAAAGGCACAATACAAGCACTTATAAGATCATTACAAATTGATGCCACCTCCCCATCGAAAAAACGCCGAGAAAAGTGGGGAAAACTGGGAAAGCTCATAGCTTACGGCGCTGCCAGCTCCGTCTCCGTTCGCCTCAGAATGTCATCTCCTACGCTTCGCTGCAAATCCTCCAAAGTAAATGTTATCTCGGCAAACATTTGACAATCAAAAATGTTCAGGCCATTGTTTAAAGAAAAAATCGAGCCAACAATAGACAGTGGTCACAGTACTCTCGAGAGATAAAATTCCATTAGGATCTATCATCTGGCAGTTCTTCAGAATGGTTCCAAGAGTGCTCTCCCACTTGGCTGATTCTAATGGACTTGTTTGTCGCAAATCTGTGGCATAATTTGTTAGCTTCTGTATGGCTTTTATGAGGTACCCACTGTACTCTCGGTTCTCCAAATGGCACCTCCTTCGACGACAATGGCACGCCAGAGCGTCATCGAGCACCCGGTGGCATCCTTTCCGCCCCCATCCTCGAACTGCCACGTCGGGCGAGGTTAAGTTGACAAGAGAATGAGATTGCATTCTGCCGTTGCCGTTGCCACTGCCGTTGCTGCTACTGGTGCTGCCCGAGTTCAATTCATTTCCACTTGAGCAAATGCACGTCTTCTAGACATCGCTACTTTCCTCCTTCCCTCATCCATTCCGGCTTTGTTTTTTTCGTCATAGCCAAGGGATATGGCACCGCACCGAGGATGCGGGGGCGTGCCTGGCAAAAAAGTAGCTGCAAAACGTCCTCCCAGGCTCTGGGCGCCCCAGGAGTCGCTGGGATGCTGTCAATGTTTCGCCTTGAAAGAGCTCATCTCAAAACTCAACTCGGTTCGGGTTGTTTGTTTTAGATTTGGCTGCGCCCCGGCGTCCAAGGAGCAGCTGCCGTTTTTCTGCTCCTGCTGCTATGCTGCTCTGCTGCATCATCAAATTTCAGCTACATGTCCTGCGTCGAGTGGGTGGAGGAGGCCTGGAGGATGTTCAAGGAGACTTGCTGACACTGTTGACATTTTACAGTAATGAAAATGATTATTGTCAAGGGTCGTCAGAGCCCAGGGACCCCCGCCCGCATACTGATGTGGTCAAAGTAGTGGCCTCCATTGGCGCGAATTAAAGCCAAACTCACTACCAATCTGGTGCCTTTAAGCCCTCTTGCCAAAGCTCTCACACTAATCAGAAAGTTATCCGACCAGTCAAGTCACCTGAGCTGTCAGCTTCCGTTTGAAAATCGTTTCGTCTTCGTTTCATTTCGTTTCATTTCGCATCTGGTTCTCCAGGCATCCTGGCACATATCCTCGCCGACTCAGATGGCATCGCGCATCGCCTCCCACCGGGAGTCCGGGAGGACAAACTGTCATTGGCCGTGCCAAAATCGTAAAGGCTAAAATTTAGGTTAATTGATAATTGATAAAAGCTACGCTGCGAGTGGGTTTGTGTCGTTTAACTTCAGCTTGGAAGGGCCCATGAATATTTAAAGGGTTCAGTGCGGGCAAATGCCATTCACTCAAGTGGGGCAATGAAAATTAGCAAAGCACTGCAAATAGTTTGAAGAGCCGTCCCCCTTGTTTTCGGAATCGAAATGCAAGAGGGGGCGGCAGCGGCGAGGGCTTAACCCCATGAACGAGGTCACAGCAGTTGACCCATAAACCCGATGTAGGAAAGGAAAAGGCCAAAGGGAAGTGCCAGCACACAAATCATTAATAATGCACACGACAACGGACTGACAATGAGTTGTAAATTAATTGATGTAACTATTTAAGCCAGACACTCCGCCAGGACCCCCTACTTAGAGACACACAGGCAGACATCGTATTGAACTCGAGCCGAGCAATTCTGCAAATTGAATGCCATTATCCATCATCTTGCAAATGCCTCAAGTCAAAATACATTGCGGAAATGTCTGTGGAACACACACCTACTCCCACACTCCCCAGCAATGTGCGGTCTGGCTCAAAGCAAGTCGGTTTAACCGGCCTCGATTATATCCTTGGCCGAAATGTGGGGTTATTTGTATTAAAGCTGGGGCAGCTAATCTGGGGAATCGGGCGCACTCCACGTTCGCACTTCCAAGCAATTGCATCCACGTCAATTAAATTTTTATCATCGTACTTTGAATCAATAAAATTTCAATTACCGACAGTTGTCTGCCATCAATTTGCTTTAATTTGCTCAGCCAGTTAGAAGAATTTATTCAACGTGAATTTAAATTAAGTAAATCAAGAAAATTAAGTAAATAAACAAAATAAACTGCAAGGTAGAAAGGTAGAAACTTGACGTCTATCAGACTCCAACAAAACTCCATTAAGAGCACGTCAGTGTTGGCCATTTTATGTTGGCTAGGAGGAGCTCGTAACTGCGTAACACAAAAACTGCATTAGACGCCAACAGTCGGATGCAATGACCCTCCGGCAGTCGAATCCTCTCCAGCAGATGCATCTCGGCACGGCCAATTGAAAGGCTTAAATGTTTTACGACCACATGTGTGCTGGTGGGAGTCGACTCTTCATCGGCTGGCTTTTAAAACAATCGAGTGACGACACGGAAAATTAGTTTACGCAGCCAGTGCCAAGAGGCTGGGGGGCAGGAGGATCTCGGCCAATAAAGAAAAAGCCATGAAGACGAGCCATGAAGAAGCTGGGCTAAGTCAACTCAATGCAAGTCAATCAGGCGGAAGTCGGGGGAAAAGTGGGAAAATGTCACTAAAACTTTTGCCAGCTCACGTGTGCGAAGGAGGATGAGGACGAAGGAAAGGAGTATCCTGGCAACAGGGACAGTGCCAAGAAAGTGGCAACTTTTGACGGGCCAGCTGCTTCAATTGTTGGCACCAAGTTGCTCCTGCTCCCACTCCTGCTCCTCGTTGTTGCCTCGCCATTGAAGTGGATTTGCTTGCTTTATATTTTAGCTTCTCAACCTTTTTTTTCCACCACTCCCTACTCCTCCTCTTAGGAGCAACAAAATTGTTTTCCTTGGCTGTTGCAGCACGCACTTGCACTTGCAACCTCCCCTCCACCCCGCGGCACAAGTCACTTAATTGAGTGCAAAGCTGGCGAGGCAGTGCGCGGATTTAACTTTGGACAACTTGAATTGATTCAAAACTTTCTTTGTTCGCTTAGCGCATAATGGAGGGGTTGCCAGGATGCCTGGCTGCCAGGCTGCCGGGCAGGATTGAAGGATGAGGCGTGCTATTGACAGGACTTCTCTGGCCCGGCCCCAGTTGATTAATGTCCGGGCCACTGCGCCAATTATGAATGGAGGAAAAAAAGGGCAGTGCCAGCTACAGAAACAGAAACAGGCAACCAGCTTACATATTTTTTAATGGCCGGCTAATTAGCGAAATGCCTGCGCATTTAGTGGTCCGGGATAAATCCAGGAGTTTACAGAAATTACCGACTTTACAACCCAGCTCCAGGCCAAGTTGAGTCATATTTCAAAGCGACAATCGCACGGCAAGCCGGCGATTTATGGTTATTTTGGCCCACTCAGTCGTGTGTGTGTCCTGACAGCTCAAAAAATTTATCGATGTACAAATTAAACTGCAACTGGAGCTGCAGGGGATCCTCCAGGATCCTGCAAATAAAAAATAATAAACTTGGCTTAAATAGAAGCAACGGAGTGCACCAGCAGTTGGTTTAATTTTCTCTATAAATTTCTCTCTATCTGCAAATATAGAACCGAAACTTGGAAGCAAGGATGCGGGATGCTGGGATACTGGGATGCTTCCAGACCACAAATGAACAACTGGCAAAGCATTTTGCGGTCCAGTAGACGCCCAGAAAATTGGAGAAAAGTTTTCCCCGCCCTGCCGTCACCCTCAACTGCCTCAACTATTGAAATTGGAATTACTCGTCGATGGCTAATCAAATGGCTTAGCCGTCTGTGGCAGGATCCAGGACTTGAGTGGATAAGGGCGAAGGGCCTCATAAGCCACTCGAATCATTAACAGCTTCTGGCACGCACTAACCGAACCATTTCGGACCCAGCCAGTGACCCGAGGCTCATAAATAAAAATCCAATAAATAAATATGAGAAAGTCGAGAGACCCAGGTATTCTGGCATCTCAAAAAAAATGTAATATATTTTTCTTAGAATTTCTTCAAGCACTTTAATATAGTCCGCCCGCTTGATTAAATCCGTTAAGTATATTTATTGGCCAGCTCCTAACAAAGACAAATTAACTTGTCCGAATATCTCCCGGGTTCAGGTAATAAAATGTATCCCCCAGACATTCCTTAACTTAATTAATACTTCTAAAATATAGGACGAGTCGGGCCTAGACCACCGAGCATACCGGGCGGTCCTGCCACCCCAAGGCCTCGGGCTTAGTTCCCTCAAGGTAAATGGCAAATAGAATTCTTGAAACAGAGCTGCGCATTATGCTCTTGTGTAATTGTGGGCTGCAAAGACCAGAAGCCCCAAAACGAAAACCAAAAAAAACACAAACAGGAAGAATAACACTGGCCTGCAGCAAAACATAAATGTCCTTGTTGCGGTCGGTGGTCAGAATCGGAAACTTTTTGCGCACGTTTGCCCCGGAAGTGGCAGGAGCTGGAAGTAGGGGGGATGTGGCGGGCCAGGCCAGGCCAGGTCGTTGCAGGCAGGCATGGCTGTAAATCACAGTGGACACTGCAGCCCCAGAAATTGGCGAGGCTCGTAAGGTGGCGAAAGCGGAAAGGATGCCGCAGCACCAGAGCCAACAGCTATTTTCTGGCCAAGGTTAAAGTTATAAATTATTATCGTCCTGGTGGCTTGTCCTCTTGAAGTTTGGCTCACAAATAAACAGCCATATTGGTTGCATAATGTCATTACAATAACCACCCAAACACCCACCTCCTTAATAGAATCTTAATGCGCTCTATCGGGCACAAAGTTGCCTTAATAAAAATCTGGCCAACACGTAAAAGTCATTGACACAACGACTCAGTCCGGGGGGAGCAACTGTTCAAACATTGTCGCGGCTTATCAGCCAAGTTTACAACGCCCCGGGTTGGCTAAAAAGCAACGCATTCTCGGCTCGTTTCTAGGCGAAATCAAGTTTGCGAAAGTATCTGAAATTTGCATGTTAACTCGCTGTGCGTGGGTTATAGTGGTAAGTGGGTAAGACTCATTCCTTCCGGTCTGAGTCCATGGCCTGATCCTGATCCTGGCGCAAAGCAAAAGCAGGTTGGGAAAAGTTTTTGGGAAATTGAGCAATAAACTTTGCGCCCCCACACACACACACGAGTTAAGCAAGCGTGAATGTTTGCTATTCGGGTGGGTGGCCTTGGGTGGGTTTGTGGGCAGGTGGCTAGTCATTGCCAGATGCGTCGTCGCTCTGCCGGAGGAGTAATGAAAGAAATATGCAAATATTGCGGTTTAATTAACTCGTCTTTGTCGCCCTACCAGCCTCCCTCCCTCCATCCTGAATCACTCGCTCAAACGATTTTAATTGCCGGCCCACCTGGCGTATGAGCAACGCCGCCGCCGCCAATGATGATGATGATGATGGCGATAACGAATGCCAAAGTCAATTATAAGAATGCTCTGATAAACTGTGCAAATTGCGCATACGCCGCGTGTGCCCCACAGCCCAACAGACACAGACAATGGACGCAGGCCATAAATTATTCACAACAAAATACTCGAGCCGCTCAATGCCACAGCCAGAAGATCAGAAGTAAACATCAAAACAAGGCATTCGAGTCTGAAGAGCGCTACGGGGTGGCACTCTAGATTCTATGTACAATTTACAACCTAATTTCCTAGAATTTCCCAGCCGAATCGCAACAATTAGCTCGCCCCAGCTATCCGACAGAAGCTGCCACACAAAAAGCAGCGACAGATGATGATGGAAATTGCTCTCCTTGCCTCTTGGTTGTAAGTTGCGAGTTGTAAGTTGCAAGCTGAACAAGTGGCAGGGGCGAGAGTGTAGCCACAAATGGCAGCGAATGCCAGACGCTAGGGTGCTACGTGAGCGCATTTCAAGAGGGAAATTAAATTGAAATGAGACGCGTTGCCGCGTGCGAGGCGACGAGCGCTACAAGTTGTTAAGACCATGCCACAAAAACAGAAAAATAAAATAAAAAAAAATAAAAAACAAGAAAGGAAAGGTATCTTTGGGCTGAGCCGAAGTTGATATACCCTTCCAGTTAAGAGGCAGTTTATGTTATAGGATATATGTTTTATATCGGATGGGCTTTATATTGCAACTATCGGATCGACTTGGCCGATCCTTGTTGCAAAAAGGAGCTTGGCTTGTATGCCCAAGCAGTTAGATAAATGACAGCTTTAAGATATAGTCGGATATACAAGCTGAATATTACAATAAAAAAAAAAAACTAAAAAATATTACAACAACAAAAATTACAAAAAAAAAAAATTACAACAACAACTACAACAACAAAAACGTACAACAACGTAAACTACAACAACAAAAACAAATCATTAAAAGTCCAGAAAAATAAACACCAACATTCACACAAAATTAAATAATGAATTTCCCGATTTTTCAGGCCTGCTTAAGTGCAACCTATGAGAATCGAGGAGGAGGGCGCTATTTTTTAATAATTTTTTTTTTTAATTTTCATTGAATAGCTACCAACATAAAGTTGATTCTTCTATTATATTATATGCAAATAAACCGTAAAATTGTACTCTTCATTAGTGTAAGACTCGTTGGTGCCCTTAAAAGTAGGCAATGAAAATATGGGTGTTTACATTTTTAGATTAAAGATTTATAAATAAACATTTTTTCCTTTAAAAATTATAGAAGAATTATGTTTTTATAAAAGCTTTGTTAGCTTATATATCCTGGTAACGGTATTTCCGAATAATCAGTTATATGGCAGCTATAGGATATAGTCGGCCGATCACGGCCGTTCCAACTTATATAAGACGATAGCTTTAAAACTGAGAGACTAGTTTGGCGTAGAGACGGACAGACAGACATGCTCATATCAACTCAGAAGGTGATCCTGATCAAGAATATATATACTTTATGGGGTCGGAGATGTCTCCTTCACTGCGTTGCACACTTTTGACCAAAATTATAATACCCTCTGCAAGGGTATAACAAAAACAGCATCAGGACCAGAAACACCAAAGCCATTACCGACAAGAACGGAAAATGCCGAGGCGACCGAAAGGAATTAAAAAGCAGGCCAGAGCCAGAGCCTCGCCTCGCCTCGCTTCGGAAAAGCGGAAATTAAGTTTACGATGTCGCCTTTCCTTCTGGAAACTGCAAGGCCGTTGAGAAATATGTTAAATAAGTGCAAGTGCATGCATGAAATTATATAAACAATATAAAAGAAACACATGTTTCAGGAGGGGGATTCTCAGTCAGGAAAAGTTTCCCAAATTTCCTTGATGCGTCTCCAAACCCTGTTTAAGAAGATCTCAAGATACACTTTAATGTTTATTGCAATTTAATGTTTTCTTCACTGAATCAGTCTTCCCAGCTCTGTTCTGAACTGAAAATATTATCTTTTGCATAAATAACCGAGCAGCTGACACAATGATTCCCGCAAATTCAGTTGAAGCTCTCGCATTAATGCGGAATGGAGTTGTGCACTTTACACTCGGTCTCTTGTTGTCAGTCCGTCATGCCACGGCTGCCACCTCCATACCTCCATGCCACCATACCTCCACCTCCATTCCACCTGAGGCCGCAGAACGTTTAAGGCAACATGTGAAGTGAAATGAAACGAAACGAAACAAGTGCATTATTTGCATTAAATTATGCATACGGCGAAGGTAAACGCAGTCGGTTGCCCAGGGAACGGAGAAGGAGGAGCGAGTGAAAAGTGTCAGCAGCCGCGAGCTTTCACACGCAGGGTGGCCTGGGAAATGCCTGGCAGTGGGAGTGGGAGTGGGAGTGGGTGGTGGAGCTCAAAGGGCCACAAACAATGCGAAAATAAAAAGCAGATCGCGTGAACGAGTGCGGGAATGGCATCCCAAAGGGACGGAGGGCCATCTCGAGGGGGCCCGTTGTGCAATTTTTAAGAGAAAATCCTCCGATAAAGGAAATTAGGAAAATAATACCACATTTAAATTAAATTTCATATTTTTGGGTGAGAAAGCATATCCTTTTGTATTCAATTTCAATGGTCGACAAATGATAATAACCCGTCGTAGTCGTAAAGCACAAAAATGCGCAATTTGTCATGCTGGGAGCTCAGTCCCTCACAATCCTTTTCCTTTCATGTCCAGCTCCATGACAATCAAATTAGTTTTGTTGCACATCCCGGGCATCATATCCTGCAGCACCCCCGCATATGTTTACCGGACCAAACGGCAGCTGGTCTGGGCAGCGCCTAAGCTGTTGCTTTTGTGGGCGAGAATCCACCACCACCACCACCACCAGATGACCACTGCTGTGGCTGCGGCTCCTTCGAGACTATCCTTTTGGTTAAGGAAAGCAAAGAGGAATAGCAGAAGAAGCTCCTGCCCTTTTTGTGGAACGACCACAACAATGGCTGACAGGCAGCATATGCCATAAAATGCAATGCCCGGGCAAGAGGCAAGAGGCAAAGGCAACAAATGTCCTGATTCCCCTCGCCACCGCGTCCTGATTCCTCTCGAAATCTGCTTTGCATAGTCAACTGATTTTGATGGCATTTTCGCACAGCTTAAAACAATTTGCCATAATGCCTTTACTGCGTAGCAACATCGTGATGTCATCGCCGAAGGGCGATCTTTGGATGGCGATGGCTTGGTTCGTTGCCTTCCTACCCCAAGAGAGATGGCTCTGACTCCAACAACTGCGATAATACTTTATATTTAATAGTTATAGGTCTGAATAGGAAGTGGTATTCAGATCTAGGTATCCCAAATAGAGAACATATATATCCCCCCAAGGAGATCTGCTGTGATTACACTTAACTCCACGAAAATTGAAACGGCTAAAGGGAATAAAACGGCCAAGTCGTGGGCGCGCAATAAATGCTCGTAAAATAAAGTGAAATGGCTTTCTCTTGCTTTCTTGACGGCCACTGAAAATGCATTTCCGATAGCGTGTGTGTGGGTATGTGGGTGTGTGGATATGTGGGGGCGTGACTGCATGCAACTGGCAACTTGCAGCTAAAAGCCATGACCGTGCTGCACGCAATCATCAGGAGTTCACGCCAAATCTGCAGCTACTTTTGTTTAAGAGTTAAAAGGTTCCTCCACTCCAGAGGACCAGAAGGACGAAAAGGACGAACACACGCATCGAACAGGGAAGATATAATAATAATAACGAGCCCTCTGCCTTCTCCGGTTTGTTAGTTTGGCTGTTTGCCGACTTTTTGCAACTTTTGCCAGGAACTTTGCCGTGTGGAAATTCTATAGGGAATCCACATCCCCGGTACCGGGGCGTTGCCACGCTGCCACGTTGCCACGTTGCAAAGTTATAAGCAGGTCAGTGCCGGGCCAAATCAGTGGCAGCTACAGGAGAGCCGTAGACGAGCCGATTTGGTAACGTTGTGCTGAAAACTACTTAAGTCCCTGGCTTATAACCCCTCCTCCCCCCCTCGAACATGGCCCGGAAGGAGCGCCAGGATGTACACCGAGGGGCGGGTCAACCGAAAGGAAACAGGACAGGAAACATCTACCAGCAGCAATTCAGGCATTGATATTTTAGAGTCCGAACTTCCAATATTGCGTGATAAAGAGCTTTATTTAATAGAAAGTTTCCATTGGAAACCACATTGTTGTAAAGTCAACGCTATTATTGCACGGAAGAACAGAGCCATTTAGAGAGACCTTTTAAAAGAATTGAGGGCGTAGGTGTCTAACTCCAAGATAATTCTAGATAATTCCCATTTCGTCTATTTAGGTTGAGTATCTTTAAGGGCGGGTATGATGACTATATCTACATCTTTTATAGCCCCTGCGAAGGCTATATCTTCGCCAATATTCATCCGATTCATAAGCGGAATACCTTAAACGATTCGTAGATCTATTGCTATATCTACTGCCAAAAATAATTGAATCCTTGAGTGGAATACCTTAAATGATTTTTAGATCTATTCTCCACCAATCTGCATCAAAATATTAAAACAAGATAATCAATAAATATTTTAAGAATTTTTTCTGATGAGCCTTGTGAAGAATTTTAAAAAGAGGAATTTTTCGGGGACTATAGACTCTATAGTCTAGAGTTAACCACAGGGAATATTATAAAAAATATTACAAGAACCAAAGCGACTGCATGTTGCCAATGGATGCAAAGGGGCTGCAATGTCTGCTCCTCACGAATCACTAAAAATTTTAACAAAAGTTAAACTTCCGCTTCCTGGCTCCGCTGGCAACGGAAGTGAGTAAAGCTTTTCAACATTAAAAAGATGTAAAGGACCTGCGACAGCGCCAAAAAGCTAAGGAGAAGCGCCGGAAAATGCCAAAAAAAAGGAAGAAAGGAAGGGGAGGGAGAGGAGAGGAAGAGGGACGACAGCGGAAAATTGTACGAAAATACTTATGGCTGTATGATGATGGGGGAGTCGTGTAGATAAGCTGCGTAGATTTAGGCGGGAACAGGAGGTGCCCCGACCTCGAGGAGGGAATATGCCGCGAATATTCAAAACATGCGCTCACAAGTATGTATTTTCCAGGACATGGGACATGGCATCAGCAAAAAACGGGGAAAAAAATTAGAAAAACCTGAAGCCCGAATACCTGACGAGAAGGCCTCGGCAAAAATATGCAGCAAGCTTGACGGGGCGGGCGAGTCACGTGCTGACCTCCTCGGAGAGATAAAGCAAGCCAGGTGGTGGCATGTGGTCGGAGGATGTTTGCATATCATTTGGGGGGCAGGTCCTGGGAGGCAGGAGTTGGGAAAGGAAGCCGCTCAGATCGGTTAGAGCAAGCAAATTACATCTGATGGAGTGGAGCTGGTCGGTCAGAAGCGAATCATTCAATAGGAGTCCTTCGCAGGATCCGAAAAAGGAATGCCACTGGCCAAGAGCTGAAAAGCCAGCCCGAGGCAAGTGCAGCAGCAAAGCAAATCGCCCAGAAAGATTCAATCAAACAAACAAACCCAAATCAAAGGTTTTCGGGGAAGGGGCAGTAGTTTAGGGGGTTGGGAAACTGGTGGGAGGGTGGTAAGGTCAACTGTTCTTTCTCTGCTTCTTCATTGTCATCAAGCCAATGGCAGGCGGAGAAAAGTATAGAAAAGTAAGTGAAAGATGGCAAAGTACTGCCAACAAAAGCTGCAAACGTGACAAAATTAGTGAACAATGGCCCGCAGCAGTCTGCGGATGAGATGAAGGAGGAACTGAACCAACGGAAGAGATTGTATTGGATGGAGGGGTGAGGTGGGGGTGGCAGGACCTTATGAACTCTCGACTGCGCCGGCAGGATATGATCCTCCTCGGCCACGGGCACAAAACGACTAAATGTGGTCAACGCCAACGGCGAACAAAAGAAAAACTAGACGAGGCAGTTTCCCCAACAAGGTGGATATGGACTTGGGGAATACCCTATTATATTACAATATTGTAAAAGCTAATATGCCCCCCCACTTTCGGGCCATGTGAGGTAGTGAAGGCATAAAGACGCATCCGGCAAACAAAGGCCGCCCAGTGGAGATGCCAACATAAAGGCCATACAAGGCGGGAATACAATGCCAAGTCCCAAGCCCCAGTGCGTAGGCAAGGATGGGTGTGCGTTCTGGCCCGGAGCAAAGTCAAGGGAGGATGGAATCGACTAACGCCTCAGTCAACTGTCAACTGGCCATGGACAATTTGCGTCCTGGCAAATTGAAATCGAAACGGATCGAACGAAGGAAGCCAGGCTAACTGTTTGCCTTTCTATGACTCAATCGAAGGGTGCAAATATTTGGCGAGCCTTGAAGGCTTTCGAGGAACTTAAAGGTGGCGCTGCAAGCCCTGGCAGGACGGCAGGAGGGCAGTACTGCAGGCCAAATGCATTCCAGTTCCTCTGGGCTGGAATGAAAATGTTTGTCGGGGCAAGTTGTCTAACAAACAAGAAAGGAAAGCTATCTTTGGGCTGAGCCGAAGTTGATATACCCTTGCAGTTAAGTGGCATTTTTTCTGTTATAGGATATACATATGCACATATGTTGTATATCTGTTGGGCTTTATATTGCAAATATCGGATCGACTTGGCTGATACTTGTTAAAAAAAGGAGCTTGGTTTGTGTCAAGCAGTTAGTTCAGTTAGCAGTTGTATCAAGCTCAAGCAGTTAGATAAATGACAGCTTTAAGATATACAAGCTAAATATTACAAAAAAAAAAAACTACAACAAAAAAATTAAAAAAAAAAAAAATTACAACAACAAAAATACAACAACAAAAAACTACAACAACAACAAAAACTACAACAACAACAAAAACTACAACAACAACAAAAACTACAACAACAACAAAAAACTACAACAACAAAAACTACAACAACAACTACAACAACAACTACAACAAAAACTACAACAAAAACAAAAACTACAACAACAACAAAAACTACAACAAAGACCAACTACAACAACGTAAACTACAACAAAAACAAACCAATAAAAGTCCAGAAAAATAAACACCAACATTTTCACAAAAAAAAAAAAACTAATTTCCGGATTTTCAGGCCTGCTTAAGTGCAACCTATGAGAATCGAGGAGGAGGGCGCTATTTTTTAATTATTTATTTTTTTTTAATTTTCATTGAATAGCTACCAAAATAAACTTGATTCTTCAATGATATTATATGCAAATGAACCGTAAAATTGTACTCTTCCTTAGTATAGGACTCGTTGGTGCCCTTAAAAGTAGGCAATGAAAATATGGGTGTTTACATTTTCAGATTAAAGATTTATAAACAAACATGTTTTCCTTTAAAAATTATAGAAGAATTATGTTTTTATAAAAGCTTTGTAAGCTTCTATATCCTGGCAGCTATAGGATATAGTCGGCCGATCCTTATGAAATTTGTTATGTCGTAGTATTTTGCCAAAAATAGCATTCGTACGTTAAACTTTCTAACTCTTAAAAAACCAAAGTAATAGCATTTCCGATCAATCAGTTATATGGCAGCTATAGGATATAGTTGGCCGATTCCGGCTGTTCCAACTTATATACTGCATGCAAAGGAAAGATGGGTGTAAAGTTTCAAGTCGATAGCTTTAAAAATGAGAGACTATTTTGCGTAGAAACAGACAGACGAACATCCACTCAGGAGGTGATCCTGATCAAGAATATATATACTTTATAGATATCTCCTTCACTGCGTTGCACACTTTTGAACAAAATTATAATACCCTCTGCAAGGGTATAAAAATGGAAAAGAAGCGAGGAGGAAAAGTGGAAAGAATGGTTGGAATAGCGGAAAAGTTGCTCAGCTAGTGGCACCTTCTACTTCTCGTCCTGTGACAGGGGGAAAATCACAACAACACTAGAAAAATAGTTGGGCCAACTTTCACGAGTAACATCACGAGTTGAGGTGATGTTCCGGCCACCGCCATGTCACCACCTACCTCAACCTACCCAACTTCATCGTCCTCTTTGACACAAGTATGTCAGGACATTATGAGAGCAGGGACACCAGGGTAGGTCGGGCCTGGACCTGGTCTGGGCAGGAGGATCTAGCTCGATGGGGGCTAAAAAATATTTCAGGCACGCACACAGCACCGGCAAAATATGCATTAGAAAATGTCATAACATAAATTTAATAAACCATACCAAAGACAGCCAATCTTTTGGCTTTGGCTTTCAGTTTCAGCGTTAGTTTTAGCCAATGCACTGAGAGAATATAGTATAAATATAGTGTAATATAGCTTTATAGTATTATTTTGTAGAATTCATAGTATATTACAGAAGAGCAGCTATTATAGTATTTTAAAATACGATTAGGTCTATAATCTATATAGTCTATAATCTCTAATCTAATCTATAGCCTTCTCAGTAAATATCTTCAGTGTTTTGCAATGACTCTTGGCATGCAGCATGCGGACTCGACTAAGCTGGCAAAATATTGCGTATACGCAGGGATGGCTGGCTCTGGTCTCTGGCTGTGTGTGCTGACTTAGCAGACTTTCTCGGTTTCGGTTCGAAGCGTATGCTTTATTATGTGCATGTCGGTCGAACTACAAAACACACACAAAATTATGGAATGGAATGGCTTTGCTTTATAGATTTCAGCCGGCCCATTTGTCTTGCTTATCAAAGGACCTCCTACCCACCACCCAATCCATGTGTCGACATAATCGCTCATGTCGTTTGCTGGCACATGAATGATTAGAAAACAGGAGGACCTGGGAGCTGGTAGCCTGGCTCAGAGCCTGTCGGTTGATTGCAGCACAATTTGTGCAAAACATACGTTCCATTTATGTATGGCAGCTAATAGATATTTAATCATATGCCACGACGTGAGTGCTCTGCGTCAAGTGTGTGTGTGGTCCGAGATTAGATTAGATTTATCGCCCACGTACCCGGCCAGGGAAGTCTGGTCCTGATGCACTTCTGCTCCTGGTGGCGCCTTCATCAGGACATTAGCATATCCCCCTCGATAAGCTGCGAATGCATTAGCTCGACTATTTGTTGAGGCTCTATAGAAAATAATAATTTTAATTTTATCAATTTGTATTTGCATGGCTACTTTTTTTGAGCCTTTGAATAAAATATCGTGTTATCTGTGGTCTCAATTAAAAGGCGAATAAATTATTCATGCTCATTTTCAGCCTTGTAAACATTGAACAATTTGCATATATAAAATTCCATAAAAGATATTACAATTAGAGGTTATTAAATAAATACAAAGTCAATTGGGTACAAAGTCATAGATACATGTATCTAATGGAAATTATTCAATTCGAGGGAGTTCCTGTACGTACGTGCCCCGACGTGGGTCTTGGCTAGCAAGATCTCCGGGTGACTAACTAACTGACACATAAAAGTCTGCTTTGTGCCTAGTCATGGCATTTTGTCAACTTAATTCTGGCACTGATTAGTTCCCAATGACTGGGGGACCAAGGGAGCTCTCCCAAGATCTACGTCACCCTAAAGTTTCTTTGTGGGTGCGGCAAGCTAAACAACATAAACGACCAAGAAAGCCAAAAGCCTCACAAAAAGCAGGCAAGACTGTAGGTAAAATAGGCTAGCAAGAGAGTGAATAAAAAACAAAGGAAAAACTTGGAAAAATTGCACTAAATTATTTCAATTAAAAAAGTCTCACCGCACAACCGCAACTTTCTCCCGGGGTGGGAGTAAAAATGAAAATCTAATCAGCAAATTGTTGAAATAACAGACCCCGATTACGGCGAGTACCAAGTGGCGGAGAGGGCTGGGGAGGTATGGAGGGTCATCTCAGCCATTGCCTGATACGGGCCAGTACATACATATAGTCACTGGGTGTGTGTAATTATTAGCATTTTTCGATAAGCAGCGTGCTCGGCAAATATCAGTCCACAGACCGAAATAACAGACGATGAATGGAGCACGTACCTGGGCTGGGACAGATGATGGCTCACAACAGGAAAACATGGTTACTAAAGTCATATGATTAGCATAGTGCAGGATGCAGCCCTTTTCCTGCAATTCTTACTTAAAGAATGTCTCCTGTATAATATTTCTCAGGCACACATGGCGTATGCGAAATATGCAAAAAGGGGAAATGCACATTGCGTATACGCGGTGTTGCCATCCAAAACCAATATGTAGGACAGATAGAGGGATGGTTCAATAGACGGATGGATGGATGGTTGGATGGAAAACAGACAAATACCCGTGCTAAAAATCAATCTCAGATAGACGGATGGTTGGAGGAGCAATCGACATGTGAATTTTTGTGCAAATTGAAACACGCTTCTGATACGTGCCGGCAAATAAAATAGTTCATGGGAACTAGAGAGCTCAGCTCGGGAAAGGCGAGGATTGAGCAAACAAACAAAAGGAATCCAAACAAATCAGTTACTGGAAAACACGCAATAAACTATGCAGTGGACGGGGCCTAAGCTGGCCAACCAGGTGACCCGTCGTACTCTGCTCGAAAGTCTCTCAACAATCCAAAGTACCTATGTATTCTACAGATAGCCCTTGCACTTGTCGAAATCATTCAGTTTGTTTGCGATACTAATTAGATAAACAATCTGGATACTCCTATCTAATCTTAGATCTTTATAAAAATAGAAAACAAAGGCCGGCAATCGGCCATCAGATTCTTAGAAAATAATATATGTTCTTTATTCTAGTCGGATATACACAAGAGAGATATATCAGAGTTCCTTCTTCCAGTGTGTTCAGAAGAATTCTTTTGTATTTTTAAACACGCTTTGGTGCGTTGCATCCGCTCGTGGGGTGGCAGGAGTGTGACTCCACCTTGTGATTCATTCATTTCATTGGCCGATGGTCGGTCAGTCAGTTATTCAGGTACTTCATCCGCCCATCCAACTACCCAGCCATCCAGCCATCCAACTACCCAGCCGTCCATCCATCTATTCGTCAGTGAGGCAGTTTCGAAGGCTGTCGCATCGCTCGGACCGCATTGCCAGGGCCATGCATCAGAGTGGCAGCCAACCGTTTTGGGGCAGTGGCAGGCGGGCAGTTTGGGGCACGTAAAAAACCAGAAGCATCCTACGAATTTTGTTTTCATCTCCATCATTTTTTAGGAGGGGTTTGGGTTGGCAGGCAGTCCTGCCTCCGAATAACAACCAATTTATTTGGCCACGCTGCAAATTGTTACCCAACTCGCATTCGATCACCACCACTCCTGACCACTCCTAGTAGTCCTCGTCCTCGTCCTAGTCGTCGTCGTCGTCATCGCCATCATCATCATCATCATCAAAAATCGTTGATTGCAACAAAACAAATTGCATTTTAAGGAGATTACTTGTCGGACCGTCTGCTCTAGATGAATAGTCGAGTAGTGCTCCAGCCATGGACCGGGCTCTCTCGTCCTTTCGGGTCAGTGTGTTCATCGCCCCAATCAGACCCAGAGAGTGTGTGGTGGGGTCGATTTTTTAATAAATCATAGCGCATTAGTATGGGCTGTTGCACAAAAAAATGCACTGCCTCTCCTGCGATTGGAAAACATCAATCGAGTCGCAGCTCTCGGCCTGCGTTTAGGCCACATCACGAGGATTGGTAGCAAATAAAATTAACCATTTACAGAAAGGATAAACAGGATGTAACATCGTATTCATCATTTAAGGCCGCACTTGCTCTAATAAATTGAACAACTCGACCTCATCCATCAAGTCCGCCCGAATCCGACACACCGACACACCATTCGACTAATGAAAGTGATAACTTTTTAGGGTCTGATTTAGCCATTACCTTAAAGAGCTAACAGGGCCTTAAACAATTACCTTAAAAGCGGGTCTTAACCTTGCAAAATAATATACACGAGCCATAAGAGTCCCCTCGGTGCTGTAAAAACGTTTGAATATGGTATTATGATCCGTGCTAAAGCTGTTTACAAACCGCCCGCCCGAGACCCGCTAATAAAAACAAATCCACGGCCCTGGAAAAAAGGGCGGCCAATAAAAAGATCCGGGAATGGTAAAAAAATGCACGATTCAGGCCGTAAAAAATGCCACCAAAACGGCCGAAACAGAAGTTTTCCATGAGTCACCATGCCATGTCAACCGGGGAGCATGGAGCCCTCCATCCACGCACGCAAAGGTGACGCCGGAAAAGTCAGCTAGAACATCAGCTTCGTACCCAGACCGGCATAAAATTCACCAAATAAATGCAAATGTGCGATGGTCGCATTTTTGCGGACAACGGGGCGCATTAGTAATGTAATTTGATTTAATTTTTATGTTCTGGTGAGCTGTTGGCCCTTTTGGGGGGCGGGAGTAACTGGATTTTTATGTCCAGCTAATGGCTAATGGCTATTATCGCAGCTGCCTGGCTAATTGTGAACAAGTGATTAAGTTTAATTGCGGCTCTAGATAGTACTTACATATACATACATGTTCGTATCTTTTTATCCAAAAAGCCATCAATCATGAACCAAATATGCATATAAGCCCCTTTGTTATGAGGGTCGAGGGTCAAGTATGGGGCGATAAAAATATTCATTTCGGATTAAATATCAGAGCATTGGCCAAAGTTATTGCAAAATATTTCAACAGCAAAAGTATGCTGGGCCAACAATTAAATGCCAGCACACAAATGCAAACATTTCTGGTTTGTAGTACTAGTCCTAGCCAGGATATTTACAATTAGGCTAAGGGGGGCCTGATTCTGCCTCTGGGCCATGAATATTTCTAATTTATTTTTGCCGCCAAACAAGCCGAGCCGAGGAATCAAAATATTGCACATTGTTCATTCAATTTGATTGCCCAACAAACTGAAAAACTGAAAAATAATTTCCCAAAAACCCATAGAAGAGAGAAAACTATTTGGAGAAATTCTATAAGGGGGGGTTTGCTGCAAATTGAAACTAATTAAAGCCGAGCAATGAATTTATATGGATGTGGTAGATACATATATATGTATGTATATAGTATCTGGCATTGTTGAGGGATTGTGAACTTTTTCATTCGGAGCTGAGCAATCCAATTGTCTGTTAAAGCAGTGGTTTCGACTTCAATCGATTCGTGGCTTTGATTAATTGCATTGTAATTCGCAATTGCCGTAAATTTAATAATCGCCACTCAATTCAAGCCGTCATCCCCTGGGAACTCTATTAGGCCTGACAGCATTATCGTATTTAAAAGTCACTGGAAAAGAGCTATAATTATCTCGAAATAAATTGCAATTCAATAGTAATTATTTAACTAATTATGAGAGGGATAATTTGTACTTAAAGGTATACACTTTTAATCAAAGTGATGTCATATTCAAATATTTGCAACCTGATAGCACTGATATAACTGATAGGTATGGCTATATCGCATCTATAACCTCACAACTGGTATTCCATTAGCCCTCTAATATTTACCCAGACACTGATGAATTTTTTAGACTCTTCTGTGTACTTAGCCCACTTGTATTGAACTTATTCAGCGGCTCATTATCAGCAATATCGAAGGCAAACAAATTCACACGATTCACCTGCCGGGCCAGCCTGCCGGGTAACTCTCAAGTGGGCCTAGTGGGCGGAGGAGTACTACCAGTGGAGTAGTAGTACTATTTCGAAACACTCTGAAGCAGGGCCAGGCCAGGGTCAGGGGAATGTTACACGATATAATGAATAAAGCCCAGTGGAGCTGTGGCACTCACCTTGTTGCCGATTGTGTGTTTTTTATTTTTTTAATAAAAACGATGAGTTACCAGCACAGCAGCAGAAAAATTAAAGCGTTGACCTCGGAGCACTTGTCGCGCGTTTAGAAAAATGTGTGTTTTTTTTTTCGAACAGTTTACAAAGTTTTCGTCTAAAGATTAAAAAACAGTTTTTTCGATAACATTTTTTATTTGTTTTTTATTTGAAGGAAATATAATCATAAACGAATAGAGGTCTCTGGGGGAACAACCGCGCGAACAGTGTAACAATTCAATTAAATGGGAGTTAGTCGCAGCCACTAACTAAGAGCACTGAGTTTAAGGTGTAAAATGAGGTAATTTCGTATTTAAAAGCCAGGTAAAAAAAAAGAATGCTGAGCAAAACTGGTTTTTTGATAACAGAAGAGCGGTGTGCTGATGAATCCAAAAACACAATAAAAACAAAAAAAAAAAAAGAGAAGAAAGAGAGAGAGGAGAGCAAACCGGAAAGCTAGAAACAAAAACAATAACCTCGGCCAGCGCTATTTCAGAAAGCGAAAAGCAGCGTCTAACTGTAGTTTTCTTTTTAAACAAATCGGCTAAAAGCACATGTATGTACGTCACAGTTGCAAAGACACATCATATGTTTTTGAAACATTCCACTGTGGGCTAATAAATATTTTGGCTAAATTAATTGCTTTTTTGGGAATCTAAGATACATTTCCACGAATTCGAAAGATTGTTCCTGCTATCTCAGATACATTTTACCCTCTAACTCTGCTATTCGACCCACTGTGCCTTCGCAAAGACAAGTATTTGCAAAGACAGTCTCGCAACCGCAAAAACACAGACCCAAAGACACGGCAAGAGCCACAAAAACAACGAATGCGGCTAAAATCCAATTAATACAGTTTATTGAAATTATTTTAAACAAAACACACCAGGCAAGGCAAACATTTATTGACAATCTGGGCGATATTTGAAATTTTTGTTGGCGTCACTCTCTGCTCTCTTTTTCGTCTGGCAAACGCAATCACTAACACACACACAGACGAGCCTACACTCACACACACACACATACACACTCGGGGGCAACAACAATAGGCGCTGACTGTGTCGATTGTTATTTAAACACTGTATCTTTGTGGTTATTTTTTTTTTCTTGCCAGCCACGCGACATTTCGACGATGTGGGTAGAATTATTTAAGAATTCAACATTCAATTAACTTTAAATTGACGCATTCAGGCCCACAACAAAAACAAAAACAATCGAAAATACAAAAACAAAACAAACACTTGAGGCGGCGCGACGTGGAAGCGGCTAAGTTTCGATTCCGTCGCTCTTTATTTTTTTAAATTTAACATTTTTTGGTTCGACTTGATTGGACAATATTTTGAATTACATAAAAACTACAAGGTGTTTTTTAATTGGCACATTTTGATCCAAAAGTCAACCTTATTCGTTAGCCGGCGCTGTTTTTTATTTTTTTTTTTATTTTTTATACTTTTAGTGGCATCCGTGTTGTGATGCTTCTTCTTCGAGTGCGCGTTTGTCACTAACAGCAATAACAGATGTTGACCCTAACAGCTGTTATTGTTGCCGACTTACATTTTACTAGATTTTTTTCAAGTGCTTTCATACATACTCGATCAAACATACACTAAGGAAAATAAGATAAGTTTGAATATACAAATTTCATTTTTCCTTCTTTCTTTTAAAGGATTTCCGCTTTGCAAATCACTTCTAATAACAAAAGGTGGCACTTTTTCGGGCTCAACTAAAATAAACGTTTTAAAAATCAAAAATAGAGTTAAAATTTTGAATAATATTTCCTGTTCATACGACATGTTTGATACGACATGTTGCCTGGTCGTTATTTGGTCGTTATTCAACACGGTATTTACAGTCTAAAGAAACACTGAAGAAAAAGTAAGGCACAATTGTGGGAATGAATATTTGAAAACATTGAGTAAAGACTATTTGCAAGTCTCATTAAAAAGAAAATTACTTCTAGAAATTTCACACAATACTTCTAAAATTCATAGGAAATCTCAGGATTTTAAGGACATCTCTTGCTTTTGTCTTTTTCAGAGTCTACTAGCCTGGTCACTCTAAAAGGCATATGTTTATATTACTTCGATCAAACAAAAAGAAAAAAAATTGTACTTGGAGGTTTTCCAGAGAAAATGCTCAACTTGTGAATCGAGAAAGCTACTGTTAACGCCTCCGAAATGGACAAAAACCTGGATGAGGTCCGTTTTATCTCAGGAGAACGCTAATCTCCACCAGATACTTACTTTTGGCAAACGCCCTCGCATTTTTTTTTTCAGGTCAAAGCCAGCGTACAAAAGAAGTTCAATGAAATCCGGGCGGCGCTGCATATGCGCGAGAAGCTGCTTCTCCGCCAGCTGGAGGTCATCGCCAACACCCGACAACAACAGCAGCTCCTAAAGGGCTCACCCGGAGTAGAGGTCCAGAGCGGAGTGCAGTTCGTCACGGGCGAGGATGACGGGGAAGAGGAGAAGCTGATGACCGCCATCCGCAGCTTCGGGCACTTCCTGCTGGACAACAGCGACATGCAGCTGGCGCTGCAAGACTACCGGACCTCGGGACTTCGCAACGAGGACTACATAGAGCCGCTGGACGACCACGAGACCATGTACAAGTGCCTGCAGGACGGGAATGTGTCGTACTACGATCTCGACGAGGACGGGGCCCCGCCCGAAGCCATTGTGGTGGACTTCTCGCGGAACAGATCGCTGGTAGAGGACAACGCCAAGCGCTCGATCATAAACATCACTCTCCAGGAGGCCAAGGAGCTGATTCGCAAGGCCAAGATCAAGAGGGAGACGTACGTGCCGCCGTTGAACCTTGAAGAGCTGGACGACGAGCTGGAGTCCTCTATAGCCGAGGCGGTGTCAAGCTTGGGGCGCGAGTCCTCGGCCAAGTCAAAGTCCAGCAGTGCTCTGGAGCAGCACCAGCAGCCACCCAAATCGAAGACCCGGAAGCAGCGCTTCAAGCCAAAGATAACCATCAACAACTGCAACGGAACCATAAACCTGCGCAACATCGCCAGTTTGACCATCAACTGCGCCAGCGAGGAGGCTGTCAGCGCCGAGATTCCCCTGGCCAAGTCTGCTGATTCCAGCACCACCGAACCCTCCAATTCCACGCCAACGACCACCGCTTCCAGCTCTAATTACTCCAGCAACGCCAGCTCCAGGTCCCAGTCCAAGAAGCAGAAGAGCACCAGCAACAAAAAGCAGGACAGTTCCGAAACCACACCGACTCCGGGCAACGTCTCTCACCGCGGGGGCTGTGAGGAGACCGACATCCACGACGTGACCTGCGATTTCTACAATCGGCTCCTGAACGAAATTAAGAAGAGCATGGTGGAGAAGCCGCGCCGGACGTACCACCCAGTCGCAGCCGAGCCGGTGCGAGCTGCCGCCGCAGATTCCAGCTGCGATGCCAACTCCAATCCCAGGCGAGTGCCACCCAAACAGGAGCCAGTCTCCACCACTTCCAACACTCAGAGCGATACCACAACAGGGCCACAGGTGCAGCCGGGCAAGCGTCTGATCCTGAAGAACTTTGAGAATCTGAGGATCATCCTGGAGGCCAACAGCGGCGACGAGGACTCGTTTCATCCCGTTCAGATTGAGCAGTGGCTGGCGGAGATCATCTCGGAAACGGACCTGGAGCCGATGCAGAACACTGACATATTGGAGCACAGTCGCATCCACAGTAGCGACAGCCCATAATCCAGTCCAGAGGGACAACATGAGATTCCAAAATATCCTTATCCTTAAAGCACTCAGTATTCTGTTCTATTTAAATGTTTTTAGTTTAAGTTCTTAAATTGTTTATAGTTTAAGTTTTATTAGGAAGTGTCCTAAACATAAACCCATTACCATACCGTTAAGTAGAACATTATTCCATCATATTCCATAGAATTTTAGAAGCCACCCGTTGTTTTATGTAATTTTGTGATTATTTTGTATGATTTTGTAAGACTTGAAAATTGTAGCAACCTAGCCAAGTAAGCTAGCCCCTCCAGGCAGTGTTCAGCGCTCCATTTGTGAATACAATCGAGTAGGAGAGTCCACATATTAAAGTGTTAATTGCCATCACCCAGAAACCGCTTTCGCCATTTGAATCCCCTCCTCGCTCGACCGGTTCCCCAGTCCGAATTTCATCATTCAATTGAAATTCGGGGTGTACTCTACCCCATTAGACTTCCAAATACACTTCCGATGGATAGATAAGACCATTTAAATGTATTTGCGCACTCCAACTAAAAGCACTAGGTAATGGTGATATGGACATGAGGGTGGACCTCCTCCTTACATGTGGGACTTGGAAAGATTCTCTAAAGAACTTACAGAACTACCACAATTACATAAGTACATCTTTAAAATCTAAAAAAATTCATAATCCATATTTTTAAAACTTTAAAAATAAATCGACATTGGAGGTCCACTTTAAAGCCACTTTAAAGTCCACTTTGAGTACACGGAACGGAAGCCACCTTCGAGGTAGTAGAGAGCTACTTGACCTTCCCGATAATGTCCAGCAGGAAGGGCGTATAGTAGGTAATAATGCAGTCGGCTCCAGCCCGCCGGAATCCCTTCATGGCTTCCAGCACGGCTTCCTGGAGATCAAAGGCACCAGCTTTGGCGGCGTGGTAGAGCATCGCATACTCGCCGGACACCTGGTAGACGTACAGCGTGTGGAACGGATAGAGGTCCTTGGTGGAGCGCAGGATGTCCAGGTAGGGCATGCCGGGCTTCACCATCAGCATGTCGGCACCCTCCGCCACGTCCCGTTGGATGGCCCGCATGGCCAAGCTGCGGGAACCACTGGGCAGCTGGTAGCACCGGCGATCGCCGAACTTTGGAGCAGACTGGGCTGCCTCCCGGAAGGGGCCGTAGAAGTTCGACGAGAACTTGGCGGAATAGGCCAGAAGGGAGACCCGGGACATTTCGGCGTCAATCAGCGCCTGCTTGATGGCCTTCACCCGGTTGTCCATCATGTCCGAGGGAGCCACAATGTGTGCTCCGGCCTTGGCATAGGCCACGGCAATCTCGGCTATCCGCTTGATGCTCGGGCCGTTCTCCAAGCCGGTCTCGCCCAGCAGGCCGCAGTGTCCGTGGGACGAGTAGGGGCAAATGCAGACGTCGCAGGCAATCAGCAGGTCCGGGAACCACTCCCGCAGCTTAGGAAGAGCCCGCACCACGGGATTCTGAGCCGAGTCCGCGTTGGAGGCCTCCTCGTCCTTCAGCTCTGACTCGACCACACCGAACAGCAGAACCGAGGACAGGCCCTTGGCCACCAGTGGCTGGAGGTGGTCTCGCAGCCGGTTCAGGCCAAACCGAGAGATTCCCGGCATACTGGCAATGGGCTGCACATCGTCGTCGTTGCTCACGATGAACAGGGGGTACATCAGGTTGTGGGGGGCGATCTCGCAGCCCGACTCCTGCAGCAGGCGCAGGGTCGCGTGGTGCATGCCACTGTGCAGTTTGCGCTCCATGGTCTCCGGTTCGTTCTAGGTGGATCCAACGTAACAAGTGAAACCTGCCCTCGAGTGCACCTGGCCATTTTTAGGGTCTATTGTTCTTTGAAATTTCCCAACACTCCTCAGCGGAACGTTAGGGTGGACTTTGATAAGCTTGGGCCTTGAAATTAAGATTTTTATAAATTATCAAATTTCTATAATTAACAAAGACAAGACCTTCTGCATAAGACTATTTATTACTTTTTAAGTACTCTACTTTAAAATGTTTTGGTATTTATCATTATTACAGCATTAAAAGTTGGTGTTTACTGCTACCACTGCTAGCCTCACACCCTCATCCACACCTTCAGATACAATTCCTTCCATTAATGGTAACTAAACATACGCTCTACATATACAAGATAGATAGTAGATATACACGTTATACGAAAATACTACAAGTAGGGTGCCAACATTCTATGCTTAGGCCTTAATTCAAACAAAACATGAATACATAAGATTTATTTCAGCCTGTCAACGAGGCTCAACGAGGGTTGTACTTTTGACTTAATTTTATAGAAATTTATCATAGAAATCAGTTAAGAGTGGACGAGAAACGGAACTAAAGCCTAACTTAAGCGTAAACGAATTGGGTTCAATATTTGGTTTGGTTTTCAATTGTAAGTAACAGCCATTGGAAGTGCGTGTTTCCTTTGTTTCATTTTTGTTTTTAGCTTTTTTAGGTGATTTGGGTTGGTTTCGATGATGGCGATTGCTTCTCAGCTTGTGCTCTCTCTCAGCTGGACTACGAAACCAGGGCGTGGTGGTAGTGCACCCGTTTTTGGCGGCGCCTTCGCCGTGGCTTCATAGCCTCCTTTTCCTTTTCCTCCTCCTGATCCTGGCTCTTGTTCTCCTTATCCCTATCCTTTCCTCCGATTTCCACCGCCGCTCCGTGCAGTGTAACTGTGTAGGAGTGCAGCGGGAGAGGGCTCCTGATGATGTGTGATGCTGGTGTGTGGCTGGAAGTAGCTACTGCTGGTGCTGGTGCTGCTGCTGGGGTACCTCCTTGAGCTGGTCAGGCGAAGGTCACTTGATAGAAGAGCCACTCTTCCATGAACGACGGCACAAAGGCCTTGGTGGTGGTGAACTTGACCTTGGGACGCAGCAGGTCCAACTGCTCCTCGAACAGGCGCAGGCCCACGGTGCAGGTGGACCCGTTTCCGTGGGTCAGATACTTGCCGTCCGGCTTCAGCACCTTGAACGAGTGCTCAAAGATGGTGCGTATAAAGTCCCAGGTCTCTCCCTCGGGCGTGTCAGTGATGGGTATGTCTGTCAGATCCCCGAACACATAGTCGAACTTGCGGCCCTCGGCGATGAACTTCTTCAAGTAGTCGACGCAGTCGCCCACTATGATCTCGTACTGGTCGGTCTTTCGCTTCTCCAGGACATCGCCGCAGATGACGCTGAGGTACTTGTTGCACGCCTGCATGACCAGCTCGTCAATCTCCAGCATGACCACGTGCTTGGGGTTCTCCTTGAGCAGCTCGTACAGCAGGGCGCCGTCTCCGCCGCCCAGGATGCAGATCTCCTTGCCCTCGTAGTTCTCCACACCGCGGCACATGAGGGTCTCCGTGTAGATCAAGTCGGACTCGGCAATGTCTGGATGAAATGGAAAAGTTAATCCTTAATCCTTGCTCATCTGACCACTTACTTTGCAGCTCGTCCAGCAGGAGCATGTTGCCCAGGGTCTTTGAGTGCATGATCTGGATCTTCTGGAAGGGGGAACGCGCCTCGTACACCACCTTGTCGATGTCGTACTCGATGATGCGCTCATCTGGGAAAGATATGGGCGGGATTAGTGGGGAATACTAGGTACTGTGGAGGAGTGATGTTAGAAAGCAAGGCATGCAAAGAAACAGGTTAGAGGCAAGTGGATTGGCATGCCAGAAGGGGAACACAACAAGAGGTCTGAACGAAAAATGGCTGAAATGGTCTATCATGCTGGGTGCCGTCTAGAAGAACATCAGCTGATCGGTAGAGGTGGTGCGGCATACTTTCAACGAGATTCACACACACACTTGTATGGAGTACATATAGTAGCGGTAGTACTAGTAGTTTCTCTAGATATGGATTGGCCTTACCTGAGGACGGGAAGTACCTGGCGACATCGCCGCGCTTCAGCGCCGGCAGCTTCTGGCCCTTGACAGCCTTCAACTTGAGGGCCAGGACCTTCTCCAGTCTCATGGTGCTCTTTATTTGGTTTTAGGTTTCGATCGAGCATGATATTGTGGTTCAGGTACATTATTATATCGAATATCGTATATATGAGGATGTGCGTTCGGGGCAATACAGTAACGATATATTTCAATTTTGGTGTCCAGGAGAAGATGTTGTTCATGATGGTCGATGATTCGATTGTCGATTGAAATATGAAAATAAAATAAAAGTTGAGTTTAAATAAAAAATCTTGAATCTTGAAGACCTTCTAGGAAAGAAAGTAACAGTCCTTGGGAGGAACTAGCATGCAGGAGGTGGCCTCTCTGGGAGAAAAGCTAGGCTGGTGAGTGGCTGGTGGTTGGGTGCAGGGTTCGAATTTTCAGATGAAATTTACATGGCGACCCCCCTCCCGGGATCCAGCAATCCAGGCAGGTGGCCACTTCGTGGGTACTCGGATATACTAGTGGATTAACTGCACAGGTGTTCTAGATTCTGCAGTGGAATTTTGAAAGAGAATTTCGGCATATATTGTAGATTGTAGAGTATGTAGAGTGAGAGTACGATGGAACTAGCAAGTAAGAACTAAAACTGGGGATTATAGGGCTACAATATGGTTAGACCAACCTGTGCTAGTCATATAATTGTCAATATATCCACCGCGCTTTATCGGGGGCAAGTACTTGGACCGATCGGAATCGAACTTTTGCCGCAAAATCAGTTCCATTGTGCGCATGGTCTGGAAAAGGGGTAATTTCCTTTTATTCTTCACAAGTCCTTGAGGGGCGAATCTATGGTACATGTATGTATGGATGTGAAGCAATGGAGGGAGGAGGATAACTCTTCGAAGGCCCCACCACAGCTCGGCCCAACAAATACTATTTATAGTCCAAATACTTGATATATTTTTTTTTGAAAAGGAAAGTGAACGGAACACGAAAAGGGAATATATATATATACATACATATAGTGGAGGTGCATGTGTCACATGTGTGTGTTCATATTGCAAAATGGCAAAAAATACAATAGCCAAGCCTTCTATCCCCCCAAACGGGCTGGTTGTGAAATCCAACAGAGAACCGAGCCCCAACAGCTGCGTCCAAGCCATCAGTTAAATGGAAAATATTATTAACATTTTCCTTATAATCTTTGGAGTGCCAGGCCCACTCCACATGTATCCAATTACTAGACATCTGGCATTAAATATTTTTTGAATTCCTGTTCTAATAACTTGCCCTCTACTGTTAGTCATAAGGTTTATGGTTTTCTATTCAAAATATCGAAAAGAAAGTGTTTTATTTTGGGAAAGCTGACTGAAAATAGTATTTGGGAAGCTCGGGACTAACACAAGAGACTATATGCTAATTAGTTGTTGTATAAGAACCTAGGCCTACTGCCGCATCAATCAATAAATCTTCCGGCGGACCCACGTGCGAGTTAACCTAGCAAAGCTGCCAAGACCGGCTGGGGGGTCGGTACCTCCACCGGACTCGATACGAGGTGTTAGATAATAGGGGGTTGCCTGCCCCACTTGAGGCCAAGGACGGTCCCACTGACCCTGACCAAGTGACGAAGGTTTGCCAGACAGCGACAGAAGACACACCCACCCCGCCCCACTCACACACACCCACGGAAGTCACTTTGTGGTGGGCTGGTGTGCGGAAAATCAATTTTGTTTGGTGGATGGAAAGCCCATTTTGCCAATCTTAATCGGGAAAGACACGGTCTGGGGAGTTGGCCTTCTATATGCTACAATTCCTACGTACTTCGAAGGATAGGACCGGCTCCTTGCCCTCCGGCAGGAAGTACTCCACGTTGAGCGTCAGGAGGCCGTGCTGGAAGATCCGGACCGTGATCACGGTGGCCTTGTTCTCGTGCAGGACTGCAAAGTATCCATTATCGGGAGATTCCATGCAGTAGGCCAGTTCTAGCTGGGGGAAGATGTGCTCCAGCTCGTTCCGCAGGATCTTGGCCACATCCTGGCGCTGCTTCTCATCGCTGGTTTTGTCCTTGTCCAGGGTAAAATCAAAAAGGATTGTCTGGGCCGCCATGGTGTCCCGGTGTCTGCGATTGCTATTGTTAACGACAAAAAATAAACAGATTTAAACTCGCCCGCACCGAGTTCCGCCGCGTCGAGTTGGTTTTACGAGAAAATTTCTGAGAGAGGTATTTGCGGTTGCTTATATAGAATTTCCGGTAATAGAGAGCCCATTTGGTAAAGGAGAAAAAATACCATAAAAAGTATCTTTAAAGGTTCATGTCTTTGCTTAATACAGGTTAAACACTATACAACACTGCATTTGGCGCAATAATTAGCAGTCTATTTTTTAAATGAAATTAACTAAATAAAGACAATAGTAAAGGGTCATTTGGTATTCAATACAATAAATATCAAACATAAATTTTTCTTTAAGGCCTCAGTGTAATCTATATTGTAAAGATTATTTTAACTATATAAGCATTAATATCCTAGTTGATTAGGATTCTAGAACCATATTGTAACTAATATTTTAAATAGGAAATTGTGAAAAAAAAATAACAGTAATTAGTGTGACCATCCCGTATCCTATCGAAAAGCTATCGATAATCTACCACCCACTTCTTGCCAACCCCAACCTCCCACTCTGTTTAGAACATTTCCCGTAAACAACGCCGAACGCGAAATGCGGTGCCGCTGACTGAAATTACACGAATTACATAAATGCGGGCAGCATAGAAGCGCACAGTGCGCCGCAGGTACAGTGAATCCCGGACCTGGTGGGGGAACACCAGAAGCGAAGGCGCAAAAGGAATCTCTGCACCTGAACCTGAACTTGAACGCTCGCGTGTGGTTGTTGGTGCTGTCGATGGCTTTCATGCTAGACGTAGGCCAACAAACAACAACAAGGCTGCTGGCTGGCGGCAACAATGGGCTGCTAATTATAAATCTCTCGATCCCAGAGAATCACAGATGCTGAGACATTCGGATGTGTGGGCGCCGCAGCATGCCAATGTTGTTACGTCGTCAACGAAGCACCCTTCACCGACACCACCCACCACCCACCCCTGCCCCCAGCCACCCTCGTTGTGTTTTTGTTACTTTCGCGGGGGTGTCGCCATCGCCATCGTCGTCGCCACTTTTATTGCCATGTGTATTGATTTTCTGAATCCTTTCAGGTACTTCCGTGGCACAGCTCCCTGGTGACTCCTTCAGGTTAGCCGAGCGAGTGAATTGCAGCCTTGGTGCTCCCAGCTCAACCAACAGTGTATGCATTCATTAAAAATCCCGCAGCACGCAACCCGACAGCACCCCAATTAGCCAGATTTGCCCGCCTCTGCGCCTCTACGCCGTGGCGACGTCATCGCCGAGCCCAAAATAATTTGCATTGGGGCAAGCCATTTGCATTGCGCGCTCTCGATGACGTTTGGCTGTACTGTTTGTAGTTTGTATAGCCAAAGGCTAGGCATGCCCGAAGCACCACGAGGGGAACAATGAGCTCAGTTCGAGTTCGAGACCAGATGGCCCTGATTAGCCGAACAAAAGCCAGCGCGTGATGTCCACTTAGCACCTCGGATCGTCATCTTTCTGGTAATAATTAGTGCCACCATGCAGCACAGCTCGGCGGGAAGTGAGGAGCGGATCACCAGCTCGACCAGCAGCCCGCGGTCCGGGCACAAATCGGCTGGATCCCTGTTCGGTCTGCTGAGCAAGCGACCCAGCAAGGTGGAACCCCACCCCGTGACGCCCGAGTCCCCGGCCAGCCAACGCCGCCCCCTGTCCGCATGCGGCCAGTACGATGTCAGCTTCGCCAAGTGCAGCGCCGACTCCTCGGCGAACCACGTGAATAACAACAGCAACCACAAAAGCCAAACCTTGCCGCTGGAAAAGTCCCACAGTGGCCTAATCAGCTTCCACCGGCGCACAAAGCCGCCCTCCTCGAAGGGTAAGGCCCACGCGCACCGCCACAGCACCGACGCCGGCTCCCAGAGCGATGGTGGCACGGATGTGGTGATGCGGCGCAAGTCCCCCAAGCACCGCTCTCCAAACCACAACAGATTCAGCCACCAGTTCAGTCTGTGCTGCAAGGCTGAGAAGAAGCCCCTGACTCCACCGGTCACCGTGCGTTACAATTCCATACCGGACAGCAACAATGTCCTACGGCGGGACAATCTCTCGCTCAGCTGGAGCATGGTGGACAACAACTCTGTGTCCCTGCACTCCAGCGAAGGATCTACCCAGCGACCGCGACCCTCCAGCGAGTGTGCCAGTGCCCCCGAGTCGCCGGTGGCCAGCAAATCGTTTTTCCCGCAGTGCAGTGGAGCTGCGGCCTCTGCATCGGTGGCCAGGAGCGAAAGCTTGCAACACCGATCGCCCATTCGGCCCATCGCGGTCTCAGCTTGCCGGTCGAGGCTTAGACTGAAGCTCTACCCACCGGGACAGGAGCTGCCTCCCTTGGACGCCGCTGAGGAACCGGGGGACATCAAGAGAGCCACCACGCCACAGCACATGTCGTCGCCCAACATTGCCACCCAGCCGGATGGAATGGAACCGATGCAGGAACAGCTTGGGGTACGCTATATGTCCCACGAAAACATGACCCTGCAGCGCCAAGGATCGGGCTCTAACCTGGCCAGGCAGACCTTGATGGCGGCTCATGCTCTGAATCTTATACCGGCGGAGAAGGCCCGGGAACGCAGCTACCTGGACGGGCGACTTGGTTCCTCTTCCCTGCTCGGGCCCAGTGAGCTGAGTAGGGTCTTGCCCCAAAAGGAGGTGACCATTTTCGTGGGAACGTGGAATATGAACGGACACCATCCGCCAAAGTAAGATGGTATTGGTCACATCAAGTCGAAACTTTAACCAACCTTTATTTTTAGGCAAATGAACGACTTTGTGCTGCCGGCCAATGTGGAACATGTGCCGGATATCGTGGTGGTTGGCACCCAGGAGTCAACGCCAGACCGTTTTGAGTGGGAGGTGACCATTCAGGAGACTCTAGGGCCCTCGCACGTGCTATTCCACTCCACCACACTGGGTACCCTTCACCTGGCCGTCTATATGAGGCGGGATCTTATATGGTATTGCTCCGCTCCGGAGGATGCTTCAATGTCGGTGCGCACGGGGTCTGCCTTTCGTACCAAGGGAGCGGTGGCTATATCCTTTTGTCTGTTTGGGACTTCCATGCTGTTTGTAACCTCCCACTTGACGGCCCACCAACAGAAGGTGAAAGAGCGGGTCTCGGACGTCAAGCGGATCATCAACGCCCTAGATCTCCCGCGGAATCTGCCAAACCTACGACACAAAAACAAGGATGTTACCCAGAACTTTGACAACGTTTTCTGGTGCGGTGATTTGAACTTCCGCTTGGGGGAGCCGCGGGAGAAGCTTCTGGAGTGGATTCAGAACACCAAGTTCCCGCTGCCGTCACATCTGCCGCACGGCTACATGCACACAGATCAGTTGTCCTCCGTGCTGGCGGATGGAGCCGCTTTTCGAGGATTCATGGAGGCAAACATCACATTTCCACCCACGTACAAGTACGATCCGGGCAGCCAGAACTTTGACACCTCATCCAAGCAGCGGGCGCCCGCCTATACGGACCGAATTCTCTACAAGTACCGCCAGATGCAGGGCCTAGTTATCCGGCGGCAGACGATCGTTCCGGGCGTCTCCACGCCCACACAGCCCTACGTGCAGTGTCTGCTGTACGACTCCGTGCCGTCGATAACCACTTCGGATCACAAGCCGGTTTGGGCGCTGTTCCGAACGCTTATTCGTGCCGGCACCGATGCGTAAGTGGATCTGGCTTAAGTTATCCATAATATGCTAATGTTTTGTTATTCTTTGTAGGATTCCCCTAGCTGCTGGCCTCTTTAGTCGCGACATTTACCTGGAGGGAATGCGCCGGCGCCTGAATAACCAATATACTGGAGCATCGGCAGTCTGCGTCCTGCAGTAAACCTAACCAAAGAATCTATACCATTTTCCCGAAGGAGAAAAGAAACTTCCCTGTAGCGTCCTACCGTCCTGCAGTGGAATGCATTGGGTCATTTACTCGAATCTCTAAGTGCTAGTCAAAGCTATCCTACGGTTGTGTGACGCCTTTGTAATGCCCCCGATAGAATGTTAGTGTATCTTGGTGCGCTCTGGGATATCGTTCGTGATGCTGCGGTAGTCCTAGGCGCCTCTGCCTTTCGCCTCGAGGCCTTAGTCGTAATACGTTCCTTGTGAGATTATTGAATGCAACATACTCGAGCAACAATTCTGTACCTCTACTCTAAAGCACAAGCCTAGTCCGTAGTTAAGCTAAATCTGTTACAGCTAAAGTTTAGTCAAATATTGAACTATTGAACTCTGAAATCGAAATGAATTACTTTGAATGCGTAAACTAGCATAAATATACATACATACTTATATGAAACTAGAGCGAATATTGTTGAATCTCTACTATTAGCATTATTTATAATTTTTATTATTTAGTTTGTAAACGAGTTATTGTTGAATTGTCACTAGTGAAGTTGATTATTTTTATAATTTTATGCCAAAATGCCAAATGAAGTTTTTAATTTGTTTTAAGCACTCCATACGTTTCTGTTTGCCTTTATTAAACGATTTAACTGTTGAGTTTTCCCAGTCTCCTCGCTTAAGCATCAATATTTCAGGATGGGGACGCGCAACTCGTTTATCGCCCCGAAAATGCGCCAAAAACGACCAGAGCCGGGCAGCCAACCCCGGCTCCACAACCCCCAAACACACACACGCAAATATGTTAAACTTTTGACCAATTTCAACTTGAGTTGGTTGCCATCGGACACACTCCGGGGCAGCAATTTATTGGATGGCGATTGGATGCCAGTTTTCAGTCCCAGCAGTGCCAGCGGGCACCGCCACTTGTGCGCCATACAAGTGGCCTCGCGGTCTCCTACCACCGTCACCGCCACTCCTTGTTCACTTCGGTATCCGAAACCCACCCGCCTCCCAGCTCCGATATAGCCAAGCTGTTGGCCATTTGCGGTTACGGCCACATGCGTGTGTGGGCAGAAGAGCTCTGAGCGAGGGCGGTTATTTGAATTTCAAATACTATTTCAAAGGTGAGATTTTTGTTATTGATTTTGAAATATTTATAAAAGTAAAAAGATTTATTTAAAGAAAATATAACTATTTATATTTAAGACATCTCTTACTATTTGTTTCACGTGTATTTATGAGACCCACCTCGATTGTATGACTTTTCATGCCAGTCTCCCGGCGGCCACTTGTCCAAAATCCGTTTTCGAAAACGGTTTTCAAGAAGTCGCTGATTGAAAAACCCCTGCCAGTCGTCCTGCCAGTTTGAGTGGCCCATGAGGACTGAACTCTTGCGGGGCCGTAGAATTTGTTAACAAAAAAAGGGGGAAACAATTTCGAATGCGCATCGTTTTTGTGCAGTTTTTCCACTGCGGTCGGCGAATGGCATTGCTGGGTCCTGGGTCCTGGATTGCCCGGGTATTATTGTTTTTTCTGCTGTCGGTGCTGTAATTCATAAAGTTTTCGGGGCATTGCATACTTTTTGGGGCGCATTGGCTGAAATTAGTTCGGCGTCGGTTTTGCGGCAAAAAATTGCATATGGAAAATGCGGGAAAAAAACTGAAGCTCATTTCCTTTTGCCATCTGCATAGCCAGTGCGAAAATTTAACCACAATATATGAAATTATATTATTATTTGACTCGCAGGCAACTGGGCGTACGGGAAAAAACTATGCCCCTTCTGTATCTCTGCACATTAATATCCTGTGCGCATCCGTACGTGTTAATATGACTTTATGACTTCATATGTGTCCATATTTTTGTCGTCGCCGCTTCACACTAAAAAGTTTTATTGTTAGTTATATGATGGTGCCTCTGCCAGTACCTCTGTTGCTGCTACTTCTGCTTCCATTCGCCATCAAAGCAACCATTTTCATTCACAGCGCCGGAGATGCAGAAATTATTAAAAAATTCCCCCAACTCGTATCTCAGGCACTCGTTTAGCACCGTCACAGACTGAACTTTTTCATATGTAACTGAGAGATGGCATGGATGCAGTTTGCCGCCGTGAGTAGAGCCGTTCTGATGGATGTGAGTCTTTGGGTGACTTGCTAGGAGCCATACAGTGGGCCTACAGGGCGTATGCGTGATATTTAGTCTGACTTGTATTTTATGCCAATTAGGAATAGGATAAGATTATTATTTAAGGTATGATTAAGATTATAGTGCTTTGTTTCAAATTCTTTAAAATTCCGCAAATAAATTCTGTCGATTTTTGAAGCTTAAACTACTGTCTGAGCCCATTTCCCTACAGAGTCCTGGCTCCACATTAACGTACGCGAAACTCGCATGCTGGCACCCTTCTTAGCGGCCCACTTCTCACACCACACCACTGGCCATATCCTCGGCATTCGGCGAAGCCACTTGAATGCTTATTGTACATTTCAAACAACTCTATTACGAATATTTTTCATATTTTCTTCGCAAGTGGGGCACAGCAAAAAAGTTAACATTAAAAGCGAATGGCGGTGCCAAAAAGGCAGCCGGAGTGACTTTTTCGCGAGGAGATTCAGGGGGATTGGGCATTGGGGCTTGGGGGTTGGCAGGAGCAAGCCAACATCCAGGACAGGGGGGGCCGGTCAAAGCAACCAATTCGCATGCGGCACGTTACATTTTCGCAATAAAAAACGAAAACCGCTTTGCATGCATCTGGAGGAGACTGTGACTCGCACTTTTTCCAGAGGATACAGGGATACGACGGGGAAGGCAAAAGTAATAAATGTACGTGCCGCACTAGCAACAACACAGGGCACGAGCAGAAGGAGCTGGAGGAGTGGAACGTCCTTACAGACAACAGACAGGGACGCATCGTGTCAATTTAGCATGAGGAACTCAGAAGAAGCTAATCACAGACTTTAAGAATACCCTTTAAATTATGATGGAAGTTTTAAAATACAAATGTACGTATCTCTTGACTTATTCATGATTTAAAAACCTAGTACCTTCATGGCTAGTAAAGTATAAGAGTCTCAAGAAAACTAAAATTCCCTTAGATATTCTACAGTGATATAGAGTTTCAGTATCCGCCTCACGATCAGGATGCATGGATACGAATGTGGAATACGAGTATATGTAATAAATATAAACTACGATTTTTAGCGACTACCCATGCCTCACACCCTCATCCATATCCACTGAAATTCCCTTTCTCCAGTCGCTGTTTTCTATTATGCGAATACTTTTTACCAGCGTTTCTTGGGGGTGTCCTGCACCCAGGAAAAAAAGGAAAAAAGGAGGAGGAGCCCGAGATGACGGGGCGGAGTCTGTGGCGACGCACCACTCTCGTGTTTGAAGTAGCTTTGGATTGTATAAAAGTAACCATAGCTACCATAATTTAATGAAAACATAATCTGCATTTCAGCAAAAAGAAAATCGTAGAAGCCAAAGCCAAACCCGCGAGTGAAAAACCCTTGACGCGGGAAAATGGCAGAAAGGAGCGCGTTGGGAGATTCCCTTCAAAAAAAGCGTATTAAATGGCCACAGCACTGTTGAGGGCTTTCAGGACCTTTGGTTGGGCGTTGAGTATTGCTTTCCAATAACAGAGAGTATCTATTATCAATACTCTAATTGTTCTTGCTCCTTGATAAGTGGTGAACTAGATATTATTAGAAATATGACAATATGTTTCTTTATTTAAAGAAATCTTTATTTATGGAAGTCCGAGGTACTAAACTCTGCCTAAACGCCATTAAACCCCATTGTTCTATACGCTAAAGGTCATAAATCCTGACTATTCAGAATGCAATTAATACCCCTTTCCCTGACCCAAGCGAGTTCCCTTACTTGAAGTTAATATTTTTGAAGGCTTTCGTCAACTATCTTATCCGCAAAGCCATCGGCAAGTATCTGGTTTCGTTTTTTATTGCCATTGTGCTCTCCATTCAATTTTCTGTTTAATTTTTTTTCGCCGTCATTTTTGACGATTCCTTTGCCAGGATCTTGAATGTATTTGCGTGGCAGAAGAACCAACAACTCGAGCAGACTTGAGTAGCTCGCAGCAAAGTTTCCTAGACAACTCCTTCAGAGAAAAAGAAGAGCCGGGGCAGCGGGCAAAGAAAGAAAGTCGAGGGACTGCCGGCTAAATATCCTTTAGCCTTTGGAAAATCAGCAAGGCGCAAAGGACCACTTGGGAATACGCTTTGATGCGCGCGGCTTTGTTCGCGAGTGTGACTGATGTTTGTCGCTGATGTTGGCGTTTTTATTTTATTTATTTTTTTGTAGCCAAGGGTACGGAGGCTAGGCTCGCCCACACCACCCCTCGGTATTGTGGGTGCTTTATATTTATTTATTTTAACTTGCAAAAGCCGCCTCCGCTTTTCAAGTATTTCGTAAGCAGCGTAAAATTTGCGCGCGAAATGTAATAAAAAAATTTTTCCAGCGGCTGCAGCTCCAGCTTCTGCTTCAGAAGGAAACGTCTTATTCCCTCCGTAAGCTGCAGCCGATTTCTAGCCCAACTTCTGGCTTTGGCAGCTACTGAGGCAAAGTATCTAAAAGATATTTTTAATACATGCTCGCGACTTTCGCCGGGCAAGTGTGTAGGTCCGTTCACTTCACCCACTTCATCCGAACATCCATCCAGGCATTCATTTGATGTTGCCGGCTATATTTTTACATTATTGGGAGCATAATAAAAGAAATTCCAGTCATATGCAAAGTATGCGATGCATTTTTGTCTTGTCTTTTATTTTCTGTTTGGTGTTTTGCCCAAATTACGTCTATGTTGCAGTTCAAGTCGAGTCTCCCTTTAAATGTCTACCCAAAATTTGCATATTAAACGACTCGTATCTCGGCTTGTTTCTCATTTGCATCTGGCTTTCCGTTGAGGCAACACCTTGCCAGGCGACTGGAAAGTCAATCTCCATCCAGATGGAGCCACTGAACATTCATTGTCTTGAACTACGCCCCTTTGGTGTCTGCCAGGCCTGACAGCTCGGATTCAGGACGACTCTGATGACGACCCTGACAAACACAGCCGAGAAAAGGCGACGATGAGGAGGATTGGGTCTCCAGTTCATGTTCGATATACCATCTGTCGGGCTTTGCAATTCAAATTTCGGTTTCTGGCATCTTGGGCGAAACCAGCAAGGGCAATAAATTTCAAAGATATATGCTAGTTAAAGGATACATTACAATTTAAGGATTAAGTGTTGGATTCTGATAGCATTAACTCTGAGAGAGGGAAAGGCCTATCTAATATTAGGTTTCTTTCTACCAAAGCTGTGCCATATGGCTGCTTGTTAAATGGAAAATTTTTCTCATTAGATTACAAGCCTGGTCAAGATTGGAGGCACACTTTGGCCGGCCACTTTCCGGCCTGTTCGAAACTCATTAGTCGCTATCCGAACTGGCCAAGTTTGAACTAATAATGTGGTCGGCAGCTCAATTGAAGGAAATTTTCAATTTCAACGGCCTCGAGGGTAATCTCCTCCTGGGTTCCCAAAGAGTGCCAAGTGGCGGCGGCCTAGTCGGCACAGCCAAGTGGCCAATTACGGCAATTCAGCTGGCTTCCCAGGACATCCACACAGACGCACATGGCACAAAACCAATCTCAATCTGTGGCATCAAGTAGACAAATATAGACTATTTTATGCCTATGCACGTAATGCATTCCCATCTACCATCTCCATGTGTGTCTCCATTTGGCATTCAAAAACTGTGCGTCTGTGCGATTTTGACGCATATTTGCCAGGCCCAGGACCCTCTGGCCCAGAGCCTCTTAACAATCATTGATACGAACATTTGGTCACTGGGAGAAATAGGTGAAGGTTTCTCTATTCTAAACTTTGTCCAAGATATCCATGACTTTTACAAAATATCCTTTTACACTTTCAAGTAAGTATTTCCCTCAGTGCTATTTTGTTTCTGTAAGCGGCAGCAGCCGGCTGAAATGCACAATTGCTTCATTTTGCAAAAGGATTTTATTAAACCCGAACCCGAGTGAAGTTGAAACCGAAGCAAAGTGTTGGTCGATAAAGGCAAGTGCCATGCTGTTTGGCGCCCAACTAGTGGGGCGGGCAGCCAGGCAAGTCCTGGCAGCCTTTTCAAGGATCCCAGGCAATCGAAGTCGATTCGAAGGCAGCCCGTGTGCGTGTTTTGCCTCTTGCCTCTGCCTCTGTTTGCGTAGTTATGGTAAATATTCATATTTGTAGCGTGTGCGCAATGTGTTGAAATTAGCATTTATGAATTTTGTGCCAAATGTCGAACTCAAACACTTACGTGGCACGTACACACGCACACGTATGGATGGGTGTCCTGTGTACAACAAACACAAACTACATGGAGTCCTTTTTGGCTGTATTATGCGAGAGATTCCTGGTTATGGCTTTGTGGCTTTTTGGGCCAGCGGCTCACATTTAGTCATTGGCCGTCCATTTGCATTTAGATTGCCGCCTCCTGCCACAAATACCCCTACCTCCAAGCTCCGCAATGATGCCAAACAACTGCCACAAGTGACTTCTTTGAATCGACTTGGTCAGGAAAAGGCCAACCAGTGACATCTGCTGCTCGACAATTTGTGCGGTTGGCAGTTCGTGTTCATGGGCCCCGATTTACATAATTACAAGTGAAAAGTTTTCAGCAATGATTCCGGTTTTGGCCATGTTTTCCAGCCTTTAATTCATTTCGAAAACAGCTTCAATCTCAGAAATACTCACTTCCCACGCTGGCACTTTCAACTATTGTTTCCAATACATTTTCACCCAAAAATCAATGTCCTTTGTCATACACGCGTCCTAAGAAAATAAAACCAAATGCACATTTATTTTTCCGACTTTTCCACTGTTTATTGTGCAATTTTGCTTTGTTTTCCGATCTGAGTGCGATTCTGGCTTTTATGGGAAAATGAAATTGATTTTTGATTTTTATTGTTTACATTACGAGCTGGAAATCCCCAAAGCACCAATCAAAAATCAACTTTTGTCAACATTCTACCCGAGTTGATTCAATTTTGAAAGCCTTTCCTTGGCCATAATCATTTTGGGGCCTCCAAGTGGGGTTTGATTTTCCAAATTGTGATGTTAAGAAGCCTATCAAAAATTGGATAAGCCATAATTCTTTTCGTGGAGGTTTTAATGTGATATTCTTTTATATCCTTAATCGATCAAAACACACCGTGACATACATTTCCGAGCCTCGTAGTTAAGGTCCTCTTCCACGCAAAGCCGTAATTAATTGTGTAATTTGGATTTAGCGAAAACAGATCTTCCAGCCAAAGTGCACGTGGTTTCATCAAGTGCGGAAGGACAAAGCGGATTCCTGGATTGCTTCTTGTATCCTTTTGTTTTTGCCAACGGCCCTTGCACTTATTTGGCCTTGTCCGCTTTTGATTAATGATGCGGACACGGGATCTGGATCCGCATCTCTTTTTTACGTGAGTCTGAACAGGACTTACATTGCCTAGCAAGGTCGGCCAGGACCTTCGGGGTGGCGGCATCCGCCTCAGGGGTGAACGAATCGGGGGTTGAGTTCTGGAATGGCCCGGCTCTTTGTTTGCCCACTTTGCTGGAACAACATCCCCTGTCATGGATATCCTTGGCCGTATCGGTGTCGCGATTGGGGTTTAATCTGGTTAGCGGGCCTGATGACGCTGCCGACAGCCGGGGAACCGGATAGACTGAGTACCGGAGACCCGGGGAGACGGTGATGTTTAAGCACAATTGCTGTGGCTAATGTGACACATATTGTGACAAATTGCATGAACTTGTTCTGGGCTGGGGCTTTCTTCGAAGGGTGGTCCGGCGGCGAGTTGTGTAAACACGTGTTGCAGTTCCTTGGAAAACAATTAACGCCGCTAAAGACTAAGCTTTAAGTCCTTAAAGGGTTTAATCCTTAAACGTACTAAACTAAAGCTTTGATTAAAATGAAAGGCCTAATTAACATCAATTGTGAGTCTAAGTTTAAGTTATCTTAGATTTCTCTTATTTAAGAGGCCAATTTTGGATTAAAGTCTGCCAGTAGACTCCTGAAACTGGTATGCGTTTGTGACCAGGACATGCCTATGCACTCCTCTCCCGTTCCACTAGACTCGGGATGCCAGGAAAGAGCCCAGAGGTTGGGCCGCATTGGCGACACTTTTATGTCAAACGTTCTATCATCGTGGGGAGGTTACGGATACGGATGCGAATGGACCCAGTTACGGTCCTTTGAACTATGCACGACGAATCGGCATTTTACGCTCATTTCCGTAGCCGGGCCCCTGCCCGGGGGTGGCGGCTGCTGTGTGGCACGAATGCTTTGTGCCTGTCAACCGAGCGGAACTAATTTCAAGGCTGCACCTGCACGGCGGTGGTGCAAGTGGGGTGGTGGATGACGCAAGTGGTGCGAGTGCGCACCACCCCCTGCCACCCTGCCTGGGACGAGAATACTCCGATTTGCGCATCACTTCGATTGCTAGCACATTAACATTCTTTTATTTTACAAGGTCTAATTTTGATTTGGGCTTAAAATTCGACGGCCTCCGGAGGCCTTCCGCAGGACTAGTGATCCATAGCGTCCTTGACGCCGCACTCCCCGTACGCCTGCAGCTCCTCCGGCCGGAAGTAGGAGCTCTGCATGCTGTAGAGCCGGTCGATCGGATTGATCATCGGCGTTTGGGCGAAAGGACCCATCAGCTGCTGGAAAGTCGCATAGCTAAGCCCCAGGATGGTGTTCAAAATGGGCTCGTTGTTTTTGTTGCAGTTTTCTGCGGGAAAATATTTAAATTAGTAATTTGCTAAACAGTTTTTCAATTGCATAACTACCTTTGTTGGTCTCCAAGCAGTTGAAGGGCACTTGCTCCTGCTCGTCCTTGATGGTGCAACGGGTCGCCATCCGGCTCATTCCATCGGAGGCTGTGGAGTAAGGCGACTCCATTTGCGATTCACTGTCGCTGTGGGCCTCGTCCTTGATCTTTGCGGCCAGACTGCTGTCCAGAGACTCCTGCGAGTCCTGCGAATCACTAGCTCCCTTGCTGGGCGGCTCTTGTTTGGCTTTCTTTTGAATTTTTTTTACTTTGGCCCGTTGGTTTTGGAACCATACCTGAAAGGATGAAAGAAGAACTTGAATATAGGACTCATGGTTGGAAATGTAATATATTTACCTGCACTATCCTCAGGCTCAAACCAGTCTCCTTTGCCAGATTCTCTCTCACTTTGCGACAGGGCTTTGGCGACACTTCAAAAGATGCTTTGAAGGCTCGCCGCTGCTGCGTGTTCAGAATGGTCCTTGGGCGTTTGGGGCCACGCCTACCGTCCAGCTTGGGCGGAAAGAGCTCATCGCCGTAGAAATCTACAAATAATCATTTACAGACTAGAAATCTGGTGGAGTTTTTTGGGAGGACCTACCATATCCTTGCAGCATCTCCACCTCCTTCTCGTAGTCAAAGCGACAGAAGAGCTGCCCCTGCTTGACCACATATTGCTCCCCCTTCTTCAGCAGGACTCCGCAGACCACGCAGGCAAAGCACTTCAGATGGAAGACGTTCTCGTGGCAGCGCATGACGAGCTCGTCAGAGGCGATTTTATGGCCACAGCCAAGGCATCGATTGCGGATGTAGAGCCTGGCAAGAAAAGATTTAAGGATTAAAGTTTAAATAAAGGATCTATGCCAAATTGGATTAAAAAAAAATTCATCTGAAACTTGAATATCTGAATAATACAACTTAAAAGCTTTAAACGTGGAGGATACGTTCAACCTTTGGTAGGGAGCAAAGGTCACGCGGGAGTCACACTCACCTCTCGTAGTCAATGCGGCAGTAGAGCTTGCCCTCCCTCGCGAAGCAGGAGTGCACCAGGTGCAACGAGCAGGCGGTGCACTTGAGGCAGCCCTCGTGGAATGAGTTCTCCACCACGCGCATGATGTAGCGATCACAAATTGGCTGGCAGCAGTGGGCGCACTGGCTGGGCGGCTGTGGTACTCCCACGGGCAGGGGTCCTGCGCCCACTCCGGCGCCCATTCCCACTGCCCCTCCCACTGCCATTCCGATGCTGGGACCCATTCCCTGAGGTCCTTGCGGAGTCGTTGTTGGAGGTGCTGGCGTTGCAAAGCCGTCCATTCCATTCAGGCTGCACTCCCCCAAGGTGATACGCTGGCAGGGGGGCAGTGGGGGCAGGGATGTCAGAGGGGGTCCTGGTCCGGGCATTTGCTGCTGCTTGTTTATGGGATGGTGGTTGTTGCTGGAAATGTTGCTGCTGTTGTGGTTGCTGCAACTTCCGTTGACGTTTCTGCTGACTGACGCCATTTTGTCATTGTGGGCTTTGCCACTTGATGTTGTACCCACACCCGTGCCTCGACCTGTTCCTGTTCCTGTTCCTGTCACCCGGACCACTTCCAGGACCACTTTCTGTTGTCGTTACTGCTGCTGTTGCTGGTGTTGTTAACATGCGTTCATTTCCGTTCAACAGCAGTTGATTGAGGCCCCCAGCCTGCGGTTGTCCTGCCGATCCTGGTTGTCCGGGCCCTCCTCCGGCCTGGTGCTGGTGCTGCTGCTGCTGTTGACATTTTATGTCCATTGGAACTATTTTGGTTTTGCGGTCGTGTCGTGGCCCCGTCCCAGGACATGCAAATGAGAAACATTTCAGATATTTTTATTTTCGCTCCGGCATGCACATTGTGGGCAGTGGATACAGTGTATAAGTGTGGGTGCGAGCCTGTGTGTGCTTGTATGTTTGTGTTTGTGGGCTTAAAATTTACAATGGCAAAAACTATGCCCCCTGCCAAAGGGATTTTGTATTTGCGGTCCACTCCACGCTGTCCATATAAACCGGGCCAGTGTCCAGTCCAGAACCGCTGCGAGTTGTAGTAAATTTGTGGTTTTGCAATTATTGAAATGACTTTTCCACTGCACTCGAAATACCCATCAGCAAAAAAAATAAAGAGTGAGGTAAAAGGATGGGCGGGCAAAAAAAAAAACGGGGAAAATACGGCCTACATGGCGTATGCGTGCTTTTGTTTCGGGTTGGTGGCAAAAATTACTGTACATTTGCGGTGCTGACTGGTTTGGCTGTTTGGCTTTTTGTGCCTTGTTGTCTCAATTTATGGCAAATTGCTGAAATTTCACCGTAATTTGTTTCCCAGCTTTTGTGTGTCCTGTATATGTCCTGTGTGTGTCCTGGATGTCCTATGTGTGGCTGTCATGCTCGTTTTTCCGAGTCTTTTTCTGTTGTTATCGTTGCATTGTCGGGATGCTGGCGTTCGAGTGGTAGAGTGATTTAAATGTGTGTGTAATTTCATTAAATTTTTGCCAACATTATATCTGGTATGCCAATTTATGCCAGAAATATGCGCAGAATGTTAAAGTATTCCAACAATCACATGTGCATTAAAATACTGCTACACCTCTTCCACTGATTGATTTAAATCGGTTTCTCTAACAAGATTGCTGTTTTCAGTTTTGGCTGCCAAATTGCACAACCAATTTAACTCAATCCAATGGCTGTTAGTCAATTTAATTGAATAAAAATCTATTCTAGCCAGAATATTAGTTTTTGGGAATCACGTTTTGTTTTTATGGCTTCCTGCGGATTACTTGTTAATCCTCTCACTTCCATCAGACTCCGGCTTTCGACACTTAGGAATAATAGGAACAATATTGAGAAGTGCAGCGGAATAAGCTGATCTCAGGCCGCACCTGTTACACTTTTGAATCCCTTTGCCCTTTGGCATTTGGAGTTTGACATTCGCTTGGAAATATTCCACCATGTTGAACGGACATGTCAGGGCATAGCCCTCAAGGATTTGCGGCGACAAGTGCAAATCCGACATTGATAGTCCTGTGCTTAGAACACCCACCCTGCACCACCTCCTCCGTTATAATTAGACTCTAATGTGCAGCAGGACCACCCCTTATAACTCGATTATAAATGAATTGAATTGAATCCGGGGCTAACCAGGGCATTTAAATGAATCAACAGGGAGACAGGGAGGATTTTCACCCTAGGATTTCAAGCCGGGGTCTTATGATTTCGGTTTCGTCGGCTGGCGGCATATGTTGGCAGTCGTCTGCCAGGAAACCCTTGCCAGGATGCCAGGCTGCAGGCTGGCAGGATGCTGTGTGCTGCCGCTGTTTCTGCTTTTGCTCCTGCTGCCGCTTCAGCTCCTGCTCCTTGTACGGCTGCCACAGATTTCGCTGTCAGTTGCCAGCAACTAGAAACTCGCAGCTCGGCAGCAACTGACAGCGTTTTATTTAATCGGATTTGGGTAGACAATGGAAGCTGCTATGCCGCTCAGTTCCGTTCCGATTTGTTGTGCCAGCAATCGGGGCACAAATGCTTTGTTTTGGCCTAATCTCTGACAGAAGTCAAAATTTGCTTTGCACTGGAAAATATGTTGAAATTTGCTCTGGCCCTTGGCCAGTTGGATAAGAGTGGCGGAAAAAGGCTCAAGTTGCAGTAAAATATTGATGTTTTTAAGGTACACAGATTTCTTTGTTTTGTCTTAAAATGGGTTGAAGTAATTGCCCATATTAGGATTTACTTTTAAATAATTTAGACATTTAAGTATCGAATCTTTTATGGAAATTAAAAAAAAAGCGGTAACTGTGTTAAATGTTATTCTAAAAAATCTTTTTATAAAAGGCTTCCACACATTTGTATTTAAGTCCAGTCAGTTTTCTGTGTTAACAAAATGCCGACGGTAAGGACGGAAATGAAGCCCTTAAAAAAGCCGTCGGCTTTCAGTTTTCCAACCGAACTTCCTATTCAGAAACAGGACTCCCAAGATGCCCAGGATACTTACACATGCCAATCTGCATCGGATGTTGTTCGTCGATCATAGTTTTGATTTATTATTCACACTCACAGGTTTCTACATAATTTTTTCACTTAGATTTCGATGTTTTCTATGCACATTTTATTTCAAAGGACCTCTCATAAAAGTATCCTTCTTAAAACTTGTTTTTAGACTCGCTGGAGTCTGTGATTGCAACTGGGCAGTGTCTGTCCGGTGGTGTCCGGCAGTATTGGACTCCTTGACCTGGCCCTGTTACGAAACGCGATGCTTGAATGATTACGGACCTCTGATGTTAATGAAATTTGTTAAAAATCATTTGGCAAATGCACAGGCATCTGCCGGGAGTTGGCTAGGAAATTCTCTCCGCACGAAGGAGAAATGGCCAGTCGGTGGCTGTGTGCGTGTGCGCCATTTTGGCCCGAGTCCTTTCCGCGGGCGCCATCCCCTGAACCAGTTGAGAGCCAGCCATTTTCGGCCGTCTTCCCCACCCGGTGGGGCGCATGCGTTGGCCCCGCATCCTTCTGGGAGGTCCTGCGAAGTCCTTAGCAGCTCGGGTGGCGCTTCTGAGTTGTTTTGCCTTTGTTTTTGCACTTTTGACTTTAGTCTTTGTCTTTGCCAGTCGTGGGGCTCGTTGTTCAGGTCTTTTATTTATTTTGTTGTACTATACGTATTTTGTATTGACAAAAGGATGTTTGGCTCGGCGATTTCTTGCTTGCTTTGTCGCCTCAGCTACAACATCCCCCAAAAGGACTCTGTTCTGCTCTGCTCTAGGAATGTTGTTTTTCTCCCTTTTTCTGTTTTTTTTATTTTTTTATTTTCCTTTGCTTTCCACAGTTTTTCTCCATTTTTTTCGCAGTGGCTTCCACATTTTAAATTTATTGATTTTCGATGGAAGGATATTAAAGTCTAGCCCCTAGTACAGCCATTTTATGGCTTTAGTTCAATTAAAGAGCCTGTCCTGCTAATGACGACGGCTCTTTAAACTTTTGGCCAAATGAATTCCGGTCCATTAAGCCGGAGAGCGCGCCAAACATTAATGTCTAAGCACTTGCCGGTTGGCTGACTACTGACTGCTTCACGTCTAGCTGCGAGATGAGGACTTGTCTGGCCAGGACTCTTGCTGCCTCCTCTGCTTCACGCTGCTAGCTCTTGCCCAGCTGCCTGACTGGCTGGCTGCCTTCAAAAATTTCCAGAAAGTTTCGCAAACGCGAACGTGTTACTTACAATTAGTGTTCGGGCGGGCCATTTGACTGCGAGCCACCTTGGCGATTATGACGGCAATAATTATGTGCGGCAATCGTCGTGATTCTTAATCGCAGCCAGAAACAGGGGTCAGGGTAAATAACTTAACCTCAGGGCGGTCAGAGGGCTTGAAGATACATCTGGGGTGTATCATGTGGGCCATAATTAAATTAATAATTTAGTTTCCCTTAACTAGATGTGTGATTTATTGGTTTAATTATTTCATTAGTAGAGAGTCATGTCCGGAAATAAACAATTAATGGACTGCAGAACAAAGAAAACACACAAAATAATTAAATAATGGATAGGTTAATACCCAGGGAACTTCCAGAAACTAAAATCTCTTAATATGGTTGAGGGGGTATTCTACTGAAATCATAAACACTATTATTTTGGCGCCCCTGGGATTCTGTAAATTCCAAAACATGGCCTGTCGACACTCCGACAGCCTTCGATGCCAAAACTCTGGCACCCGCGACGAAACTTTTGGCACTTTGTCTACGCGCCGCCTAGACAAGGCTACAGAAATTCTGGACCCAGGGGGACCCGGGAACTAGGGACTGGGGGCGGGGTGCTTGTCATTTGGGCAACTCTCCGATGTCATCGCCCCGCCAGACTTGAGACTTCATACCTCGCTCGGCACTTGCACTCCTGCTCCGGCTCCTGCTAATGACAAAGATTAATTTGGGTCACTGTGCTGCCGACAACCAGGCACCCCTTCGTCCTTTCAAAAAGGGGGGCAGGGCACGGGTACGGCCCCAAACTCTAGCACTAATACACATGCGGGAATTATGCGCGTGCCTTTTGTATGAATGGATGTGCAACCGGCGGTGGCAAGCGGCGGGAAGTGCGGCCTCGGACATTGTTCGGGGTTAATTAAACACGACATGTGTGGCATAGCATGCATTTGTGCCGGGGGTGTGGGGCTGCGCCTCCCGCAAGTGTGAACTGTGAACTCCGACCTCCGAATAGGGGGCCTGGCGCTAATCAATGCGCTATAATAGACAAATGGCCCGCCGCCCTCGCTGCGAGTTCATTACGAATGGATTGCCGGCCTGGCGATGCGTTTATGAAGTCCCGATGCCGATTGCAGTTTCAGTTTCTATGGCAGTGGCCAGATAATGGCGGAAAACTGATTTATAAGCCAGGGAATGGGGGATCGTTTTGGGGTTTTGAATAGGTTTTTCATTCAATAAACCCCAAATAACCGTTTAAATACTCGTTAAGCCAAAATTAACCAACAAATTCCAGATAAAAGGATCAAAAACAATGGACAGCAACAAAAAGGACAAATATCTCTGAATGACGTGATAAATTTCTACAAATCCTCGACTATTTCCGCTCTTCAAGTCTCCGAGCGGGGCAGCTGCATTTGTATGCAGGAAAAGCCGCCCCATAAATGTCCTTACATGAGGATCCCCGCTGCTCTGACCTGACCTGTTGAGCCAATCAGACCGTCAGGGCCACAAATATAAAAAAACAACAGCAACAAAATAAATAAATAAACAAATATGTATTTATTTATGTGACCCGAGGAGGCGACGGCGGCCCAGCAAACGCAGAATGAATAAAATATTTGGCATTACAAATTGTTGCGATTTTTTGTTGGCCCAAAGGGATGCGAATCAGGATGCGGATGCTCGGTGGGTGGTGGCAGCTCCGAAGGGGATGCTGGGTGGCAACAAAGTAACGCTGAATTATGCGTTGACCAGGACCGAGGCTCTACCAATTCTACGTGGCCGGCGACAGGCCTAAAAAATAAATGAAACAATTTACCTCAAGGCATAATAAAAGTTCATGGCTGACAGTACAAAACGGAGGGAAAATGTGCAAAGTTCAGAGGGCGAACTGGTGCATGCACTAAGAAAAATATAAAGTAACTAAGGAAAGTATAAATAAGAAAACTAACAAAAGTCAGATTTTCTTTCAAAAGAAAATAAATGTATATTTTGTGACGAAAATGTTTAATGTTTTTTCTTCAGTGAGAAACCTGGCCAGACGCAAGGATACTTCTTCCAGCCCGGCTGAGTCAATATTTGATGGCAATTTTCGGCTACGTTTCCAATAACCATTACGGATGGCAGATAACACGAAATTGCGAACATTTCCCGCACAGCACCCCACCGCACAGCGGGTTAAAACAAATAGTTTAGCCGAACTACAAATAAAACACTTCCTTGACGCAGCTTGGCTCGGACTCCTTGTCTCCACATCATATCGAATCAGGAAAGCCGAATCGAGGCCCCGCAGTTACTCAGCAGGAGGCCTTTACGGATCCGGGCTGGCGTCTATATCACAATACTTTAAAGCCTGTCGTCCCCCGTATTCCGAAAGTGGGTTTATTCCTACGCCATTCCGGTTAAGCCCCCGGTCTTTGTGTTTGCCTCCTCGCAGAAATTCCAAATCCGCTCTTAAAGGATTTGTGCATCATCGTTTTGTGCGCTGCGCTCATCATCCTCATCATCGTCAGCATCCTGGCGTTCCGGCGTCCTCCCGCCCTGCCATCACCATCAGATTCAGATTTAGCTCCTTTGGCATTGTGTCCTGCGGACGGCGCCTTTATGCGGCTCACTCTTTTCATATTACACGGCATTTGGCTATGACGGACATTCAAATCTTTTCAGCTGAGAAAGCTGAACTGTTTGCTGAATGGGTCCTTTTTTATTGTAGTGGCAGGAGCAGTGATTCTGGGAATTCAGGACACTTATAGGGATATTAAAGATTAAGCTCATGAAAGGCGAGTATCATTGTCCTTAAAATGCTGAATATATTTGATACAAAGCCTAGACATTAAAGCAGGTAATCTTGAAACCCTCAGCGAGGATTCTAAGTTCAAGCCAAGGCCCACTTGATCCCAAAAAGTTACTTTAAAACAGAACCGGAGGGCAGGACTTGACGGCTTCTGGCCGTTGCCACTGTGTGCAAATGGATCAAGGATATTTACCAGAGGCACGGGCTAGATATTCCTGAGAAATGTAAACAGCGCAGAATGCAAACAGTTCCAATCAAATAGCACACAACCAGCAGAAACACACTCGCTCGGATACAGTGCTCGGAAAAAAGCAATGCACATCCACAGACTATGTGCGAGAGCACGAGAACGAACATTTCTGCAAACAAGGACGCAAAATGAGCAAACGACTAACCTAAGGACAACAAAATAAACATTTTGAACTCGACTGAAGCGCCAACCGACGGCCCCCAAGGACACTTGGAGCAAGCCACCCTCCGCCCTCTTTTCATCCTAAGCAGCCGGACAGCCATCAACCCGGGGGGCGAAGGTGGCGGTGGGTTGGTGTAACGAAAACCCCCCAAAGGCTAAGCGCAAATATTACAAGCATTATATGAATGTCTATGCTTATGCAAGTGGCAGTGTGTGTGTCCATGTATTTAGACGCCAGCAACATGCTGAGAGAAGAGCCAGGAGAATGGGAATGGAAATGGCAGGACCACCTTCCCTTCTGATCCCGGCCGGGAACAAAATCCGAGTCAGCACTTTCGGCGAAGCTGTGCATCCCAGACCCCAAGCTCTAGCTCCTGCTCTATGCCGACCTCGTCGCCATTCTCCACTCCCCACTAACCATTCGCATCTCCATCTTTGAGGCTCAGCAAGTCATCAGCACACATAAAGCCAGCAAGATTATGTAGCCCACGGCAGTGGCAGCCGCACCCATTCCATACACTGAGATTAAATAGAAATTGAAAGAATAAAAATTTCAGTGACAAGGAATAGGGGTTTATACTTTCTACTTTATAACTTCTTTAATTTAAACTTTAATTTTAATTTAGTTATCATATAGTTATCATCATTTTAAACTATATAATACCCGGTACTCAGCTACCACTTCCTTTAAGACTATATCCTTCCTAAGAGATCTTTTATCTCCACATTAACACTTCTAACAGATAGTATATCTCATATATATTGTGCTAATTATGTTTAAGTTAAATATATTTTTTCGCAGTGTAACAACCAACAGCGCCAGCAGGCAGCGGAAGTGATGTGATGCGGTCTGCCGGGAAGTCAGGGACTGGAGTTTCGGTTTAGTTTGGCTTGGGTCTGGGTTTGGGGGTTAAGGGTTCGGCTATGGGTTCAGTGTTGCTGGGCCTTCAGGTTGCTGGGGAAGGCAGGATGCCGGGCTGCCAGGATGCCAGGATGTCGGGCTGTTGGGCTGTCGCTGCGGTATTAGACGACAATAGCTCGCCTTTTTGCGCTCGCAGCCCGTGACGTTTGACGCCATGTTTGATGGATGAAAAAGCCATTGATGTTACCAGCTGGGGCGCAAAGGTTACTCGTCTGTGTGCTTTGTGTGTGTGTGACTGGTTAGCCGCTCTAACGGTTCCCAGTGGGTTGACGTGTGTGGGTGGTTGGCTTGGAGGTGTGGGTATGCAAAGATGGCGCAATAGACGACTACGACTACGACGGGAGAACGCAGTGAAGTAACCGCCTCCTGTGGCGTAACTAAATCCTTTGGATTTGGCCAAGCCGGCAACAGTTTTGAGCTGCGTGTGTTTAATGCGCATTTTATGAGTGTGCTGGGTGCTGAAATGGAAATCAGGAGCAGGAGCAGGGCCAGGAGAAGTTTCAGGGCTTTAAAGTGCAAATGGGCGTGTTAAAGTTCGTGGCTCTTTGCCGGGCTTTTGCACCTGGGGGTCTCGTGGCTCTGCCTTGCCTGATAACTGCATGCTGTTGCCAAAAACGGTTGACATTTGGCCAAATTTTCCCAGTCCCCAGTGGCTTGCGGGGCACCCACCTGGCATTAGCATAATTTTGCATAGCTGGCACTTTTGGCTTTGCCGAGCATATTTCACACAAGTGCTGCATATTTTCCGGGGCCACTTAAAACTCAAAATGAAGTCGCTAGAAGACCAGTCCCCTTCATGCAAATCCGACGTGAGAAATGCGCGTATTAATAAATGTGATGAAAGGTGAACGTTTCCCACTAATAAAAATAAGTTGCTTAAATTTACTAAAAGTCTAACTAAGCCTTGGATAATATAAATAAACCTTAACAGTCTTAGAAAGATTTAAATCAACTCTCAAGCTACAAGTTCCATTTCAAGTATTAAAAAAAAGAAAATTTTTATGTTTTTCTTTCTGTGCCTTTGGCTTTCATTTGCCTTTGGGCTTTTGGGGATTTTTTCTTTTATTAGCACGGCAATTTACATTTCAAATTAGCAAGTTCATTGCTAAAAATTCTGGAATTACTTTTCATTTTCATTTTCATTACGAGTAGCCCGAGGACGGCCCCAACTTTCTGTGTCAACTGCGGCGACTTGAGTCCGGCTTGGCCTTACACTTGGAATTCTTATCCGGAGAGGCTGCGCTTTTCCTATGCTAATAAATTAATATAAATTCAAATTTGTTTGCCAACTGCTGCTGCGGCTGCTGCTCCACTCCGCGGCAAAGTGTTATGCGTGTCAAGAAGAAAAACAGACGGAGGACTTTGGGACGAAAAAGAAACGGAAGCCCGAACAAATGGCAAGTTCAATTTTTCTAAATGGCTGCCAAAGTTTCATAAAAACCGCCAATGAAACAAGGCGCCGGCCCCAACTCCGGCCGCTTGAATATTCAATGGCTGCTTCCGCTCCTCGAGTCCGAGTGGCACTTGTGGGGTGGACGGCCAAAGAAGCCGGGTCCTTGGGGACGCAAGACATCCTTAGACAACCATCCCCATCCCAATCCCCATGCACATGATAGCAAAAATCAAACTCGCAAGAAAAAATGTGAGCGCATTGCGAGAAAATGTCTGGAATTCGATGATGCGAGCCCCGGCTGAAAATTGGAGGGCAAGTTGAACTCTCGGGTTCTGAAAGTCTGGAACAACCCTTGCTAACTGGGCGGAAGGGCTAAAAGGATAAGGGAATGGAAGAAATTGCCGGGGTTGTTGCTGAATCGAAAGCATTAGCCACGCGCATTTAAACGGCAATCATTTAACAATTTACAAATCGATGTTTAAAGAGAACTTAAACGGTTTAGTCTTTGGGCCCCCAGGCCTTCCCCTCAGCCTGGACAAACTTTGGCTTTAATGTCCTGGCGGTGGTCGTCAAAATGGCATCCTGGCTGTCATAACAATAACGGCATTTTTAGCACCTCATTAAAAAAGAGTTCATATCGTAGCAGTTCTGACTGAGTCGCCGGGCATCTGACCGATTTCCCAGATTGCCGGATTTTCTTTTTACTGGCATCCATAAACGTTAATGTGGAGCAGCCAGTCCGAAGTACTCGTCAATTTTAACAACAATATTTATTCACCATTTCGACTTCGACTGGGACTGCGACCGCGACAGACAAAACTGGCTCTTAATGGAGGCATTAATTCGCAGACTTTGGCGGACATGGCTTGAGGTGAATGAAATATCAAGGTTGTGGCAAATTCATTCAACAAAATATTATTTTTAAAAACAAACAAGTCATAATTAATTCCCTGGGACCTGAAACTTCATTCTGATTTATAAAGAAATGTTTTTGTTTAAATCTGCATAAGAAACTTTAGCTCAGCCAAGATGAATCTTTTAATTTCTGAAAAGATTTTTTCTCCTCAACGTTTTATTCTTTTCAGCTTTCAGTGCCTCAGCTCCCCCGTTGGATTTAAGGGACGGACTCCAGGCATCTGGGATGGGAGCCGCATAAACAAAGGAACTCTGTGTGTGCAGCTTTGGCTGTCTTTAAGTTTGACTTTATTGTGACAGTTAAAAGCGAAAATAATAGCAGTTAAAATCCCATAAAATGCGTCTTAATCATAAAAATGCGATTATAAAAATGGACGAGCCAGAGGAGAACTCTTTCTCTTCCCCGGACCAGATGCCTTTGTAGCCGGTCGGTGTTGCTATTTTGTTTGTTGCCTTTTTGCTTTTATGAGCTGCGCTTATGCGACGGGAATTTCGGGCTTACGTTAATATGGTGAAGTCCCCACAGCTCCCCCAATGTGACATTTCTAATTGTTTATCATGTCGTGGTTGTGGTGGCGGTCTTAAAGCCACGACTTTTAGATCCCACCAGCTTCAAGTGAGGCCGGCGATTTTTTTTATTAATTGCCCGCGCGGCAACTGCTGGGCGAACCCCAAAAACGCAAATCCTATAAATTTTTTACTACTTATTTACGCCACTACGGCGCATTTAGCCGTGTCAAGCAATCGCATAGCCCAGGTCGTAAAAGTCCAGACCTCGCCCCTGGTTGACACCCCAGGACACTGCGGGAAAAAGTCTAGCTAGAAGGTCAGAAGACTGGGAAATTGGCAGAACTACATCCTAAAGCAGGGATGCGGACTTACATAATCTATTTTTTAAACTAAAAATATTTATATTTTGTTGAAAAAAATATAGTTTTTAGTGTCTGGTTGTTTGGAGTCGTTTGTCGGCCAGGGTCCGTATGGGTGAGAGCTTTTATTTTTGTGAAATTTCATCACGTTTTTATGTTGTGACCACGTGACGCCAGTGGCAGTGCCAGTTCCAGTTTCGGACTCAGACCCCCCGATCTGGGCCAGGCCAGGACAGGCGGCCACACACCTGCTGGCACGTAGGAAATGGAAATGGCACAGAAGTCCGGCGGAGCAGCCAAAGTGTCAGTGTGTAAGCTTGTAGCCTTTTCTTAGATTGCCTTGCTTTCTTTTTTTTTTTTTTTCCTTATTTTCCCTTACTTTCTATACCTCTCCCTTGCTGGGAAATCGGATCGAATCACCTAGTCCTGCCAGGCCGACACTTGAGCTACATATTAAGTGTTCTCGTTACGGCAGCCAAACAGGGTGACCCACTTCTAGTAATGTATGTATGTATGTATATTCTAGATGAAATTCTTTAACTTTAATGTCTAAAATTGGGACATATGTACGTATAAGGCAAAGTTTTCCATACTTATAAAATATTATACTCAGATGACCAACTTAGAAACTTAGATTGTGTAGAAAGTTAACTAAGATCAAAAATATTTTTGCCCAAAAATAATAAGCGTTAAATAAAAAATATGTTTTTCAAATTTCCTAGCCAATCACCCTGTAGGAACAGACAAGCTTAGATTGGAATTAAAAGCGGCGCTGGCTGTCCTTGCATCCCGTAGAGCCTGACATCGTCTTCCCCTGCTGTTCTCTACAGTATCGTATATAGTATCGCACACTGTAGTATATAGAAATGACCCAGCAGAAAGTCCAATCTACCCCCTGCCCGCCAATATGTTTCCATTGAACTGCAAACGGCGGCAGATGTTGCGCCCCAAACGTAGTTGTCGCAAGTAAAATTTGACGAAATTTATGTTGAAATTGTCAGAGCAGAAGGCGGATTTCGTCACCTCCCTCTGGCCGGGATGTGAGGCTGTGGATATGGAGATGTGCACGTGGCGATGGAGAACAGACGGCAGGGGCCAAGGCTTTGAAGCCTTTCATCGGTTGTCCTGGCTACACAGTGTCCTTCTGGTCCTCTTGGCCTCATATACATATTTTTCGCCATTCTATTCGACCGCACAACGTGCAATTGTCAGCAGAAACACGGCGTCATGGCAGTATTTTATGCACTTTCATTTCATGGTCAGTTGGCGTTATGGTTCCGGGTCGAGCAACATGTGTTGCCAATGCGAGTGTTTACAGTCCTGGGTGGTTTTTTCCCCTCCTCAAAGCGTGGTTACATAAAAAGAATCAAACATCCAGGACACTGTTGGTGGAGTCTGGACTCAATAGATTCATAATGGGGTTTAGTCCAAAGAATTCCAGCAATGGATTCTAATTTTTTCACTGCTCAAATCCGTGGAATACCTCCCACTCCTGAATAGTTGCATTCAACCTGTGAGTAGTTCTCTGTGAGTGGAACCACCAACAAATTGCTTATTAAGCTGCCGATGGAAGCCGATGGGTGAGTGGGTGGTGGGTGGAGGTGGGCCAGTAACTGAATGCTTTTATTGCACAAATATTTGCCGTTCGCGTATACTCGTTGGCAAACAAAAAAGGCACGCGACTTTGAGCCAGCGCCAAAAGTATGCAGACAATGTGCAAACAGCCAGAACCCACCTCCTCCACCCACTCACCCAGAATAGATCTATGCTATGTACATGTAAAAACTAATTTTTCATCGGCAAAATAAAAGCGGGAAAATCGGAAAACCAAGCAGAGCCATGCAGACATGCTTTTCGCAAAAGCAAACGATATTTTAACGCGTTTTTTTCTCTGCCCTGCCATGTTGCCAATGGCTTTGTAAATGCAAAAATTTTGTAACAAACAAAACAAAATGGCGGCAGCGGAAGTATCGATGCCCCATGTTGCTCCCATACCTACTCTATGGTTCCCTTCGATTTCTGATGAGGGCCCCTGGTTTCTGTGTTTTATGTAACACATATTTGAGTCTATTAAAAATGCGTTTAAAATGCTTTCTGTGGTTTTACGGTTAAATTGTTAAATTCAAATAAAATTGATTTTTGTTGTACGGACGGGGGAAGGGTATTGGGTAGCACGCGCATATTGCGCATTTTTCCACCAATGCATAGTTGGAAAATTAAATGCAAAAAGGCTTACAACTAACCGAGCTATGCCGCACAACAAAATCATTTGCGAAATGAGGGCTACATGTGATCGAAATGTTTTTGCAGCGAATTCCTTCGTTGGGAATGGCAGGCATGCGGATTAGTAGGAAATTTTAACAGCACCTCTCCATGAATATAGGTAATCTAATAAGAATATTAATGGTAGGATACAAATAATTTCCTCCTAAGGACACAGGTCAATTAGAGACACATGCAATGTCAAGAAACATCGACGATTACATTACGAGTTGGAACTAAAAGGAATAGCCAAACGAAGAAGCTGCTCCCTCCCCCTACTCCTGCTCCTCAATGAAACATGCAACGTAATTTCCATGTGGGTAACCAGCAATTTCTGGCATGTAACATTTTTCAACATCAACAACTCCAACAATATGGCGGCGCTTCCGGCTTGCAACTCCTACACACGAGCACCCACACACACATGCTGATACTGAGACTGATATGCAGCGAAGCGCAAACACTACAAGAAAAATCGTAAGTGAAGCGAATAAAATATTATTTTCTAATGCCCCAAGACAGAAATGGAAGCCGGGGCAGCTGCGAAAGTACTGGCAGTGGAGAAATGGGGAAATCAAGAAAAATTGTTTAGTTCTTTCGCTCGTAGCTCTTTCGTGATGTCGGAGAATAATGGCTTGGGTGTGCTACTTGGGGCTTAATCCATCTTAGTCTAGTCACATCCACTACGATGACGACGGCATAAGGATGCGGATCGGAAGCTAAGGGGCTAAGGACGGCGATGACGACAACAACGAGGACTTTGAAATGTTGCCTTTGGGAAATGTGGAAAAGTGGAAAGAGGACGAATGTAAACAAAAAACGAAATTATTCTGCAGCATTTGTTCTTCTTTTTTTTTTGCTCCTTTTGTTTAAAGCGTTCCATTTTTTTGTGTGCTCATGCGAAAGCGCCTTAAGTTATGCTGCCATTTTTTTCATTCTCCGTTTTCTTAGCCAGCTTTCTTCTATTTTGAGCAATATTTTTTGTAATAATGTTGCCTCGCAGCGAACGCGGCTAAATGAAATGAATTGTGAAAAATGTGCTCCTGCTTCAGTTTCAGTTTCTCCAAGGAGTCGGGACTTTTTTGTGGGTGGTTGGCAGGGCTGGGTGGTTGCTGTTCAGTGGTTGAGCTGGCCGCTTTCGAACTCAATTACATAAGAGCAGCCTGCACACATAGCACTTTGGCAGTTTGTAATTTTCGGCAAATGGCAAGTCACACAGCCAGGACCAGAGTCCTGGCCCCGGTCCAAAAATCACGTAAAATGTCAAATTGCGAAACGTCAGGAAAATGGCGCGTTTGTTTTGTCGCTCCCATCCTTGTCATTTCGCTTTATCTACTATTTTAACGCTCAAGTATTTCTCGGAGCCCCTCAATTCCCAATACCCACCCACCCCTCACGCCTACCCCACCCCCCAACAGCATTCAAAGCACACAACAAAAATGCCAACAATCCAAAGTTGAGTTTTCTTTGGAATTTCTTGACGTTTTTTTCCGTTTCGGCTCCTTAAACTTTTTTCCTGTTTTCCTTTCCTTTTTTTTGACATCTCTGCTGGGGCGGCAACATGCGCGCGCCACAATGACAATTGCTTATTTGTGTTTGTGAGTGTGTGTGTGCGAGTGTGCTGGTGTGCGTGTGTGGGGGTGTGGGTGGTTTATGGGGGTGGCACTGCCACAGTTAACATGTAACTTCAACGTCAAGTCAAACGGATGTCGTCCTCGTCCTCGTCGCCATTTTGTTTTTTGCCATTGAAGCACAGAAAGGAATAAGGTTAGAATCTAATATAGAATGTTTTTTATTTTTATTTGAAAAGTATTTTTTTTTAATTTAAACAACTAGATGCCTTTAAATTTTATTATGTCTGGGCCACCACTAAGGATATAATTGGATACATGATTATTTACCTTTTTGAATAGGTTTTTTATATGACAGTATATTACCTGAAGTTAAATATCAATGCTGCTGTTCCCTAGTTTCTCTCTCTGTAGCTTCCTTTTTTCATGGCTTTCATGACTGTTGACTGCTCTCGTCTTGTCTGTGACTCTTATGGCCCTGTTTTGTATGTTTGCGGAGCTGCGTTTTGCTACGCATTCCGTTGGTATTCTACCATTAATACTTGTCTACTTAACGGTAAATTACAGACATTAAACGCACGCACCCACACACCTCGCACTTCCTCGCCGAAAAAGAGTGTGTGCGTGTCCCTGCCTGAGTATTGGTGTTTTGGGGTGGGGGACTGGCAGGATGACAGGACCAAAGGACACCCCCCAACCAGGACCCCACTCGGATGTGCTTATTTGTTGTCAGTGCGCGTCAAACATTTGAAAACATTTATTTTTGCCCCGTACGAATGCTTCAATACTCGTAAAGCTTTGCCAGCTGACAGCTCGTCGCCAGTTGCCAGTTTATTTTTTGCCACGCCCCCGTTCCCGCCCCGGCTCTCAATTCGGTTCGGAGTCCGGAGTCTCTTTCCCCACCGGAGTGTAGGCCGTGATAAATGGCAGGACACTGCCTGACTAGGAGGCTTCTATTTGGCCCACAAAACTTGAAAATGATTCGGGCTTAAAAAGATTTTTGCTTTAAAGATTTAAGGATGGATCCTTTGGGTCTTTAATTTATTTTAAGCATTTATATCCGCAAGCTATTAAGATTATACTTGCTTTAAAAAGAAAACATTCAATGGTTCTCAAATAAAATAGAAATAGGAGTTCTATGGAAATTGTTAGGAAAAACATATGTATATTCTCCATCTGATACAAAAAATCTGAAATATCCTTTTAGTTTGATTTAATTCTTCCACCCGAGTTTTGAGCGGCAAGGCCGAAGAATCAACAGAAAGTAAAACAATACCCAAAATCAAACACACAGGACGACTGAAAGGTGATGCACGTTTCCCTGCCGCAGAATATCCTCCTGGCCAGGATCCGGCTCAGGATTGAAGTGGATGGAGGAGGCGGGGCGGGGGCTAGGACTTGTAAAATACTTTTGTGTAACTTTGGCTGAAAACTTTATTTTGTGTATTATATATCCTGTTAACAATATACTTCAGTGCCGTTGCTGGCGCTTCAAAGGAACAACAAAGCCCAACAGTCACTTAGCACTAGAAGGACGTGTGTGTGTGTGTGTGCTACAGTGCTAGTGTGTGAGTGTGAGAGGCTTGTGTGTGTGTGCGGTTTCCGTTGGCCAACAACGTAAGTTGGTTTGTCTCATGAGCAGCGCCGAATGCTTTCAGCTTTCTTTTGTTTAAAATTTGGTTTTGTGTCAGCAACCACATGAACGCACACACACAAAAAAACCCCTACCCTTACACACACAAAGCCAAATTGTTTTAAAAGAAAGTCAAAGGTCTTTACTGACAAACAAGAAAGCCGGAGAAAGCGGTGGGACTGGGCCGGGTCTGAGCAAATAGGTGGCTCCGGCGAACAAAACTTTTTCAAACTAAACAAGTCATGCACATTTTTGGGCCTCACTGTACCGTCGGTGTATGTACGTGTGTATCTGTGGCTCTGTTTGCTTATGTGTGGTTGATGGCCTCACTTCCGATTCCGTTGCAGGCGGAGCCGTCCTCCTGTACACGCATATGTACATATGCAAATTTTTCGTTGCCGGTTATTTTGAGGAAATTTGCATTAGTCCTGTAGAAAAGTTTCTGGTACATTTGCATATTTCACTTGAAAACTTCTTCGGCCTTACAGGGTAAAAATATATGTATATACATCCTGACTTTAATACCAATCGAAATTACGCATATTCATGCATTGGCTTTGGGCATTGAGGTGTGATATTTATTCAGTAGACAGATTAGTAGTTTTAATTTTAGAAACTTTCAGAGGGATCTGGCTGTTTACCATTCTATTGCATACTATGTTTAACCAATATTAATGTAGATAATTTAAGCATTTAATAACTCGCTAAAACCTTCCTTGAAAAAGCTACTTATCCAGTAGCTACAATTTCTGTCCCAGGACTAAGCTTTCTTTCCCTTGGGACTTTAACACAAATCACAGAAAGGGCCGCCCAGCAAAGGGCCATAAATACAAAATTGACACTATTACACGGCCATTCACAGCATCACCCCTTAATGTCCTGAAGCCCCGCCTTTCCCAACCACCGCCCACCTCCCTCCTTTACCTGTTTGCCGAGTTTTCACAGCCGGCGGAGCGCGTGTCTGCCTTAATGGACACCTTCCAGATTAATTGCTGCCGGCTGAAGCGTTCTAATGGCAGCGCCGGCGACCACATGAACCGCAAAAAGAACAAAGCAGCATTAAGCTGGGAGCGCGGCGGAACGGGTGGGATGTGGGGTGGGGTGCCGGGAAGGTCGTGTGTTTAACCAGTCAAAGTCACGTGTCAAATAAAATGTCAACAAAACAATTGAGTTATTTATTTGGGCATCCTTCGCCTTCAATCCGGCCGAGGGCGGCAGGGCGTTTAATTTTAGCCGCCCACCGGATCCGGAGACGGAGGAGCGTGCGTTGGGTATTTAAAAATCCATTGGCGGTCATTCGGCTAAATCCGAGAGTTACTTTGTCAGTTGGACGGCTCAAGTGTTGAGTTCATTGCAATGCAAGGCGGGAGACTAGTTTTGGGTCGGCCGGAGTAACCTCTACACAGAGAGAAATTTTTCTAGAACTACAAGCCAACAAGATAGGGGATGTTGGTTTTCAATAGGTATTTATCAATGAAAATTCAACCAAAGGTGTATTTTTCTAATAGCAATTTTCTCTCAGTGCAAAGAAGGCGCTCAATTGACACGTGCCGGCCGCAGCATCAGGATGTGCTCGCATTGGTATCCTTGCGGGCTGCTGCTAAATGATTTTCTAGTTGCCAGGCAGCAGGATTAGCCGATGACGGGAGTGTCGCCTGGCCTATCGAAGTCCTGGGCCTGGCCTATGCCTAGACCGAGTAATGCCCTAAGCCGAGAGATGCTCAATTGAAACGAAAATGATATTTGCACAGGCCGGGCCTGGGAGGCCGCTGGCTGTTTGAGTCCTGTGAGCATCCTTTTCGGAGCTCGCTGCTAAGCAAATACAAATAAAGACCTTTGATGTGAATTTATTGCCAATCGCCAGAGATGAGGATGTGGCACAGGGGGTGGGATGTTCCTCGGCCGCTGTGGAGAAGCAGGGTAGGAGGCGGATAAGCCAGGGCGTGAGAAACATCCCGAAGAAATTTGCACAACAAATGTTTATGAATTTTGTGTGGCCTCAGTGGATGCATAAATAATGCATGTGCGCCGAGTAATATGGCCATTGAATATATGAATCCAAGTGCCAATGCCTTGTGCATTTATATGCGCATAAATAAAGCAAAATATTCCATTTAGATATTGACTGGCAGGACAACCTTTAGGATGAGGACGAGTACAAGGACCAGTGTTTCATATTGTAATGTTTTTCATTCTCATTCATAAATACTTTTCGTCATAAAACCTCAAAGTCACTCGGCACGTGGAAATTATGAGACTCCCAGCCGCAGCAGGCGGAGAATGTCATAAACTGAGTCATGGCCTTATCCCGATATCCTTCCCCGGCTACATTTTTGAACTCCTTCCCGGGCCCACTCCAAACGGCATAAATTATGTAAATGCAGGCCGGGGAAGCTGTCTCAATCCGGGCGAGGCCCAAACCCGATGCTCCTGGTACTACTATTAGTGCAAGTCCGGGTTGTCGGTCCATTAGGCTCACCACACGCTCTGACCTCCGCCCACACCCACTCCTGGGGAGAGATTTCAACAACATGTTGCGGGCCCGAGCCTCGAACAAAAAAGGTCAACATTTTACGGTTGATTAAAGTGCGCCAGGCTGCCTTGGCTCGAAGCGTTTTTGGGTCTCGCAAATTGCTGGAATATTTAATGAAGTGCATAAAAATAATTTGCAAAAATATTTCATGCATTTCGGTTGAAAAAGATTGAACATTCATATATATGTATGTATGTATCTCGGTTCGGTTCGGTTTGGATCAGTTTTTGTTTTTGCCCATTTTTGTCAAAGTTGGTTTTTTGTGCATTTTATTTGTAAAACCGCCGTTGGCCAATTTGCGCATATTTGTTAATGGAAATTGTTTAAATGGCCCGAAGTATTTGCCCAAATAGACTGCCGCTGCTGCTGCCAAGTGGTTCTGTGCTGGCCAGAACCCGCGGCCGTAATTGAGTGAGAGAACAAAAGGTCAACTTTTTTTCGTGCACCCACATCACCTCTGAACCTTTGACCCTCGTCTTAGCTGGACTCGCTGGACTTAAATGTGGCACACAACTCCGGCTTATCCCTGCGGCTCGGGTCCTTTTATTAGAGCAAAAAATATTTCAATTATTTGCAGGCCTAAGCCGTTCCAGACTCCAGACTTAGCAAGGTGTTAATTTGGCTAATTTCGCTGCCGGCTCGAATATTTCGAATTATTTTATATAAAACAATTTGCAAACAAAAGGTCTGAGTTTTGGTGAAAGTAGTATAATACTTTCTGAAAATGGTTCATGTTTATATAGTAACTCTGGTTCTCAAAGAACCCACAGTTGAATATTTAATAGCTTAAGTCAAATGAAATATTTAAGGGATGATCTTATTTTAGTTTAGTTTAAGTTAAATAAAATGTAATCTTGTTTCAATTGTTAGTGTTTTCATCGAAATAAATTATCAAACGAGTTCTTTTTTTGGAACCCTACGTTCAATCGCAATAACAATGATGATCGCTTTTTTGCTCATTACTATTCGGATGGTGACAGATTGCGTTGCCTGACAAGCCCAGTTTCTGCTTGGTCCCCATCCTCATCCTGGTTTCTATCCGGGAAAAACTCGTCATCACCATGGCCCACCCCTCCGAGCCCGAAAATCGAACCCTGATGGTGGCTGCAGCCGGAGGAGGAACAAGGACAAGCCCGCATCGTAAAAAGCGTAGCACATAAATGACGAGGCAGTTTCCAGCGGAACGGGATGATGAGGACCAGGACAGGTCCGGGGCCGATGGCAGCCAACTAGCAGCTTATTGGACAAGTGGCTCCTTGTTTTGCGGAAAGTGTTGATGCCTTTTTTGTTTTCCGGGCGGTCGACGAGATTTTATGGCGCAGAAAATTGAATGATTGATCGCAAAAATAGGCGCAACTAATTAATTTTCAACCCTGGCAGTTGGGGTGTTGAAGGAGGCGTGGCTGCAACACTGATGTCGGACCGGCGGCCACCTGCAAAGGAACACCTACCCCTGGCAGCAAGAAGTTTCACTTTTGTCACACATTTGCATAATTTGCAAGTTAATTTAAATGACTTCATCGGGAGGATATAAGGGATTTTCACACGTGCGTGCGTGGGTCGTAGACATTTTTTGAGCTTTGTGGCGGCTCCGGCTAAGCCTGGCACGCCCCTCAGTCTCAGCCCTTTCCGGCAACCGCAATGCCACTTTTTGCGGTTCACTTCATTTTTGTCATTAAGTTGGGCGAGTGGGAAGTGGCATTTCCATCTCATCCACAACTCCGCCCCGGCACGTGGAGATGATTTAGCTCCTGCCGAAATAGTAGTTTTCATCCAGTCGTCAGACTAATTTATTCATGACATCATCATTAAGATGTCGTGGCATCTCGAATCCTTTGAAGCGGCGCCTTCACCTCCGTATTTACCTAATCGGAGTCGTCGTCGTCTTCTCAGAGGGCACAGCTCCTTTTCCTGCGCCAGTTTCCGTTTGCTCTTATTTATGTTTACTTTGCGTCGAGCCAAGGCAACCAGGCAACTACTTTGTTTATGTTGGGCTTTCTCCTCATCCCGCCGGAGGCTTTCACGGACCCAACCGGGTCCTATACGTGGGGACCCTTTGCTTCTCCCATGAATTTTAATAAGTGTAGCATCGGGAAGTGTGTGGGGCTCTGCCTCTGGAGCTTGTCAAGTCGAATTTGAAAACATCAACCTCAACTGGCAATAATGGGTGTGGTTTCTCTTGTATCCGTACAGTTTTTGATTCATGTTGAGGGTTGGACCGCTTCCGACAGTCGATGGCCCCTGAAATACTGAATTGAGAGTCGGTCCAATCGAAAAATATCATGTGACGTTACCTTTCAGTTCTGCCTTAACTTTCAATAATTAATTAGTAAAACATAAATCATATTCAGAGATTCTTTAATTTTCTTACCACAGGTCATCCTGGTGAGCGGCTCTCAATATCCCAAAGCCATTCTTCTGACAAGGAAGGCCTTCAATTTTCGAGCCCTTTGACATCCAGCGCCTGTCATGCAACTGCGTCCCGCTCTAACCGAGTCTGGAGTCCTGTTGGTAATTAACTTTGCAACACTTGCCGTGGCCATGAATGGGAAACTGGCCTTCGAGTGCGGCTCGAGAGACGCACACGCAGCATGGAGCTTTTTGTGGCAGGAGTAAGTATGTGTGTGCTCGTCAGTCGGTCCAGCCGGTGGCCAAATGTTGAAATGTCAACAATGACTCCTTCGTACCGCTGGGGCTCTCGCTGCTGCTGCACTTCATCATGGCCAGAGTCGTGACTTCAAACTTCGGAAGGAGGAGTCCACCACAGTCGCACAGTGTTGGGATCCACAAAAAGGCGAAAATTTACATTTACATTGACTGAATGCTGCCGATGGCCAAAGCGGCATTCATGTCCCGTAACATGTCCTGTGAGCAGGAGTCTGATTGATTTCGAGTGCGTGTGGGTGCACTTTAAAAAAGTATGACAAAAAATGGTTGTAAGTTTTTATTTTTAAATCGTATACATTTTTCAAAGTTAAATCTCTTTAAAATATATAGAAAGAATCAGCAGTGAGTAATATATGATGAGTAATTTAATGTAAGAATAGTGAGTAATATATGAATATGAAAGGTAATACAATAATAATTAGATAATGTTTTTACTTTTTGCATTGGATCCTGAGGTTAAAAAAGAGAAATATTTGTAATGTGTATTGAAAATCATGAAAATTATTCTGTGAAAACCAACACTTTTGATTGGTGTGGGTGTTTTCTCCAAGTGTCTGAGATGGTTGTGTGATGGCCGGTATCGAGTCTAGCGGAAAAACCACCGAACCTATTTGGTTTGTCATTGGACGCAGTGAAGCGTCCACCAATTGGCAGTGGGAGGTAGTGGCTTCCAGAGTGGGCAGTTGCGGGCGTATCCTGAATGGTAGTGTAGCAGGACGATGGCTTCTGGCGACTGGAGTGCCAAAATGTAGCCGGTCGCTGATATTGACATGGGGCGCACGCCAGTGGGTGTTTCTTTTCATGTCCGTACGTGCATGACAAGTGGAGCCTCAATTGGTTGTCCTGCCAAACAGGACCAGCACACACACCGACATCTACAGGAAAGTCGGAGGCAAAAAGCCATGGCCGCTTAACTGCTTTTCTACTGAAGCCATGTTGATTTTTTTCACTGGTTACACTTCGTTTCGGTTCGTTGTTTCTGTCATTTGCCTGCTATGCGGTTGTGCGAGTGCTGTGCATCTGTGTCTGTGTGTGTGTCTGGCAGGATGAGTCCTGCAAGCATGTGCCTCATATCCTTCTGTGTGCATGCATGTGGTGTGCTTGCAATGCAAACTTCCCGCTCTGTTGTCGCTTGTCGTTGGTCTTTTATCGTTTCCTTGTCGTTGTCCTTACAGTCCCGCATGTATTCTCATCCTTAGTTTTCTTTCTTTTCTGTCATTTTTGTAGTGTCATTAGATTGTTTTTTTTTTTTAACTTTTTTTTGCTGATTTTTTTTCTATATTTTTGTATTTTGTTTGTTAAACTAAATGAGTATTTATATTTTTTTAAATCTCGTCTCCCTCGCAGTTACGAAAGTGATCATCTAGCTCATCACGAGTCTCTGCTTTAAATGGGCACAAGCAGCAGACGTGAAGCTTCTTTACAGAATCACACTTTGCCAGGTGGTCGCCGTACTGATCCCAGTCAGCCAGCTGCTTCCAGCAAAAGCAGCACTGCATCTTTTTCTGCTCAAACAATTTTCCATTCACCACGAGCTTGACGCATCGGGATCTACCATTATAGCAATACTCGCATTTGGCTGACCATGGAGTTTTCCGGTTGTCACCATGCAGCACGGCAATCATTTTCAAATCAATTTTACGAATCCCCTCGCACAAATTTAGCACTTTAGCGGGAGCAGATGTCTGGGGATACCCAGGATCATGTGGATAGTACTCCAAAAACATTGGACAGTACGCTGCAGCACGTGCCCCATTTGAAGTTGTACCAGTACCTCCATTTGCATTTATACCAGTGGTGACATTTGTACCAGTACCTCCATTTGCAGTTGTACCAGTGGTGATATTTGTACGAGCACCTCCATTCGAATAGCCTTCATATGATTGATTCCCAGCCAGAGCCGTACCAGTAATGTGTTGGGAGTAGAACTGAACGGCTCGGTAGTTCTGCTGATCGTTCACTTGTTCATAATACTGCTGTTGTTGATGGGAGAACTGGTACCGAGCGTGCTGCTGGCGTTGAGGCTGCTGGTACTGAGGCTGCTGGTAATGAGCCTGCTGGTACTGAGCCTGCTGCTGGAATTGCGGCGGCGGCTGGTACTGCGAAGCCTGTTGGTATCCGTTATACCTCTGCGAAGTCCCAGAGGATTGGTATATCGGCACAGTTCCTGATGCTCCAATTGATCCTCTTTCCATTGTGGGCTGGCCACCATTTCCATGCACATACTGAGGAAGTTGACCTGAAGGCTGCGATTCAGATAGGTTCTCCGGCTTGGGAGCCACATACGGCTGCATCGCTGTAGTCTGCTGACCCTGAAGGCGTTGGAACGAGTCGCGCTGGAATTCTCGCATAAGGTTGGATAGCTGAAAAAACCCCCAATGAAAAATATTAAACAAAACACAAAATAAACTGGGGCATAACCTACCGCTGGAATCATCCGCTCGGGAATCGTTCCCATCATGAAGACGCCCCTTTCCGGTCCGGGGGTGTACATATTCAGCGAGGGAAGCGGATTATTAAAGTCGATGTCCGCAAAGGATCCGTTGAAAGGAGGAGGGGTGTATTGGCTATTACCCTTTTTCAATAAATCCGCCAATTAGATTCTAAACTTACGAAAGCACGTGGTGAAATGTTAAAACTTACGGTGAAGTTGCCATTTAAGTCCTCAAAGAAATCGTAATGCCCGATTGAACTCATTTCTTCGTAAAAGGAAAACGGATCAAAATTTGACATCACTTTTAAGAATTTTAAAAGGTTTTTTTTTTTTGCAAAGCTTCTGCGAATTGGCACGCCGTTTCCGCTGAATCACGTGAAAAAAAGAAAGAGGTGGGAGCACCCCGATAACGTCTAATGCCAGATTACAATTTATCGAAATACAGCTCTGAATCGGTTAGTGCCAGGGCTACTTGAAAAGTTATGATTCCTATTAAGTTTCGATTAACATTTTGGCGACTTCTTCTACACTACATTAAGGACTTCTGCACGTAGACTTCGTTATTTTTCCCTTAACAGAAACATTAAAAATGTATATGTATACATAATATGTATGTATATACGTATTGAATTAAAACATGTATTAAAAAAAAAAGTTCATATTTTTTGCATTATTACCCTTAAATTCAAAAATCATTCAAATTATAATGTGTGGTTTTCAATTACTATGGATCCTTTGCCTTTCCTTTTCCCACATACACACGATTACAGACCACTTGTCCTTAAAGAGGACAACCTCAAGGACTACACATGTTATTCCCGTCCAACTTGAACTCTTGATTGGCTCTTTGCATTTTTTATCGCCGCGATCAGCATCGGTACGTTGGCACATCATTATCAAGTGCCGTCGCACCCTCTGCTTAATCGACCATCGAGTGCCGCGTATCCGTATCTGTAGCAGCCTTCCAATATCCGTATCTGTAAGTGATATATCCCAATAAAAATAAAAAAAAACTCCCAGGAGCACACACACTCGAAGCGTGGCAGCGCGTGTCGCTACTTAATTGTTAAACATTTTGTAACATTTCGCCGAGATTAGCATCGCAAAAAGCAGCCAGAAGGGGAATTTTTCAGAGTGGCCGAGGTACCCTCAGGGTGTGGTCTGGCCTGGGTCTTTGCAAGTCAAACAGGTCCTCTCAATGGGAACGGGAATCGGACGATTGCCCTGCAGATCCGAATCCTACTACTGCGCCGCGGGTAGTTTGTTTGTTGGTGTTGCGATTGCGATGCGCGGATAATCTCCGGCCAGGCACGTGAGTTCCCTGTTTGTTTATTTGTTTCCCAGTCAGCCGGTCATACAGTCACCCAGTCATCCGTCCTTTTGTCCCGTGGCTCTTCACTTCTCGATTCCATCGCTATAGTCGCCGTGAAGGTGTAATATCGTATGTTAAAGGCACCGGCCCGGCAGAAACGGGGGAGCGTACTCCGGGCACGCGGCACAGATTTTTCACATGGATAAGCTTTCCTTCTTTGCTGTCGCACAATATTCCCATTCCAGTTTCAAATTCGCGGGTCAAAAATTCGTGGCTCTCTCCATTTACCTCACATTGAGTTTTCTTTACACAGTGGGTTCTACTGCAAGGGCTAAACGGAAATCTTTTCAAAAAATCTTTCATCCAGATTTTGATCCAGAGTGACGACGAGATCCACAAATCGTTTAATTTATTCCACTACAGTATCTCAAAAATATTGGTCATATCTCAAAATATGATCATCGCAATGAATCATAATGTCGTTCCCGTACATTTTGAAAATTTTGAAGGGAGGTCTATATATTGGCAAAGATATGGCCTTCGCTTGGGGCCATAATGACCATCCACGCATTTTTCAACATTTTGAAGGGCACCAGCAGAAAATTTGACGAAAAATCTCAAAAATATTTTGTCTCTAGATTTTGATGCAGATTTGTGGAGAATAGCTCTACAAATCGTTTAAGGTATTCCGCTATAGAATCAGATGAATATTGGCAAAGATATGGCCTTCGCTTGGGGCCATAATGACCATCCACGCATTTTTCAACATTTTCAAGGGCACCTTCAGTCTTCAATCTTCAGAAAATTTGACGAAAAAGCTAAAAAATATTTTGTTTCTGGATTTTAATGCAGATTTGTGGAGAATAGCTCCACAAATCGTTTAAGGTATTCCGCTATAGAATCAGATGAATATTGGCAAAGGTATGGCCCTCGCTTGGGGCCATAATGACCATCCACGCATTTTTCAACATTTTGAAGGGCACCCTCCAGAAAATTTGACGAAAAAGCTAAAAAATATTTTGTTTCTGGATTTTGATGCAGATTTGTGGAGAATAGCTCCACAAATCGTTCAAGGTATTCCGCTATAGAATCAGATGAATATTGGCAAAGATATGGCCTTCGCTTGGGGCCATAATGACCATCCACGCATTTTTCAACATTTTGAAGGGCACCAGCAGAAAATTTGACGAAAAATCTCAAAAATATTTTGTCTCTAGATTTTGATGCAGATTTGTGAAGAATAGCTCTACAAATCGTTTAAGGTATTCCGCTATAGAATCAGATGAATATTGGCAAAGATATGGCCTTCGCTTGGGGCCATTATGACCATCCACGCATTTTTCAACATTTTGAAGGGCACCCTCCAGAAAATGTGACGAAAAAGCTAAGAAATATTTTGATTCTGGATTTTGATGCAGATTTGTGGAGAATAGCTCCACAAATCGTTTGAGGTATTCCGCTATAGAATCAGATGAATATTGGCAAAGATATGGCCTTCGCTTGGGGCCATAATGACCATCCACACATTTTTCAACATTTTGAAGGGCACCACCAGAAAATGTGACGAAAAAGCTAAGAAATATTTTGATTCTGGATTTTGATGCAGATTTGTGGAGAATAGCTCCACAAATCGTTTGAGGTATTCCGCTATAGAATCAGATGAATATTGGCAAAGATATGGCCTTCGCTTGGGGCCATAATGACCATCCACGCATTTTTCAACATTTTCAAGGGCACCCTCCAGAAAATTTGACGAAAAAGCTAAAAAATATTTTGTTTCTGGATTTTGATGCAGATTTGTGGAGAATAGCTCCACAAATCGTTTGAGGTATTCCGATATAGAATCAGATGAATATTGGCAAAGATATGGCCTTCGCTTGGGGCCATAATGACCATCCACGCATTTTTCAACATTTTGAAGGGCACCCTCCAGAAAATTTGACGAAAAAGCTAAAAAATATTTTGTTTCTGGATTTTGATGCAGATTTGTGGAGAATAGCTCCACAAATCGTTCAAGGTATTCCGCTATAGAATCAGATGAATATTGGCAAAGGTATGGCCTTCGCTTGGGGCCATAATGACCATCCACGCATTTTTCAACATTTTGAAGGGCACCCTCCAGAAAATTTGACGAAAAAGCTAAAAAATATTTTGTTTCTGGATTTTGATGCAGATTTGTGGAGAATAGCTCCACAAATCGTTTGAGGTATTCCGATATAGAATCAGATGAATATTGGCAAAGATATGGCCTTCGCTTGGGGCCATAATGACCATCCACGCATTTTTCAACATTTTCAAGGGCACCCTCCAGAAAATTTGACGAAAAATCTCAAAAATATTTTGTTTCTGGATTTTGATGCAGATTTGTGGAGAATAGCTCCACAAATCGTTCAAGGTATTCCGCTATAGAATCAGATGAATATTGGCAAAGATATGGCCTTCGCTTGGGGCCATAATGACCATCCACGCATTTTTCAACATTTTCAAGGGCACCCTCCAGAAAATTTGACGAAAAAGCTAAAAAATATTTTGTTTCTAGATTTTGATGCAGATTTGTGGAGAATAGCTCCACAAATCGTTTGAGGTATTCCGATATAGAATCAGATGAATATTGGCAAAGATATGGCCTTCGCTTGGGGCCATAATGACCATCCACGCATTTTTCAACATTTTCAAGGGCACCCTCCAGAAAATTTGACGAAAAAGCTAAAAAATATTTTGTTTCTGGATTTTGATGCAGATTTGTGGAGAATAGCTCCACAAATCGTTTGAGGTATTCCGATATAGAATCAGATGAATATTGGCAAAGGTATGGCCTTCGCTTGGGGCCATAATGACCATCCACGCATTTTTCAACATTTTGAAGGGCACCCTCCAGAAAATTTGACGAAAAAGCTAAAAAATATTTTGTTTCTGGATTTTGATGCAGATTTGTGGAGAATAGCTCCACAAATCGTTCAAGGTATTCCGCTATAGAATCAGATGAATATTGGCAAAGATATGGCCTTCGCTTGGGGCCATAATGACCATCCACGCATTTTTCAGCATTTTGAAGGGCACCCACCAGAAAATTTGACGAAAAATCTAAAAAATATTTTGTTTCTAGATTTTGATGCAGATTTGTGGAGAATAGCTCTACAAATCGTTTAAGGTATTCCGCTATAGAATCAGATGAATATTGGCAAAGATATGGCCTTCGCTTGGGGCCATAATGACCATCCACGCATTTTTCAGCATTTTGAAGGGCACCCACCAGAAAATTTGACGAAAAATCTAAAAAATATTTTGTTTCTAGATTTTGATGCAGATTTGTGGAGAATAGCTCTACAAATCGTTTAAGGTATTCCGCTATAGAATCAGATGAATATTGGCAAAGATATGGCCTTCGCTTGGGGCCATAATGACCATCCACGCATTTTTCAACATTTTGAAGGGCACCCACCAGAAAATTTGACGAAAAATCTCAAAAATATTTTGTTTCTAGATTTTGATGCAGATTTGTGAAGAATAGCTCTACAAATCGTTTAAGGTATTCCGCTATAGAATCAGATGAATATTGGCAAAGATATGGCCTTCGCTTGGGGCCATAATGACCATCCACGCATTTTTCAACATTTTGAAGGGCACCCACCAGAAAATTTGACGAAAAATCTAAAAAATATTTTGTTTCTAGATTTTGATGCAGATTTGTGAAGAATAGCTCCACAAATCGTTTAAGGTATTCCGCTATAGAATCAGATGAATATTGGCAAAGATATGGCCTTCGCTTGGGGCCATTATGACCATCCACGCATTTTTCAACATTTTGAAGGGCACCCACCAGAAAATTTGACGAAAAATCTCAAAAATATTTTGTTTCTAGATTTTGATGCAGATTTGTGAAGAATAGCTCCACAAATCGTTTAAGGTATTCCGCTATAGAATCAGATGAATATTGGCAAAGATATGACCTTCGCTTGGGGCCATTATGACCATCCACGCATTTTTCAACATTTTGAAGGGCACCACCAGAAAATGTGACGAAAAAGCTAAGAAATATTTTGATTCTGGATTTTGATGCAGATTTGTGGAGAATAGCTCCACAAATCGTTTGAGGTATTCCGCTATAGAATCAGATGAATATTGGCAAAGATATGGCCTTCGCTTGGGGCCATAATGACCATTTACGCATTTTTCAACATTTTCAAGGGCACCCTTCAGAAAATTTGACGAAAAAGCTAAAAAATATTTTGTTGATTATATGCAGAATGCAGATTTGTGAAGAATAGCTCTACAAATCGTTTAAGGTATTCCGCTATAGAATCAGATGAATATTGGCAAAGATATGGCCTTCGCTTGGGGCCATAATGACCATTTACGCATTTTGAAGGGCACCACCAGAAAATTTGACGAAAAAGCTAAGAAATATTTTGATTCTGGATTTTGATGCAGATTTGTGGAGAATAGCTCTACAAATCGTTTGAGGTATTCCGCTATAGAATCAGATGAATATTGGCAAAGATATGGCCTTCGCTTGGGGCCATAATGACCATTTACGCATTTTTCAACATTTTCAAGGGCACCCTTCAGAAAATTTGACGAAAAAGCTAAAAAATATTTTGTTGATTATATGCAGAATGCAGATTTGTGGAGAATAGCTCTACAAATCGTTTAAGGTATTCCGCTATAGAATCAGATGAATATTGGCAAAGATATGGCCTTCGCTTGGGGCCATAATGACCATTTACAGCATTTTGAAGGGCACCACCAGAAAATTTGACGAAAAAGCTAAGAAATATTGGCAAAGATATGGCCTTCGCTTGGGGCCATAATGACCATCCACGCATTTTTCAACATTTTGAAGGGCACCCACCAGAAAATTTGACGAAAAATCTCAAAAATATTTTGTTTCTAGATTTTGATGCAGATTTGTGAAGAATAGCTCTACAAATCGTTTAAGGTATTCCGCTATAGAATCAGATGAATATTGGCAAAGATATGGCCTTCGCTTGGGGCCATAATGACCATCCACGCATTTTTCAACATTTTGAAAAGCACCCACCAGAAAATTTGACGAAAAATCTAAAAAATATTTTGTTTCTAGATTTTGATGCAGATTTGTGAAGAATAGCTCCACAAATCGTTTAAGGTATTCCGCTATAGAATCAGATGAATATTGGCAAAGATATGGCCTTCGCTTGGGGCCATTATGACCATCCACGCATTTTTCAACATTTTGAAGGGCACCCACCAGAAAATTTGACGAAAAATCTCAAAAATATTTTGTTTCTAGATTTTGATGCAGATTTGTGAAGAATAGCTCTACAAATCGTTTAAGGTATTCCGCTATAGAATCAGATGAATATTGGCAAAGATATGACCTTCGCTTGGGGCCATAATGACCATCCACGCATTTTTCAACATTTTGAAGGGCACCACCAGAAAATTTGACGAAAAAGCTAAGAAATATTTTGATTCTGGATTTTGATGCAGATTTGTGGAGAATAGCTCCACAAATCGTTTGAGGTATTCCGCTATAGAATCAGATGAATATTGGCAAAGATATGGCTTTCGCTTGGGGCCATTATGACCATCCACGCATTTTTCAACATTTTGAAGGGCACCACCAGAAAATTTGACGAAAAAGCTAAGAAATATTTTGATTCTGGATTTTGATGCAGATTTGTGGAGAATAGCTCCACAAATCGTTTGAGGTATTCCGCTATAGAATCAGATGAATATTGGCAAAGATATGGCCTTCGCTTGGGGCCATAATGACCATTTACGCATTTTTCAACATTTTCAAGGGCACCCTCCAGAAAATTTGACGAAAAAGCTAAAAAATATTTTGTTTCTAGATTTTATGCAGAATGCAGATTTGTGAAGAATAGCTCTACAAATCGTTTAAGGTATTCCGCTATAGAATCAGATGAATATTGGCAAAGATATGGCCTTCGCTTGGGGCCATAATGACCATCCACGCATTTTTCAGCATTTTGAAGGGCACCCACCAGAAAATTTGACGAAAAATCTAAAAAATATTTTGTTTCTAGATTTTGATGCAGATTTGTGGAGAATAGCTCTACAAATCGTTTAAGGTATTCCGCTATAGAATCAGATGAATATTGGCAAAGATATGGCCTTCGCTTGGGGCCATAATGACCATCTACGCATTTTTCAACATTTTCAAGGGCACCCTCCAGAAAATTTGACGAAAAAGCTAAAAAATATTTTGTTGATTATATGCAGAATGCAGATTTGTGAAGAATAGCTCTACAAATCGTTTAAGGTATTCCGCTATAGAATCAGATGAATATTGGCAAAGATATGGCCTTCGCTTGGGGCCATAATGACCATCTTATTTTTCGCATTTTGAAGGGCACCCACCAGAAAATTTGACGAAAAAGCTAAGAAATATTTTGATTCTGGATTTTGATGCAGATTTGTGGAGAATAGCTCCACAAATCGTTTAAGGTATTCCGCTATAGAATCAGATGAATATTGGCAAAGATATGGCTTTCGCTTGGGGCCATTATGACCATCCACGCATTTTTCAACATTTTGAAGGGCACCACCAGAAAATTTGACGAAAAAGCTAAGAAATATTTTGATTCTGGATTTTGATGCAGATTTGTGGAGAATAGCTCCACAAATCGTTTAAGGTATTCCGATATAGAATCAGATAAATATTGGCAAAGATATGGCCTTCGCTTGGGGCCATAATGACCATCCACGCATTTTTCAGCATTTTGAAGGGCACCCACCAGAAAATTTGACGAAAAATCTCAAAAATATTTTGTTTCTAGATTTTGATGCAGATTTGTGAAGAATAGCTCTACAAATCGTTTAAGGTATTCCGCTATAGAATCAGATGAATATTGGCAAAGATATGGCCTTCGCTTGGGGCCATAATGACCATCCACGCATTTTTCAACATTTTCAAGGGCACCACCAGAAAATTTGACGAAAAAGATAAAAAATATGTTGTTTCTGGATTTTGATGCAGATTTGTGGAGAATAGCTCCACAAATCGTTTAAGGTATTCCGATATAGAATCAGATAAATATTGGCAAAGATATGGCCTTCGCTTGGGGCCATAATGACCATCCACGCATTTTTCAACATTTTGAAGGGCACCCTCCAGAAAATTTGACAAAAAAGCTAAAAAATATTTTGTTTCTAGATTTTGATGCAGATTTGTGGAGAATAGCTCTACAAATCGTTTAAGGTATTCCGCTATAGAATCAGATGAATATTGGCAAAGATATGGCCTTCGCTTGGGGCCATAATGACCATTTACGCATTTTGAAGGGCACCACCAGAAAATTTGACGAAAAAGCTAAGAAATATTTTGATTTCTGGATTTTGATGCAGATTTGTGGAGAATAGCTCTACAAATCGTTTAAGGTATTCCGCTATAGAATCAGATGAATATTGGCAAAGATATGGCTTTCGCTTGGGGCCATAATGACCATCCACGCATTTTTCAGCATTTTGAAGGGCACCCACCAGAAAATTTGACGAAAAATCTAAAAAATAGTTTGTTTCTAGATTTTGATGCAGATTTGTGGAGAATAGCTCTACAAATCGTTTAAGGTATTCCGCTATAGAATCAGATAAATATTGGCAAAGATATGGCCTTCGCTTGGGGCCATAATGACCATCCACACATTTTTTAACATTTTGAAGGGCACCCACCAGAAAATTTGACGAAAAATCTAAAAAATATTTTGTTTCTAGATTTTGATGCAGATTTGTGGAGAATAGCTCCACAAATCGTTTGAGGTATTCCGCTATAGAATCAGATGAATATTGGCAAAGGTATGGCCTTCGCTTGGGGCCATAATGACCATCCACGCATTTTTCAACATTTTCAAGGGCACCTTCAGTCTTCAATCTTCAGAAAATTTGACGAAAAAGATAAAAAATATGTTGTTTCTGGATTTTGATGCAGATTTGTGGAGAATAGCTCAACAAATCGTTTAAGGTATTCCGATATAGAATCAGATAAATATTGGCAAAGATATGGCCTTCGCTTGGGGCCATAATGACCATCCACGCATTTTTCAACATTTTGAAGGGCACCCTCCAGAAAATTTGACGAAAAATCTCAAAAATATTTTGTTTCTAGATTTTGATGCAGATTTGTGAAGAATAGCTCTACAAATCGTTTAAGGTATTCCGCTATAGAATCAGATAAATATTGGCAAAGATATGGCCTTCGCTTGGGGCCATAATGACCATCCACACATTTTTTAACATTTTGAAGGGCACCCACCAGAAAATTTGACGAAAAATCTAAAAAATATTTTGTTTCTAGATTTTGATGCAGATTTGTGGAGAATAGCTCCACAAATCGTTTGAGGTATTCCGCTATAGAATCAGATGAATATTGGCAAAGGTATGGCCTTCGCTTGGGGCCATAATGACCATCCACGCCTTTTTCAACATTTTCAAGGGCACCTTCAGTCTTCAATCTTCAGAAAATTTGACGAAAAAGATAAAAAATATGTTGTTTCTGGATTTTGATGCAGATTTGTGGAGAATAGCTCCACAAATCGTTTAAGGTATTCCGATATAGAATCAGATAAATATTGGCAAAGATATGGCCTTCGCTTGGGGCCATAATGACCATCCACGCATTTTTCAACATTTTGAAGGGCACCCACCAGAAAATTTGACGAAAAATCTCAAAAATATTTTGTTTCTAGATTTTGATGCAGATTTGTGAAGAATAGCTCTACAAATCGTTTAAGGTATTCCGCTATAGAATCAGATGAATATTGGCAAAGATATGGCCTTCGCTTGGGGCCATTATGACCATCCACGCATTTTTCAACATTTTCAAGGGCACCCTTCAGAAAATTTGACGAAAAAACTAAAAAATATTTTGTTTCTAGATTTTAATGCAGATTTGTGAAGAATAGCTCTACAAATCGTTTAAGGTATTCCGCTATAGAATCAGATGAATATTGGCAAAGATATGGCCTTCGCTTGGGGCCATAATGACAATCCACACATTTTTTAACATTTTGAAGGGCACCCACCAGAAAATTTGACGAAAAATCTAAAAAATATTTTGTTTCTAGATTTTGATGCAGATTTGTGAAGAATAGCTCCACAAATCGTTTAAGGTATTCCGCTATAGAATCAGATGAATATTGGCAAACATATGATCATCGCAATAAATACTATGTACATAGCAGTGTGAAGTAACCAATAAGTGGAATATATGTTTTAGCAATTCAAACGCTCTTTATAATTTTTTATGTACCAGGTCAGTAATTCTGGGCTGTCCTGTAGCCCAATGGCTTCCATTTGCGTTGGTCGCCATTCTGTTAAACCTTTTGGCTTGTTTCCGTTGACCATTCCCAAGCTATTTTTGCAGATATATTTACTCTCGTGGAAAGTGGTATGGGGATGTGGCCACTTTTGCTGCCATTTTGGCCGGCAGTCGTTTTCGTTCTTTTTTGTCCTGGTTCTAATATTTTTGGCGACTGCTGCCGCTTTTTGCGCAGCCATTTTGTCGGTCCTGCGGGCGCTTTGCCCCGCCACCCCCTTGTAGCCGCCTCTAGTCGCTAGCAGGATCGAGTCGCTAGGATTTTTCGCTGGCATAGCATTTTTTGCTCTGCTCCTTTTGCCACTATCCTGCCAAAAACCATATCCTGTGCGCTATTTGCTTTCCTCGATTTCTATTTGCGCCCTGGGCGCTAGTATGTATGTGTGTGTGTGTGCCTCTGTGTGTGCGAGTATTCCTAAGTATGCCGAGCATGTAGCTTTTGGTATTTATGACTATTGTCGGAAAGCAAATATTTGTCTGCAGCGCATAAAAACAACAGTTAAACGAACGGGCTACGTAAACGGAATATGTATGAGATGGCCATTGCAATTGTGTGTGTGGTGAGTGTGTGTGTTGGCCATGTATTTGTATTTTTTTTGGCTTTCGCCAGGCTCTCCCCAATGCCTTGCCTTTGGTCTTTGTCGTCGTAGTCTCTGGGAATCATAAAAACAACTCCAACAACCACAACAAGTGCTACCCGAACAACAGAAACTACTGCCAAAAAGGACCTGGCTTTTTTTGTCCTTTCTTTTTTTTTTCTTGTTTATTCACTCTTGGTCTGTATTTTTATGCTTCTGCATTTTTATGCTGACCTCAAGCTGGTTTAGCCCCATAAACGCTGCTTGGCCATTGGCCATCCTAGCTCCAAAATGGCAGGAGGTAACTTAAGTCCTCAGATTAGCTAGAGTTACTATTGGATATAATACGTTCTTAATTTTTGATATTCCCATACACCTCTAAATCAAGTAAAATGGTAGAGAGTTTAAATAAAATAAGCCCGAAATCAATCCAACTCCGAAAACAAAGGATTTGCTCTTTTCGCACGCCAACGCCAATATCCTTGCTATCCCCTGTCAAAAGACCTGAAACCACCCACGGTCATTACGATTGTTTTCAGTGCCCTGCCCTCATTTATTCCACACTAAACAAACCTCGGAATCGTTCCCATGGGCCGCATCACACACATATTCGACGGGGACAGATTGAAATGACAACTTTTAGTATCGGCGATTGGCCATGAAGTGCGCTTAACGACTGGGTGGACACAGATGCGATCCATATCCATATCCATATCACTATCTGTATCTGAATCTGTGTCTGTATCTGCATCTGAATCTGTATCTGTTGAAAGCAATTTGTGTAAATATTGAAACGTTTGCGATGCGAGCCAAGTCGCAATCAGAGATTGTGCGGCTGATTGGAGTTTGGCAGAAAAGTGGATATGGGGAATGGGAATCAGAATGGGTGGGAAAGTGCCAGGGGAGGATTGATCTGTGAAACTTTTCAAAAGGGATATCCGATATTTGCCCATTACGGGTTTATTATTTATATATGTATATCTTTGGATGATTTTTCCCAGCCAGTTACAAGATAATAAGTATAATCACACCAATTTGGTGATGATTCGTAGATGGGGTCGAACTAATGACTGACCACTGACCCAAGAAATGCTCAAAATTCAAATATTTTTCAAATTAAACTTAAAACACTTTGCTTATTCTGTGCTCGGCCAATTTGTTGTTCTCTCCGTTTTGTTTGGCAAAAAACGCTTTTTACACTTGACTTCAAATCGCTCAAAGGACGCGTTTTATGCGTTTGCGTTTTGGCCAGAACGGAGGCAGCTGGAAAAAAGTAGAGTCTGAAGCTTTAGGGAGCATCAGGGATAGGGAGGGATACCCGGGGGCATTTGTCGGGTTACGCATCAAAGCGTCCGTATGAAAAATGGCCAAAGCGCGATACGCCAAATTGAAAGCAAGAAAAATATGGCTGAAATGTTGCTTTTTCAAACGGCCAACTGGCTGTCTAGGGTGCCGGAGATGGAGATGACGATGGAGCTGGAGCTGGTGATGGCGATGGTGATGGTGATGATGATGGAGCTGGAAATGGCGATGGAGCCGGGTGACGATGATGCCCACCAAGCCGGCAACTGATGATGGCGTCCTGCCAATGATGAATGCCCCCCGAAAGCCAGTTCGCGCTCACATTCCGCGTTCTCAACGCAAATGAAATTGGAAAATGTTCCGGCAAGCAAAACGAAAATTCTACTGAAGAGTGGCGGCAAGGAGGGAGTAGTGGCTGAGGGGCGGAAGCGGCAGGACTAAAGCGGCCACTAGCAAAATGAAAAATAGTCAAGCAAAAGCAGCACGCAAACAATTTGCGGGGCCATCGATGCTGCGTGTGGCACAGTGTGATTAGAAAGGATCCCAAAATGTTTAATCTTATATACTCTTTTATATTATATCTAATATTCCATATTATTAAGCTTATAAATAGTGCTTGTTTTGTCAGTACAAAAGTACAAACTATAAAGCTGTCTTAACCTTGAAGGATTAAGATACTAGACATAATTGTAATTAGTAATACACCTATATGAAATTATTACCTATTTGACGTTTATTTTAAATCACAGTGCCTGGTTGGCCTTTTGATATATAAGTTTTATGGCTTGCGCTGGGCAGTACTAAAAACACGCGTATGAATCGCGCATCCACCCTCTGACCTTTGCCCCCATCTACCCATACCACCGCCCCCACTCCCACCCTTAGTTACTGGCCCTGGAAAACCCCCAAAATCTGCAAATCTCCGGCGTAGCTCAGTCAGCTGAGCAATTTATTGCCGCTCCAGCGCACGCCAAATGAATATTGGTTTCGGTTTCGGCCAACTGGGGCTTCTATTTGATTTTGGCTTTAGCGTATTGCCAATATTTGTATTTGTCTTTGGCGTTTGTCGTTGCCCAAAACTTCAAAGTATCATTTTCATTTTGACAGACCGGAGGGGGCCAGGAGCTAGTGCTGGCAAGGACGAAGGGCTGCGGGCGTTTAAATATTTGGGGAGCCGGATTTCGATTGGACGATCCGGCATTCAGCATTCAACATACAGAATTCGGTATTCACCCTGGCCACAGCCACAGACTCTGCGGCTCCCAGAATTCAAAAATTTCACACCAACTCACAACTGTTTGTTTTTGCTCTGGAATGCGCAAATGCAGATCAACTGCGATGTCCAGCGGGCTGACTCACACACTCTTCCCAAGGCCTCATTAAATCCAAAAGTCACCATTTGGCATAAACATCGTTTAATTTCCGATTCGCCGCGATTCCCGATTATAAACAAAAGCCAGCAAAGTTGCAAGCCGGAAAAAAATATCCAAAAGTCAAATAAGCCACAACAGCCAATAATAAACAGATTCCCAGTGGGAGCTTAAGAGAGATCAGGACCGCGGGGGAATAACAAACATTACTAAAATTGACATTGAACAAACAAGGATTATTGCTGGAATCTCGAAGGCCCAAGGAGCTAAAAGACAGACGATATTCAAAACTAAATTGAGCACATGCTGCGCCACTTCACATCCACATTCACAAAGGCAGCCTCGCACTCGCCTTTCAGGTCCTCGCTCCAATTTTGGACTCTCAGTCCTGCGTGTCCTTCACGTCTAACGTGTCCTGGTTATGAGGAAGGCGAGACAGCATGTCTGTCAGTGGCTGCCTGTGAAGGGAATCCGATTTCGATCAGGGGGAAGAGAGCGGCTGCCTGGAGGTTGTAGATGGACTCGGGTGCTGACACTGGACAGAAAATGATTAAAGGCAAGCGGCACTGAAAAATATTTCTATAATTTAAAAGTGAGACCTTTTAAACCAAAAATAATATAGATTTTGGGCGAGTCCTACGAGTTATACTTTTATAAATGAAGTGGCTTGCTTTACCTAACTTTCAAGCTTTTAAACTTTTAAGACTTGAAAGATTTTCCATTAAAATATCTATTTAACACTATTTCTTTTTGTGTACTAAAGCTGCAGCTAAATCTAAACATCTGCAAAATTACGCGCATAAATCCTTTAACACTTTTCCTTCTGGCCTGGAAGGCCTGGACGGCAGACTTGCCACCGCTGGGGTTGCATTTTCCACGCGGGACACCATCAAATTAGCCCACTTCAGGGTCGGCCTGCTGCGTGCCCTCCGCTCGCCTCCCTCTACTTTCCCTCTAAGGATGCGAGTGCAGTGCAGCATTCGTGCCACATCTCATTGTTTACACATATCATATTTGGTGGACGGAGGGCCATTGAGCAGGAGGGCCACTGAGAGAAATTGTTCGTTAGAAAATACGTTCCTAAATTATCCTAGATAATTTTCCAAAACAGTAGCAGCGTGATGACAGTTTTCCTCATTCCCCTAGCAGCTGTAGCGGAGTCCTTCTTGTGGCCAAATATATCTTTTTATATTTTGCAGGACCCTTCGTGTGTTCCGATTATAGATCCTTGGCAAAACAAACAATGACACCACCCGCTCCATCTGGGGCCGATGTTTCTGCTCGACTGGCCGCCAAAGGCTTGTGGCTGCAAAGTAAATGTTTCCATCTAATGACCCCTATGCCAGGCTCCGCAATGGTGGTCCTTCAAGGCATATTTCAAGGAGTCTTGTGCGGTTTCTTCCACTGGGTATTCTTTCTTGCCAGCCAGGCAGCCCGACAGCTCCTGCCACTTTCCACTTTCCAATGCCTCTTTAGCGCTTATCATGCTCAAATGGTAATTGAAGGGCCATACAAAAACTATTTATCCTGAGGCTGCCGACCGTGCTCCTGTTGTTATGGTTGTTGTTGTGGTTGTTCAATATTACCCAGGCGTTGTCCATTGATAAAAAGGGCAGAGACAATGGACGCACTGAACCCGAATCGAAGTCTGAATCTGAATCCGAATACGGCCCGAACCCTTGCTACCCTTTTCCATGAGTCCTGATTTTTATTAAATTTGTTTCCAGTTCCCTCGCATTCCCCGTCCCTTCCGATCCTGTTTACCTTCCTGTTTTATGACAATTTCCACTCGGAGCCATTGTTGTTTTGAGGTAGTTTACGGAACTCATCGACTCTATGATGTTGTCATCATAATGCCGATGGGTTTTGCGTTTTGTCAAGGTTAATTGAATTTTCGACTGTTGCTATCTTGCAGATACGGAGCACATTTATCTTTATGAGTCCTGTATTACGGTTATAATTTAGCCACAGCAGTGGCCATCTGACTAGTGGAAGACCCCTCCCATTAGCCTTATCTATTAGACGCGTTTTACGGTCGAGGATTAATTATACACACGCCTCTGAATGGCTGCCAATTGCCGTCATAAAGTGTTCTATTAACCATCTGAACTTTGCTCGGAAAAGCTAGTTACCAACCTGAAAACAGTCATGAGAGGCTCTATAACATATTGATTGATAAGTCAGAGATATTTTTTAGATGTTTCATCAGGACTCTTCGTCTATTAATCCTCCAAAAAATATTCAGAGCCCAGAGTGCCTGACTAAACTTCTAATAATTGCTTTAAATTCTGTGCACACTTGCCGTCGTCTTTGTTGTGTGTGGATGTGTACTGGATGTGGATGCGATACGGAAAACATTCGCATCAGGTCAGGGGGAAATCGAGGCGAAACTCGTGCTGCAGATACTTTTTCGCTGCTTTGTTATAATTCCACAGCAAATGCGCACATCGCCTCAGATCCTGAGCTAAGGCTTCGCTGGCCTTTGTGCCAGTCGAAATCGGTAAATAAAGTTTTCAAAGTTGCACAAACTGTCGGGGCGGGGAGCACAGAGTTCAAAAAACAAGAAACCAGAAAGTAGAAAGCAGAAAGAAGCACGCCATGCCAATTCCCGGTACAAGTGCTGCTTGATGCGAACAAGTTCGCCAAATTCTCGTACTTGGTCCGGACTGGGGCTCCCGCCAGGTAACCCTAAGCTGGCGAAACATATCCGACTTCGAGGAGGGGGTGTCGTGGTCGGCAGTTCCCGCTGCGCCAAAGCCTAGTCTTAAGCCGCCCCATGAAGTTGCCAAAGCAGAAGACATCCTGCTCCGACTCCAGAAGAAGTGCCCAAACTTTTCTGCCCAGCCCCATGTTTGGTTTGTCTTTCCAGCTTCCGCCTTTCTCTCTACCGCTCCACTTTCTTTTATTCTTTCACTAGGCGAGTGTGTGTGTGTGGGCCAGTGTCAGTGTGAGCCTGTTTGCGGAGGCGGATAGTTGGCTGGTTTTTGGGGGAGTGAAACGGAAATGGGTTTCTGGCCTGGTTGCTTGTCAGTTGTCGAATGGCTTGTAAGGCTCCAACAGGGTGCAACACTCTGAGGTTCCTTTATTTCACTTTTTCAAGAAATTAATCTATTATCCGGTTATGTCCTTATTTTATAAATGTAATCTAATAATTGTAACTTATTTTTTACTGTACTAAAGATAGGTTTAATTTATTTAAAAAATTGTTAACATTTTTAGTATTTTTAGTAAAAAATCAAACCTGGTTTCTGGATCACCCATTTTCAGCTTTTTCAGGCTTTTCCTCAACTTTCTGCATTCGCAAAAAAGTAAAATTCAATTTCGAAAAAAGGGCCAAGAAAGACAAGGCCATGGGTGGGTTGTTGTTGTCGTTTTTGTTATTATTTTTGTTGTAGCTGCTGACATTCTGGTCCAGTCTTGCCACTCAAAGCAACAACTCGAGGAAATTGTCGTCGCCGAGCAGCGAACACGCCAAAGTTGCCGCGAGTGCAAGTGCAAGTATGTCTTTGTGGCCCAGCAGCTGCAACAGCAACAGCAACACCAGCAACAGCAACACGCCCCTTGAATCGCCTTGAATCAGTCTTCATCTAGCTTTCTTTGAGTTCGGACGTCTACTTTTTCGCTCATGTCGCCTCTCGTTTGCACCGAGTGCAGTGCAGAAGTTACTGCTACCCAACTTCGTGGGTGTGAGGCCGTTCGGTGCGCGTCGATCTGCCGGCGTGCCTATCACACCGCTTGTGTTGATTTGCCCTCGGAGGCTATAAAATTACTTATTAACATTCCGAACTTAATGTGGCAATGTGATAGCTGCGTCATTGGAAATGATTCGCATTCCAAAATTGATGAGCTAAATCATAAAGTTTTAGATCTGGAGTCCCGCTTCGAAAGCCTTAATGCCAAAGTTGACCTTGCCTTGGTAAATGGAGCGGCTGTGCCCGCTGGACGCGCCTCCTCGGCTGGGGTGCATGTTGTTGCTCCCCCTGCAATTCCCACCAGCACTGGGAGCATAAAGGCTACTCTGGGGCAGGCCACAACGGCATCTAAGGGGCTGTCCCGAAGAAGAAGCGGATCAACCTTAATAGGCGCATTGTGGGACAAGCACCCAGTTGCGCTCAACTTCAAGTGCTTCCCACCTTGAAATACCTTCATGTGGGTAAATTCGCGACTTCTACTCAACCGGATGCACTGTGCAAATTTGTCGCAGATAAGCTGAACGTGGAGCCCAATGATTTAGTCTGTGCTAGGCTGATCAAAAGGATGCTGACATCAACGCCCTCAAGTTCGTCAATTTTAAATTGGGAGTTCCGGAGCAAAATTTCCCAACAGTCTTCAATGACGATTTTTGGCCTATTTCGGTAAAAGTCAGCCGGTTTGTTCATAGAGAGCCGGCTAAGGTTATTGACCTCCCGGCGACTCTACCTTTACCGCATTCGCAATCTTCAAAAACCCCAGAGGCGCCGCTGGCCTGTTACATCGTTTTCTTCTCAAGCTGCAGTTCGTCACCCCGATTGCTCTTGCTGCGCTACCAACAACAATCGGCTGGGCGTTCATGGTAACGGCTGACGCTGTCTTCAATTCCTCCAATAATTGGCTTCGTTTGCTGATCGATATTCTTCAACAACAACAACTTTTTTCAAGGCGAGTTGTTTATTTCTTATCTTTACTTGTGGATGCCAACAACAACAAGACGATGGTAATCGTGACGTTGGCAGCGCATCGCTTATCTTATCTCTTTTGCTGGGCCACTGCTGGTGCTTTCTTTTCGCCGATGGAAGATGTTTATTTACGTTTTGGACGTGTGGGTGGATCTTTGCTGCGTTTGGATGTGCCCGACTATGAAGGCTCAATGTTTTCACCTGGCACGGAATCTGCCTTGCTACTGGACTCTCGCAGGTCTACTGATGAGTCTAATGGAAATGTCTATGTGTCCTTGTCGGCTATTTTGCAAGCTATGCGTATTGGATATGCCTCCACATGCACCAGTACCAGGAGTGCACTTTCATCATTTCCGCCTTGCCGTCCAATTCCCAGTTTGGACTGTAGCTACTCGTCGTCTTCGGACCCTAATAAAAGCCTAAAAGTTTTATTCCAAAATATATCGGGAATGAGAACCAAGACCCGGATGGTATTCCTCAATTCTTCTGCCTGCGATTTTGATGTAATCATCCTTGTGGAAACGTGGCTCAATGACAAATTCAGCTCTTCTGAGTTCTTCGAGCCTAATTTGTACCATGTATTTCGAAAGGACCGAGATACATTCAGTACCCAGTGTGGCGAGGTGGAGGTGTGATCATCGCTATCCGTCGATCTCTTCAGGCTACACCACTGCTCCTTCCGGTGGCCGACCCTTTACTGGATCAGCTTGCGGTTTCAATCCAGGGCGTCCATGCCGTTTGTCATCATTGCATCATACATCCCTCCGAACAGCGTTTAGTTATATCATGCGCATATGGAAAACATCACTAGTGTCTGTGCTAGAGCGTCGGACCCTACCGCTTTGATGGTAGCAGGCGATTTTAACTTGAGCTCCATTGTCTGGTCTTGGGACCCGGAATCTCCCTGCATGTTACCTAGCAACGTTCACCAGAGTCATGAAATTGTAGTTTTAGATGATATTTTTAGTCTGGGCCTCTCCCAAGTAAATAATATTTTTAATGATTTATCCAAAATTCTTGATCTTATATTTTTAAATAATTTGGTTAATAGTAAAGTAGAATTATGCAATGTACCATTAAGTCCTTGTGATATGCACCACAAGCCGTTGGTAATTAATATTGAGTTTTATAGTTTTCTGCCTTCTGCTTCTCCAATTCCATATTATCATCTGAATGATACTAACTTGTCACTTATTAACGCCTCTATTTCAGCCTTTGATTGGGTTTCCTTTTTCGGTGGCTCAATCGATGATTGTTATACTAAGTTCTTGGTTGCCCTTTTTAATATTATTGATACTTATGCCCCTGTGAGGTACGAAGATCCTATAGGCTTCCCTGGTATACGAAAGGTTTAAAAAATTTAAAGAATAGAAGGGATAAGCACTATAAACGATTTATAATGACAGGTGAGACTCGAGCAGAGGCTGTACCGGCAATTTAAGCGGGAATTTGATTTCCTTAATAAGTTCCTCTACAATCAGTATATATCCGATGTCGAAGCTAGCCTTCGATCCAATCCTAAAGCTTTTTGGCGGTTTGTTAACAGCAAAAGTCAAAATCGGACATACCTTCATCCATATGTTATGGTAATTTGCAGCCGACTCGGATCAGGGCGTTTCTGATCTTTTTGCAAAATACTTTGCCTCTAACTTGGGCCGAAGGTTCCTTGGTGATCATGAAACTCTTCTTAGCATTGAGCCTTTTCTTAATGTGAGTAACATGGACATTTTGGACGGTGACCTAGTTGAAGCCACTGGACATTTGACCGAGTCGCTCACACCTGACGTGGACGGTATCTCCCCATTCTTTCTTAAGAGGAGTATCGCTTCTCTTTCTACCCCCTTCAGCTGCTGTTCTCCTTTTCGTCTCATCTGGTAGATTCCCCCACCGGTGGAAGTTGACTTCTATAACGCCTATTCACAAAGGTGGCAGTAGGTGTGATGTTACCATTATCGACCTATTGCCAAATTTGCAATGTCGCTAAGATACTGGAGCGGATAGTAACTAAAAATTGACTTTTCTAGCCGCAATTTCATATCCCCCAACCGCATGGTTTTCTGCCTGGGAGGTCCACTACCACTAATTTAGCTGTCTTTTCTAAGCACTGCTTTGAAGTTTTGAAACCGATTTCAGGTTGTGCCATTTACACCGACTTCTCCAAAGCCTTCGACAAAGTGTGTCATGCTGCCCTTCTGGCCAAATTATATAAATTAGGTATTCATTCCTGCCTATTAAGTTGGTTCGAGTCTTATTTGGCTGACCGACCTTGCCATGTTACTATTGGAGACGCTATCTCAAGTCCATTTGTCACCTCCTCTGGTCTTCCACAAGGCAGCTCTCTTGGACCTCTTCTATTTATCATTTTCATTAATGACATCTCGTCATGCTTTCGTCATTCGCCTTTTTAATGTATGCGGATGACCTTAAAATCTATAAAGAGATTAGCTGCATTAGTGACAGTTACTTGTTACAGGAGGATATATCCAGAGTTTACTCTGGTGCTCCCGCAATCTTCTTCCATTAAACTTATCTAAGTGTATGTTTACCCGTTACGTAGGCGGTCTCTTGAAATCTGTACGGGTTATTCCATCAATAATTATAATTTGGCAGCTAAAGAAGAGGTGTTAGACCTTGGTGTCTTATTCGACAGCAAATTTAAATTTTCTGGTCACTTAGACTATATTTTACCTAAAGCGTATGCTATGCTGGGCTTTGTCAAGAGGCACGTGAACCAGTTCAAAGTCCATACTCGAGCCTCAGCGTCTATGCTGCATTCATTCGGTCGAGGCTGGAATACGCCTCAATCATTTGGAATCCGGAGTGTAAAGGTCGTTCCAACCGAATTGAGCGACTCCAGAAAAATTTTTAAAATTTGCACTTCTGCCTCTAAGGTTTCAGGATCCTGTTCCTTCATACCAGAGCCGTTGCCTTCTTTTGAACGTTTGCACGTTGGAGGATCGGCGTAAACTGGCAGCGTTAACTTTTTTAAATAATTTAATTGTTGATAACATTGATTGTCCTTTTTTGTTGGGACTCGTTAATTTTAATGTTCCTCAAGGGATCTTCGTACCTTTGCCCCTTTGGGTCAGTGTCATAGGGCCAATTATCTTTTAAATGAGCCGATAGAGCGGGCTCTTTCTTATTTTAATTCTTTGCCGCCTTGCCTCGAATTGGTGGGGCTCTGATAAGGGTGTGTTAAAACGCAAGGTAATACGGCATTTATTAAGTTTTTGTTAATTTTGTAGTTTTATTTATTAGGTGTAAGTTGTTATTATGTAGCCATGTAAGGATTTGTCCGTTGGCGAAATAAATAAATAAATAAATAAATAAATAAATAAATTAAAGCCAATACTTCCTTGAAGGAAGCACCAAAAAAAAAAATAAGAGGAAACAAAGGGACTTCCCCTGCGGCATGCGCACCACATAAAAATGGTCGCCGGGGAAATGGCATCAGCCAATGGCAGCCCGGCTGAGGTGTGGCCTCCGGTTCAGGAGGGAAATTTTCTCCGCGCTCCGGAAATTTCCTCGTGAACAATAATCACTCGAGACATGCGCCGCGCCGCCGAAGGGACGGGGGTTGTTGCAGCGGGCACGGGTGCAACCCTTGCAACACGGAGCCACCCCCGGGTCGCCTCTCGGTGGCCACCCCTGGCCGTCCCACGTCACGTGCAGCAGAGCCCGTCGTCGGCAGTTGTTGCTCCGTTGCTTTTGTAAACAGGCGCAGGCGCAGTCCGGCCGCTGCGCCTCACGGGGGTACGTTTCGGCTGGGACTTTTGTCCGCCGTACTTCTCAGTGGAAGGGCAAAGTGAAATGCTTTGATTTCGCTGATTGTTCGATCACACGCCATCTGACAGCGAACGCGGCTGGTCGTCCTCGCTCCGCAGCGGAACACAGCCACTGACATCCAGACTAATAAACAATCTTACGAATCGGTTCGATTTTCGTGTCGAGTTCGAGTGTCGTGACTCGCGAGTGACTTTGTGGATAAAACAAAACTGAACTCTAAAGACAATAACAAGCAAAACAAAATAAAAAGAAAAGACACTGAGATGTTGGAGTTCTACCCGATGCCCACGAATCTGAATCCAGTCGGTGGCGGCTTGTATTCGCTGCAACAGAACCATGGTGGTGCTCGATTCCTGGACAATCCGAATCCCAATCCCGGCAACAGTGGCAGCAATACCTTGCACCTCAGCACCACCAACAACAACAATCATTTAGGAAACAACATTTCCGGCAACAACAGCCCAACGGCTTCATTAACGGGCCCCCTAATTTCCGCACAACAGCAGCAACTCCACCAGCATCAGCAGCAACACCAACAGCAACACACAGTCTCGACCACGCCAGTGCCAATTAACAGCTGCCCCACGCCCACAGGACATAGCCCCAGCAATAACAACAACAACAACAACAACAACAACAGCAACACGGGCAACAGCAACCACTCCGCCTGCAACACATTAACAGCTGCTGGTGTTGCTAATGGTGTTAGAGCTGCCACACCAGCAGCTCCGTCAGTCGCCACCTCGCAATTAGGCGGAGCAGTTGCTGCCGCTGTTGCTGCTGCTGCTGCCGCGGCGGCTGCTGCTGCTGCATCGGCAACATCGACAACGGCAACACCAACGGCCACTCCAGCGGCCACAGGAAACGGAAATGGAAATGGAGCTGCCGCTGGAGCTGGAGCAACATCGGCTGCCCCACCGAAATTGTCGGCCGATTGTAGTGGACGCACAGGTATGTTCCAAAAGTATTTTGCACACCGGCAGTCGAGGCATTTCCCCGGCTCCGCTCTCGGCCCCATTCCGGGAGCCGTTCCGGGGTTTTCACGCTTTTCGTTTTTGGCATAATTGCGTGTGCCCAGCCTGGGGGTCGGAGACTTGTCTGCTTTTCCTGTCAGGTGCGAACTTGTAGGCGGCTGGATCCTGATTGTGTGCGGCCACCTCCATCCCCAAGCTGGCCAACTCCGGCCCCAGTTTGCGTGCCAAGTTCTTGGGCTTTGGGCCAAGAGGAATTCTTTCCTTTCGGGAAAATAACCAAAACGTTTATCTGATTTTCGCTTAAAGAAGGGTTTTAAATATAAAGTTTCTCTAAATAACCTTTGGGTCTCCAGAACTCCCATATTTCCATCATAATTAGCACATTAATGTCTGTCTATTTGCGTTGGGTTTCCATTAAATAGTTAGGATAATTAAAATCGAAATTAATAATATCATAGCTTCCATTAAATATTTATTTTCAACTTTATTTGTTTAGGAGTTTATTAAAATTCATAAACAGAGACATGTTTTTTTAAACAAATGATTTCTGTGGGCCTTTAAAGCAAATAAAATCAAATGAAGTACATAAATAAATTCAAAAACTGACATGAAAGGATATAGATTTAGTTGAAGAGCCAGAGAGCGGGTGGGAGGTTCAGGCCAAAGTATTGCCAAAAGTATGAACGCAAGTTGACCACAAAATAATTTTGACAATGAACCTGGCCGACACCCGCCCGTGCCGAGGGCGTGGCATAACCAATAAAAGGCTATTAAGGCAGGCCACATCCTCCATCCAACAGACATGCGTTGGCATGCAGACACAAACACACATGCACGAAAACCAGGACTTGTGCGAGACAGCCAGAAAATAGGCAACACTTTTCGGCAGAAGCTTTCCAGCAGCCAGGAAAGTGTTGCCGGTGGAAAACTTTTGCGAATTTCCCCCTGAAAATGCAAAGTGTGCAAACAATGTGTGATGCATATGCCGGGAGGACCTCGTCCGAGGCCAAGTGGATTGTTTTCTTTTTTTTGTTGAGGGGCATCTCCTTCTAGATTTTGGGCTTTCAATGAAATTTCTATTAATACTTGATGCTCGCCATTTGCCACTTGCCATTGATCCAAATGGCAGCAAATAGTTTCCGCTTCCGCCACAAATGCGCCCCGAAAGCCACTCCACTCGACTGCCAAACTACTATCAGTGCCCCCACAGTTTAAATTCAACTATCAAGCTCGCAGAGGTCGAGGAATTCCGAAATGGTCGTGCGGGGCTCTCGGAGGACAGAGACCCAGACCACGGAAATGAGCACACTCAGTGTCAGGTATTCCACCGAGCGTATCAGCATACATATCTGGCTTCTGCGGTGGCTTCAACTTCCTCCGCTCCAGAGTGTGTGTGTCGGTGGGCTCGAGTGTGGAAGTGAAGTATGTGCCATATGCATAGCTCCATGTCACTTTCACGCTGAGATCCAGCTACACTGGAAGTCAAATTCAATATTCAATTACTTGTTTCAGCTGATTTAAATGGAAGTTTTTTTTGGTAGAAATTACCAAGGAACTCAGTAATCGTCCTCTTAATATTTATATTTTAATTTTAAGATCCATATATTTTTTCTCCTCGTGTAGATACAAACTATCTACAAGTTTTTAAGACCGAATTGGCAGCCGTCATTACGGCTGTCCCATTATGAGCTGTCTGTCAAAAAGGCTAACTGCTGCCAAAAAATCTGCGCGGCACGTGGACGGACTGAGCTCCGGTTAGTGGCTGAATTAATGCAAGGAGTTAGCCTGGCCCGGCCCGTCCCGGCCGATCTCCATAGTCCCCCATTTATCTCCATAGAGCTCCGGCCGGGCTGTCAATGTGTCAATAAATGCACCATATAGTGCGACAGATAAGCCATTTTATCGCCGATAACGACGAGGACACTGTTTCGAAGCCGATGTCTATTAGCTGGTTATAATTTCTTTTTTTTTCGCTGTTTATCGTCGAGTTGATTTTAGATTTATCTGCTGTTTAATCTATGTATTGTGACATGAGTGTGCCGCACTTGTTTTCACTGTTTGCGCTTGTTGTTTGTTGATTTTTCGACAAGATTCGCCAAGGGCTGGATATGAAAGAGAAAATCCCGAAAACACACAGCGTCCTGGGCCTGAGCCTGCGCTGGCCCACAAAAAAGGGCCAACAAGGACAGGCCTAGTAACCAAAGAGTGGCGTTCATAAAACTGCAGCAAATGCCATAAATTTCGATTAGATTACACAAACGGAAACCCGTCACACAATATCGATGCGAGAAAGCTCTAAAAAACGGCGAAATTCAAAACGCTATTCCCTCGGGGCTCTATCAAATGAATCATTGTGCGCTGTTTTCCTTTTTTGCACTTTTGTTTTGAGTTGGAAAAACCTTTATCGGTGATGCGATTGCATAGGGAATAGGGCTTGGGTATTGGGCGATATGGTACTGTATCCAGGGAGAATAGGAGAACATTGTCAGCTTTTGCCTGGAGTGGCTTAGCACACAAAGCAGGCGCCCCTAGGAGGGCTAGGGCGGATGGTGACCCCCATTCTCCTCGTTTCCAACTATTCACGCACACATCTGCATAGACGTAGCCGCCTCTTTTGGGGTGCGGTGTGTGTGGGACCGCCATTGTGCCAACCATAAATCATGCACATTTTTCTGCCACTGAGCCACAGCCATATAATATAGCACTCCACTCCCTGGCAGTCACCCTCTGGCCCGGCTTTCCCCAACTTGCTGCTCATTTTTCAAATGCTTCCATACATTTTTCGTGGCGGTCGTCATATATTTTTTATGTTTACTGCAGGCAGCTTTTGTTGTGTTTTCGGGTACTACTTTTTATGACTGGTTTACAGTTTCAAGAGCGCCTCTACGGGCGGAGGATTAGTGCCGCTCTGGCGTGAGTTCGAGGCGCGGAGGAGGGCTCAGGTCCGTGTGTAAAAGTATATCCTTCGGCATCCGATTAAATTTGTCCAAATAAGCAAAATCAATTGAGCGCAGGATACAGATAATGAGGGAGATTCCCGAAACAAATACAGAAAACTTTACGTTTCAATTACGCATCAACAAGCTTTCAATACAAGCTGTTGCAGGCGACAGATAATCTTTTTTCTTTTCTGTTTTCCCCGAAGAGTTTCCTTCTTATGTTCCCTGCTTCGACTTTGACAGGAAAAACAAGAGAGACGTTGGAGCATTTTCACACGATTCGATTGTCAGGGTGGTCCTTGCGCCAATGGCAGCACATGTCATGATAATTTCGCTGCGACATGTGCTGCCAGCACGTATACGCCGCGTATGCCCATCACAAGGGGGCGAAGAAAAAGTCCTCAACAAGCGAGAAATCATAAGCAGAATAATATTCTTTCATTGGGGTTTATTACATGTTTTAATCCAAGGAAAATATTTCATCTTCTTATCTTATTCTAAATAATAACCCTTATTTTTTTCCTTTCCAGAAGTGGGCCACATCAAGTGCGAGAAGAACTTCGAGCTGTGCGAGGGCTGCGGCCAGAAGATCCACGACCGCTTCCTCATGAACGTCGGCGAGGCCAACTGGCATGAGCAGTGCCTCGCCTGCTGCTACTGCGGCCTGCAGCTCCACCACACCTGCTACGTTCGCAACTCGAAGCTCTACTGCAAGATGGACTACGACCGGCTATTTGGGGTCAAGTGCGCCTCCTGCTGCCACGCGATCCTGCCCCAGGAGCTGGTGATGCGCCCCATCCCGAACTTCGTCTTCCACCTGCCCTGCTTCGTGTGCTACGCCTGCCGACTGCCCCTGCAGAAGGGCGAGCAGTTCATGCTGAGGGACGGCCAGCTCTTCTGCTATCGCCACGACCTGGAGAAGGAGATGTTCCTGGCGGCGGCCGCGGCTCAGCACTGCGGCTTCGTGGGTCTGGATGAGGAGGATCTGCTGCGGCCGCGCGATGGTCGTCGTGGCCCCAAGAGACCCCGCACCATCCTCACATCGCAGCAGCGGAAGCAGTTCAAGGCCTCCTTCGACCAGTCGCCCAAGCCCTGCCGCAAAGTGCGCGAGGCCCTGGCCAAGGACACGGGTCTCTCGGTGCGCGTGGTGCAGGTCTGGTTCCAGAACCAGCGGGCCAAGATGAAGAAGATCCAACGCAAGGCCAAGCAAAATGGCGGCTCCGGGGGCAGTGGTAGCGGCCGGGGCGCGGGCAACTCCAGTGCCACAGACGACAAGGACACCAACGATAAAGAGGAAAAGTGCGTCAAGCAGGAGATTGGTGGCGACAGTTCCGGGTATCTGGGTGGCTTGGACAGCACCTTTGCCAGCCAGCCCCTGAACCCGAACTTGCCCTTCTCGCCGGATGGTAAGTTAACACAACTTAGGTCTCAAGAGCGAATATCCTTACTAACTTCTTCGATCTCTTACAGACTATCCGGCCAACTCGAACGACAGTTTCTGCAGCTCGGACCTCTCGCTGGATGGAAGCAACTTCGACCAGCTGGACGACGACGCGGACTCGCTGTCGCTGAACAATCTCGAGCTGCAGTCGACCAGCTCCTCAGGCAACCAGCACTCCCACTCGAATCCCCACGACATGCTGGCCAACCTGAACAACAGCCTGATAAACCCCATCGACAAGCTGTATCTGATGCAGAACTCCTACTTCAGCTCGGAGCACTAGATGGTCAAGAGATACGATGCGATCGAGAGGCAGAGACGAATTTATTAGCGTTAGAGTTTGCAGGCTCCGATCGGCCAGGGATCCTTCAGTCCTTCAGCCGCTACCCAGAAGGAAAGGCCATCCCGGCAGCTGTTACTTTACATCCGTAGCGACGGCATTGAGTTGAAGTTGTAGAACAAGATACATGAAATGTGATTTTTTTAAGCTAATTGAAATTTTAAGATTCTTGAATTGTGGCGATGTGGAAAAAGAAAAAAAACTGGAATAGCAGTACATTTTGTTGTTAGTCTAGAATCTAGAGGCAAACAAGGAGAGATTAATGTAGAACATCTGATGAAGAAACATGAAATGGTCACTGTGCCCCCTATGTTTGTAAATAGTTTTAGCCCCCACGAAAATTGTTATTAAATGTAATTTAAAAGTCAATAATTGTATTAGCAAGTGCAATTTAATCTGTTCCCCCTAAAATATACATCTTAACCGAAATTTATGGGAGGTCTTTTGAATAACGCTTGATATATTGGAGGGATATAGGGGAGGGATATCCTTTCTGATCCTTTCTTTTCTTTTGGACCAAAAAACTTTACATTTCTTCTCAATTGGAGGGATATATTGAAGGCCGCTTGTTTTTGGACCAGATCCTTTCTTTTAAACTTTAAGAATAACATTTCTTCTTAAATTCTCCAGAGTCTAGTTGGAAGGTAAATTTCAATTATTATTTTTAAGAAGACTTTTGTGGGCGAAAAAAATTTATTTTTTCTGAACGTGATAAATTAAGTTTATTTTATTTTTAAATAGTAATAAATTATAATTAAGAGGCGTGTTTCATCACCATATCATATAAGGTTGTAAAATCAACTAAATACTGTTTTTTAAAGACCACCGGTTGTGAACACGGCTGCTTTAAAAAACCCACCAGTAATACCCACCCCGTATTTGTCCAGTATTTCTGGCTACCATCTTTAACAATATATTTGGTATTAAATATACGGCCTGACTAATACCGCGTAGCCAACGAAAGAGTGTTTATTTCTTGACCAAAGATTTAAATAAAGAATAACAATGGTAAGAAGACCTAGAATTAAACCTATATGGACCACATCTTTAAAGTTTTCTGCCCGCAGCTCTTTTACTCATTCTTCAAGTCGCTGGTGGGCAAAGAAGTCGTCGTGGAACTAAAAAACGACTTGAGGTAAGTGGCGTTTGTTTTGGTTCAGCGCGTGTTTTGCCGGCTCACCTTTAACTATGATTTTCTCCACTTTCCGGGCCATCAGTATCTGTGGGACACTGCACTCGGTGGACCAATACCTCAACATCAAGCTGACGGACATCAGCGTGACGGATCCGGAGAAGTACCCGCACATGTTGAGCGTGAAGAACTGCTTCATCCGAGGTTCCGTGGTCCGGTACGTGCAGCTGCCTGGGGAAGAGGTGGACACCCAGCTGCTGCAAGATGCGGCGCGCAAGGAGGCGGTAGTGAGCACAAGATAGAGCTGCCGGCTGTCCCGACAACCCTACCAACCTTTTAGTTCTTTCGCTGTAGTGGACTTTGTGTCGTTCCATTTCCACCCAGAGCGAGATTAAGTGAATTTCTTTTCCAGCAAACATAAACCTTAAGTGGAATCCTCGTAAAAAATTGTTGATTTATTTGCGCCCTTTTCAAATTTTTTTAAAGATAAGAACGTAAGAAATTTTATAGGAAGAGAACCTCCATTAAAACTCGAGAAAATTTTTAATATTTAAGTTGTAGATTTGGTGTATGATGAAAAAATGTCTTTAAGCTGTATTCAGTGGTTTCATGTAAGCTATTCTCTGCCCTATCCAACAGCTTCCCACTTGGCTATAGTGGAAAACATAAACGTATCCTTGGCTCTTCTGTTTTAATGCGATAGGACATGGCCCATGACTTTATCGCTCCACGCTTGAATGGAGATGCTGGTGGAAATGTAGGTCACTCACTAACTAAACTCCACCGCGTCCACTGAGTTTGCGTCATGTTGATAATGGGGACTGGAATTGCTCCATAAATTTGTATAATTGTTGTAACGATGCCTTGATGTCTTGTCTACACATCACTCGTTCGCATGGGCCACGGGAATGGGCCTAAGTTAACATGTACATGTCTCCTGTTTTACGATTGTACTTATTGCGACCTAAACATCCTGCCCCTGCCTCCCATCCGGCCTCCTTCGACCTTTTATCCTTTGGAGCAGCAAGTTTGATCCGAGTCGACTGCCAATAAAACTGGGGAGCCTACCGGAATGCTTTTAATTTCTGGCCCCCGAACCGCTCGTTAAGTGACTCTTCATCCCGCGAAATTGCTTTGTTGGACGGAATGCGTACTAAAAATGAAATAAGCATTCGAAAAACATTTCAGTTCGGCATTTACATTTCGGAATGGCCAGGACTCGTCGCTACGGACTCTAAACTTTGGGCAGATGGTCAGCGGAACCTGATGAAATATCGCGCAATCAAAAGTTCTAAGTGCACTGAGAGGAAGAAGCGCTGCAAACTTGGATAAATGACAGATAATACAATATTTTTATAAAATATAAATGTCCCAAGGATCTCTATTTGCAAATTAATGTTTTCTTTCACGAGATGAAACCTCAAAACTCAAATACATTTATGCCTTCCATTGTAGAAAGGCTATGTAATTATTTTCCCCCCGTGTATCTCCGTTCGCTCGTCTGCCTCTGCATAATTGAAGGGGAAGGCAATCGGACAGTGGGCGGGGTCAGGAGGCCATTTCCGCCCGGTGGAGTCTATCTTTCATTATTTTTGGTAATTGGGTTCCTGTTTCCGACGCAGTTTTAAAATTCAAACTGCGAGGCGCATTTTGGGAAGGCGCATTGTTTGCGACATTCAGGGAAACATTGTTTTGCATTTTGGCCAGCAAGCTAGCTTCTCCACTGAGGTAATTGAGGATGAGAAGCGTCCTGGGGTTGGAGCCCGGCAAGTGTCCCCGGCTATTGCCTATCGTGATGGGCGACCTCCGCCTGCGCCACACATAAAATTTTGTAATATACTCGGTCCCGGGGTCTGGGCCCAGGGTGGACGTGAGCCCCACTGGATTTATGGAGCTCGGTGCTGGAGCTTAGAGGCGCCCAAACAAGAAAAACGGAAACAGACACGCCGGCCTAGTTCATCAACGTGTTGAGCTGTGCGTGGCGCGTAAAAGTTGGCTCGTAAAGTTTCGGAAGGATCATTCGGGTTTTATTAAAAAATAAACTATACAAATTTGACACAGATTATTTATACATAAGTACGGGGGAAAGTGCGGAGCACATGAATATGCAAACGGGATGTGGGTAGATGAGCATAAACATGCGCAATTGTGGAGTTTTAAACGTCCCAGCGGCGGATTCCCATAATGCTTTGCAGTGGATCCCCTTAATGACATATATGTGTCTTTACAGTTCCTCTTCCCGGTCCTGTGTCCTGTCTCCTCGGCTCTCCATCCTGCAGTGTTCTCCACTTGCTCTCCAGGGACTCTTCACACAAATTGAATTGTCCTGTTCGGTGTTATTCGTTTAAAGTAACTCGTAAATTATTGAATCCTTTTCGACAAAATGCCATTAAAAAGGAAGAATTACGACTTCCCGTCAATATGGTCCTTGAACGGAAGTTGTTTGTTTTTAAAATAAAAGTGATTCTCGATCTTGGAACCATTATTCGAGAGAGGTTTGCTTAAGTGAGTAAGTCTTAGATTAAGATTATAGAACAAGGACTCCTCCTGCAGATCAAGTTTCGTGCTAACCACAAAAGCTCTGCAAAAGGAGCTCCACGAGCTAATAGTATTTACACAAATAATTGGTACCCTGTTTTTGGCTTTAGAGATGAAATTAAATTGAACAAACGACTCATGCTTGTAATTAGCTTTACATTGTTGCCCGGAAACTGAGAGAAACTCAATGATTGCTTACAATTATAGTTGTTTATCAATTAAATTACCATTGGCTATAAAAAGTCACTTAATCGAGTCAGTTGCGGCATTAACTATTCGAACTGGGGACATTGGTAAGTATTATTGACAGATTGTTAGGTTTTGAGATAGAAACTTAAGGTAAAGGCTTTGTGGCAACTATGACTTCCCCCCATTGACGGGCAACACTTCCATACGACCTAGACTCTAATCCTACGCTACCTCTAAGCACACCCATTGTGTGTGAAGACTTAACTCTCGATTAGCATTAACTAAGCACAAGTTGCACATGCGTCCCGGTGATCTGTGATCCTCCATAACGCCGTCCTTCGGTTCCAATCCCATCCGCAGTTTCCAATCTCTCACTCTGTGCTCTAGCGTGGGGCAGTCGCCTCACTGCACTGGAAGCTCTTGGAGTTCTAGCTGCCGTCGCACCAGCTCCCTGCTCAGGCAATGGCAGCAGGAGCAGGCGTCCTCCGTCGCCAGGTCCTTGGCCACGTTTTCGACCTCGGCGTGTGGCATCTCCAGCGCCAACGCCGCCGCCGCCATCGCCAGCTGCTCTCACACGCTCGACACCCGCTCGTTGTTGTCCAGCAGCCCGCTGGCCACGCCTACGCCGACGCCTCCGCGCTGGCTGTCATAGTTGAGGACCAGGGTGGAGGGCTGGCTCTGGTCTCTGGAGTTCTGGAGAAGCTGCTCCCGCAGGCAGCTTGGATGGCGGGCCAGCAGGGCAGATCCCTTTCGCATCAGTTGAGGGGTGGCCCCGCTGCTGCCGGAGATGGAAGCCGGGCCGCCGGGTGGTCCCGAGCCGGGCCCTACGTGCAGCAGACCCACCTGCTCCTTGAAGGTTCCTCCTCCTCCTGATCCTCCACCGCCTCCAACGCCACCGTTGCTGGAGTTGCGGTAGTAGCTCTGCTGGCGAAAGGCCCGCATCTGCCGGGAGCTGCCTCCGGTGCCGTCCACCTGGGTGACCGCCGTCAGCATGGAGGGTGTGCGCTGCGAGTCGCCCCTGGAAGAGCGAAACGAAAGGGAGAGACGGGGATGGACGTGAGGTGGGGTGAACAAAATCCAGACAGAAAGTATAAACAAACAATATCAATTCCATACTGCCATTTCCAATTGAGGTTCACTATCAAAATAATCGGAAACTATGAGTGCGAAATCATATCAAAATCAATAAGTGCGTGGAGTTCTCATAGGCCATGATAAAGTCGGTAAAGAGAAATTTTGAGGTATGTAAGGGGATATACAAAGGGGTATATCACAGAGTTCAAAGTTAATCAATTTGATACTTTATCAGAGCTTAAGAAATGTCTATCTTTTAAAATTTTAGTTTTATTTTTGAGACCAACTAATGCAAAAAGTAATCGAACAAATAATTGAAAGCGAGAAACAAAAATTAAATATGGATACTGGACATAAATTGAATATTAATTAAAATAAAAAATGTTACAGTATGACGCTTCTTTTTAAGAAACTAGATAGAAAAATAAAAATAAAAAACTACCAGTTATTAACTACACATCTACCAGTTGTGAATCTCACCTGTTTAGACTGTAGGCGTTGTTGTTGCCACCGCCACCGCTCGACTTGCCTCCCTTGCCAGGACACAGGTGGAAGGCGCCGTAGATAAGCGGGTTGACCAGGCTATTGGACATCCCGAAGAAGAATATGGCGTCCTGCAGATCGTCGCCCAGCTGCAAGTAATGCGGAAAATTCAAATTAATTTCCTCCCCATTCAGGCGACCCTTTTGTGGGATTTGTTTGTGTTCGAGTGGGCCCATTGTGGACGTTTTGCGGCTGGTCTCCACATCCTGGTTACTAAGAATACCCTCGCTACCCGCAGGTCCCTGCTGGGTGAACGCAGCTTAAGAAAATCCCCCAGCATTCTCTCTTTCCTAATGTTTAAGTCATGCTTAAAACACTGAAGGTGCAAAGATGGTTTATTAGAGAAAGGATTAAAGCTGCAATGTTCCTAATTGAATTTAAACTATTTTACTAGAGTTTCCTTGTAGCTTAAAAAGCACTCAAGCCCTGTGTGATTTGTTGCCACAAATGTGCGTGCTTTTCATAAAGAACAAAAGCAGACCATTTGGGTCAAAATATCCGGCAGTAAAAAGCAATGTTTAAGGAAGTCTTTGAAATTAAAATATATTCTGGCCGGCCATTTGTTTCCTTGAATTTTACAGGATACTCGGGCTGCGGTTAACCAAACGCTTGTTTTTGTTTTCCGAAGCGGCCATAATCTTGTGAAATACCTCTCCGCCAGAGGCTTTTACGGGCAATCTCTGGCAAGTCATCAAAGTTTGGGATGCCGTGTCCGGAAAAATTGCGACCGGACGGCCGTTGTTGGTTCTTGTTGGTCGGGTGCCGTAACGATTAATTAAAAATTGAGAATAAGAAATCATTTTTATGTGCGTTGGCAAGCGTGGAAAAGATTGCGGACCTAAACGGATTTGCCATCTGCGACTAAGCCGAGTGTTCGGAGCGTCAGACTTTTAATACAGCCACGGGCCGTAAATTATTGGGACGGACAACAACAAAGGGCTCCTCACACTGCAACCCTTCAGGACCCAACTGACAAATCGACTGCTGATTGATGTGCCTTCGCATTTATACGAGATACCAGGAATCGTTATTCGCTTGTCATTCAACGCGCCGGAAATTTCGGGCCAAAGGGACAGCCAGCCAGAAACGGAAAGCCAGGCCCGTGATATAGAACGCCCACTTACCCTTTTGTCGGGATTCAGGAACATGAAGATAATCATCATGACGTAGTAGGGAGTCCAGCAGATGAGGAAGGCGATGATGATCACCACCGAAATCCGGAGTGACTTCATTTTGGCCTTGTGTATGAGCCGTTGGCGGTTCGTCTGCGTGGGCAGCTTGGCCGTGGAGTAGTTGGCCAACTTCGACCCCTGGAACATCTTTTCGCTGCCTGTGGGGGTGAAACTGAAGCTGAATCCGATGACTTGATGGCTTTCCATGCCATAACTCACTTGAAATAGTCCGGAAGGTTGACATATAGGTGCCGAACAGAATGCACAGTGGCAGCAGGAAGGTAAAGACCAGTGTGAAGGTGGCGTACATCTGCTCCTGCCAGTCGGCGGTGTAGAACCCGTGGGTGACACACTGGTAGAACTCTTCCACGAACGGACCACGGGCCACGTGGAATATGAAAAACTTCATCCAGGAGAAGTAATTGAGTGAGTGGGAGAGAATAAATGTCAAAGTTAAAAGGTTGTAGTTGGAAAAGTTTCCTGTGCCATGATGCATTTTTGGTGCTGTTAGCATCCAAAATGCATTGCCAGGCTCTGCTAATTAAAATTCAAAACGTATAAAAACACAAAAACATTTTCCATATTATTATGCAAAGGGAAACAAATAAAATTATATGAGTTGTCGGCCCATAAATAGTTTTCAGCTTAATGTTGAGTCTTTAAACATATTTTTGAGCCTACATTCCTGCCCTAAAAGTCTTCACAGAAATAAGCATATATTACTGAATCACTTACATAGATTTCCATTCCCCATAAACGAGTATCAGTATTTACTCTTCACCGTTTACATGGAAATCCAGACTTGCCCCTTAGTTACAAATTGCTGACAGAAACGAGTCTTTGATCCGGTGTTGCCGCCAGCAGCATCCGATTCGGGGGAAAGCCAGGTCCATTGTCGAATCTGAATATGGCTGTAATTGAGGGAGCAATTTTTGTGGAACTGTGGTAACACACTCCATTGTTGTAGCCCCCATGTAGGCCCTCTCTTCGCGTTTACTTTGCTATTACATGAGTATGTCTAGGCCGGACAGGTGGCCCGTGAAGGTCTTCCCCGGGGAAACTCTATTCTCGAAGGTCTGGCCGGAACTGATAAAACGGAAACAGCTACGTGGCAGATGAATGTGTCAGCGCATAGCTAATACGCTAAGAGTCTTTTTATATTCATTTTTATGGGTTTCTTGTCGGTCTGTGTCAGGGAGCCCCAGCGACAGCAGCTGACCCAAATGGAAAAACTTGCCACGCGTGGTGAAACTACATAAAACCCCGGGGACTAACGAGACGCGGATAATATCCTATAATGGTTGATTTTTATTAATTTCGCACATTTATAACTTCCAAGCCGTTGCTTTCGCCAAACAACAGACAACAGTGCTTTTCATTAAATGGAGGAGAGATATAGATCGGAGCCCTTGACCTACAAAACGAGAATATGGGCAAAACCATTAAAAGCAATGTAACCATTTCGATGGTGGTGAGTACCTTTTGTTCAAACTTTATTGTCTGAGCTTACTCTAATTTGAACACTTGCTGTGCCACCCATTCAAAGAAAGTTTTGGCCAACACTTGCTTCTTCTCAGTTTTTACTTGTTCTTCATCAAAGTTTTGGGGGTTTTAGAAGAGAAACAAACTTGTCGCCTCTCTATTTTACCCTTAAACCATATTGCAGGCTAAGTGCCTTTTAATATTTAAACAAAACAATGAAATAAAAAAAATTTTAAAAGCTTGTCTGTCAAATCCTAATTGAATCTCGGAAGGTGGTTATTTCTTCACCCCAACGTGAGAAAGCGCTCGAATGCACCCATCAAGACAGGCTTTCACTGTCAAGCGAAAAATGCAGAGCTACTATTCTTGTATCCTTGACGTTTCTGTTATTCTCAGGACCTATGTCTGAAGCCATTATGTCGACGCATTTCTTTCCTCTGACTGGAGCCTGAGCACAGTGTATTATTGTGCCAGGAAAATGGTGAGACGTGGGTGGGAAGTCGCTTATTTTCTTCTAGGGTGATTGTTCTAGCGCGGTGGCAAATAATGCCGAAAACTGCGGCCTGCGCCGAAAACATTTGTTGTTTATTGGCAGTCGGAGTAAATTTTCATTTTGCTTTTTTATTGGAAAGCAACGAGCTCAGCGGTGTGTCTCATATTGGATTTGAAGGCATGTGCGTATGTGCTGGTTGTGAAAACGTGTCCCTTCCCCGGCGACCCAGGCGACTGCGGAAAAGTTGCCCGGAAAATTGTTTCAGATGATTCTCACTTGGCGAAAGGAAACCGACACTTTAGGCCGTTCTGTTCCGCTTTGACTTGGCCGTCACGTCTGTAAGCCGCATAAATTTTATGTCGCATGTTCAATAAAACGAAATGAAGAAAGTTCGCCCAGCACGACACGACAGCCAACCCCGGGCCGGAAAGTGGTCCATAAAAATTGGTGTAATGATTGCAAAGTTTCTTTTAATTGGGTGACAGTGGCTCCTTAATTATGTAACAGTATCGACGGAGGAATCCGCAATTTCATAATAACTTTTTGGCAGACGAGGCTCTTTAATTATTTAGGATAACCTGACAGCCGGTCAACTCAAGTCAATACATGACGTCCATTTTATTATTGTTATTGGTTGCTAAAAAAAACTCCAAAGTCACCAGACCTACCCACTTCAAGAGCTGCCACAACAGTCACAGCATTCCCCTCCGTATGAAGCTAAAAGCATAAAAATGTAATTAGACTGAACGTTTTTTTGCGGCATTTAAACAAGTCAGACACTTTTGACAGGCGGGCACGCACAAGTACCCGGGAAGAAATAGAGAAGGACTCAACCCACTTTCTGGGCCGCCAAGATTTCGGGGCTCTGCCTTCAATTATTATTCCACGCCATACATTATGCTGATAAAAGCCAACATGGTTTCTTCTAATTAAATGCGTGAAATCATAGCATACATTTGAGCGCCGCGCCGGAAGCGAGATTAGTGCGAAGTGCCGCAGCGAGTGGGACTACACAGGAAAATTTCCATTTATTCAATCCAACAATCGAGCTCTCCACCAAGGACTGGTTTATTTCTGTCGTCAGAGGTGGCAAAAAGGTCAGCTGTAGGCCGAAAGCCCTAGTGGCCACTTAACCAGTGGCGGAGCAGATCTTCTGGCAGGAGCTCTCTACTTTTCAATTAAACTAAGTTAGTTACCATCCCCCTTGGCAACTTTGAAGTGGCGTTCTGTCTAATTACTTAACACGAAGCTCGAGTGCTCTGCCATAGTACTCCAGGTCCTTGGAGTTGGAGAGTTTCTGGCGCCAGGATAATCTGATAAATGAAAGGAGAGAGGCAGCTGCCGGGCCACCTTGTCCTGAGCCCCGGGCCATAAATCAAGGCCAGGCGTGCGAATCGAGTGTGTAATCAGTGGAGACACGCCGGAATATATTATACAATCAATGTGCCGGAAAAAAGCACAGAATCTGAATCCTAGAACAATGCGGGAGGGACTCGCGATAGCTGACATTAATGCAGTCCCATTTCGGGCGAGAAAAAAGGGAATAATATATATCGCCCGGCCTATCTGCACACAATGAATCGGGAATATGAATAATGTCTGTCGTCGGTCAGATACTTTCCGGCAATCCGACGACCTTCTTTTTGTGGCCCATCCGTAAAAAAAACCCTTTGTTGGCCGGAATTCGATTCTGGCCGTCCCTCCGCCTCAAGCGGCCACGTGTGTGTTTGCGGCAGGGTCGGCTGGGTGTGGCAGCCGCCCAAAGCGGCATTTAGTGCACACTTATTGTGCGAAGGCAATCATTTTTAATGTCTGCACACATTCCGGCGCCTACTCAAGACTACGGGTATTTTTCGCCCTGCCACGGGGCGTATGCGTGTTATAAAGTAAACATATTACTTCAACTTCGTCATCGCGAGCTGAAGTGCTTGAGTGGCTTGTGTGCATTCTGGAGGGCGACAAGGACTTGGAGCCACGGCGAATCTGATCTCCGACTTTGGCTTTGCGTAATGGAATACTCTCCGCCCACAGCAGAGGCAACTGCAGCACACACTTATCTTAAAAGCTCTTGGAGGCGTTAGCACCTTAACAGGACTTTAATTTCCAGGAAGATGCCAGCAGTAGACTCAAAGCTCCTTCTTAGAATTCCTTTCCTAATACGGTTACCTTTAAAATTCTTGCAACTAATTGCTTTCGAAGCAATATTTATGTCAAAGCAAATTCTTGGCTTACCTGAGGAAGACTAAGCACCAGAGAGAGGATGTAGGTCCCGCCCAGCAGTCGGTGGCACCTCTTGGCCATGTTGAGCGACTTCATCGGGTACTTGACCGCTATCCAGCGATCCACACCGATCAGCACCAGCACGTAAGTGGAGAGGTAGAGACTGAACATCTGGAAGAGCTTCACCAGCTTGCAGGTGAGCTCGTTGGCCAGCCACTGGACCGTGTAGCACCATGCGGCCTCGCCGATGATGCAGAACCAGGTGACCAGGACGTCGGCGATGGACAGGTGAAACATCAGCGAGTAAATGGCGCTCCAGGTGTGACGCGAGTTGCGCCGCGAGATGCGGGTCTTGTAGATGTTCCAGATGGTGAGCAGGTTGCCCAGCAGAGAGAAAAGCGCCATCACCGCCAGAACATAGACCTTCAGCAGGCCGGAGCGCGAGAGCTGGGGGGCATGGTCCATGGGGCTCATCACATGCTCCGGGACCTGCTCGGCCATCGGTGGGGACTCGTGCTGGCTGTTGGTGTGGGCCAAGGAGGAGCTGTTGGCAATCGCGTAGGAGGGCTGGGGCGTGGTGCTGATGGTCGCATTGGCCACTTCAGTGGCCAGTCCCGCCACGCCCACGTCCAGCATGTTGAGCGTAAAGTTGGCGATATCCGGCGCCGCAGCAGCCACCAGCCGGGTAAAGTTCGTTAGTGCGGAGAAGTTTCCAGCCACCTCGTTCTCCGCCTCAAGGTCCATTGCAGGACTAGGCAGACGGCCAAAGGAGGCGGAGGGCGGATCGTCCATGCCCCACTCGGTCTCCATGATTCGGGGTTCTCTTTGACTCACAAAAGCGCTTTTTAGGACGGTTCAGGGATAGTTATTTCCAGAGGTAACAGGTAGGAGACTTCGCATCATGATTAAAGGTATTCCGGGAAAAACTTCATATGCGATTCTCATTATTTTTCCATTCATCTGCTGGTGACATTTTGATTGACGAGAGTTCCCGGCACAGTGCAGCTGCAATAAAGGTACAAGATGGGAAAAACTTAATAAAAGAGTCCTTGTATTCTACCGTGTTCTAAGGCAATTAAAAACTTATTAAGCATTCACAAGTACCAGGTGGAATTTGGAAGCTAGAGCGGTCTTACTCCTTTTATTAAAAAGCCATCAGACATTTTATATTTTTTTTTTCTGAATGTTGGGGTGCAACTGTTTTGTTTATTATGGAGATTTCCCAAAAAACAATTCGCTGGAAGCCGCGAAAAAGTTGAAATTAAATTGAATGTATAATGTAATGCATCCCCTAGTCATGTCACCAACCCTTTAAAGCGAAACTCCCCTGGATTTCATATACTTTTAAAAATCCATTAAAAGCATCAATAAATCCCGAAAATATAATATTTCAGAGGAAAATATAATCTGAAGCGAAATTAAATATTGTTCTCAATAAAAAAAACATTATGTAGTGGATGGACTTAAAATTTTTTAAGCCTTTCGCTTTAATGGTCACCAGTCTGTAATCCCATATTCACAACTAGGATGTTATCCTTGCGTATCGGATTGCCGCCCTCAATCATATTTCCTGGAAAACCACCTTAGTCAAAGGCTTTCCTTAGAAATTGAAAATTGGAAATCCAAGGCCCTGACTTCAGCTTGATTAGACTTCGATTGCAGATTGTTAGAAAGGGGTAACGAGCTCATAATGGCGGCATCGGCTGACCCGCGCAGTTGCAAATTGCAATTGCCCGGCAGCAATTACCTGAATGCGTCGTCGCCCTCGGAGGCGCCTTGACTGCTTGCCATTACGATTGCGATTACTTTACTGCACCGGTTGCGGAATTAATTTTAATAGATACAATGACGGTCTGTCAGGCTTTGGCTCCACTCCACTACAGATAGACTTTGCCCATGCTGTAGAAGGTTCAAAGTAAAATTCCATAAAATTTCATTTTCCAAATTAATTTATGAACATAAATTAAGTGCCGGGAGGGCTTTGTTGTGGGGCCGTTTCCATCGCCCATCGTTTCTAAGCCCAATTCAGGGCACCAGAGGCACGCGTGTCCGAAAGCACTTTTCAAGTTTTCAACTTTTCACTTTGCTCAATTGATGCAGATCAATTGAAATCAATCGTCGCCACAGAGGAGATTAATTGAACTGGCTACCACGAGTATGTTTACCACACATATGTGGCCCCTCCAGCTCCAGCCACTCCAGAGAGGTAGCAGCCTCTCATCGCTAATTGCCCGGTGTGGGGCAATCCAAGCGGCGTCGATTAAACCAGATTAATGGCTCATGACCCTGGCTGGTCGGTGTCACTAAAGCAATTTGTATTTGATTACCCGGTGGCAGCCTGTCTCAGAGGCAGCCCGCATCTTAAACTTAATCAGTCTGATTAATACACAAATGCGCTTTTGATTGATCAGCCAAAAAAAAGCACATCTGTGGCATGTTCTTGGCGATGTGAATAATAATACGCGCCATGGAGGCGACAGATGAACGGCGCGAACTTTGGTGCAAAGTTTTTAGCAGGGTTTTTTCCATTTTGATTGATTTGCATTCCGGCATTGAAAGCCTCTACGAGAAAATAGAAATAATCCCTAGCCGAATTTCTCACGATCCAGAGTCTAGACCATTTTGTTTTACACTTTCTGGTCCACGAATTATTGGATTGATTGTGTTAACTGATTGCTGACTCTTTGAATTTAATTCCAGAGTTTTCTTTGTCAAAGTATTCAATTAAGAATAATTGGCAAACCATCGGACGCACCACTGGCGCAACAGGGCGTATACGTAACTTCAAGCTCCGAGTTTGGAAACAAAAAAAAATCCCCTTTCGCTTTTCTGGTTTTTGCCACAAGCCGTGTTTAATGGTGCTACTGATTGCGAACACAATGTACACAATGGTTTTTATACATTTGAATTTCACTACTTTCTTTACTTTTTTCGTTATTTTGGCATTGTTAAAAGTTTCGTTAGCAGACAAAGTTTTGGCGAATGGCTCGCTTTTACAGTTCATTTTTTCCGAGTTGATTTTGCCGAGAACTTTGGCCATTCACTTGGATTGGATTAATTCCTACAGCAGTTTGTTGTTATTCTTACGGCGTTACTTTGTAATTACTTGCCGAGTTCATAAACTGTCCTTGCCCCTGCCCCAGTCCGACCCAGTCTGACTGCAGGCGAAATACAATTCCTCACTCTCGTTTCGAGGTCCGGTCCTCATTTCGTTTCTATTGGATCCCCACTCAGCCCCACTCATTGGATCATTAGGGGTACAGTATCCCAAAAGTTTGTACACTTCCCGAACTCGCTGGGATATGTTTCAGGGGCTGATATTTGCATGCGCCTCTCGGATACAAAGTCTCGCTGTTTGTATTCACATTTCACATTTATTTGGACACTTTGGGGCTTTGTCTAAGCCGAAACCGAAGCTGCGGCTGTTTGAACAGTTGGCCCGCCTCTCCAAATACAGAAGCAGCAGCCTCAAAACTGAATTGCCACGGGCAACTTGTATTTTTGGCTTAAATATTAACATGTCATTAATTTTTTGGCAGCTGCAGCCCCGTCAGAACTTTGGAGCCCTACTTGTCTACTTCATAATATGTATCTCAAAGCTTCTATCTTGTATCTCCAGTGTGTGCACAGTTCACAATTCACTGTTTGCTTTTGGCATAGCATCGCATAGCTTCCAAGAGCTCTTGAGCTCTTTATGCCATTTTGATTATTGCTCTGGTAACCCGCAGTCGAAAATATTGTATACACATCCGCAACACATACACGCTCCCGGGATAATGTGGAAAACAATTTAGACGATTGGGCTGATTAAAGAACAATTTTAAATTATGGAAATCACAAATATTTGTATGGCCTTAGTAAAATGATTAATTTAAGCACTGAAAATTAAGCTTATATTCCATTATATACATGATGAGTGGGCTCACATAAACAATTGGTTATTGTTTTTTAGAAACACATGTCATTAATTAAAGTAGGAATTTATTTAAATGGTTACCAAAACCAAATTTTATTTAGATTTTTTACACAATCTTATAACATTATATATTACACACTCAACATATAACGAGAGGGAATACTAAATCCATTTTTTATTGGTTTCTAGAAACACATGCCATTATTTTAAATTTCAATTTTTTACACATTTTCGCAGTCACTCTTCACAACATTTAAAGTATTAATACAAGATCATCACATTTTTGAAAAGTAATTAATATATTTTTGTTGGAGATTAGTTTAATACATGACTCTATAATATTTATATAATTATTTTAAACTTGCCTTTTTATTTATAAAAAAAAATATTTTTTTGTAAAGACTAAACACTAAATAAATGCACAATTTTGTATTAAGTTTCGAAAACAGAGAACGACTTGATTGCAAATCCGAAGACAATTCACTCGTACGACCGTACTTGCTACTTCACTTTCACTTTGTTTGCCCAAAAAGACTCCTTTCTTAGCCACTTCAATTCTGTTCTAGAACCAGGGAGTTCACAATATATTTATCCGTGTTTTTCAACCGTTTCGGCACGACGAATTCTGGGTTCTGATTTCAAAAAGGTCGAGGCGGTTCGAATCGGTTGCGGCGATGGCGGATCAAACCTAATGGCCGCTTCGAACATGTTGCACAGAGATTCATTCATAAAAGCATGGCTCGGCAGACATTACTCATACGCAGCGTGGCCCGATAGCGTCCTGCGAGTAAGCCAATCCACATTGAGATGAAATGCCTTTATTTTGGCCATTACCGTAATTTTAAAGCTAGCCAGTTGAAGCTTGGAGAATTTGCTGCTTATATGATTTGAGAATTTCGGTTTTTTTTTCCACTTTTTTTTATTTTGCCGACCACATAATAGAACTGCAGTATTTATAAAATTCATATTAATTATACTTTCATATTATATGATTTGAGAATTTCGGTTTTTTTTTCCACTTTTTTTTATTTTGCCGACCACATAATAGAACTGCAGTATTTATAAAATTCATATTAATTATACTTTCATATTGGTTATACTTTTCTCTTCATTTTTTTTATCCACAATTGTTGCAAAATTTTTATATTTTAACATTTTTGCATATTATAACATAGCTTAAATAACGAAAACGTAAAAATAAGTACATAAACTTGTATTACTATTAACGTTCTTCTTCGTTCTTCTATAAACGTTCTTAAGAAGAATCCAAAGCTCGGTGAAATATGTCAGTTAAATTGTTGCACAATAAAATACAAATTAAATATTTCCGATGTTTAGGGACTTTTCTAAGCTTGAAAACATTGTAACATTATTGATATATTAACACGAACTTTTTAGATTTTGGCCAAAATAAAGGCATTCATCCCCAATGTGCGTTAAACCGAAGTTCTCGTGTCCCCGTCAAGGGCAACGCTCGGCAGAAATTACTCATACGCAGCGTGGACCGAAAGCGTTGTACGAGTAAGCCAATCCTTCGGCGGAGGCCAACAAGTTGCTGCTTTCTTGTTGATAGTTCGGCTTGGCGTGCCTGGGCTTAGTAAGAAATGTTTATCTTTCTTTAATGGAGCGCAGTACGAGAGTCGGCAATCGTAGTTAGCAGCCATATTTATTTTACCTAATTAGCTAATTTGCACACACGCTGCCTTGAAAGGTAATTAAAGTGTGCAGGATATACACACGGTTTTAACTCACTGGGTAATAGCAGCTGTGGTATTTAATTCAGTTTCGCTTTGTATACAAACGAAAACATGCTCCTGCAACTGAAATCTGGCGAAAGAACATGGCAGGTGCTTAAGGCTTTCTTCTGCAATTTGCACACATTTGACAGGAACGTGCTAAAAGATGCTTTTCCTTTCCACAGACTCACTCTCACTTCAATTTTGCTCAGTGTGGAGAGTGATAACTAGTGAGGCTGCCTAAACACGGGGACCAAACTTCGGGAAAGTGCTGGGAACCACAGCAGAATGAGCCCTGGAGCGAGAGTAAATAACGCGGTGGCAGGATACAAAGGACCCGTCATGACAAATGACGCTCTGAGTGGCAGCCCAGTCACGTGTGATGAACCGACACTGAGTCAACAACAATGTCAGCTAATGCGGGGAAAGCAGTCCTCCCACCTTTGAAACGTAGTAGCATTGTTCCCAGACACTTATGTGAGCAACGGGATATCGATGCCATTGTGTCTGTCTGAGGTGGCTGTGGTCCCAGAACCAGAAACAGGACCACTGAATTCCTGAGCTCCTTTAGGTTCATCAAACGAAGACAGAGGCCAAACTGATGACTAAATAATTCTCTCCGCAGCCAGAACATATTGTTTGTTTACCGAAGACATAAAATCGCCCGTATCACGAAAAATGATTTATGCAAAGTAGGCATCGGAGGCGCTTATTCTGGGGGCTGGGAAAAGATCTAATGAGATGCTGGCAGGCGTTCAAGTAAATATCCGTATTGCGTTGTGGGAAACAATCAAAATAAATTTTAACGCAAATGACTAACCACTAAACAGCCACAAGATTTCTCGTCCCAGGCCTGGCACATTAATCCCGGGATCGGCATAATAGTATTACAAAATTGGCACGAACACGCATTCTACGAGAAATTTTCTGCTCGTTTTCCAGGGATTTTGCCTTCCAAGGGGCTCAAGTAAATTGCAAATTGAGGGAGCTCTGGAGGCTGCAAAATAATTGAATTAATAGCAATATTAACTATCATGCACGCGTGCCTGTAGGAACTCGTGTGTGGGTTTTCATCCTTGGAGCCTCCTTGCCGGATTTTTCGGTTGTGTAATCCTCGGAAAGTGCATAATTTGCCCCAGAAAATTATGGCATCAGGCTTGGGTCTCCCGCTTCCTGTTTCTCCGGTGATTTATTTCACTTTTGCGCCAAGTTGTCATGGCATTTGACTGGGATTCCGGAAGGAGACCGTACGGGGGACTCGGGGACTTGCAAAAGTTTGTCACTGTTGCCAAAATCTTTCGAGTTTTATGTAAAGCATGTCTGTTTTTATATGCCGGTCCCGACTCGACACAATAAAGGACGAAAGCTTAAAAAGTGAAATCGCATGGCATATCCAAAAAGGAATATGGCCAAGAGGATGGTGGGCAGGTGAGGAGGCTCCGGAGCCACATCGCATCCAGGGCATCATTAGCTTCGGATGCTTCGCTGATTACCAGGAGTCTAGGAGCAGGGCCTGCCAAAAAATAAACAACCATTCCCCAATATCTGGCGAGGTCCACGTCGTACACGTGCCGGCGACTAATGTGCTGCCGGAGTGTGCCGCATAAATAATAGAGTTTATGAGCAGAGCAGCCCGACCGGAGCACCCACAGTTAAGTCCAAATCCAAAACCAAATCCCGAAACCGAAACCTACACCCTAGCTGAGATTGGGGGAGTCCCAGATTCGAATTTCGAACGAGGGCAGGACGAGCCAATAAGTGACCCAAATCAGAAATTTTTCACTGCACTTAACTCTCCCCAAAAGTAATTTAATAAAAAACATCTCGGGACATGTGCAGATAATGCAAATTTTATTTAAAATGTTTGATTTTATTTATGCCTATTTTGGAAATGGAAGAACATTCAGTACTTTTTGGTGCCACTGTGCGAATGTCAAATAAATTGATTTTCAGCTCGGTTTTGGCTGCGGCGTCCAGCTTTCAGCGGCTTTAAATGCGGCAGGACCCACTTGAAGCTGTCGCACCACCCCCACCACTTCAGCCACGCCCACTTGCCACCCAGGAAAGTGTCTTGGCCATGATTTTCTTTTCGCTTCCAACGATTTTCCGGGCCTGGCTGTTCATTTTGTGAAAGTATTCCCCGGCTCGGGTACATTTTTTATGTCGGTTCGACGTGGGCTTATGCCGGCTCTCAATGCTATCACTCCGCCGTGGTATCCTGAGAGTCCTTTTCCGCTGCTCGGGCTGGTGGCTTCAAACTACTTTATTTGGACATCTGGCTGTTTGAAGTGCTGCTTCCTTTAAAGCAAACGTAGGCACATGCCCGACGGAAGCATAAATTTCCCTCTTCTGGCGCTCCTCGTCCTGCCAGGACACGATGTAAATATGGAACATGTAATAAGTGGCTTGTAATGCGAAACTTTTGGGCTTTAAATATGTTAGAATAAATATTTGGAAACGTAATACTCATTGTTCATGAGCAACAATTGTGCGCCGAATGAGTGAGATATCCTCTATGACTTCTCAGGAAATAGTAATCGTATTCTCATGGGAATCATTGTTTTCTCACGTTAAATCATATTAGTTAGAAATCAATCAAGAGCTGGAGATTGACAGTTATTGTTTTGATTGATTAAACCCCTCAGGGTATTAGGGAGGGGAAACTATAACTTTATATTGTTTGGCAGGAAACTTAATATGACAATTGCTTTCATTTTAATTCAATTGTTTATCGCAATTATTACCCTTACCAGAGGCTATAAAATGGGCCTTTAAGGGGGCACGAGTTGGTTTCTGCCACAGGAGAAATATGTCATTTAAGGTTTTACAGCTCACACATTCCAGGGACTGTGAACATTTGGCCAAATTACTTGCCAAGCGCTAATTAAACATTTTTACGAGCGGAGAATAAAAGAGCCATAACCACATGCAAATAACATACATGAATTCGGGGCGGCCGGAGAGCACGTGCCCAGATTCCAAGTGACTAATTGTGCCCCGATACGGATGCCATGGCACCCATTCAGTGCTCCGGAACGTGGCGATTTGGATTTCTGATGTGGTCTTACCCGGGCGGACAATGAACTCGCCTGTCATTCAACTCCATGGACTCAGTCCGGCCACGTTCTAGTACTTGACAATCGTGTAGCCATAATTTCTGTCTGGGCCTTGTTCAAAATCCCGCTGACCCTTGGCGCATAAAACAAAAGCGAAAGGGTTGCCATTTACGAGGAGGTTGCCTGGGCTGTGAGGCTGTCAGATAAAGTGCATACTTGTCACATGCATATACTAGTATTTTAATTAAATTAAAGAAAGCAATTGTCAGCTTTGAAATAATTCTATTAGAGGAAAATCTGACAAAGTTATTTGAATTTATATTGCCCGGGAGTCCAGAGAAAAGTTTGAGCTTCATGGCTTCTACAAAACGAGCTCCACTTGCAACGTCAACGACAAGTATTTTGTTATTGATTTTATTAAGAAATTCAATTTCTTCACTTGCTTATATTTATTCATCCGCTTGCTTTTCTATTTCAATGAGGCTTTGTGAAAGCCATTTTTAATATAAGAACAAACAGCACACTTGCGACACCATTGGGAAATATTCAGATGTCAAAAGTATCCTGCCTGGCACTCGCCTCTCCACATTCGTCACAAAAACACAAAGGTCCTCTATTGTTTAAACTGTGTTCAGGCGCTATGAGTGTTTTTATTGATTTAATCAAATAAACAGGGGTGGTCCTGGAGCTGGGGAAAATGAGCAGCCCAGGAATTGATCCAGGCAGCTCCTGCCACTGACAGCTACCTGCTACTGGGATGGGGAACAATGGCTTCTGGTGAGCAAACCAAACCTGTAAATGAGCCGGCTGCCTCCAAGGCGAAGATTGGTCGCACAGTGGGTTTTACTTTCTAGGTTTCAGGCATAAAAATATTGAGGAAACTCATCGAAATGTTCCACAAATTTGAGCCACTTAAAACCAATGCATGCCAACATGCTTACTTTGTTTTTATATTTTTATATATTTTATTTTAGAAGTCCACTACCATTTCTATGTTTGACCAAAAATACTACCCCACAGGTGTGGCTCGGGTCTATCCGCTGTGCCAGCTCAGAAGGTGGCATGCCACACAAAACCAAAACACAAACAGCCAGGCATTCGACAACTCACTCGGGCTGGCGTGTCAAAAGCCATGCAAACAAGGAGCAGGACATGCTCGAAATTGTTCGACATTAAGGAAACAAAGAATCGTAGGAAGGCCCTCGAAGGGGAAGTTTTCGTTTTGAGGGCCATAATGGAATGGGGCTTTAAACGCGAACCTGGCCATTACGCGTTGGGCGTAATTAAATTTGAGTTTTCCTCCCGCCATAATAATTAGCTGGATTTCAAGAGTTATAAAAATATATCGCACTACAAACCGATTAATTAGACGTCAGTTGGGCCACTTAAAGGGGCTATTTTGAGAGGCCAATAATAAATAACAATTATCAGACCCGCTGTCTGAGTGGCCGGTGACGGATGCCGTCCAATTAGTCCGAATTAATAAACGTCCCCAGTCATGTGTACTAATTAAAGCTAAGCGGACTAACCGCTGCCAAGGATTCTCGGGATGTCATGGGCGTGGGATGTCTTGGAGCACATGCATAATTGAATGCGTGCCGCAGTCGCACAAATCTGTCCGATACACATACGTTTCGCCGCTTTTGTTCGGACACGGACGGCCTAAATGAGCCGGCTAATAGGACCTCGCCAGCACATCCACGCATTTCAGTCCATTCCTGTGAAAAGCGGAATGAATACAAAATTACGATTGCGATTGTCAAGCATTTCCTTGCTCCTCTCCCGGAATCCTGCTTCTATATTCACCACGTGCTGCCCAATGTGGCGGAAACTAACACCAAGCTCGGGCTGTCCCGGCTCTCGGTTCCACGCTCCAGGCTCCAGGATAATGTCAAAGGGAATTGAACGCAAAATGAACCGCAACCAAATTACTGCGTCTGACACGGAAAGAGACAAATGAAAAAGTTTCCCAAAAGGTGAATAAAATTTTATTTTCACAAAGTTAATAGATTTCAATAAAATACAGCCAGCGGGGAAAGCTGAAAAATACAAGTGTCTCTCGAAACCAATAGTTTTTAATTAATAAAAACATAAAAAATGTATTTAAGCTATGTTTTTCTCTCTGTGTAAACAGAAAAATAGGCAAAAACCCATCAGTATCCATACAAGTTTAATAAGAGCAAAAAAAATGCGATGTCAGCTGAATCGGATCCCGATTCGCATGACAAGGAAGTTGTCGGTAATGCGCTTAAAAATGCCAGGCTCTGACGAAAAAGCATCAACGGTCAATACGAAAACATAACAAAGAAATCGGTAATAGTATCACCTCTTTTTTCCTTTTATCCTACAAGGGCTAAGCCTGTCATCGGCTTTAAAATCCTTGACATTATGTCCCTGCCACTGCCCTTTGGCCCACGCAGGTGTCCTGGCTAGAACCGATACACAAATATTTGTGTACAAAACACTTCTAAGCGGATTTCGTTTTAAACAACTCAAGGGACCTGTTTGTAAGGCCTTAACGGAGATAAGCTCAAAGTTTTCGGCTGATTGGCACGTTGACTGGCCCGGCAGTGATATGTGAAAAGCCTGGCTGCTAAAACCCCAAAACTCAATTGAAAAGCTAAGGCTTCCGTCAAGGTGACACTCTAAAACAAGCCAAAGTCAGGCCGAGGTGGGCAGCTAATGCAATTCAGAAACACTTAACTTCCTACGAAGTTCCTGGAAAACAGACCGGGAAATCAAAGACCAGGCTGGCTAAAATTAATGACGGTTCAAAGGTCCAACGGTCGAACGTTTCGAGTCCAATCAAAATCAATACTCCTGGCAAATTGCTAGCACATTAAGTATACGCCGTGGTGCCACGTACTTTGTCTTCGCACTCACGCCCCGCCACTCGCACTCGGCAGCAGTCGGCATTAAATTTCCTGACTAGCTACTATTTGGCAACAGCTTAATCAACAGGCGCAGATCTGCCTACCGAAAGGTGTTTGGGCCAAAATTAGGGCAGGACGTGGCCAGGATTCTCTCCACCCGGAAGCAAAAGTGCGTGAGATATAATGACTGGTTTGTGGGCCTAAAATTTGCGGCCAGAGTAGGGGTTTCGATGTGGAAAACGCAACACGCGCTGTCGATTCTGTTTTTATGCCCAGGCATGGTAGCATCATTAAAATTATAAATCACCCGAACAGGCAAAAATTCCAATTAAATTGGAGTGGGCGCCAAATCACCTGAAAAGGTGTTAAATCAAAACAGAGAAAGCCTACACTTAAAATAATAAACCGTTTGGGGCCAGAGGTGGTCATTCAGAGGCATCATTTCGGTACCGTGGGTGGAAGGCTCTGTTATGAATGAAACAAAGTTCCTTGCCAGGATAATTTCCCCCTTTATTCAGGTGTTTCCTATATTTAACATCCACATGTATATACACAAAGGCCGATCAGCAACAGGAGCGCGTGCATAAGTGGCAGGCGTAGTCTATTGATTTTGGGTTCCTTTGAATGGAAAGCAAACAGGATAACAACAGAGACAGGGCCTAACGAGTGCCTGCTCCTGGACTTGTGAGTGTCTGGAGAGGATGGACGATGTTCGGCCATTCAGCCGAGACTGGCAATGTAAACAGCTCGATGGAATCTCGCACACACTGCGATAAAGCCATAGAATCGTACGTGAAAATCAAATAAATGTGCCTCAAGTCGATGAATATGCCAAATGTCAGCCAGTGAGGTGCGGCTGGGATTTATTTTTTGTCTTGTGTTTCTCTTTTTGGTGTTGTTTTGGCCAGAAAACAGTTCAAGGAACTCGGCGGGTTCAAGAGCAATGCAGAGGCAGGCCATTTGAGTGTCACACCGTCTGGGAGGCGCTCTCCCTTCGGGTGCCACCTTGTAATCAGTTCGAGGCGCGACGAGATAACTAAAAGTGTCTAATCACTTGTCCGTTAATGGAGTTGATCAGTCTTGGCGATTGATTTCTCTTGTCTGAAGTGCAAACACTTGAATGTTTCATCAGAGTCGCCTCGGAGGCCCCAAAAAACAAGCTACTGCTTTCGACGGCAGTCCTCGGGCTAATTTCTCGGCAAGGACCAACGGGTTAAGAAACTCATTCGTTAGCCAAAACAACAAATCGCCAAACCGCAAATATTTGCGTGGCTGCAGGTGAATAAACATGACAGGCTTCTTGAGAAAACAAAGTCTGAAAAGTGCTGTGTTATTTATGTTATTACTCGGCCTGTTGTTGTTTCTTTTTGGATTTCATTTCGACTGCTCCTGAAAGGATTTTAACTCAGAAAGGGCGGCGTGCTTTATCATTGTCTCATATGTAACTGACACACATATTTCAAGGGTTAAGCTTCCAGCTTTTTAAACAACTTGTTCGACGTTGGCTTGCCCATAAACGTGAGCCAAAGTGTTAAGCTCTCCTAGGCTTTAATAACCTTGAATATTTTGTTTCTTATGAACTCATGAATTAAATAGCACAAAATTCTGTTCATCAAAATAGTAATTAAAGTTCTTATATAATCCCTTAAACAATATATGTAAAGGGTAATAATTTCCCGGAATTTACTCACATTCTTCTCGAAAGTTATTAGCAAAATTGTTTAAAAATATTTGTGTAGCTAGCAGGCTGTGTAATATTGCGAAAAACAAGAGCAAACCACTCTGTTTGCTGGCACACATGCTGCGGTCCTCATTCCCGAAACTTTGAGTACCGCAAATTGTGATTAGCAGGGCCAATTAGACAGGGGCATAAATAAACCAAACAGCACCAAACTCCCCAAGTCCTGCAGGGAAATAACGATAATAACAAGAGTAGCTAAAGCAACAGCAACATCAACGAGCTGGACCGAGGCAACAGCACGATAATACATTTAATGCAGCGATTTAATTAATGGAATGTGCGTTGGCCAAGGGCCGGACTACTCCGGGCCCACAGTACGGCTACGTGATTTATGGGCGGCGCTTAATTATTAAGAAGTTATGCAGAGTTTAAACATTTATTGCAAACAAAACGGCGACAACGCTTCGCATATAAAGTAGGCATCCACGCCCACTCAGTGGGCCGGTCAGGAGCATCCCAAGAACCTCCCACAGCCCCCCTCCAAGGGCTGTCGGATTTCACCCATTGGGCATTGCCTATTGGGGTTTTATGGGTTCGAGTGCCCGTTTCGGTATTTTGGCAAGTCTGGTGTTGGCCAAAAAGTCGAGCGATTTTATGAACCTCGACGGTCATAAATATTTTATGCGTTATAAAAACTGCCACTGCTGTACTGTTGCTGGACGCTTTAAGCTACTTTTGGCAATTAGTGGCTTTTAGTTAAAAAGGCCATAAATACCTGGCCAAGTTGAGTTGGGCCCGGCCGCTCTGGGCGCCGGCTGATCGCCGTGATTTATGCCTTTCAATGCTAATTAGTAATTAAAATCACTCCCCCACAGCCACTTAAATAGTTTGGAATTCTAATAAATTCCAGTCCGCAAGAACGCCGCCAGGGATTTGGCTAATTGGCTGCCTTTCCAATAAAGGATAACCGCAGGCAGTTGATCGCAATTACGGGGATCAGACAAGGTCAGGAAGGGCTGCCAAATGGCCAAAATGCAGTTAGGGCTATTACGCCGGCCGGCACGAGTCGGAAATGCCAAGTTAAGACGGTCCCATTAGGATGGCGCCTTCGCTCAAGTAACGGAAATTATTATTACGGTTTCGCACCGAAAACGGGCGCACTTTAACGGTCTCCGGATGAACTGACGCCCGGACGGCCGGATGGAGGGACTAATCCATGACTGCTAACGGTAATTAATTTACATTATTATCATAAAAAACTGCTCCAGCCCACGGCTGGCCTCACGTATGCCCGGGCCAGTGTCCTGAGAGTCCTTGCCAGCATCTTCATTAACAGCCCCGGCGATTCAATTAAGTCCAATGAAATGTACATACAATTTTTGCCATTGTTTACCGAAACACAGGACCTGTCCCAGAACCTCCACAAGGTCACCCATGAGGTCTTTTCCACACCCCAACAGGCAACCAGGCTGGTGGTAATTATTTTTTGCCTCAACAACCCAGCTTAGAATCTAATCCACAAATAAATATAGTTTTCAGCCTGGGGCGGTTTCGACTGCGTCATGATTTATGCATCACTATGTTTCTGGGCCCAAAAGTTTTCCCACATCTGAGACCCGATGCTCTAATAATCATTATCCGAATAGTTACCCCTTTGGGCTCATTAGCACATCATCATAAGGCGAGGGTCGTGTGGGGCGGACTAATGTCCTGGCACAGCCTAACAGTATCGGAATCCTTAAAGTATCTTAACCAGCTCAAGGGCAAGCCTGATATGACTTTATTAATAGAACAGCTTTAAATATTTGACTTTCAAGCAGCCCTTTGAAAGATAAACATTTCGATTACTTTCCACAAATATGTGGTTTCCATTAAGTAACAAATAGTAGAAATACGACTTCTATGAGTATTAGTTATTTGTTAATCCCGTTTGTTTATCGATTTATCAGGAAATATGATGAACTTTCCCCCTTCTTTCAATGCAGTTTTTGGTTTGAAAGCAACGCAAGCCTAGTGTTTGCTTACTCCTAAAGGCATCCAGTATGGGGCAGCCACATCCTATTGAAGCATTTCATGTTCACAGGATATACCTACCGGAAAAGTGGCTTGCCACACACGCTATGTCCGAGGAGCAATCTTCTGTGAAAAGTTCCTCCCACCGCTCGCCAGAAAAAATGAATGTATCATCAAAATTCTTCAAATCATGTCGCTGCCTTGTTTCCTGCAGATGAAGCAGATGCGCCAGGCAAAATAAATGGCTCTTAATGCGAAGGAATTCTGAGTGCTTCCCTCCGTCTCCATGCTGCTGGTGTACTTTCGAATAAATAACATGCTAATGCTTCATGTGAGCCCCCAGTTTCTGTCCAGGCCTCCAGTGGATTGAGCGGTTGCTAGTCCCCGGCATTCACATTCCGCGTCCTGCGAATTATTTCTAATTCCTGGATGCCTCGTCTCCGGCAAACTTAACAAATTTCCGTCGTTATAAATAAGGTTCACAATTTGTTCTCGCCCCACACCCACCCTCGCCTTTTGGCTTTCGTTTTTTAAAGCCCACACGTGACACTCGATGGGTCGAGTTTGGCCCAAAAGTGTTCCCCCGGGGCAGTCCGCCACGGCCATAATATAAAAGAAGCCGCCAAGCCTGGGCGGCATTCGATTTCAGGCTTCATTAAAAATGTTTAGTGCTTTATTCACGCATCTACTGGAAAACGCGAAACACGAGCCAGGCCCCTAAAGCGATGAGCTAACCAGCCACTATACAGAACAACATTGCCCTAACAACTGTATTAATAATTCAAAGCCGCAAGGACCAATTGCCTCAGGATAATTATTGCAGTTTCATTGAAATATTTACCCAACTAATGCAACGAAAAATCATAAAATTTAAAATAATTCTTGACCATACGAAAGTTATATTTTATGTGTCATTTACTTTTAAAGCGAATATTGGGCAAAGTGGGAGCTACAGTGGGGCAAATACAGAAAAGAAAGTACGGTGGTACACATAAAAAACCTACAATTTTATAGGGGTACCCCTTGGAAAAAAATCGAAAAATTTAAAAACGCTATTTAAGCAATGCTTTTAATGAGGAAAGTAGCTTCTGGGTTTGCCATTTACAGAATGGTTCTTTATTTCATGATCGGATACAAATCGGCAGAGCTACATATGGCCATCGGAAGGCGCAAAAGTGGAAATTTTAGGGTTGCGAGAGGGGTGGTGGAACCTTCTTTTGATCCACCTTCTGCTGATTTCTGTTCGCCTGGTACTTCAGATTATCTTCCATACGAATTTCAAGAAATTGGCAGCGAGTTTTGGCCGGCAGAATATTGTCACTTTTCAAGCCAATATTTTGGCCATTTCGCAATGAATTTTTAACATTTAAAATATATATTTTAATAATATAATATTTATATTTTATAAAAATATATACTTTTTTAATTGATATTGACCCGATGACCCTCTTTTTTAATGATTTTTGTAATGCCTTCTCATTAAATTCTTGCCAAAAGCGCAAAAGTTTGACGACGATTTCATACAATTTTGCCTTGCGCCAGATTTGAAGTACCAGGCGAACAGAAATCAGCAGAAGGTGGCCGAATTCAAGCAGTGCAAGCAGTTTTAAAGTTTTTTCTAAGTTGTGCCATATGTGGGAAAGGGAGGGTGACCGCTATGGTGGCGCTCTATCCCCCCATCGACCCTTATAGAATGAGGATCACAGCATCTGACTCCATAGGGAGGAACGGGATGCTGCTACCCACTATTATTAGAGGGGGAAAGGTAGACAGATAAGTCTGCAACAGTGATGGGAGAGCGGGAGTGATTAAGCACGAGTTTTGGCACGCCACCTCATCACGATACCCCGTCCCCATAGAATCCAGCGCATTTTCGCTCACGCGAGCCCCAAGTCGTGACACGCGCAGAAAATCAACGTGTGCCATTTTAGTTTTGCCATCATTAGGTGGAAATCACCGTTGTGGATCACAAATTTGGAGGCTGGGATTGGCCAAATGGATTTTAGTCCCGTTTAACTACAAAATTCAAGAGTTAACCCTTCACTTGTCTTTACCATTTTATTTTCAATAAATATTTTAAATAAGGAACAAAACTGCTAATTTAGGATAATAAAAAAATCGTTCAGTGAAGTAGAACGGATTAAAAATGCAGGAAAAATAAGAAGGAGGCGATTGGATAAATATTTATTGTCCTAACAATTAATTCTCTATTGAGAAACTTGCATGGGAATGTGAGGACCATGGGGCCGGTTAGGGGACAATTGTGTAATTTTGCTGTCGGTGCTTGGGCGAGGGGGGTGGAGGAACCTTTTGCTGATCCACCTTCTGCTGATTTCTGTTCGCCTGGTACTTCAGATTTTCTTCCATACGAATTTCAAGCGATTGGCGCCGAGTTTTGGCCGGCAGAAAATTGCCACTTTTTGAGCCAATCTTTTGGACATTTCGCAATGAATTTTTAACATTTAAAATACATATTTTGATAATTTAATATTTATATTTTATAAAAATATATACTTTTTTAATTGATATTGCCCCGATGACCCCCTTTTTTAATGTTTTTTTTAATGCCTTTCCATCAAATTCTTGCCAAAAAAGCAAAAATTTGACGACGATTTCTCAGAATTTTGCCTTGCGCCAGATTTGAAGTACCAGGCGAACAGAAATCAGCAGAAGGTGGCCGAATTCAAGCAGTGCAAGCAGTTTAAAAGTTTTTTCTAAGTTGCGCCATGTGTGGGAAAGGGAGGGTGGTCGCTATGGTGGCGCTCTATCCCCCCATCGACCCTTATAGAATGAGGTTCACAGCATCTTACTCCATGGGGGGGAACGGGATGCTGCTACCCATTATTATTAGAGGGGGAAAGGTAGACAGATAAAGCTGAAACAGTGATGGGAGAGCAGGAGTGATTAAGCACGAGTTTTGGCACGCCACCTCATCACGATACCCCGTCCCCATAGAATCCAGCGCATTTTCGCTCACGCGAGCCCCAAGTCGTGACACGCGCAGAAAATCAACGTGTGCCATTTTAGTTTTGCCATCATTAGGTGGAAATCACCGTTGTGGATCACAAATTTGGAGGCTGGGATTGGCCAAATGGATTTTAGTCCCGTTTAACTACAAAATTCAAGAGTTAACCCTTCACTTGTCTTTACCATTTTATTTTCAATAAATATTTTAAATAAGGAACAAAACTGCTAATTTAGGATAAAAAAAAAATCGTTCAGTGAAGTAGAACGGATTAAAAATGCAGGAAAAATAAGAAGAAGGCGATTGGATAAATATTTATTGTCCTAACAATTAATTCTCTATTGAGAAACTTGCATGGGAATGTGAGGACCATGGGGCCAGTTAAGGGACAATTGTGTAATTTTGCTGTCGAAGCTTAGGCGAGGGGGGTGGTGGAACCTTCTGCTGATCCACCTTCTGCTGATTTCTGTTCGCCTGGTACTTCAGATTTTCTTCCATACGAATTTCAAGAAATTTTTGCTGCAAGTTGGGCACCTAGGGGGATCTTTCGAAGCTCATATCTTAGTCATTTCTGAACGGATTTTCAAAAGCTATACCATTTTGCAATCAGGACATAAATATCCTTCGTTCTGCATTAAAATGAGCGAAATGTGTGCGAATGAGCGAAAGTGGGGAAAGTACGAAAACCAAAAATTTCATGGGGGTACCCCTTGGAAAAAATCGAAAAATTTAAAAACGCTATTTAAGCAATGCTTTTAATGAGGAAAGTAGCTTCTGGGCTTGCTGATTACAAAATGGTACTATATTTTACGATCGGATACAAATTGGCAGAGCTATGGCCACCGGAAGAAGCAAAAGTGGGGAAAGAGGAAAACCAAAAATTTCATGGGGGTACCCCTAAGAAAATATCGAAAAATTTAAAAACGCTATTTAAGCAATGCTTTTAATGAGGAAAGTAGCTTCTGGGCTTGCTGATTACAAAATGGTACTATATTTTATGATCGGATACAAATTGGCAGAGCTATGGCCACTGGAAGGAGCGAAAGTGGGGAAAGTACGAAAACCAAAAATTTCATGGGGGTACCCCTTGGAAAAAATCGAAAAATTTAAAAACGCTATTTAAGCAATGCTTTTAATGAGGAAAGTAGCTTCTGGGCTTGCTGATTACAAAATGGTACTATATTTTACGATCGGATACAAATTGGCAGAGCTATGGCCACCGGAAGAAGCAAAAGTGGGGAAAGAGGAAAACCAAAAATTTCATGGGGGTACCCCCTAAGAAAATATCGAAAAATTTAAAAACGCTATTTAAGCAATGCTTTTAATGAGGAAAGTAGCTTCTGGGCTTGCTGATTACAAAATGGTACTATATTTTATGATCGGATACAAATTGGCAGAGCTATGGCCACCGGAAGGAGCAAAAGTGGGGAAAGTACGAAAACCCAAAATTTCATGGGGGTACCCCTTGGAAAAAATCGAAAAATTTAAAAACGCTATTTAAGCAATGCTTTTAATAAGGAAAGTAGCTTCTGGGTTTGCTGATTACAAAATGGTACTATATTTTATGATCGGATACAAATTGGCAGAGCTATGGCCACCGGAAGGAGCAAAAGTGGGGAAAGAGGAAAAACCAAAAATTTCATGGGGGTACCCCTAAACGAAAAATATCGAAAAATTTAAAAACGCTATTTAAGCAATGCTTTTAATGAGGAAAGTAGCTTCTGGGCTTGCTGATTACAAAATGGTACTATATTTTACGATCGGATACAAATTGGCAGAGCTATGGCCACCGGAAGGAGCGAAAGTGGGGAAAGTACGAAAACCCAAAATTTCATGGGGGTACCCCTTGGAAAATATCGAGAAATTTAAAAACGCTATTTAAGCAATGCTTTTAATGAGGAAAGTAGCTTCTGGGCTTGCTGATTACAAAATGATACTATATTTTGTGATCGGATACAAATTGGCAGAGCTATGGCCACCGGAAGGAGCAAAAGTGGGGAGAATAGGAAAACCAAAAATTTCATGGGGGTACCCCTTGGAAAAAATCGAAAAATTTAAAAACGCTATTTAAGCAATGGTTTTATTGAGGAAAGTAGCTTCTGGGTTTGCTGATTACAAAATGGTACTATATTTTACGATCGGATACAAATTGGCAGAGCTATGGCCATCGGAAGGAGCAAAAGTGGGGAAAGTACGAAAACCCATAATTTCATGGGGGTACCCCTTGGAAAAAAATCGAAAAATTTAAAAACGCTATTTAAGCAATGCTTTTAATGAGGAAAGTATCTTCTGGGTTTACTGATTACAAAATGATACTATATTTTGTGATCGGATACAAATTGGCAGAGCTATGGCCACCGGAAGGAGCAAAAGTGGGGAAAATAGGAAAACCAAAAATTTCATGGGGGTACCCCTTGGAAAAAATCGAAAAATTTAAAAACGCTATTTAAGCAATGCTTTTAATGAGGAAAGTAGCTTCTGGGTTTGCTGATTACAAAATGGTACTATATTTTATGATCGGATACAAATTGGCAGAGCTATGGCCACCGGAAGGAGCAAAAGTGGGGAAAGTAGGAAAACCAAAAATTTCACGGGGTACCCCTTGAAAAAAATCGAAAAATTTAAAAACGCTATTTAAGCAATGCTTTTAATGAGGAAAGTAGCTTCTGGGTTTGCTGATTATAAAATAGTACTAAATTTTATGATCGGATACAAATTGGCAGAGCTATGGCCACGAGAAGGAGCAAAAGTGGGGAAAGTACGAAAATCCAAAATTTCATGGGGGTACCCCTTGAAAAAAAATCTAAAAATTTAAAAACGCTATTTAAGCAATGCTTTTAATGAGGAAAGTAGCTTCTGGGTTTGCTGATTAAAAAATGGTACTATATTTTATGATCGGATACAAATTGGCAGAGCTATGGCCACCGGAAGGAGCAAAAGTGGGGAAAGAGGAAAACCAAAAATTTCACGGGGTACCCCTTGAAAAAAATCGAAAAATTTAAAAACGCTATTTAAGCAATGCTTTTAATGAGGAAAGTAGCTTCTGGGTTTGCTGATTATAAAATAGTACTAAATTTTATGATCGGATACAAATTGGCAGAGCTATGGCCACGAGAAGGAGCAAAAGTGGGGAAAGTACGAAAATCCAAAATTTCATGGGGGTACCCCTTGAAAAAAAATCTAAAAATTTAAAAACGCTATTTAAGCAATGCTTTTATTGGGAAAAGTAGCTTCTCGGTTTGCTGATTACAAAATGATACTATATTCTTTGATCGGATACAAATCGGCAGAGCTATGGCCACCGGAAGGAGCAAAAGTGGGGAAAATAGGAAAACCAAAAATTTCATGGGGGTACCCCTTGGAAAAAAATCGAAAAATTTAAAAACGCTATTTAAGCAATGCTTTTAATGAGGAAAGTAGCTTCTGGGTTTGCTGATTAAAAAATGGTACTATATTTTGTGATCGGATACAAATTGGCAGAGCTATGGCCACCGGAAGGAGCAAAAGTGGGGAAAGTAGGAAAACCAAAAATTTTATGTGGGTACCCCTGGGAAAAAATCGAAAAATTTAAAAACGAAATTTAAGTAGTGTTTTGAACGAGGGAAGTATCTTTTAGGTATGCTGATTACAAAATGGTACTCGATGAAAAAAAAATCGTTTAACTTTAAAACAATTTGCCAAGTCATGGAGTCTCAATTAATTGTGAAAAGTTTCCGCGAAATGTTCCGCGCCTTTTCAACAGTCATTGCCAATATTTGTGCGCAGCATTTGTTGGCCAACTTTTCAGACTCTGGTGGCAAAATGTTGTATATAACGAACAAAAATAGCAGAATAGAAACGAAAATTAAAAGTGGAAATGTTCAACGTTCATACGCCGTGTGGCTCTGCCGGCGCACTGTTCTGTGTTTTTACGAGCTGAGGGCCATTGACACGGGATTCGAAAAAACTCGCGGCACTTTCTCCCGTTTTCCAAGATTGGGTTTTCGGGCCTCGGTTGGTGCGTGATAATTTTATGCAATTGTGGTCACATTAATGGTTCGTATTCGGTTTGATTTAGGACTCGAGTGCGTGGCGTGGAATTTGCAATTACGCCGCTTAATCCACCAGCTCCTCCAGCCAGCACCACCATCGCCACATACCTCAGACCATGACTGTTGACAGCTCAACTTTGAGCGTGCTGCCTTTACGGCGGGCACGTGTTGTTGTGCGTGTGATTTATGCTTTATGGGTCCCGGATCCTGATCCTGTTCCCCATCCTGCCTTTCACTTTCAAGCGGCACAGGATGTGCGTGCTGCCAGTTTTTAATTGCTTTTCCGTCGACAGGGCCCACAACTGAATTATTGATGTAGGTCAGAGGGTGCAGAACCATTGCCGGAAATAGGCCATAACCAGCCAACTGCAAAAAGTGAACAACTTTTTATGAATTTTCGAGAGTATAGTACTATAAATGCAAAGCTTTTTGCCGACGGCTGGGCCTTTTCTCTTTAATTGGCTTTTGAGGTATTACTTTTCTATTATTGAGTTTCTGGCGAAAGAAAAGACATTTTCAATTGCCATTCGATAAAAACGCGGAGGCGGGATGCAGAGGCTGCGTTTCAAAGGAAAAGGCTTAGCGTGCCGGCTGTCAATACAGACTTAATGCTATTAACTTGGGGCTAGGATCTGTCATTAAGGCATTAACAACTTTTGAAAGCCGCTTATCGAACAAATTGACAACAATGCACGAAAATACGATGTTGCCAGCGACAGACGTCCTTAGGCTACTTGAAAAGGAATCCCGCCAAAGCGGCTCCGCGCCTTAAAATCTGAGCTAGGAAATCACCAGGAGATTGATCACGGGAGTCACGGGGGCCAAATCGTTTCCCTGAAAAGTTATATGCCATTCCATAACCGAATGTCTAATTTTCCCGTCGATAATCAATGAATCAGGCTGCATATGAGGGTCCTTGGCAACTCCGACAAGGACAAAGTTTTTCATTTGGCAGTAATGAAAGACATTCTGCGCGAAAGTACAAAGTGAAGAGGCGCGCGCAAATAACAGCTTCCCCACCCTTGGAAACCCACTTCAGAATGTTCATCTGCACCACACATTCAATTTGAGGAGCAACAAAAATGTGATAAGATTTATGGGACATCTTCAAAGCGCCGAACTGTTCTTCCCCGAGCGTGAATCCCATAAAACAGGAAGCGACAGCAACATGGAACGTCAATGCCGTTTTGCATTACACAAAAGTACGGAAACCGCCAGGAACCACATGCGTGAACACTGAAAGAAAAAAATTAATAAGGCTGGAAGGAGCTCCTCAAGACTGGATAACTAGCCATTGGTCTATAGAAAGTGAAAAACTTATTCGCTCATTCCGAAATGATATGCCCTTAGAGAAAAGGTAAGCCATTCAGGTAAGTCCAAGGGGCCCTAGCTTCCTATCTAGAATCTCGGTAAATGCCCATCTGTAGGTACCTTTAAAGTCTTTAAAAGTCATCCCCAATTTTCCGGCCTGTAGGAAGTCACATACGAGTGGGTGTTTTGATGAGAAGTCCCCTCTGCTGTCACAATCAGTGTGGCAATCGCACAATGAGAGCTGTATAAATTTGGTGGGATTGAATTTAGAAGAGTTCGGGGAGATCCACTTCCTGCTTGGGTGAAACCAAAGTTCGACAGATACTCGCCAGGCTAGGTCCTAGGAGGAAGACCAATGTCAGAGGAACTGCGGCCACGAGGCGACTTATTAAGAGGCCACAATGTGTCGACAGGCCGGGCCAATCAAATAACAAAGTTTCACTTCGCCCGACATGTGCTTCTGCCTCCTGTCTCCTTCTGGCTCCGGCATGTCCTGCCGCCCCAGTTAACTTTAGTTTTGATGTACGAGAGTTCTTGTTATGGCGACACAGCATCCGTCACGACATCCAGCCATCAGCGTTAACTGCAGCACGTAAAGTGTTTAATCGGCTGGCAAGGATGCGGAGGACGAGAAGGACTCCAAGGGATGAGAGCTGGCATGCACGAGTTCATTTGTTGTTCTGTCAAATTGCCTAATTGATTCAAACGCTCCCCTAAAGAGCTGAGAACTTTAATGATAGGTTTAGCTTTAGCAAGGCAGTTTTTGGCGGAAAATTAATTAAATTTTTCCCGACAACGTCATTCAAAACAAACTTAAAATTGCATCCATTTCCTGAACAACTTGCAGCTTTCTAAGGCACCTAGGGCTCATGGAAGTATTTCCAAAACTAAGTAAACAAAATTGAAGCAGCGGGAACGCAGAATGTTGTAAATGGCCCCGGGACTAATGTCAGTCCACGAGAACAGGGTTAACAAGTTTCTTTAGTATGAGACTCTTGTCTGTTTCATTTTCCAAAGGGTTTTTTAAAAGGATGTTAAAAAGGGAAATTGGCCAAAAACCATCCAGGGCAGGAAAAACACTTCTCCATAAATGGTTCCCTTCTTTTGGCCAAAAAACAAGACAAACTGGGCAAAAAGTTATTATTAAAGTCACCATTCGGAAAACATATGTAAAGTCCTCGCCCTCTGAAGTGTCCACTCGCTGTTTACTTTTGAAGGCAAAGTGCAAAGTTCTCGAAACTGGCCACGTGTGGGTTCCACAGAGTTTGTTGGCCGCCAGAGACTTTACGGTCGAAATTCCGATACATCGAACTGCTCCTTTTTTGTGGACTTCTTTGTGGGTGCGTGCCAATGACAATGGCTTACTCGTTAAATATTTATTTATGTTTTTGCGCTCTTTGCGCTCGAGGAGTACAAGGAAAACAGAACAAGAAATCAACAAGTCCCAGGCAGGAGGTCTGGAGGTCTGGAGCGTTCAAAACCGATGAGGTACCCATGGGCTTTATAGCCTCTCATTGAATTACCGCTTGACACTCCTCAAGGATAACCGCAATGGCTGCCATAAAAATTTACTCATTTGCCGATGACAGGTAATCTGCAGCACATCCTTTCGGAATCCACTCGGGACTAGAAGGTAGGCATTAATATTAATACCACAATTGAAACGTTTTATGTCAATTTATTTCAATTTAGTAAGTCCCAATGCAGCTTGCATTTTAAAACGAATTAAAGTCAAACCCAACTCATCGAAAGTAAACCAGACATAAAGTAAAGCCCTAATAACTCACCAGGAACAAACAACGTACTGCTGGCCGAAAGCGAATAGCTTAGCCCCGGGCAACCGCCATAAACTTGGCCAAGCCATCCCGCCTTTAAGCCACGTTCTATAGCAACCAAGCCAGAAAAAAAACGGAAAATATATAAAAGATGTCGAGTCCTAGTCACCAGGAAGGCGGGCAATCATTAATAATGGACATGGTCGTAATATTTGGCTTTAATGAAAAGACTCATTATAGTTTAATAGCGACCTGGCCAAAAGCCAAACAATAAATAAAGTTCCATGTTATTACGCGAGCACATATGAAAACTTGTACACAAAGAAAAAACAACTCAGCATATATGGCTTTGGCTCTCAGACATCTCCATGACACCCAACTAGGAGCGTGTTATTCTAGTTTAGTGGAAAAGGGGATGACCGAAGCGGAAACCACCCTCGACGGGAGTTAAATAAAAGCAGAAATTCCTATAAAAGCCAACAAATGCCCAGAATTATATTCATCATTTCCATTGAACCGGAAACACTCACAACAAATTAAATTTTTGCTAGACGAAACGGCGCAAATGGATAGGATCACAGTCAGTACCAAGGGCATTTAAACTTCTTAGAATTATCAACATAAACGCTTTCATAGAATTCTATTTATACCCCTATATTATTTCCAGAAGCGTCAAAACATTTTATCTGTTTATTTTTGTGAGTCACTGCCTTGCATTCGTTTGCTTCCTTTTGGCACTCGCATGGGTCTAATTTAATTCCCGAGAATGGAAACTTGCTATAAATAGGCAAAAATTTAGGAAAATTCACAAGGACATGATTTGAGGAATGTTTAAAGTATTTCATTTAGATTTTGGGGCATGGAGTTCACAACACTTGAAAGCCGTTCAAACTTGAATCCAACGGCATCGAACTCAAACTTGTGGCAAGCTGTGCTGCTCCACTATTATTTTTCGGCTTGCAGGGAAAGACCCACTAATTGGACATCGAAGGATATTTATGCCAAGCAATTTAAGGATTAAACAGTAAAGGATGCCTTTTCAACCCAAGCCAATAACAATAAAAGCAGCTTACAAAGTATTTTTACTGTTTTTAAATACAATTTAAACTCGATTGCAAGGAGAATGTTTATATGGACCACTCGGAGGGATGTGCGGATCGGATGATGGTGCCCCACATTAAATAATAGTAGCTGCATTAATGGGTTCCCAGGGCGTTCCCGATCCCAGACTCGATCCCTCCGCCGGTGCCAGTGCAAGTGCCTCTGTGCGTTCCGTTGCTGAGTGGTTGGGGGTGGAGTAGTAGTAGGAGGTCGTGTGGGTGGGGTTGGTGTCCCTAAAATTATGTACATTGGTGGTACAGCTAAGAGATAGAATACTCGAACGGCTATCATTAGCGGTGAGAGTGAGTGTTGTCGTAGGTGTAAGTAGAATACAATAGAACCCGGATCGGGACTGATGTGTACCGATGTCCTAGGAGTAGAAGGTAAGCACGCTCGTCTGGTTGCCGCGCACAAACAGGAAGGGCGGCATGTCCCGGCTCAAGCTCTCCAGCCAGGCCATGTATAGGGGGCGGAGACGATGTTCTTTCGCGGCATGGGCAGCGTCATGACCACCAGATCCGACTTGGTGGACTGCTCACGCAGATACTCTCGGAGACGGAGGTACCTGTTCGTCTTGTCCTGGACCGCCAGCAGGTCGTCGTCGCTTATGAGGGCTGAAAATGTATGAGCACATGTAGTTTAATTTTTAAAACTAAAAATTCCGTTTTTAATTCCGTCCACTTACCTTCGTCCTCGTTGAGGGTGGCCCTGCTGCTGTGGCCGTTCTCGTTTTCCTTCTCCGGAACAACAAAGTCCTTGATGAGTTCATTGAAGAACTGCGTCGATGTTTCCTGGGGCTTCTTAGTTATGTCCGGAATAAGCGTCAGGTCCGAATAATCAATCCGGAACTTGGAGAGCAGGCTGGCCATTGAGCGCTGCTCGAATTCCAGCTCGGCCTTCTTGTTGGCCAAAGCATAGACCCTGTAAAGAGCACAGAATGCAAGTGGAAACCATTGAAACAATGACAATTATTCAGTGAAACCATATCACATTCTGCTGCAAGGCCTTCATGGCCTGGCCAACCGAATTGCAAACAAAAGGGGGGAAAACAGGCAGGACTATGTTGCGGAGCTATTTCGGACTAGGTGCACTTTGAAAAAAGGTTATGCAAAGGGCTTTCGAGAATGCTTTTTCTCATCCTTTTTAATAATATATTTATGATTTTAAACAAGTGCGCTTGAAACAAAAATAAGCCTGCCTGCTTCCCGAAATTTCATGCCAAGCAAAGTTGCCAAAAAAAACAAACTCTCCTTTATGAAAAGCAAAATAAATATCCCTAAGCCAACCAAACATTTTCATTAAAATAATCAACTAATAAAGAATTTTCGGTATTTTTCGGGGCAAATTCAAAACAAAGGGCCGAGGTCGAGGCAAGAGAGGAGACTCAATGGCTAAAAATAAAATTCCCCGAGGCACCTGCCATTCTGAAGCCACTTTATCTGCCGCGAAAAAATCTGCAATGAACGGAGGAGCACTGAGGAGGGTCTCCGTTTACCTGAGGGGGCTGAAATTCAGCGGTAATTTGCGGAAAGCTCACCTCAATTTGCACGATTGCCAGGTGCGCCTGGTGCTGATGATGTAGGGCAAGAGAAGGGTGAGGCCGCCGTCGTCGTACAGCCACCAGACATCGATTACGGCGTGGCTGCGCTTCCTCGTAAACTGGGTGAGGTCCTGGAGGACCTCCTTCGGCAGCTCCGCTCCACCCGGGCCCTTGTACAAGGAGGCGGGGTCGTCATGCTTCAGCTTCGACTTACGCAGCGAATTAGGCTGTGGGAAAATCGAAAAGTTTTAAATTGTCAGAGAAAATAAACACTTAGTCCTATTCCTTACCAGAAGATTGGCGGTCTTGGCGTCCAGAGGATCGGGCATACCGGAAACATCCTTCGACTGGTTGCCGGCGATGAAAGACAAGTCGCTGGTACTGGAGGCTACACGGTGGAAGGTCAGGAATAACGAGAGAGACTTTTCAGTTACAGAGTCAGCTTAAAGCGTAAAAAAACAATATTCATACGACGACGCTATACATTCCGGGCGCATGCAGATCCGATATCGAGCAGTGCAACATGCCGACATCCCAAGGGCTTTCCATTTCATGTTTCCCATGCTTGGTTCACCAAAATTACTTTACATACACTCGCATATGTATTCTCGAAATTCAAAACAAACAAGCGACCCCTTGGGGCACGTGCCGCTGCGGCCACCAACGTGCCCCATCCATGTCCGGGGTAGCCGGACATTGTTAGGATATAATTTAAAATTCAAATATACGAGAATTGCATTAATTTTCAGGCAGCATATTGCCGGAAAAAGGTTTGGCGAAAGCACAGCGCAGATGTCGGGCCGCCGACGGGTCCCTGTGGGCTTACCCGAAGGGCGACCAAGACCTTCTGACTTTCTCCTTAGCTTGAGGTTATTTTCGGCAGTTAAATGTCGTTAATTTGCCGGAAAGTTTATGGCTTGATTGCGAAAGAAAAGAACATGCAGCAGCATCCGGTGACATGCGTGGTGAGTTGTGACATTTAGTGGCATTCGTACAATATTTACCTACGGCACAGCCTACAATAACATGGCATTCCATTCAAGGGCTTAAAGACACGCAAAGATCTTAGCAAAACACACAACTTTAACTTCAACTTCACCTGAACCGGCACCTGCACCTGGCCAGGAGCGCATTCTACGCAGACTCTGCTTGAAACGCACTGCGTTATGATTTTCCAGAAAGACACGAAGATATATATATATATATACAGGTACGGATACAGATGTTTTGATTTTTCACTTTTCAGCAAGTTTAACTTTTAGCAGAGTGGATCTCCGAATTAAATTTAATTAAAGGTTCTGGCTAAAAATTATAATTAATATAGCCATTAATAAGCCTCTTCGGGAAGTATAGGGCCATGTTATAGCCTCAATTTCAATCCAGAGATCCACTCAGAAACTGATTCCCCCTCTTAACTACTTACACTTGACAATCTTAAGGCTGCTCTGTTCGCTGGAGAGCACTTCGTTGCGGTTGCGGTCTTCTGGAGGAGATTACATTTGTTGTTGTTGCGGTGGAGCAGTGTTGTGGTTGGTGGTGCAGTAGTGCATTTTGATTGTGTGGTTAAGCGTGTGCAGGAATTGGGGCATGCAAGATATAATCAGAGAATGTGTTAGAATTAGTCAGACGAATTCCAATCGAACGCCTGCTCCTTACCCTGCGAGACATTCCGACTGAGGGAGTCAATGCTGCCGCCCAGGCCGTTGCGGGCATGGCTGTCTGCCGCCTGCAGGTCCCCGGAGCTCTCGTTCGGCTGTAGGGTGCGCGGCACGTCGGCCACCGTCTTCCAGCCGTCCTGGGAGCCCAGCACCTGGGAGCAGTCCAGCCCCTGCGGCACCCGCAGGATAGCCACCGACAGGTACATGTCCAGGGCCTTGTGCATTACGTTGAAGTACTGCTGCAGCTCCTTGCGGTCGCATGTCTGCCAGTCCGTCTTGTAGCCCATCAGGATGATGTTGGGCTTCAGCTTGCCGATGCCCGAGGCCTGCATCAAGGCGCGGGTGCCAGACTCGAAGTCCTCACCGTCCACCAGAGCGTAGAAGCCCTTGACGCGATGCTTCCTAAACCAGTTGCCAGCCCTCTCCTGCAGGTAGGTGCGGTACTTCTGAGAGCTGGAACCGCGGACAACATGTCCGCACACCAAAAGCGACAGGTTCTTGGTCAGCATGTAGGCAAGGTCGACGAGAACCGGTCGGGTATTGGGCAGGCCGGACAGGACCAGGATCTGCGGTCTGTAGTTCTTCACGTGCTCCTCGACGTTGTTCAGCTGTTGCACCGACATGAGAGCGTTCTTGTAGGTCTGTGCCTGGGTAGTGGAGCCCCAGTTGACATCCGGCTTCCGGTAGGCCACAATTAAGTACAGCGCCAGCACCACGGCGAAGGTGATGAGTGCGGTGGCCCACGAAATCAGAAACATCACCGCCACGCAGAGAGCGGCGCCCAGGAGACTTAGCCACATGTTGTAATACTGCAAGGAACAGGGCATTTGTTGAAGGATTAAATGGGCTTACAACTGAGAATGTGAGTAGACCCACCTTGAAGGTTGGTCGCCAGCCCACCGGCTTGGCCAGACTGGCATGGAAGGTACTGAAGTTGATCAACATGTAGGCGGCCAGGAAGAAGTTGGAGATAAGAGGAGCAATCAAGTTTAGTTCTCCGATCAGGATGAAGCTGTGCAGTTAAAAAGAATACACCATTAGGCATTTTTATAAAAGGATGAAAAGAATTCGCTGATACTCACGCTGAAGCAATAATGAAGGTCAAGACGTATCCCCGCACAGGTTCATTGTTCTTGCCATATCCTTTGGCGAACCAAACTATTTTCGGGTAGAGCTCATCTTTGCACAAGGCCTGAAGGAATATCCAAGACAAAATCATGATTTTCTAGCTCATTTTATTGACATTCTCACCTGGAAAACCTTTGGAGCCGAAACCAAACTGGCCAGAGCCGAAGAGAGAGTTGCGGCAAAGCAGCCGGCATAGATCAGAGGACCAAATCCAGACACCAGTTCAATGATTTGGAACGAATTTTGGAGGCCATAGAGGCATTCTCCTGGCTGACAGTCGAGGAAGGCAAAGGACCCATTTAACGTATCCGTAACATTTCCGGTGGCATCACGGGCCACTGTGGCTCCACATTGGAGCACCATGATCAGGTACGTTCCAGTCGTGATTATAATGGCCAAGATAGTTCCCTTCGGAATGGATTTTTGGGGGTCCTGCGAGACACGCTGTTAGCAAAGGACAAGCATGTGTCAAGGTTAAATGGACTGACCTTGAGGTCCCCGGATATGTTAGCTCCTGCCAAAATACCAGTGGCTGCCGGGAAGAAGATGGCGAATACTGAGAAGAAATCGTGCTGGACGCCCTTTTCCAGGCGGTAGTCCGCAAAAAGGTTGTTTTTGAACAGGGTGGCTGCCAGGAAAGAGGTAATTAAAGCAAGAGCCCTCAAAGGCAACTACCAACTCACAATTGTAGCCCAGAAAGCCCTTCGCCAGCTCCTCATCGCTCTTGGGTCCGATGAAGGTGCCAATGACAAAGTCCCCGATGGCGACCAGAAGGATGATGAGCAGTCCGATTTGGGCCTGAAAACAGTAATCGCATTAGGCACATTAACCCCAGTGACCCCCAATAGGCATACGCACCTTTGCCTCCCACTCCATGCCGACGACCACGATAATCAGCAGCAACAGGATGGTGACACAGCCTATGATGCGAACGTCCTGGACGCCGCCGTCGACAATTGCCCAGCCGTAGGTGCCCATCATGGCCAGCATGGACTCGCAGAAGCCGACCACATACATGGAGCAGGCCACGGCATTCGCCAAAGAGAAAATCAGGCCAATGGAGCCGCCGAACTCCGGTCCCAGCGACCGGGATATCATGTAATACGTTCCACCTAGATGCGAGGCAAGGGTGAGTTCATAAGAGGGCTACAACCACATTGAGGTCCTGGACTCACCTCCCTTGATTACACCATTAGTGCTTATCGCCGACATCGACAGTGCCGTGATGGTCGTGACAGCGGTCGTTGTCAGAATTAATACGAATCCCTCGACAATCCCCGCCTGGCCCACCACCCAGCTGAGGCGGAGGAAGAGCATCACACCCCAGATGTTCAGCAGGCAGCGTATGAGGACACCTTTGATCCATCCGAACTTCAGGATGCCGTTCATGATGCCCGACTCTAGGTCCTGGTTGCGCGTCAAGCTGTGCGTGTTCTGAGAGTGTACAGAGAGAAACTTTTTTACTTAGCATTTTTAACTTATGTTTTAAGGTCCCTTAATTTTTCTCAGTGCAAAAAGAAGCATTAAGTACCGCCTAGCTGAGGGGCTTGAAAAAATTTCAATAAAGCTGTCTAGTGTTGATAAATGATTCGGCAAACAAGCTGCGTACCTGCGGTCGGGGCCGAAATATCTGTCTATCCTACAAAAATATTCCGGGCCCGGGATCCGGGAGGAACCAGGGAATTTAAAGACACTGCCTTTGGCCCCATTGAAATGGATGACTTCAGCTACCAGGAATTTTGACGGGTACCCAGAACTCACTCGGCAAAATATTATTAAAAGATTAATCATACGCCCCCGAAACCGCAGCGCCGTTTGCAAGCCAATTGAACTCTTGAACTTTGCACTTTCGAGAAGACCCCCAGCTTAATTGGCGGTTATTACAAGCTGGCCAAAGTCGCATTGAAAGCCCGCCCAATTATTAGAAGGCTTAAGCAAGGCTTACACATTGCCCCAAAGACAATTAATAAAAATAATGAGAAGCCATCAGAGGGTGCAATATTGGACTCATAGCATATCGAAGATATTGTGCAACTTGTCAGCAAGACAAATCAATTTATTTTCCCTTTCATTGACACTTATTTACGCCACCAATTTAGACCAAGAGCAGACAAACGAAAACATCTCGAAAGTGTGGAAACCAATTAGCGCCAATTGGTGGCGTTGCACTTTGTCTCGCGACGGGAAGCTGAAAACTTTTCAAAGTGATTCATTAGAATCAGCTGCTGGAAAGTCAAATGAAAAGTCAGTGGACTCTCTGGGCCTAGGGGGGATCGGACGGTAGTCAAGTTTAATCGGTAAAGTCTGAGACAAAGTACTTATTTAAGGGACCCACCCAGACCGCAATTATTGCACTTGACAAGCAATTTTCAGGCTGCAGGCATCCAGGGATTTCCCAGGCTGCAGTGCCAACGACCGACAAATTTGAATCCTGATGCCATTTTCAGTCACGCTCATGTGCCCCCGACACTGGCCAGGACTCTGCGTCCGGGTCACTTCATGGCGAAGTAAATTTCCCGATTCCGATAACGAATTCGATGAGTGTAAATTTAAATTTAAGCCCCGCTCGTAAAGCATGCGTGTCGTTATTTTATGGGTCCGGCGAAATTGTAATTTGTGACTCTCGAGGGTCCCGCGGCGCGTTTACGACTCCTTAATATTCATTTAGTGAAGGACCATGGCCACAGTCATGGCCAGAAGAGATGGGGAAAGAGGACTCACCTTGCCCGTCAGCGTCGCATTGTGCAGCTCGTCGAGCGTTGGACGGTAGGCGGCCTGGATGGACATCATGTTCCGGTAGTTGTCCAGGCGGGGTAACGCCTCTCGCGTAAAGTGTCTGTTAAAAACGGGGAAGCTTTAATCCATCCTTACTGTCAGAGTAGGACCCACACTTTGGAGTTATATGGGAGACAAGGGAGCAATGCAACTGACCGGAAACTTTTACCATATTTTGTGTCGTATTCGTTCTCCAGAAGCTCGCGCTCCTCCTGTGAATCATTGGACTCCTCGGATACCTCGTTCTCCGGATCCACCTGAAAGCGAGTCGTAGTCTGTAGGTCCTTGAACCGGGAGGGCTTATCCTTGTCACGGAAGCTGCTCTTGATGGACTGCCTGAAAAAAGAACAGAGACAAACGAACACAAGGCATTAGTACCTTCATCAGACATCATCTCTCATCGCCATGGGTATGAATTTAATTGGGAAGGTGCCACATGGAGGGCATGGGTCGCTTCCCTTGTTGTCTAAAATAAAATGAAATAGAAAGCCAATCGACTTGACACGCCCAGTGAGCATTGGATGGTTTTAAGCCCACTGGCAATAACTTTCATTATCCGTCAATTCAGTTTGGCGAAATTCAATTGAATTTGTTCCGAATTAGTTGGCGTTCGCCCACTTGAAACTTGCACTTTCTGATTGCCGCGCATTGTGCGGAGCACGCTGAAGGCATCCCAGATGCCAGTCGGTCTGCCACGGAGCAGACGGCCCCAGGACACGCCTACGAGCCCAGACAGGCGTTCAACGCCCCCACGCCGCCCACACCCCTCGGGGGCAAGTGCCCCGATAATGTGTTGCATGAGCGAGCTTCTGACATCCTGACACCCTGCACCCTCTATCGAGTGACAGGAAAGGATATTCCCTCGGATGAAAACCCAACAGAGCAACTCACATTGACAGGCAAACTTTAAATACTAAATTAAACATGCTTTTAAATATTTGCTTTTAATTGAAAGGTAAATATACAATGTTTATATTATCTATTTTGTTGGAGATGCAAATGACATGGCAGTAGTTCAGTCACAGAGGCATAGTTTCAAAGCACTTTATGCAAATAGTTATATATATATTTATTTTTAGAACAAATATTTAATTTTCATTCTTTTTTAATTTTCATTCAATTAAAAGAGTAACTGAAGCTGAAAAACGAAATAAAAGAGGTGCCATTTATTTGAGGACCACACTGCGTATGAGCAACAACACTCATACGACCCGTTGGCAGCTGCCCAGTATCCTGCAGTCGAGACTCCCGCCAAGACTCAGACCTCCTGCTGGGTAAAAGTCTTTGCTCAATGCCCTCTAGATGTTTATATGATATATGTTCCGATGTCGGTGGAGCAATTTATGCGAGTGTCTATGCGGCGGGTCTGGAAAGTCTGGTTGGCTTTTTATTTGGAATTGCCTGGCAGCAGCGAACGTGGTGCGCACCCATAATCATGATCCCGTCGATTTGCGACGTCAATGAGATTTATTTAATTTGGTAGCCAACCACCTAGGAGGCAGGGAAGCGAGCCAAGAACTAATTGTCAATCTGGAATCGCGGATTCGCAGGCGCTTAAGTGTGGAGCACATCCTTAAGTCGGCTTATCATTAATTTATGCCAGAAACTCGCTCGTCAGCTCAGTGGATGCCAATTTGAGCCGATTAAAGGCATTTTAACATGAAACCGTTTGGCTCGTAATCGAAATTCCGTTGCCTTGCCGCCGTGGGAGCCGAAGCGCCTGCCTGGGCCATAAACATGGCCATAATATTTTCATTGGCCTCATTATCATAACTTGACTTGGCTGGCAGAAGGACTTGGCTTGAGTCACTTGTCCCCGTGACATCGCCGTGATGTCACTCCATGTACTCGTATACATGCATATCGAAGCTTATAGTTGGCAGACCGACTGACAGCTGGCAGTCCACCTCCGTCACGGGGCCAATCCCTGTCCTCATGCAAATTGGCTGTCCACTGCCAACGGGGAGCACAAGCGTAAATGATTGTTATTACCGGCGACTGTGATTGGTGGCATTGTTTGATTCTTGCTACCGAATGTTGAACCTTTTGCGCCGGCGAGTGTTGAACCTGCAGCAGGTCGGCAAACTTTCGGATATTTGATAGATGCGGCGGGTCCGGACTAAGGTCTCCGGTCTCCGGATTTGAATTCGTGGCTTGTTTCTGGTGCTGCTTCTGTCGAACAGGGACAAGAACTTGGCTAGGAATTCAACAAAAATTTAATCAATTTTGAATGATTGGCTCTCGCTGGCTGATGGCTGATGGACTGAAAATTACAATCGCAGCAAATGTGGCGTGAATGATTAAGAGGCATCTCGTTGAGCACACAGTACCCTAAAAATACCAGCCCAGAAATATCAATCTCATCTGCATCCAGTCGAGTCCTGGATGGGGGCATAATTCATTTAAAGGCCTTTCCGGCGGGCCAGCGATAACTCTTGGGGCGTTTTCCAACATTCCGTGTTTCCTTTGTAGCAGGATGAAACAAGGGCGGAATGTTAACGCCATAATTAAGCAGGAACAGAATACAGGAGGCGACAAAAGCAATCCTTGTTTGATGAAACACTAAACAATTACCAGAAAATGAAAAACTCGAGAAATTTCCATTCTGCCTCACAATAGACAAGGGAAAAGGTCGCTTAGTGTTCGAGACCCGAAACCGCACTCGTTTTCTGAACGGATTACACTTAAATAAAAGGGTGTCATGTTTAAAATATTTCCTATCTATTAAAGTCTCCATGAAGAGCTTATAGTTTGAATAAAATCATTATGTGTGGAGGGCTAACTACATACTATATCTTTTCTAATCTATACCCATTACCCAACTTGGCTGAAAGTAATTTTTTTTGAAGTGCATCTCCCCGGACTCACCTTTGCATCCTGGGCTGGTGTTGGTTCAGCACTTGTGTCGCATCGAATGTATCGTCCTCGAGCAGCTCGCCCTCGGCATTTGTGAGGCGCCGGTAGACCTCGTGCGGTCCCTCGTCTCCGGGCCCCGCACCGGATCCGGGTGTCGTGCCTTCCGGAGCCTGTGCCTTGCGACTATTGCCATTGACCGGGTTTACTTGGAACCTGTTGGGCGGCCGCTCCGAGGCCGAGCCCATCTCGAAGGAGATTGTGTCCGACATCTGGGTCCGTGTTTGTTTGTTTGTCTGTCTTTTGGGGTGTTAAGGTCCTTGCCCGAGGAATGTTTAGCCAACTTCTGGTCCTGTCTCTGCCTCAGCCTCTGTTTCTGCGGTTGCCGTGTGCGGGTCTGAGTTTTTCTGGAGCGTATTCAGCCGACCCATCCACTGTGGCTAATTGTGTCTAAAAGACCTGGGCCTGTGTCCTTTTGTCGGTCTGGGGAAAGGACACAAATCAGGGCTTCCGTTACTCTGCCAGGGCGTTTAAAGGCAATGTCCGAGCGTGCTTAAAGCTATTCTGCAAAGAGCGGATGGAAAAAAGAATCCCATAAATCAAACAGAAACTGAAATAGTAATGGAAATGGAAACCCCGATTCGCTGAATCAGTAAATGCCGTCCCACAAGCAAAGTTTTTTCCATCCGAGGGCTAATGAAAACAAACTCGATTATGCATTAAGACATTTGTGTATCATGTGTGGGCCAGCCGGGCAATGAAAACATTTTCTTGTTATCCCAGACAAAGGAATTAGGGACATATCTGCAGTGGTTTCTGTTTTTCCACAGGCTTGTCCAAACTTTGGGCTTTCGTTGCCCAGATGGCGAGAATCCCACAAGCCTTTGGCTATTTCCCGATGAATGGCCAAGCGGGGACAAGGTTTTAAAATTGTATAAAGGCTTCTTTTTCTAGACCGCTGCATTAATAAGCTATTTGAATAATTCATAAAGCGAAACTCAATTTAAAAATATCTCAACAATTAAAGCTTTCGCTGGCAAAAATCAAAATCAGGTTTAATTACCAGTCAGTTGTTCAATGAACTGCTGGAATTTAATACTGATATTTATCACTATAATTGATGATATTGTTTTCTAACGCGATACAATTCTTAGCTCGAATTCTTTAAAGCTTCTAATTTCACTTTGTAAGTTTAGAATTTTAAAGGAGTACAGTTCGTGACAGATATTTATAAAAGTGAAAAGTTTTTCAACTCTTTGATTGCCGGCCTGGTTTCATATTTCTGTGACGAAATCCCCGTAAGCCACCCTGCCATTCGGCAGATTCCCATGAGGTAATAAAATTCCTCGACAGAGCACTGGATGCCGAATGCTGGGTCTCGACTAAAAATAGCTTAAACTCAAATTGATGCAAATTAATCATGATTAGTCGGCTGGTGCCGTGCGCCGGTTGCCAGGTGGATGGATGGTTGACACATGCCATCGGGCTTTCATGTGTTTGCTGGGATTCCCTTTGGGGCTCAGCCAGGCACACCTGCTCCTTAGGTTGAGCGTAGGCGGATGCGGAACCGGAACCTGGAAGCTTGTAACGTGAAAGGAGTCCCCTGAGCACGCCAATTTATCAATTCTAGACCGAGGAATTTTATGTAGGTCAAGGGGCAAGCAAACACAAACAATTAGCATAACAAAACGAGCGATAACATAATAGAAAAGTCAAACCGATCCGGGGAAGAGCCCGAGATAAACAGTGAGTCCAAAAGAGACTTTGCAAAAAGCTGGCTAATTACGCCAATTACGCTGCCTTTCACTGAAATTGTGGGAACTTTGCTCAGCTGAGTTGAGCTCAGTGCAGAATGTGCACAAATTTATTGCAGCAATTAAGATCTTAATTCAATGAACCCGCTCCCAGCTTCAGTCCCGCAGCAGATGTCGGCTGCCAGTTGACAGGCTACATCCTGGGCCTAGCAGTGAACTTGGGCCTGGGCAGGTGAGGAGGAAAGTTTGGACATCCAGCTTATCAGCGTGAGACACAAAGGGCAACCCGACCCGGTGACCCTTCACCCGGCCAGACGGCCAATGATAAGCGCAAAAGCTGCAGAGTTAAAAGTTTTTCCAGTCGTCAGCTGCTGGTCTTCGACAGATAGCAAGGAATGGTGTCCTGATTCTCTCTGTCCACAGAGAGAAATAATCCCAATGTTCGATATTTGTGTTTAGGTTATTCGATATTTTGGGACAAAACATTTTCCTTGGTGCAGAAAAGTTAGCTGATTTATGATCCCATTCTGATTAATTGGCCAATTCTGGTGTAAGACTTTCTCCCACTTTCATGTTCCTGGAAGTGAAGCATTTAGCGAGCCATTTCTACGCTTTTCGGCTAACAAAAGGCAAAAGCCATTGATGTAAAAAACGTATCCAAACAATAATTGTTGACAGTCGGGAGCCCGCCGAGATTCACTCCTGGGATGGCAATTTTATTTGAGCTTTTCGCTGGCCCGTTTTGCGTTTCATTACTCAATTCCACGCCCATTCGCCATTCAATTGCTTCAATAAAATTCGCATTTTTACAACGTCGGCGGTGCTTTGGCAACAATTGCATACACATACATTTTCGAATAAATAAAAGCCAGCCCTACGCCCTGCGGGGAATTAAATGCTTAGATTTAATGGCCCATTTCGGGTGCGGGGCTTCCCGAGCCTCAAGTCAACTCTTTTTGGCAAAATCAGCCGGAAACTTTACTTTCACTCGAAGCAGTAACGTGCAACATTAAAGAGGGGAAACGCACAATGGGAAACATAAATTATAAGGACGAAATTCACACCGACAAAGGTCATCAAATACAAAAGTATTTGAGTACAAAAGTGCCTAGGAATTTTATAGCACAGCCCCAATTACAAGGAGCAGCAAAAAGTCGACATAAAACATCGCTGTGCTGTCAGCACAAGGACTTGCTCCACAGCTCGGTACCAGCAACCTAATGACACACAACATCACATGTCACGTGTTATCCGCTATTGCCCGATATTGATATCAATCGTTTTTATGCCCCCCAATAGATACGGATTCCCAGGCAGTAATCAGTGATGTGGCACGCACGAAAAACAAAACTTCTGGCCATCCTTCTTCCCTCTGACCGGGGTCCGTTGATCAGTGGATGACAGGAGGTCATCTTGTCAGGCCTTTACCAAATATATGTTCGATGTATGTTTGTGTATCTCACGGATACGCATCAAAGCGGATTAACAAACCAAGACCCAGATAACAAGGAAAACCAGGAGCAACAAAGTGTCAAAAACACAGAGCACACCCAGCACACCCAGCAGACAGCAAAAGTTGAGCAAGTCAAGCGTGCTGATCCATCCGCATCCGCATTGTATTACATTATTCTCTACGCCCACCGAAACGGCCAAATAAACTAGCAACTAGCCGGGCCAAGAGCACAAAAAAAGCCAAATCAAATAACTAAACGGAGCAAAAAGGAAAATGCGAAAAAAATGCAAAGTAGCTGGGGCAAGGGCGGACGGGGCGCAGGTCCCTCCACAGACAGATGGGCCAAAAGGACGATGGACCGGCGCTTTAAGCCCAAAAATGCAAACTGTTTGGGTAATAAACAAGAATGGAAGTCATTTCGGCAATCGGGCTAATTCCTTTAGCCCACATCTCTTGTCAGCCCAAAGGGTTGCGTTGAGGGCGCATCCGGATCCGAGAGTCCTGGCGAGGGACTGGGGAATCTGCCTCGAGCGTCAACTGCTTAAGCGATTAAGGACCTTGCCACTGACAGGCATTAAAGCGTTAACGTCCATGTTGTCAGTCCTGAGAAATGACGCCGCATTCCTCATTCCGCCCACTCTGTAACATGTCCTTGTTCGCTTAGGAGCAAGTTAATGGCTCCCCGGAAAAACATCCCGACCAAATCCCGGCCAGAGTCCCGGTCTATATGGACTATGTTGACATAAATCTTATCTTAAAGTACATAATACGCTTTTGGCTTTAAGATCATAGACTGGCTACTAAAGAGATGCAAGAAATATAAATCACATACTAAAAATGTCTCAATATTATAAATTAAATTCAAAGGACATTCAGTTTTATAAGTAAGGTGCAATTCCAGTCTATATCCTTTAGGCAGGAGCATTATTTATGCATTCATTTTCAAGGGCTTTTGAGCTTATTCAGCTTTTCAGTTTTGCAATCCTTTCATGTTACATTGCATGTTACATATTTGATATTCTAAGTAACTTTTCCAGTTGGGAAGTTCAGCTTATGTTGACTCTTGGCCCCATTCAGTTTAAAGCCGCTCTTCAAAACAGAAACCATAACGTTAATTAATTAAATCGACTTCTATTGAAAACAAAAAACAATAAAAACAATCAAAATCAACTATAATTACAACAGTTTTAACAGTTTTAAGCTTCTTATAAATGAAAATAAATCCCCATTTTTAGAATAATTAAATTCTGCCCCTTTTTTTGACCCTTCTGCTAAAGCTAATGCCATTTTTTTAAACAGATAATTATGAATATTTAAAGAGAAATAAACAAATGAAATTCATGTTACTGGTATGTAGAATTCAAGGAAACTGGGTTAGGCTCCAACCTCCAAATCCAAATCAGAGAGCTCCTCCGAGCACGTTCGAAACTATTGCCATGATTACTGAAATGTGTGTTCCACTCACTGGCTTCAACACAACATTGGGGCGCGTGTAAATAAATCGACAAACAACAAGTGGCAGTGAAATGCTTTAAATAAATAGAAACAGAATTGAGAGTGCGAAGGCAGCCAAGTATTAGGCCATAAGTAGTCGGCTCTAGAAAAGCACGAAACAAGTTTTGGGGGCTCTCAGCCTTCGGGGCCTCCCACCAGCCTCACACTGGGGAATGACCTCTCCCAACACGGACGAAAGTGGACGAACCGGGGCCCGGGACAAGTTGCCTTCTGTGCGACGTACTTATTTATTTATATCATATGGTTTTTCGGTTATAAATTTCAAATGAAAATAACCATAAATAATATTTCGCGGGCTTTTATGCCGCCAACAGAAGACCAGGCTCCTGGTGCTTGTAAGTGGCTGTGGTGGGAGTCCTCGAGAAGGTCCTCGAGGGTACAACCGATGACTTTTTATGATTTAAAGTCGTAAAGAGCGAGCAGCCAAGTATTTACGACTCGGAAATGGAAATATCATGCCATTTGGTAAGTACGCAGCTGACTGGCTTTTTGGGCCCGGCTTAGACTGGCCGGGCGCAGGGGCCACTGTTTTTATTCGGCTTCATTTGCGGCGGCATAAATTAAGTGCCAAGGCCCACACGGAGGCAAAAACAAAGACGGGACAAATCAGACGCCAGCCGGCGAAAACAAAAGCTGCCGCAGTGAAAGAAAGGTTAATAAAAATATATTGCAATTGCCACAGGCTGCCGGTTGGGAGAGGGAGTGCGGAAGGTGGGCTGATACTCCTGCCCACATATGTGGCGAAAGGAAAATAAGAGAAATTACTTAGCCGGAATCGATGGCTGTTGATAAATACTGTGCGGTTCTCAGGAAAGAAGGCTTTAACAAGATTTCTTCGGCATTGCGAAGCAACCAGTCATAAAAAGCGAAAGTCTCATCAGCGGGCCAGAAACTAAAGACAGTTCCTGGAAGACTGGAGGGCCAACCAATAAAGCTTCAATATTTGTCTTTCTTTTCTCAAGATACTCAGCTACAGTTTTACTTCCTTAAGCGAGACTTGGGATCAATTTTAGGAGTGCCAGGTTTTAGTACCTGGAAGAGTTCAAACCTAAGCAGTCTTTTCAAAACAAAATACATTTAAAAAGCCATTAAAAACCCATTAAAATATGGAGTTCCTAGTCGGCGGGAGATGAATTCAAGTTAGGAACGTCCAACTGTATCCGAGCGACTCAGCAAAATCAGAAATATGCGAGCGGCCCTGCCAAAATCGTGCTGATTGTTCACTTTGTTTCCCAGCGACTTATTATTAAGCGGCCACCTGCTATACTGTACGCCCGACTGAACGAGAATATATATACATACATCTGTGTGTCTGATGGGGCTGCGGATCGTAAAGCGACAAGCGGCATTGTGGACGCCGTCTCATATGAATATTGTCGCCTTAACCGCAGCTTAATGACTTCGGCAAGTGTGCAATAAAAATGGATATGGGTCATGTGGCATGTGCCCAGAGTGACTACCTTTAGCTCGTATCAATTCGCAGCCCAGAAGCCAGTGCCAAAGCCAGTGCAGCGCCCGACAGTCACGCAGAAAGCTGTCACACTTAAATCCATGCTTAATTTGCATTTTTGCATTTTATGGGTATTTGCAAAGGCGTGCATTCTGCATTTAAACACGTTCGGCAAGGACAAGCCACCCCAGGCACCACCCACTATGTACTAGCCACTGCCCAAATGGCTGGGTATTTATGAAGCCTTCTTAGACTTTCTGGCGTTGTTCAGCAAATAGTTTTATCTTAATTGAACTGGCAACTGGTAATTTAATTAGGCACAAATCACTGGGGCATGTGTGTGTATAAGTTTTGGCCACAAATCGCAGTGTATAAGCCAAAAGCAAATACCTCTAGCCAAGTCAGAACGGGCTTTGGGTCATTTGCACGTTTTCCCTATTTACATTGATTGGTTAGTAAGCCCTAGCTCAACGGGCAACTCGCAACTTTGGCTGCCAATTAGCCGATTTGAGCCGTCTAATCAGCCACTTTGTGGCCATTGGAGAACCCGTCTGAATTTCAGGTTTGCTATGCAAATCCGAGAAACGGGCAAACATTGGCCAGCAGGTAAGTAATGATTGTTTCCACGTAACTTTCCGCTGCTAAACTTTAAAGAAAGATTCTCTGAAATATTTGAGGGCCTGTGGGGGAGCCAAGGTAGCCGCCATAGCCCCCGGGGATTCCCAAAAATGGCTGAGAGGGCTTTCGAGTGGGCTAGTGTAATCCACATAATTTCACAGGTCATTGCACGGATTGTTACAACCGGCGTCAGGATGATTCAGACACTATTCCCCACTCCTACTACATAATATATTTTATACAAACATGTATTGTATGCTGGTAATATATAAGTGGAAACAAAGAACGATAAATAAGTACGTAGTCAGCATACATGTGAAATTTCAAGTTTGCGGCCCACAAAAAAGTCAATAAGAATGCGAAAGCAAAGCGGAGAACCCAAAAGCGTTTACCTGGCCAATTGGGATAGGGTTCGGTTATGGCCCGGCTCGAACTGGCTTTTATTTCCTGGAGTGGCGTCTGAATTTCTCAGTTAACCCATTAGGGGTCTTCAGGCAACATCAAAGCCAGCCATCTGCCTCTAATCTCAAATTGTTTAATGCTGATGCTCAAAGGCCACCTCGGATACATAATTCCAATTAAAAGCGTATTCAATTTATGGAAATTCTGCGGGGTCGTGGGGGTCAGCCGCAGACATCACTTTGATTACTGACTTTCTGAGTTTCTTACGCAAAAGAATTCCGCCGGACACACGCCCATTGCCCAGTGCCCATTGGCTGGCCCATCCGCCCACGCATCCGTAATAGCTCTAGCACTCACAATCGCACTGGCAATCGCCCGGCCAATTGCCATAAATCTTGATTAAACGTGGAAAGACAAAAGCGACGAAAAGAAAGGCGAAAGGTGAAAATTGTCAACGCCGTTTACCGTTCGCCATTCAGCGTTTACCGACCACCGTCTACTGGCTGCACCGCCACTGCCGCTTGCCACTTGACGTTGCGCCTTGCATAATTTCCATCCGTGCCACTCGTATGCTCATATACTCATTCCCATTCCCATTCCAATTCCAATTCCCAGTCTGATTCTCATTCTAAGTCCTATTCCCGATCCCCTTCCCGTTTCCGCAGTGGGCTAGCACTGGGAGAATTCCTTGTATTCTTTTCGAATTCTTCAGACTAAAGTCCCTTTTTTTAATAAACTGTGTATCAGAACGAAATATATAGCCCCAGATTTATTTATCACGTCGATAAAGTGTGTTTCATAAATCATATTTATTAATAGCTCTGATAGGAGGTATTTCCGCCGCTGATAGATATGACGAAAAATTTTATGTAGCTCTGTTCCATTTAAAGAACGTGAATAATTTTTTTGTTAATACAATTTTTGAACTTGGCCAGCTTCGCGGTATTCCCTTAAAGTGATGGGGCTCTTCTGGTGAAGCACCATCCAGAATTTCGAGTGCAGGCTGTCGTCGTCTAGTCATCAAGTGGCATCAATGCACTTTTCGGTGGAAGCCTCGAGCCCCCGACTCGGGACACCCAGTCGCTTTGTCAAGGTTCGCAAGGTCAATGATTTATTAGTTTATTCGTTCGCCATTCCGTTGTTCTGTTGTGATCTCAGTTCGTAGAGAGACTTTCTTTCTCCGTCAGCTGGATGGATGGTTCTTATATTCTTTTTGTTTGTGGCTGCGACTGCGGCTGACAGGCTAAGCTCTCGGATCAGCCTGGGGCTGTCAGGTAGCGCCACTGCCCCACCGTCGGCAATCATTGGGGGGAGCAGCCAGTGACAATTCGAGTTGCATTTCCATTAGTCCATAGTCGTCCGTGTGTCAATGGCTTGGCAAATGGACAAGTTAATCGGGGCATGTGTCCCCCCTCCATTCTATTCACTTTTATGCGCTCTGACAGCGACCAGCTGAGGCTGAGGCTGAGCCTGAGCCAGCGCCGGAGCCCCGTGGAATCCAGTTATGTGAGTACATATATAGGCCACGACCTTCAAATGCAACCCCATAAATGTCGATCGCGAGGGGACTTAGCGCCTCGGGGTGGTGGCAAAGGAGCAACCCTGGGTCCTGGGATTCGGTTGCCATGCGGCCTTTTCTGCAGCTGCACTCAACCCAAAGGTCTCGGGGTTTTTTTTACTTATTTGCGCAGGTTCCCAGTTATGCAATTCATCTTTTAGGTTTTCACTGAAATGTGATATTTCAGCTGACTGTTTAATCTGCAGTTCCCACGAAACCTTTAGTTTTCTCAGTTTTCAAGCGACTAAGAGATCTTAGTCATTATGTTTAAATAACATTTAGGGATTACGGAAGCCACTCAATTACTGTTTATGTTAATGTGTTCGCACACCTTTGAAATGGAAAGCAATTATTCATGAAGAGTTTTGACAACTAATTTGAAAAAGTACTTGAAATACGGCGAAATCTGAAGCGGCTCGTTATCAGTCTCGAAATAACTCATAGAAGAAGGAATTCTCATAGCTCATAATATGACTCGGCTGTTGAATAACAACCTATAACATGCAACTGACCGCAATCCAGTTGGACGATTCTCTTACATGGAAGATTGTTGACTACGTTTACCGTTGAGTTATTAGCCCATTTAATCCCGGACCGGACCCGGAAAACCAGCAATGGCTTTCAAGTTCAAGTGCATGGCAATCACTTAACGGCCAGAGATACACAAACCGAGTGGCGTGCAAGTGCTGGGGAGGGAAATCCAGGGAAAGCAGTCTGATAACCTAGAGTTTCTGGATCACGTTTTTGACCCACTAAAGCGGGCAGCCTCTGAGAAGTATTTCGAAGAATTTACTTTGAAAGTTTTCATAATTAAATTTGGCCAGGTTAGCGAGGTTACCGCCGATGATTAGGAGCCACCACAGTGGGGTTTATTAAATTACAAAAAAAACCATAGACCCAAGAAACCCCACAGCACCACTCCGCACTCGCAAACCGCCACGAAGATAAACAAAAGCCCCCAGCTGGCGGAACGCGCAGAATATACATAAATTCAAATTTGTTCAGGCCATTCACGAACTCACCAAAACAGTAAAAATTAAAAATTCCAACCGGCAGGTAATCAATGAATTATCTAGGCTTTTTCGCCTTAAAATTATTCACTTTTCACTGGCACACATAATGTACACTTAATAGCCGTTCGGTAAATACCAAATACCGCGCCAGAGAAATCCGAAACTGAAAAACAGTCCAACTCAGGGCCGGGGAAGTAATTATTATTATCAGCACTGCTCGAACTACACATTTGGGTGAAGACCCCCACTCGAAATCCCCCAAAGAGTTCTCTCACATAAACAAATGGGACTGAACAAAAGGGCACTTGATCGGCGTTTCATTTGCATTACACCGATGCAATTTCAGGCGATGTTCCGCTTTCTTGCACTAAAAACAAGCGGTAGAAACGCTTTTGGGGCTAATTATTTGGGTTCCAGAGGAGCGCGCGCGCTTGGCTTGAGTGATCAGCCGCACCTAAGGCCGCTTGCCTTGTTGTATCTTGCAGATACCACTCGTGAGTTTGTGTATATATTTACTTTTTGCTTCTGTATCTGCACACTTGCCCCAAGGGCCTGTTGTTCCGATTCGAAAATAAATAAATATGTATATTCCTTGGGGAGCGATGAAGCACCGAAAATAACCATATCCAGACGCGGCAGCCTGGCGTTCTGCGATCGAGCAAGCGATAGAGTACGTTTCCAAAAAACGTGGCAGAACGTGCGGAGCGTCGGCGAGCGACTGAGTCGCTAGCCGATCTAACTGATCGTCCAACCATGCACCACAATATTCCACCACAAGCACACATTCACAGCCCGAGACTGGCTGGAGTATCTGTGTGAGTGGGACGACGATGACGTAGTCTCGTGACTCTCCGGTTCGGTGGTGGCTTTTGCACCCTTACAACTGTTTGAATACTGTAATTCATAGAGTTCCAAGACTGCTGACTCAAGCCGTGAGCCACCAAGACTAACAATATTTACTACAAATTATTCATACTAGTTTAGAAAACAAAGATACGGTATTCTTATCTAGCTCTTGTAACGACTCCAACGATCATAAATTGAGTGAGTTCCTCTCGAAAATATTTCCAAAAGCTAAACATGTTTCGGGCATTATGAATAATTGGCTTTGAATATCAACGTATCTTGATTTCGATTCTGTATCTTTTGCCAAAGGGTAAACACGTTTCGGTTTAACAATCTGAGATAATTAATTCCAAAGAATTTATGTTCAAGATCGGCACAAAAAAAGCCCTAGAACCCGACTGACAGAAATCAGAATAATATTGTCAAATATTTAAGAAAAACTAAAGGAGTGTCTCTCGAGTGTTTAATCTAAACGGTGTGAAGTGCAAGGTATGCAAATATTTGCGATAGAGACTATATATTTCTTTATTAAACAGTACAGTCGTATCGAATAATATCGAATATAGCTCGTTATCTGCAATTTCGTATCGTTTGTGATAAGGGGCGACTCCGGATGGCCACCTCGGGAACATGGCCTACAACCCTCGAAGTGGGTTACATTTGGAGGCCTTGGAGGTTTATCAGACCAACCCATGGTCGATACGGATTCGTAAAAAGCTATATACTTTTGGTAATTTGTAGTTTTGCAAAAATATGAAAATTGTAATGACAGTCCTTTTTAAATAAAGCAATGATTAAGCTTTAATAAGGACCCTGATAAGAAGGTAATTTCAATATCAATTGGGGCTTTCAAGTGGCAATCAAGTTGGGACTAATAGATTTCACACATCCACTATTTATAGCCGAATCGATCGAGTTTTAATTTCTGTGAACTTAACAGATTAGCGCTGTTTAAATTTATGAGGCCTTCTGCAAACATTTACCGACGGGCCTCATACCTAAGAATTATCAAACAATTAACGTCCATTTTACGGCAATTATCAGGCCTCACACCTAGTAGACTCTGGTAATCTTGACAAACGGGTGTAAATCATGCGAGAGTCGGGCTATGCGTCTCAATGTTGCACATACTCTATGTGCCACACGAACGTCGCATGACATGTCGTACCAGAGTCAGTGGGTGCTACTCAAGATGAATTGGGAAAACAACAAAAAACAGACACATGCACGGGTACTTAGATCAAATGATTTAATTAGCACTGGCCCCTCAATTGTGTTCGGTTTAATTACATATATTTTATCAGGCACATCCATGTCCAGTCATAGCCAAGGAGGCACCAAGTCACCGTTGTCGTGGCCCATGTGTCAATAAGTCAAATGATGTTAATTAATTGGGCCTGATAGCGAAATGCTCTGCCAGGGACAGCCTGCCTTGGGCAGTTTGGCGTAATTAAACAACGCACCATTACGTAAACAGGGAAAACTACCAGCCTAACCCCCAAAACTTATTATTTCGGCAAAGTGCATTACAATAATGATCTGCCAATCAAAGCCCCAGGGCCTAATTACCTTGTTAGCCACAAACATTGAGCCACACTCACTTACTTGAAATTCAATTCGAAACTTGACATAAATTTTTAGCAACATAAAATCCACAAGTCATAATCGCAATAAAGATTACTTTTTTAACCGAATTACCATACGAAAAACTACAACTTTAATTTCGAAGATCACGAGTTGTATAAGTTCGACTACTTTGCTTTCAAAAAGGGTAGCAGACAAATCGAAATACAAAAATAGAACATTGTCACATTTAAAGACTTTGGATTGCCAAATTGAATATCTTTATCGCAGTTTGGGCAGAAGCCTTGAAGAGCCTCTTACAGCTATCAGCCATTAACGGTTGAGATTATCAAAAAGATTTCGTTTTATGCACTGCCGTGGAGTTGTTGAAGTGGTGCTGGGCTATTCGAAAGGCTATGCTGCCAGGACGAACCAGTTGACGTTCCAGAGCATCGCCGTACAGCTGCACCAATGAGGGCTCCTCCTCCACGGGACTCAAATAGGCGGAAAGGCCGGCCATCAACTGGAAATATCGGATCAACAGAAATTCGTTTAGTTTATGTTTCACTTCACTTACCAGGCCTTCATCACAGTTCAGAAAACGCAGAGCTTGCACATGCTCCGACCAGAGACGCCTGCGCCACTTGTTGTCGTATTTTTGGGCCAGGGGCAGGAGCACCAGAGAACTGAAGAGCTCGTCGCCGTAACTGGCCGCCTCAAAGTGCTCCACAAACAGGTAATAGAGTGGCTCGAACCTAGCTTTGTCCACCAGCTCAGCATCAAAGTGGAAATGGTGACTAGAATACTGCTGGTTGAAGTCTTTGATGTAATCGGCTAGCAACTCGTGCAAGTCTGGAGCTAGAAACTGCGAATCTGGACCCATAAAGGCTATCATCAGATACATAAGCTTCTCCAGAGGACTGACAATCTGCAGTCCCTGCCGTTCTAGTTGCCGGACGAAAGTCAATGTCATGCGGACAACTTGGTTCTCTGTTTGGGGGAAAAATAAACATTACCGAGTCGGCAAACAGGAATAGCTTTTTTACCTGAGTATATGGCAGCTGGTCGTTGCTGCACATTTTGCAGGTAGTTGCTGAGGATGAGGCGCATCTGGAAGAAGGGCCAGTCGGCTGGAAGAATGGGAGCTTGAGTGTAGCACAGCGACAGCGAGGGCTCCGAGTTGTCCTGGTCATCAAACCATTAGAGGGATAGTCAACAATGAAACTCATTAAACTCACAGCTATGATGTGGGGATACACCATTTCCAGACAGGTTTGCTCCAGGAGTTTCAAACTCTTTTCATCCAATTCCACATACTCCCCATTGAAGATGAAGCGTTCAAAGGTGCTCTTAATCTGTGTGGCATGGGCAGTGGAGAGGCAACAGAGGTAGCTGTACACCAACTGCAACAGCTGCGGGCGCTCCAAGTAGGTCTCCAGGCCATCCGTCGTCAGTAGTTGGTGGACGAATCTTAGCTCCGTGCGTGCGAAAAAGTTAGTGGCCAGAACCCGATTAAGTCGCAAGCCTAGTTGCCGCAGATACTCAGCCAACGGCTCCAGCACTGCCGGTTGCATAAGGGCCGTAAACAATGAATTCTCGGCAACTCCACCATCTTCCAGGGAAACAGCGAGCAGGGCCCAGAGATTACTCAACAGATGCACCGGATACGACTCACTGACGATCAGCTGCGGCCCGTAGTCGTGCATCAACACTGTTCCCATATTAGGCAACGCCGCGTTCACGTGTCGCCGATCCATGGGGCGTCTCAGAATTACGGAACCTAGACTGCAGAATGGCAATTAAAATGTATTTAATGGATGCCTAGGTGAGAACTCACGTCAGGTCTTGTACGCAGGCCACGAAGCTGGGCGACTGAACGAATTTCGGCAGGATGCTGCGCAGGAAAGTCTGAAAGCTGGTGGTGCCCAGATAGCCATTACGGAAGAACCAAGAAGCGGCATACAAGGCGGCACCCAGAAGGGTCATCTGGCTGAACTGGAATGATGGGTTGATGGGTTATTAGGCATTGGGTGATTGGTATATAAAGTCTGCTGAGCCACTTACATCCTTGATTTTTTCGCAGCGCGTGGCAGCGTGCAACCACTTACAGCAGCAGTTGTTGAGCGGCTCTACGACTAGCTTCTGCCCCTCGAGGTCACACACTCCGCTTTCTCCGCTGGCCACCAGCGCCACGATCAGAGCTGCTGCGTGTTGGCGCACCAGCCCCGATCCGCCCACGGCTTCGAACACACAATGATTGGTGTGCCAGTCAAGTAGCTGGCGAAGTGCGGGCAGGAACTGCCTGTAACGATTGAGATGTCACTCAAACAAATCGCAATGATAGTTATTTTCCACCCAGCCAGCTATCCATGTGGCTATAAAAACAGTTGTAGTATCATATAAAATAGCACAGTCTTCTAACAAAGTTCAGTTCGAGTTAAAAATTAACTACTGGATTCAATGGCTTCCAGGCACCTTAGTCTACTGATTGCACTTCTTGTCGTTTGGGATTCTATTTCCATCAGCCAGTCTACGCTTCAGATCAGTCCTGCGATTTTAAAACAAGTCAGAAAACTGCATGCAAGATGTGTTAATCAGACCGGAGCAGACGATGGTAGGTGTGAAGCTCACTTTTGAAATATAATATTTCACTTTTTAATATTTTACTCGCAGAAATGCTGCAACAGGCTCAAAAGGACAGAGTTATGCTGCACGATCCGGCCTTTAAGTGCTTCTTGCACTGCATGTTTGACATGTTCGGACTGGTACTAGTTCCAAAGATAAGAAGAGAATAGGATCTAATTTATCATCTCAATCTCCACAGATGGACTCTCAAAACGTCATGCATCTAGAGTCCTTAAACGAAGTCTTGCCGGAGGAATTTCATGATAAAATAAACGAACTAGTCGGCAAATGTGGCACTAAGCGTAAGTCAAAGCTTTGAACAAAGTAGTATCCTTAAATATCTATCGGTATAATTTCAGAGGGCAAGGATGGCTGTGAAATCGCCTATGAAACTGTAAAATGCTATCTGGAGGTGAACAGACCATTCATAATGGACGAGATAATTGCCATGATTGGATAGCAATAGCTTCTACGTACCTGAACACATCCCTATCCACGATTCCTAGAAGCAAAAAGCAGCGCAGGATTCGCAGACACTCGATCTGAACGCGAACCATCCGGGCCTGTCAATGAGATTCAGTTTAATGGAATTCGCAATTGTGAAAAAATATAATAAAACCTTGGTATCCTGAAGGAACAAATATTGCTGAAGTCTTTGTATTAGCACCCCCTTCGCGAGACTCTTTGCTATATCCAGATGCTGACAAGCCAATACTCGAATGAGTTTCAGAAATAGTACTTGAGGTTGTTCATAAAACTGGCCGTTGCCAATCCCAGAGGGCAAAAAATTGCGAAGGAGAATTTCTAGGAGATCGCTCTCGTTGGCCAACTGGCGGGCTACCTTAAGACTTGTGCGGGCGATCCTTATAAGCACTTTTAGACACGACTCCACCGTGCTATTATCCGGGCGTACCGAGCTTAAAATGAATCTAAAGAACCATACATTAGCTAGAATCTTACATAAAAATTAAAGACTTACTTAATTCTTTGCAAAATGTTCGTTCTCAGAAGGCAATCTATAAGATCCGTTTCCGCCAGCTGAAAGTCATCCATGGACATGCGACTTTCCCCCTCATCTTCATCCACATCGGCTCGCACAGCTTGACTGGTGGTCAGTAGCTTCATATAGCTTTGAAGAAAGGCAATAGAAGTGGGATCGGAATCGGCTTCTGCATCACTCGCATTCTCCAAAACCTTTAGCACCGGCTGCCAATGGCAATAGGCATTATCGTGGACATTATCGAGTACTATTTCATCCGTTTCGTTGTACAACAAGTTCGCTAGAGCTCGGCTCACAACCTCTAGCTGGGCAGGAGCATTGTCATCCAGACCATAGCGCAGCAAAAAGAACATCTTTGATATTGGCAAGGTCAAAACCTGGTCATAGAAACCCTGGTTGTAGATACTAAATATTCCAGCTACAGACCCAAAGGCAGAGATTCTCTGCTGCAAGACAGTGGATCTGAAAAACATGTATTAGAAATTGTAGTTAAATATTTTATGTAAACCAACCTGGCCAAACGGAACAACTCTTGAAGTGTGTAACCCGGACGATCTGCTTCTTCGCCGTGTAGATAAAGCTCTCTGTCGTCCACTGGCTTGGATAAGGCCTGATCTTCCTGCAGCGAGTGGGGCAATAACACTCCTTTCCAATCGAATCTAGCATCGAACTGCTGACCAGGTTTCAGTTCCTTCATCTTGGTGGGTATATCCCGCATCCAAGCCAGCTTGTGTTCTTCTACAAGACCAAAATTGACCCACTGACCTTCGTCACTTTGCTGCAGAAGTTCTATAGCTGGATTTGAATCGGGCAGAGATGAAACCGATTGAGAATATGGTTGTGTTGTTTTTGGCGGCTGGGGTGGCGCTTCTATAATTATGGGACTAGCCTTATTGTCCACTAGCTTGTCTTTTGCTTGTCGTTTTTTAGCCAGTAAAGCTATCAGAGATGGATCTGAAGGATAAGTTCAAGAATATTAATAAGCACTCTAACTGGAGAGACATGTAGCATACCCAAGGACGCTAGTAACTTTTCCCGCTCTGCTAGAATGTCCTGCTCGCTCATTTGGCTAAGTACATTAAGGTTTTCTTCATGTATTTCTTGTGCCATTTTGGCATCTTTTACAAGAGAGCTGCCGGCCGATTCCGAGGCTATCGAAGTTGGCAAAGGAGCTTTCGGTTTTGGGGAATTTTCACACAACATTTGGCGGGCAAAAATACTCATGGGTTTGCTGGGGTTTCTCTGAAATTATAGAATGGTAATGTAATTTAGTTTCTGTTTTTAAAAATGACTTACCTGTTGCGGACCATCCGGCACGACGGGTGTTATAGACGCCACAGGTCTTTCTACAAGGTCACCCAAGACATTGCTTATTGAGCTTGCGTTCATTTTGGTACCCTTGACGTCACCTAGGATGTTCTCCTGGATCTCATCCATTAACACTTTGTTTGTAAGAGTACAGCTGCCCGACGCGTCACATTTCCTGGAGACACTTGAAGGCTCCTTGATTTCTTTTGCTTCCTGGTGTGTCGTCTCTGGTTGGGTCTTTTCTGTAGATGTAACACGGCCCAATTTGGCTTGTTCCCTTCTCTGAGCAAACATGGACTTCTTGGGGGCTGTAATATCAAATAAAAACAAACGTAAACAAAACATTCCAATGTGGTTGTCGAAGAAATACCGGCACAGACCTTTATCCATTCTCACGAAGGCTGCAGCTGGTTGAAAGCCCGGGTTTTTGGCCCTCTCCGCATTGAACTCGGCCGCCATTCGTAAGACATCTTCTTCACTTTCGCCTGGCTTCAGTTTTTTAAACATTTTTAAGGTAAAACAAATAATAATGAACTTTTAGTCTTGATTAGAGATGGGAGCCGACAGAATCCGCATACGGGATGGCAACTCTTGGCTTGCTGTTTTCCAACACTGGTGGCTAACAGTATTTCAAGCGGGTATTTTAAATTTTTATGGGCTTCATTTTGTATTTAATAAGAAAAAAAACAATACAATAAAAGTTCTATTTTTTGAACGTAGTGCCAGTGTCCGACAAGCACTTCAAGAGCGACTGCTGGGCCACCAGCGTGTCCTTATGGGGCAGGGCAGCCACGTGGAAGAACATCTCAATTCCCTCCTTGAAAAGCTCGATGGCTTCGAGGGTTTTTTGCTTCTCCATAGCGCGAGCTGCTTCACGATAAAGTTCCTCGACTTTAATAAGCTTGGATACGCTTTCCTTAAGGGAGATATTCTTGCGACAGCGAGGACATCGCACATCCTTGGCCAAGTCCTTTGGGAATTTAAGCAGATAAACGCAGTTGGCTGAAGTGCACCTGGAGGACCGAAATATTATTATTTCTCTAAACTTTTAAAAATAATGATTCAATACTCACCAGAAGCGCACTTGCTTGTCCAGTTTCTGGAGCAGTGGCCAGTTCTCCTGGCAGGCCATGCAGTTGCAGCTGAATGAGTACCTTCCGCGCAAGGACCTTTGCCGCTCCTTGAGATTCATGTTGATGAAAATTGGCCCATAATTTACAGCCACCACCTCGTTTGGACGATGAGGTTTGGTGGCAGTTAAGACCAGCTTCTTTCCCACAAAATGGCTAGCAACACTAATTAATGTAAACCGAAATGTTAAATTTAGTTTCAAGAATATTATTAGGTTACTTACCTCGGCCAGCACTCGTGGTTGAAGTAGGAACCAGTGCCGTAAAGTCCTGCCCCCACGAACACCGTCTTGCTGCCATCGAACCGATGCTCCTCGGTCACCTGGGTCTGGTATATCTGGTGGGCATTGTACTGGAGCACTTGCAACAGCCCCAACAGTGCGGTGGCCACCTGAAGTTCCACGGCCGTTGGATTCACGCCCTCCGTCTTGCGGCGTCCGAAATAGAGGGACTTCTGCAGGATGCGCATCAAAAAGCCGGCCATCAGGGACCTCTGCAAGTAATCCTCAGCGTGACGCTCGTCCTCGTGGGAGCACAGGTGCTCGAACAACAGATTGGCGGTAGACAGACCATCCTCCAGGCTTTTGGCCTGAGTGAAGATGCGCAGGGCGATGAAGCAGAGGATGGACATGCCGGAGCCAATCAGTAGATCCATGAACTCGCACTCGAAGCGATGGTAGCTGGAGCAGGCTTCACCCATGCACTGGGCGGAGCAGAAGGCGACACCGGAGCAATGCAAACAGGACACCGGGGTATGCAACCTTATGTACAAAATGAAAATTAAAGGTAAGAATCTTCAAGAAAGGGCCCAGTTTTACAAACCTCTTGAAGCAATGATGACAGTTGGTTCCAAAATAGCTGGGAATCAGGCAAGCCGCCACGGGCTCCTCGCAGAGAACCACGTCGCCGGTCCTCACGCCCTCGTTGGCCACCACGAAGCGACCTTTGTCCTTGGTCTCCACCAGCTTGACCACCTTGGAAGCTCCGCTGAGTTCAGGATTCTCGCCATGTGTTAGTTGAGGGAGCTGTTCAGTGGGTGGCTCCTTTTTGGGAGGCTTCACCGACGCGACCTCCTGGCGACAAAGAGCAATGTGGCCCGAGTCAGAGCCAGGGAGCTTTTCGGCAATCTTCAGCGAGATTTCGGCCTTGGCAGGTTCACCCATGGCTGAAGGGGGAAAGAATTTAAAATGTGAAATACAAGAACCCTTAGAATCAACCCACTTGCATAGGCCTTGGCCATTTTGCAGTAGTAGTCTCCACTGCCCTTCAGATCCAGTCCAAAGTTGGTGGCCAGCTTGAGGTCGCTGAGCGCAGCCTCCCCCTCGCCCAAACGGATGAGTATGGAAGCTCTCGACCGGTAAGCGAGGGCCAACGATAGACCATCATCTATGGAGGGATCTGCATCCTTGTCCGGAGCCCGCATCACAGCCAGATTGGCTGCCATAAGGGCTTGCTGCAGCAGCTCCCGGATGGCCTCTTCCACAACAGCCCCTTCGCTACTCATGAGGAGCAATTTGTCCGCCTGGGCACGTCGCTGGGCGGAGAACAGGGCGTCCTTCGGCTTGAATACCGGCTGAACGTGCTCCAGCACCCCCAGAACCGGGTCGCACACCTCACGGTCGCTAAAGATGGAGAGCACCCGCGCCGCGTTGGACTTCAGCTTCCCGAAGTAGTTCTGCAGCCACTTGTCGCCACAGGCCTCCCGGACGTCCGCGCAGAACTCGTTGAAGAAGCCCCTCTTCTCCGACTGGACGGTGCGGGTCGAGCAGATATGGTAGTACGTCGGATCGAACTCCATTATGTAAATTCAAGCTTGTATCTTATAAATGAAGATATTTTCCCGTCCGCTTTTTTTGACCACCACACGGCGTTGAGTATTCCGGAACAGCTGGCGGATGATGTGACTCCAAAAATAGACGGAATGGTTCAGTTTGGGGCAATATAAATACACGCGAACGAATCGATAGCCAGTGGTTCACTTTCGATATTTTTCAAAAACGTTTTCGAAAAGTTTTCTAAATTATTTCTGTAAGAAAACCCCAGATATGTAGATCCAGAAGAAACTCACTCATCATGTATAATTATTAGTTTTATTTTATAACTGGAATTGGGGCTTATAAATCACATTAAATAATTTATTTAAAAATTAGCTAAACGTACAAAAATATAACAATATTTATATCCGAGTATTTAAAGTTATATATTCGTATGTTAAATAGTTTAAGTATCTTATGTTGTTTTCTCCTGGAAAATTTCTGTTAAATATATATTATGTTATATATTTTCATTAAGTATTTAGTGTTGTATTGTGTTTAAGTTTAAAGATTTCTTCGTGGACTAGCAAGATTAGACTTTGTCAAACAACTTCGAGCGTAGATCCGCCAGGAAACAAATAATTTATAAAACTTTTATTCAGATTTGGGCCGTGACAAGAGGTTCCCACTGGCCAAGTCCTAAATCCAATGGATCTAACATCAAAAATCATAAACAAAATCATGTGGGTTGAATTTCAGTTTGATTATTGTATTTATTACGTGATTTTCAATGATAAACTTCTTTTAAATAGGTTAAATGAACGTTGATGGAGTACTTTTGGAGGAATAATGAAAAATCATATTTAAAGTCACTATTTAACTAAGGATGTACAAAATTCAATTGGCTAATTAAGAGTAGGGCTACAAGTTATACATACGTACTTTTAAATTCAGAACCATTATAATGTGTAAAAAAATAGGATTGAACTGAAGTTCGGGTCGGGTGTTTTAGATTCACAAGATGTATATATATATAAAATAAATTACATGGTGTATGTGTTTGTTTGATTTGTTTTTTGTTTGTTAGCTTTAGTCACAATTAATCTCGTTGGCTTCATTTGCAATACGATCTAAGAGAAAGTGTTACTAAACTTAACAAATAAAATGCTACAAAAGTTTCAGCCTCGCCGCCGACAGCTCCGAAGCGTACAAGTCGGTATTATAGTAGGTATATATATATATATATGTATATTATAAACTATTATCATCACATTGTAAACGTTAAGTGTTTCGCATTAATTTGTTTTATCCAATGAATCTATGCAAAAACGAGTACATCGTAGTTTTAATGTCTTTTTCCGTGTGTACAAGCTGTCGTCGATCGATTCGATACGAAATTCCTCACACTCAGCCTGCCTCGCTCACTCGACCGGATACGGATACGGCTACGGATCTTGGAAACTTTCTCGTGGCCAGTTCCGCATTCTCTTATTTTTTTTCCTTTCATTCTTTTGTTTTTGTTTTTGGTATAGCACTGCACTGGTATAGCAGTTTAGCCTACGTACAAATGTAAATAAATTAGCACTTAAGAATTAGAAAGTGGCCTAGGTCCTACTTGCAGGTAGGTCGGTCGCAGGATGATAGCCTAAGAAGGGTGTGGGCGCGTGCGGGTTTGTAACACTTGTTTTCGCTTTTATAAATAAATTAGCCATAGTATCACTTATTTTGTATTTTTTAGAAAGTAATCAAACTAATTTAACTATAAATTAAAAAGGATAGATTTAACCCAGAACATGGAAGAGGCCTGTTTACACTTAAGGAAAGTAGCAGAGAGCGAGTGGCGGGCCGCCCGACTTAACCTACCACTACAACTATACAAATGGAGCACAGCAGTAGCTGCCGCCGCGGCCCGGAGCGGTCTGCACTGCAAACACGCCGACACGGGTGCACGGGGTCAGCCAAGGGTCTCGGCAGTCGAGCCCGTTCGGAGCGAGATTAAGGCAGAAACATCTCACGACATCTTGATGCCCAGGGCGCGACTCGAGTACTCGTACACCACGTAGCTGATGGAGACAGCCGGCAGGACCTTGAGGAAGTTGGGCGTAATGCCCCGGTACAGTCCCGTGAGACCCTCCTGTCGCACGATCTTGCGGAACAGGCCCGTCATCGTCTCTTCGCTGCTGTGCGCGTCGCTGCTCTTCAGGGGGATCTGGGTCTTACGCTTTTGATTGGCAATTGTTTCGGCGGCTACGAAATGGAAAGAAGGAAGCGTTTAGAAATCTCGGGTTTAGAACTGAAATCCTTGCTGCTCACCTTGTGCCTGTAGCCGAGTCCGCACCAGGGCCAGGGGGTAGGAGCAGAGCTGGCCGAGCGCACTCGATGTGCTGCCACAAGCGAGTAGCACCAGAAAGCTGGGCTGCTCGTTGTTGTCGTGGCTGGCGATGTATCGTCGTTTCAGGGTCTCGTATACGGCCAGATCGATGCCGGCGTATGGCAGGATTCCCAGGATGTTAGGCACATAGCCTCTGTAGAAGCTTCGCGCGCCCTCGTGCTTGTAGATCTTTGCCGCAGCGTCTGCAATGCCGGCGTACTGGCCAGTCTTCCTCAGCGCCAGGCGCGTCTTTAATACTTCCATGGGATAGATGATGGTCTGGGAAATGCCACCGGCAGCTGCTCCAGCATAGAAGCGCTCGACGATGCTCATCTGCCGGCTGGCATCCTCGCCGCGGATCAGTCGCTTCATCTGCTCGTAGGCGGCAAACTTCAGAGCTGTTTCGGGGGCAATCTTCAAGACATTGATGCCATTGCCGCGCCACATGCTCCGTGAACCGCCTTCGTTCAGCATGATCTGCATACACTCTGAGATTCCCATTCTTTGCGTTTGTACCTGGTTTGAGAAAGAGAAGTAGTTTCGTTAGAATCTTGCTTGTATTTTATATTTTCGGCTGAGCCACTCACCTGTAAGTACACTTTGATTCTGTCCAGTGGCGCTGTGCACGTCCGGGACACTGCTCCCGCAATGCCACCCGCTACCAAGTGCCGCCACCAGAGGCCTGTCTGCATCTCCTTCTGTGTGAAGTCATCAGGTACGTTCATATCCTCGCCAATGTCGAGGTACTGCAAGGATCAAAACGTGGATAAGTTAGTTGTGTTTGGGTTCATTGGGGGTTTCTTTCGAAGATCTGGGACTATGCTAAGCTACGGTTAATGATGTGCAGTTTAGAATGAAAGTAGTGTCGCCGCAAGGCTTGAAGTAAATGGTTATATCCCTATTAGTAGGTACCACTGTGATCCTCGGATTAGACCCCATTGATACTCTTTCTCTTCCACTTATAATCAAGCCTAGCCACGCAACTGCACCACTTGCAGGTGGTGGTGTGGCGTTTCTATATATAAAGATTAGGCCACTAGTCTGGCGGTTGCAGAAAACTACGCAATCCACACGCGCCTTTGCCAGAATGGCGGAAGCACAAAAGCCGAAAGCGATGCAATAGTCTGCCATAAACAAAGGTTATATCATGCGAATTAGTTGTGTGGCTGGCTCGTGTGTGGATGTAGGTATGTATATCGGCGGTTCGTGCCACTACTATATACTTAGTTTGGCGTCTCTTCTCCTCCTCCTTAGACCGCCGCTCAGAAAATAATTGGCTCGCCAATTTGTTGTGTAATTTGGCAGAGTTTCTTTCTCAAATTTTGCTCAATGAACTCGAATATTATTTGTTTCTTTGGATCCCAACTTTGTGGCTTTCGGTGGCGATTTAAAACGAATTACTGATTACTGATTGCTGGAAAGCTGTCTGAAATTGATAACAATTCCTATTATCACGGGGGTCTTGTGATTCCCAAAGCTTTCGCGAATGAACTAATTCGATTGAATTATTACAGACTTTCTAAGTGAAATTCCAGCAGGTTATTACACTCTCCCGCTCCCTGGCTGGATGGCATTGAATCAAATTGAATTCAAACGATAACGAGAGCTGTAAAGTGTTTTGTTTATCCATTCGGAAGATACAAGATATAACCAGAAATGCCAAATCATTTTACGTGTTTGTGACAATTTTTTTTCGGAAAAGTAACCTTTGTTCCCTCCAGACGCGAGAAGATCTCCGAATCCCAAGATCGAACATGGAGCTCAGTTTGTCCAGCTAATTAGCAAATGACTATCACATGGGTAGCACCACTCGCCGGACAATTAACAAAAATTGAATATTAATCGAGTGGAAAAAGTTCCATGGAAATGTAAATTGGCCGCCTAATGCATCGTCATTGCTGATGGAATTTATCATTTCCGAGATTTCATTCACATACTATATATATTATATAGGTATATAATCGTTGAGGGGCACATGACTGCGAAGAGCTTTTTAATAGACAATCTGGGCTATTTATAACAGCCGTGAATTTTGGCGCACAGACGTGGAAACGACCGTGAAAGGACAGGGGTCTTAACCAAGTTAACTCATAGATGATAACAAGGCCCTTACAAGCACTAATACAATGCCCCAAGGTGAGCCATCGCTTGAATGGTCAATCAACCAACCAGATATGAAGGCAAACGGGGCCAAGGGAGCCGCCCCAGAAGTCGGTCGGGGGTTTTCAAGATATATAGCATTGGGGAGTGGATCATCGACCGACTGGTGAACTTGACTCATGTACGTAGAACTCGCTGGTAGACGTCATTGGGGGAATTTTAAGATATCCCCCAGTAAACAGCCGTGTAATATAAATATCAACAGGTTCGTATAAAAAGAGAGAGAACTGTTGACGTCACGGAAAACGTGGGGGCTTGACCAGCTTGCCAACTACAGGGCCGAGGGAGGGGTCAAAGGCGCTGACTCAGTCGCCTCGCAGGCGTCCACATATTACACATACGCACTGTTGGCCAAGAGCAGAAGCATGACGACTAGGAGAGCCAGAGAGTGGCAGAGAGACACCACGCGCCACACTAAGTATGTCGTCTTCGTCTGTGAGCGGGGAGCGGAGGCACGGACCGGTTCCATATCAGCACCCGATCCCGTCACCCGCCAACGATCGCGCTGTTGCTAGGGGCCCGTGGGGCAACCTAAACTCGAAAGCCAAAACCAAATCGAAGCGAGACATTAAGCATTCCGCATTGTGTAAGTACAAGTGCAGCGAACAATTGCAACAGCTGCGATCGGTAATTGAGGTGCTGCCATTTCGAGTATTATTTTTAGAGGCATCGGAAAGCGTGTTCCTTAACGTGGCAGCCTCTAAGCCTCAACTGTGAACTTCCAGGAAAAACCACAGCAGACGATAAGATACACAATCGCAGGCATATGGCAAATAATTGGAAAGTGAGTCAGCTTCCGCTGCATCGGATTATGTGTATGGATGAGTAGTGTATGCCTCAACAAAGGCCATTAAAGAGGCACGTCGTCGTCCACCTACCCGTCCCATCATGTCACGGAATATGACCACGAAATCCTCCATCATGTCGCCAGCCACTGCCATCTGCTGGATGTTGTGGTAATCGACTGGCAGATTGTACTGGTAGGTGCTATTTCGCAGCATCTTGTCGGGATTTGGTTCAACGGCACCACTTCCGATCCGAAACTCCGGGTTATTCGCTTCCGTTACGCTAGTTTTGGCGCCGGAATGTGGCTTTCACTGTCCGAACGAACACACAATTGCAACTTTCACTGCGAGCCAATGTTACAAAATATCTCAGGCAGGCTCGACTCTTTGGCTTTTCTTTTTTTTAAATATTTAATTATTTATTCTGTGGCCTTAAAACGCAGCTAGACTTTGGCCGACTCGCTTCAGCGCTTGGTTGCAATTTTATTATCACTTGCAGCTCACTGCCCACAAAGAGAGACAACGCTCGAAGCTCAATTATATAACTACGCTCCAGTGGGGAGGCGATTTGAATTTATAATTCTTGGGGCTTGGGGGTTTCACGCGCGCACAACCATCGCGGGAGCCAGCTGACAGAAGACTGAATTCCGCGGCTGGCGGTCGCGAGCGATTCGAAACCCGAGAGCGATCGCGCCGAAGCTTCGCGATATGGCGTCTCCCCTTTGGAGCAAAGTGCACCATCGTCGTGGGCTTTTCGCATCTGCCTTCCTCTTTCGCGGCGGCACTCTCCCCTCCTCTTGCCGTGGCGGCGTGTGCGGCCTCGGGGCAACCCCTGCCACAGACCAGAGCCCCCATACCCCACACCCCATACCCCATACCCCAGTTATCATAGCCCTTTGACACTCTCTCTGACAGCCAAACAAACGAATTAAAATGAGAAAGCGCCTTACCGCAGTTGGCTCCTCCACATACCCGCTTTTGGAGGTCATCTTGGCGGCGGTGCTACTTCAGTCTGAGCAGGACAGCCACCCGGCTCGGAGTTCAAGCCATTTTCCTTGAATCTACGATTTATAAGCTAGCCGCACCAGCAATCCCCGTCCAACACCTGGGCTGCTTCCATTGCAATTTTTATTTAAAAAAATACCTTTCAGGTTAGTCTAAATGTGTTATTCTAAGTGACTAGTCGATCAAAAGCTGCTTTACCCCGAGGGGTATCGGGAACTACCCACAATCAGAGTCTTGAGGCCAGACTTTTGGCTTTCTCGATTGCCTGTTTTTGTTTACAAGTTTGATTCTTTATCACGAAAGTGACTTTTCGCATGCCGAACCGGTTCCAGCCGACTTCGCACCTCTCAAGGGTCTGATAGCCACATGACGGGCGTGTGACTTTATTAGCTCCTCGCCGGGATGACGCTGCCCTCCCAGTAGAGCGTCTGCACCAGAACCGACACTATTTGTTTACGCCCGGTGGAAACTTTTCTCGTTTTATTACAGGACCTACGTCACCTAGTATATGGGTCCGGACTTATCAGGAGACCACCGAGCACAGACCACAAGGTTCGGGATCACTCTCCGAGTGTTTTCAACAGAAAACACATTCCGATTTCAACAGAACACAGTATGGCTCGCGCTTATCACGTCGATTAAAAAATAAATTAGAAAAATAAGCTTGTCTCTGGCATCCGGAGTCCGGACAGTCATGGTGATAAGCCAAGGCCCGCAGTTCGCAGACACACCCCACTTTCTAGGGCAGGCCCCTGCCGAGTGATACCTTAACCAGTGGAATTAATTTACGACGCCCAATAGCCTCCTATTGTGGTTAAATGGAACGGGTGCTACTCAATTGCCTACTTAACGAGCCCCCATCGGTCTTAAATTACCGACCAAAGGCACTAATAACAAAATTCTCCCGAAACACTTGGATTACATGATCGTGGGAGTCATGCAACCATTAGCCATCCAACCAGGTTCCAAGACCGCACTCGAAACTTATGCCTCCAAATCTTATACAATATTTAACTAGTTTCAGGTACTATACTTTGGGTGGATCCGGATCCGAATCGAACTCAGACGTCTGAACTGCGTCTCGGCTAGACTGCGAACTTTGGCCAAGTAATCGGTGTAAATATTTTCTATTTTTGCAACCCAACAACGACAAGG